>JAVJGI010000050.1:12263021-12372756 GCA_035590275.1 Ibycter americanus
GCCCGTTTCTCCCGGGCGCTGCCGAGAAAAAAAAATTACATATGGCTCTGCCTCAGTGAGACGGAATTGGGTAGCACGCTGCGGGATAAACACAAAAAATGTGCACGCATTTTAGCAGTGATCCTGGAAGTTTGCCTTTACCACACACGAGAGACTTCAGGGCGGTGTGCGTTCAGGTTTCTCGCCTGCTCTGGGGCCTGGCCTGGCGGCTGTGTGGCTGGGCCAGGCCTCAGGGGCAGCTGTGTGTTTGGGGCAGTGCGTTACCCAGCTCACTGGCATGTGCTGGCAAATGTGTCAGCCTGTGTTTGGTTTTTCTGGCCTGGGCCATGGGATGGCAAAGGTGTGGTGCTGGTTCGTGCAGAGTAGGCTTTCTGCAGTGCGGTGGGCAATGGTTGCTGGTAAGGAATATAATTTATACAACAGTATGTGCGAGGCCTGATTTCCTGCAAACTCAGCTGAAGTCTTAACTCGTTTTGCTCAGGCTGGTGAACATCTGTAGAGTGGTAATATCAGCTGTGCTCAGGTTCAACAGGATGTGAAGGAATGGTTTGGACTATCTGCATCTATGTTCTTACCTGTTTGTTTTCTCTGTCTCACAAACACTGAGAAATGGAAAAGTTCGTAGGCTTCTTCTATACAAATAACTTTCATAATTTTATTTTTTTAGCAACAAACAACAAATACTGTAGAGGAGCCACTTGATCTCATCAGACTGAGTCTAGATGAGCGTATCTATGTCAAAATGAGGAATGACAGAGAGCTCAGAGGCAGACTACATGTAAGTAAAACTTTCAAAACACCACCATGCTTATCCAGCTAAGCACTGGGCAGCCTTTTTTTCAAGTACAACAGTCTATTATGCAAGGTTACCTATAATATTCCATTGATTGTTAAAAAAATGAGATTAAAAACACAAGAAATTGTATCTCCTGGTTAAAAGTGCAGAAGTGGTTAAAGATCATTTTAGTAACAAGGCCTAAACCCTTTCTCTTCTCACAAGTGTAATGTGATCGGTAGAAAAATCTAATTTGTTCAGTACTCTGTCTGCTATTAAATGCTTCTCTAGGGAGTCAAGAGATGTATTTTGTTGTTGTTGTCTCCTGAATGATACCAAACAATTAATTCCATTGCTTTTAGCTTCCATTTCTGTGTCTCTGAAATAAGGAATGATGCTGCAGGCCTCTTCTCGTGAGGTACCCTGAGGTTTCTTTAAGACGGAATTAAGAATGAGATTATCATCATCAAACAAGTATCTCTTAAGGCACACCCTATGAGGATGTGATGGGATATGTACTCAGCTGGATTCTCTGCATATCTCCTTGTCTAAGTGCTTTCTTCTGAGAGTGATATCTCTCTTGATGAGACAGATTTTTGCTTTCTATTAAGCCTGTCATCCTCCTTGAGTACTGTACTGTGATTGGGAAGAGAACCAGTTGCCCTGTGTGTTGACTGGGCCTCAACTTCTTTGGGAACACAAAGATGAGGAGAGATCCATGAGGCACGCATGTAGCTTGCAATGTGCTTCTGTAAGGTTTTTGGAACGTGCTTATTTTAAACTTTTGTAGCATTGTATGAATTACAGCTTTCATATCCTTTAAGTTGGCCCCAGGCAACTGATTCCAGGAGGCTGGACTGGCAGCAGAGAACGTGTAGCTGGTTTAAGGTTAATAAAGTGTGTCTGTCTGAGTTTTTACATGTGTTCTCGCTGAATGCTTCAGAGCTGTTTCCTGGAGGAGCATTCCAGTAAACATGTCTTCCTTCTTTTTAATGCTGCAGGTACCAATTTGTTGATGTTTGTTTAGAATTATAACTATAACTGATACTGCTTTGTTTTGACATAGTGGCACATTTTTGTCAAAATCAGGCTAAACTAATTGTGTCTGAAAGTCTTGCTAAAATTCTCATTTTAATAAGCTCGTGTTTGAATTTTGGAAGAAATAAAGAACTGACTTCATTCCTACAGGCATATGATCAGCACTTAAATATGATTTTGGGTGACGTGGAAGAAACTGTAACTACAATAGAGATTGATGAAGAAACCTATGAAGAGATTTATAAAGTAAGGACTTAGTGTATTTATCGCCATAGAAAACTTTTTAAAAACTGAACTATATTATATTGTTGAAGTGGTTTATTGCTGGCTACTTTTTGAATCAAGATGTGACAGAAGTTTTGGGCAAGTTGTTATAAAGTACGGAGGGTACTTTACTCATCCAAAGACTGAGTGTTGGTTGTATTGATCTCTTCAGTATGCCAGAATGTTTTATGTTTAAGCTTATATCTGTTGGAGTTGTTTCTGGTGTTTTGTTATGATTGAATTTTGTCATATGTTTAGCAGATATGTTTTGTAAACTATGCTTTTGTAAATGTAAACTTTCCTTTCCTTCTTCATAGTCTACCAAGAGGAATATTCCGATGCTCTTTGTCAGAGGTGACGGCGTTGTGCTTGTAGCTCCCCCGTTGAGGGTTGGTTGAAGCAACAAAAGATTTAACCTTGTTGGAAAGTTTCAGGCTTTTGGACAATGGTTTGTGTTTCAATCATGTGTCTCAAAATTCTGTACATGTTTTTTATAGGATGTTTTTCTCTGTTCTTTTGGGAATGGGAGGGACGGGGAATCAGTTCGTCTTGCAGAAGGTACATGTAGTCAATTGAAGCAGTGTAAACCCAACTTGATTTCCTCAGAATTAATGTAACTGCTGTAAATTGGCGGTCATGTCACATCAGGAAAAGAATCCTTTGTTTTTTTCGGTCTTCACAATAGCACTGTCATAATTTTTTGTTTTAAATAAATTTGGTTTATCTTTCAGTTTGGACTTGTCCTGTTTTTATGTTGAAGACATTCTTATGTTCTATAGAGCTAGTGCTATATTAAGTTGTAGTATGTAGCCTCACTTTCTGAGAAAACAGTAACTTCTGTGTTAATTTCTGTCCTTACTAATACCAGAGTCTTGCAGATTGATGTTTGGGGGAGCAATGATTCATGCTACATGAATCTACAGTGCTATAATTTATGGCTTTTCTGTGTTCAAATTCTTGATGCATATGCTTGCAGCAGGGAAATAGTGTATGTGTATGCATTTTCCACTTAAGATACGTGAGGATGATGGGCTTCTTTACAATGTCTTCAGATTGGGGGTTTTTTGTGGCTTTGTTTACAGAGCTATGGTTTGCAAGGCCGTAAGTAGAGACTGAGGATGTTGCCTCGCATGCTGTTGAGTTGCCTGCTGCATGTATTCACATCCCACTGTCTGTAGCCTGTTTCAGTTCTTGAATACATTATTCTCCTGAATGCTTAAGATGCTCATTAGTATCTGCAGTGAAGGTGTGCTAGAACCCTGAACAAAGCTCTCTTTTAACAAACACTTTCTTGGACCCACCCTGTTTGCAGTTTATTCTCCTTCTTGTACGAAAAAAAGGCACTTATGCGATGAAATGTTTTAATACATATGTTTGAAAGGCATATGAGAGATGTAGGAAATGCCCCAGTGTGGACCTACAAAGCTTGACTTGTGACTTAATAAACTCAATTTGTCTAGGTTCTTAGGCATTCTCTGTAGGGTTAGCAAAAGTAGCTTGTTCTGGTACTTCCTCCTACAGTTAAAATCTTCATAACTTAGTCTGTGGCTTGTGAATGTGATGAGGAATGAGAGGTCTGCCTTGGTAAGTGCCAAGCCAGGTGGTTCTTAAAGGAACACTAACTTCTTTTGGCAGTAAAATATATACACTCAGAAGATGAGTGTATACTTCATGCTCTTTGAAGTAAGGAAAACAGGGACTGATACGAAAGCTGCTCTGGCTTCTAGGTGGCATCTATATTATTCTCATGCAATATCCTCTAGTGCTATGACGATAGGAGTGATAGCTGAAGCTGAGGTAGTGAAGCTATTACTGAGAATTAGTCTGTTAGTAGCAATCGTAGTCTTAAATTTTTAATCACGTGTAGACTTGCTACTGTATTCCTTGCACTTTTTTCTCAAAGGACAAATTGTTCCACTTGAACACACATGCAAGACTTTGTTATCTTAAACCTCTGCACAATGCTGTTTTCATGTATAGGTCCCTTGTATGCAAATGAAAGAAGAAAGCATCTGTACAACTTCCTACTAAACATTATTTGAATGAAGACCAGGTATGCAGTGGCTTTGTAGCAGACTTCCCTCACTATACCATCCTTGTGTGAAGTTGGTCTGGACTAGGATGAAAACAGTTTTCTGCGATTCCTATCTCAGCCATTCCTAGTATGCTGTCTCTGCAAGAGTTAGCTCAGCAAGCATCAGCTCCTGTTCCATGTGTACACAACCCCTGTTGTTGGAAGAAAGCTAGTGATGCTACAAGTGTTCCCCTTCTGGAAGGGATACAAGGATGACTGCAGTGAGATCTTTTTATCTGTTATCTTCTACCACTCTAGAAGACGAAAATAAATGCTTAGGGGGAGAGAGTAAGAATATGTGAACACAGTGATAGTCCTCCAGTTCCTAGGTATCAGCACATCTGGGAAAGAAGAGAATGTATTTCGCAGAACCTGAGGAATTTCTTTTCCATTAACTAGTCTACATCCTTTTAGAAGTCTGGTAAGCCCCTTGCTGTGTATTGTTATGGTCTGTCACAGGCTGAGCATGTGTTCTCTGAGGAAATACTTCTGGTTTTGGCTTTGGTTTGGGCTTGGTTTTGAACTTGCTGCCTGTCATTTTCATGTGTGACAGGCAGTGTTGGCTTGGTGGTATTAAGAGATAGCAGACTATACATGTACCTTTTCATCTTTTCTACTCCTAATTGTCCTTCAGTTTTCTCTTTTCCAGGTTGCGGTTGCAAAGAGATTTTCTATTTAATCATTTTTTGATGAAAGCTGCTCCATTCCTTTTTGTACTATATGATTTTTGTACTGGAGGACTGCCATGATACACAAAGTATTGGTACATCAGGAACTTCTGCCTTGCTAAAATTTAGAATTATTATCTGTTATAACACTTGTTAGGTTCTCTGAGAATGGTAATAGAGATGTGACGTTTACATGTCCTTTACTTGAGCCATACTTGCCAGCATAACACATTTATCTGTATGTCCACTATTTCTGTATTACAGAGTATCAGCACAGTTTAAAGAGGTCACCTCACCTACACAGCACTCCTAAATCCCAGTAGAACTATTAAATGGTCTCATTTGTCACCACCTGCTTCTTTTGAAGTTTTAAGTGAGAGATTATGCATGGTGATTGCTAGCTCAATAAATGTCTGGTTGATTTCTTGGGTATTTACTGTCTGGTTATAAAGATGTTATGGTCTATGTTGCTGAAATGTCCAGTACCATCTTTTACTCACCCTCCAATTTGAAATGGACTCTGCAGAGTGGGAGCCAGTCTAAGCTTCTGTATGATGAGTGTTGATTAAAAAAAAAAAAAAATTTAAAAAGCTCTTCTGCAGTCTCCTGTTTCTTACTGTTCTTTTCTATTCTTTGATCATCTGTTTGCTGTACTAACCCTTTGTCAAGATTCCTGCTCCTGATGTGTTTGAAAACGTATTTATTGTTAATATTCCTCAAATAATTTTTCAAGATTTCTCAAATGCCTTTTCATGTTGTCTTGTGGTTTTAGCCTGACAGAATTAATACTATTAAGCTTCTTGAAGCTTTTATTTCTAGTAGCTCTTTATAGACAGTAGTAGCCTTCTGGTAGTTCTTAGCTTTTGGACTGCATCTTTTTGATAGGTGGCAGAGTAATTTCTCAGTTTCTTGTCTTTAAAGAATTTCTGTCCTGCCTGCAAACATTTGACTCTTGGCAGCTCTTTTTTAACAAGGTTTTTATTATGCAATTCCCTTTTTCAGAAGTTCTGGTATAGTTGGACTTCTGCTGTCTCACTGCTTTTGTGAGAATGTTAGCTTCGTGTGAAATTTCTGTGTGGACTTGTGAAATTGGTTTTTGAATCTCTAACTCATATAGGACACTAGATGGTGCTGCATTTCCTCGAATTCAAGCTTGGTTGGCTTTGCCTGACTGATACATGTAGCCTGTGTCAACAAGCCCTGTAGTTGCACAATTAGTCATTTGTTTTTAATTAGGGTGGCACTTGCTGACAGTTTTAAATTAACTCTGCTGCTCACCCATAAGTAAGGATCAAAATATGTTTTGATGTTTATGTAGGCACAGACCAAGCCCCCAGAAGAGTTAAAGTAAAACAGTATGTGTGCCTTGTATTGTACGATTTCAAAATGCATGAACTCTAGACTAACAGCTTTGCTAGTAGCATTAGCTGAAGAATTAGGCTGTATAGAATAAATTGTGGTTAACCATTTTGCTGCTAAGCACTGCTTGGAGAAGAACAGCACGTTGCTGTGTGTGGTATACAAGGCAACTTCTGCACCCAGTGATTCAAGTGCTAGGCGTATGGCTGTCCAATAACTTCACTGGAGAACTTCATTGTAGTTAAAATTCAGCAGGGGGAAGAGCCTGCACTTTTGAATGTACGTACATCAAACTCCCCAAGTGACAAATATTGCAGTTTATTTCAAGTCACCAACACTGTTGCCTTTTTTGAACACACAGAAATATATTTTGATCCAGTCTATGTATGTGATTCCTATTTAATTCCTATTCCCCAGCACAGGACAAGCTCAGGATTTGGATAATAGGTTATAGTAAGACTTTGAGCAGTGTGAGCAATGGCAGACTGGTGCAGGGACTCAGGGCTGGAAAAGCAGAACAGCATGGATCATGTTGGGAGTTCTGCAACAATACCATCTCCTCTTGCTGCTTCTGTTCTTGTTCTGTAGGCATTGGAAATCTATAATTCAAAATATTTGAGAAGGAAGCTTGTAAGCCCTCAGAATTCTTATTAGAACTGTAGCACTGGGAGAGAAGCTGGTTCAGTGCAGGATGACAAATGTTGTGTATTGTTTTTTGGACTGATGATGACATATACAGAAAATCCCATCAGGCTTATTAAGGTTTAAGGCATTCATGCCAAGATCATTGATGGGCTGAATACATCATTACTGAGGGTGTAGGACTCTCATGTTTCTAAACAGGAAACTGCTTTCATATACTAAACAAAAAGAATGGAAAAGAAAAATAGAAAGTTCTACAGAAAATTGAAGCACAGTGTCCAAGCCAGCCTTTTTCTGGGGGGGGGAAAGAATGGGTGGAAGGAAGAGAATAGATGATGTGGGTTGGAGCGGAAAACAAGAACCACTGACGGAAAAAGATGTAGTCAGAAACCCTGTTTATGAGTGAATTTTTTTCATTGTTACCCAAATTAGTTTGAATGGAAGAAAGGCCCACTCCCAAATCTTGGAAACTTAGGCCAAAAAAGCCTATTTAGTTTTACAATGGCATTTGATCAGTTTATGATGTGGCTGCCTGCAACAGCAAGGGACTAGGCAGGCTGACTGTCTGCGTGGGTGGACAAACTATTGCAGAAAACACTGCATAAACCTTTGGAAAGGTTGGGTAATGACTGATCACAAAGGAGGGTTTAGCAATATTTTCCTCTGTATGGTACATGGTAAAGGTGGAGATGTACTTACTCAAGGTGCACATGGAAATCTTCGAAGACATCAGAATATTGCAATGTAAGCATGTTTTGTGAATTAGAAGGATGTTATTTGATCCAGAGTATGTACTGTGTTCCTTAGTCTTACACATTTTTGTATTCTGAAAGTAACAGATAGTGTAGACCTTAAATGGAAAATATAAATTTTCTTATTTGTGACGATAATGAAGTATTCGTGTGGCAACATAAAATAGTTCTTGAAAACTGGTATAGTTCCAGAAATTTCAGTAAGCCTTGTCTGTGTTAATATATTTAGCTCCTAAAATATCTCTAGTACCTCAGGTAATTGATGCGTTTCCAGTTTCTCTTTGGTTTTAATGGAGAAAATTGCTTTAGGTTTTTAGAACCATTTTTAAAATTGTCTGATAAAGACCTATGCTTTATGCATCTGTGCTGGCTAAACATGATGCTCTTTGATCGCAGTCTGTTGGTTCATGTCACCCAAAGCCCATGTCAGTACACAGTTGCCCTCTGAAGTAGATGATCTAGTGTTCCAGCCTGTTTCCAGATGATGTGAGCAAGGAGCTTTCACAAGTGTCTTTTAAACTGTTGGGCAAGTGGAAGCTCAATTCTATAAACTCTATTGCAGCAGTGGATTGATTTTAGCCTCTAAAGGACACCTTAGTGTTGGAGGTGCCTTAGTCCTGTTCCTTTCTCACAGCACTTGGCTGTTGCACAGAAAGGTTATCATTGTTGGTAAAGAGGCTGCAAAAACCTGTGCTAGCAATGGCACAGTTTATTAAATGGTTTGTAGTCTGATCGCTAGCTCGGAGCTGTGGCGCTTCTGCTACAGTAAACTTTGATTTGCTCTTCTTGCATCTGCTAAACCACTGGGCAATAAAACCTCAAGTTCTGTGTAAATCATTGCATCAAATGTGTGTGTCCCTGGAGTCTGTACCTTAACACTAATCAGGGTGCAATGCTGTGTAAAATTTTGGCTGAGGAAGTCACATAATCCCTTCCCCAATCTGTTCTATGGAAATCACAAAGAACTTTCATGAAAGCAAACTTTTTCCCTTTAAAAAGAAGAAAGTACGCTGCTCTAAATTTAACTATGTAGAATATCAAATATAAAGCCTATGGTTGTCATAATTGAATGCATTGCTGAACTCTTCGAGAGCCTTCAAATTTCAGTGGCAGTGAAAAAATTTGAAACAAATGGATGGTGCTCCAAATCTTGATTTCTTTAAATAACCTCTGCAACAGATGACTAACTTTGTTGCTCATCTTTAGTGTATAATTGCTCTGATTAAGTTGGCTTTTTATGCTGTAAAGGTGACACAGGCTAGGTAGACCTAATTACCTTCTTTGCAGCAGGTAGCTGTTACTGGTTCATCCGGTGCTGTAGGTGGTATGGTAAAGTAGCGTGTCGTAATTCGTTCTGTAGCATCTATATTTAGTACTTTTTAGTGAAACGGTTGCCTCCTCAAACTGTCCAGATGTTGCATTCCAGTGGTTAGCAGAAGTCTGAGGAAGAAATGAGATATCAACAGATAACATCTGAGAGCTAATTTGATTTGTTCTACATTTGTAATGGATTCCTCTAAGCCAAATTCTTGTTGACTGAGGTGCTGCTTATAAGAGGCAAGAGGTTCAAAGCTCCACTGCAGTCCAGGAAGATACACTATAGTAAAATTGAACACAACTCTTGACAATCTTTCATACCAAACCTTCTGATGATTATTGCTGCCGGTTGGTGTAATTCATGTATTTGGAATTGTTTGTTTTAATGTGGTCTTATCCATAAAGCACAGGGTCTAATCTCAGTGCCAGCTAATGGAGACTTTCCTTGTGATTAAATGTTAAGCCTTTAGAACTTGTCCTGCGTTCATTCCCTGAAAACCAACCTAAAATCAGCAATGCTATGTGTGCAGCTTCCAGATTACAACATCCTGTGGGTAACAAGGGATCTGTCTGCCATACTCAATCCTAAAGCCAGCTGTCATAGCTATTTTTCTCTTGAGGCAGTGTGATGTCTATACAATGATTTTTTTTCTCCCTCTCTCATGTGCAGTCTCATGAGTTAAGGGGAAATATTTTACATGTGGTGTTTCAAGTGTTGAATATGAAGTTTACTGTGTAATTTTCCATTACTTCTGTTTTCCTCTGGATTTTCTTTTAGTTGTTGTCCCACAGAAAGGTTACAAGGTTTCATTCTTCTGAAAGGCTCTGGCATCTTTGGAATGAAACTTCCTGGAACAGGCATTTCTCAATCTTACTCTTACCTTTCTGGTACCAGACTTGATACATACCTCTGAAAAGAGTGCGAGCGCTGTTCTTTCACTGGCACAGCTGTGCAGAGAAGGCAGTCACACAGAGAAATAGGAGTATCATCACACTTAGAAGAGAGATCTGTTGGTTCTTGATCCAGTGTCTCTTCTACTGTCTGGATTCTTTCAGTACAGTTCTGTATCTTATAATCTTGCTTTCTTTTTTGCAAAGGATGCAAGCTATACATGTGATTCAATATAAGTGACTCATTTGATCACAAAAAAATGAATGTTAGGGATGTAAAGAAAAACACTGACCAAATCTCCCTTGCGTTTTCCTTCTTTTGTAGCCTATAGCTAGTTAAGTTGTCAGCGTCAAGAATATACTCTGGTATGTTCTTTGTTGTGACTGGTAGTTTTTCAATTTGTCTTCTGTTCTCCTCTAACTAGTATTTAGTTTTTTAAAAGGAAAAAAGCAATCTTAAACATCAGTGAATGCTTAAACATCTACATGTTAATGAAGCTTCTGTAGACACTATGTTGATTTCATGGAAGACATGTCAGTAAAGTTGGCATTAGTGGACATCTGTTGCATCAAGCAAATCTTTTTTTTTTTAAACTACAGTCACAAACTGCAGTTGCAGTTTTGAGATGATGATAATCTCAACATACTAGTAGGAGAAATGTCAGGTACTTTACAAGACATGACAAGTCATGACTTGACTTTTCAAAAACACCTATTCTCATTACCTGGAAGGATTTAACTTTTGGCCTGCTTAGAACATGCAGGTACATCTCTGAAGCATTTGTTTTCTGTTTAAGAGGACTAGGAAGTTCTGTCCTTGTGCTGAAGGGAAGGTGTTAGACTGTGAGTTGCAGAGCATCCTTTGATGTAATTGACTGTCCGCTTGTTTAATGTAAGCCTTGCCTGTAGCATTAGCAGTTGCATTGTGCTAATGTTAGTCATTAATCCCTAGGATTTTTCATAGAATCATAGAGTGGTTTGGGTTGGAAGGGACCTTAAAGATCACCTAGTTCCAACTCCCCTGCCATGGGCAGGGACACCTTCCATTAGACCAGGTTGCTCAAAGCCCCATCCAGCCTGGCCTTGAACACTGCCAGAGATGGGGCATCCACAGCTTCTCTGGGCAACCTGTTCCAGTGTCTCACCACCCTCACAGTAAAGAATTTCTTTGTAATATCTAATCTCAACTACCTTCTCTCAGTTTAAAGCTATTACCCCCTTGTCCTATCACTACATGCCCTGGTAAAATGTCCCTCTCCAGCTTTCTTGTAGGTCCCCTTTAGTTACTGGAAGGCTGCTATAAGGTCTCCCCAGAGCCTCCTCTTCTCCAGGCTGAACAAGCCCAACACTCTCAGCCCATCTTCATAGGAGAGGTGCTCGAGCCCTCTGATCATCTTCTTGGACCTCCTTTTATTTCTGATGAGAGTTAAATGATGGCTGAATATCTAAAGCCATGGAGTTCTGCATACCAAAAGTACATCAAAATGTTTGAAAACTTTTTTGAGCCTGGCTCCAAAATTTTCAATGTCCAGAGACAAAACATATATGTGGTCTTTGTAGTATTTTCCTTTAGCTGGAGATCAGCCCCCTTCTTCCTGCATTTCTTTGTTCAGGAATATTCTAGTCTTGGAGGAAATTTGATTTTGTGTTTCTACTCTTGAAACCTGATGTTACAGCACTACTTGAGTTCTCATCTCCTGCATGCCTAGCTGATAGGTGCAAGTCTGTGATGGGTGAGGGAGAATTTCCAGGAATTTAAGTTTTTCAGTGCTTGCAGGACCTAAATAGGAATTGTTTGCAGTATCTGAGCAGCTTGGGAAACTGATGCAAGTGGTAGATGATGTGTAGCTTTAACCTGAATAAATTCTGTGGTCAGTTCAGGGAACAGAAGCTGCTTAAGCCAGCACTGCAACTGGGGAAAAGTGTTCATAAAGCTATTGCTAACAGTAACATCGTAGTCCCCTTGGTGAAGAGTGGAGCTTTGAGACTCCCTTCTTTAGCTTGTTAATAGTGATATGAAGCAGGAATGTATACAAGAGTTCAGAAGAACTGAACATGGTGGGAATTGTGGTTTCAAAAAAGAATTCTCAGGGGGTATATGGAAGGTATCCCCATTCATCATACTTAAACTGTTAAAGGTTTAGACATTTTAAAAAACAAACAAACCCCTCAGCTAAACATGTGACATGTAAAAGACTGTGTTCAATTGAAATTTGAGATGAACATTCAATAAGTTGTTTAGGTTTTTTCTTACTTCATCAGGAGAAATTAATTCATGACTTACACAGCAGAATTGTGAGATTCCTATACAGAGAGGTTGTAAACAGAGCATGAAAATATGATGTAAGCAGCCAATTTGCCTCGAGCAGTTTTCTCTTCTACAGGGCCCTGTTGCATAACTGTTCCCTTCAGTCTGGCTCTGGCATTTATGGGCTGGATGGTTACGTGAGAAACTAATCGGAACATTTTCTATTTCTAAGGACTAGGAATTTCTGGAGAAATCTGGAAGTTCTGCATGTAGTAATAGCATCAAGAGAAGCAAGGGTTAATTTCCATAGGATTCCTTCCCAGAGTTTTCTCCAAGTACTCTTTATAAGTTAGGAATGAACTTAGTATTTTGTGTCCTTTGAGCAGTAAGCTTGGGACAAGAGGCTTTGTCTTATCTCTTTTTCTTTTTTTTTAGTTTGTTTTTTCTGTGCTGGCGTGTTGTGTAGGGTGCCTCCTAATCCTTAGTGTGTGTTTAAGAGCAGCAGAAGCAACTACTGCAGGTCATGCTGACCTCGGGCTAGGTTTCTATTGGTTTTAGGTTGCTTATTAGTTACCCTTCTAATCCAACATCCTTTGTTTCAGACAGAAAGCCATTGCAGGAATGCAATAGCAAGAGAAGGAGGAGTGCTTCATTCATAAAACTGCGAGCATTTAGAAAGGAGGCTATAAATTATCTAATTTCTTTCATCTGAAGAAAAGAAAGCACGATATTGCAACTAAACATTTTGTTCAAGTTTGCATGATGAGACTGTGGCAGAACTGCATACAGGGTATGTTGCTGTATGTTAATACATGGAACATTGTTTCCACTTCTATACTGGTAACATGAAGGAAACTGGTACCTCCAGTACTGAAGGTATTGCTGGAGGAATTAAACTGCAGCTATGGAATAAAATTTAGTTTCTTTCAGTACATAATGCAAATAAGTGAGTAATGTTAGTACAAAATAAGTTTCCGTTTTAAGATATCTGGGTGGGTTTAATATTAAATAGATGAAAAAATATTTTTAAGTGTGAGTCTTAAAAAAAAAAAATATCTATCCTGAATAACTCAATCTCTCTCTCTTTACAGAGAGCTGATGATAGTGTTTGACCATACTGCTGTAAAGTTCAAGTCAACAAAAGGTAACTCAAAAGACAGAATAGAATGCTAGGCTAAGAAATAAGATGAGATCCTCAGGTTCGGTCCAAGATTTAGGAATGAGAAATTACAGAGGTATTCTGTTCCTTTCTTATTCTACTGCCACAGCTAAATAACTTGGGTGTCACTAGCACAACTGATACTTGTATAAGGACTTTTGTACTGGTAGCTCTGGATCTACACTAGGCAGTAAACTGACTTGATTGAAACGCTTGGCATGTAAACTCTTTCTCTCTGCATTTCAGTCTGTTCTTAGCTATTTCACAGGTGTATTGAGAACTTGGCTGTAACATTTTTTTAATAGTAAGATACCATATCTGTATTAAGCATAATAATAACTTTCCACTGGCAGTCTGGGAAGGTAGATTATGCTTCTAGATCTCTTCATTAGGGTTATACTGTGAAGTCGTATAAAGGTATTACAGAGATACAGCTCCAACTGCATTTATTCAAGCTTTATTCTTCTAATGCTCCTAGTTATTTAACACTGGATCATATGATAAAACTATCTACTGTGAAAATTCCCTTGTTTATATGAAACTTTGCGTGACATTATTCCCTGCTGTCTTTTCAGACATCTTTACAACCAAGCATATGCAACCAAAATCATATAGAAATTGAGTGTATCATGGGATTTTGGTGAGGTAGGAGGGAAACGCACTTGAATTGTGTTTTTTTAGTTACTTGTAAATATTAGCATAGGACATACATTACATGAGAATGTAGTTCATCAAGAGTCAGCAAACTGATGGGTGAGTATGTATACTATCAATTACTAACTTCTGAACAAGAAGCAGCCCTGTGGGAACCATGCTGGTTACATAAGTTGCCACCTAGGTCTCATCCTCTTGAAATCCAAACCAAGCCCCTGACCTCCTGAGTACTTAAAGAATCAGCAAGCTGGAAGCCTCCTTGATTGTGGTGTGACAGTACAGCTTCTGGAAAGTACAGGCCCTGGCATGTGATGTGTTAGGTTGGAGCAAGATGGAGCACTGCATGTTGAGATCCTATAGTCTCTGTGGGCCATACCTTGGGGTGCTCAAGATGAAAGCTTCAACAGTGTGAAGCTCTGCGTGGGCTGTGTTTGGCCCACAGGCTATGTTCACCATCCCTCATGTTCACTGGAATGTAGAACTTTCCAGCCTAATACAGATAGTGTTTCTGTTTTTAACTGTTTAACAAAATAGAACTTGTAATTATCTGACCTTAAGTGGGAGTCACTTAAAATGCATTCGTTGAGGCCAAAGGAATTTCCATTTCACCCATGGCTCACACTAACCCTCATTCTAAGCTCTTCTATGTTGAGAAACTGCCAACTCAACTGTGGATGAACTATCTTTACTGGCATGATGTTGCTCAGATTGATGCCAGGCATTATCACTTTAGATTCAGGCTTTTACACAGTAACCCTGCATATCCCTTGGGTACACCAGTGTGAACTCCCCGCTTTGCTCTGTGCCATCTTTAAATCTTGAGGCTGAATTGATAAACCACAGCACCCCAGCTTATCCTCTGTGGTTTCACCAAGGAGACTTAAATAAATTCTGAATGAGTTTTACTTTTTTAGAGAAATGAGGCAAACAGTTGAGAAGAGCCTTGCCACTAGACAAGATAACCCCTCTAAAATAAAACAGAATTCGCTGGTTATCTGGATTACAGAGTGCAATGTCAAATAGTTTTCAACAAGGGTTCAGACCATGCAGTTTGTCTCTGATAGACTCCAGCTTCTTCAGCATACTGGCAGTGGCTTCTTCCTCCTCTCCTCTGTGTAAAGAGTGTCTCTGTATTTGTTAAGAAGTCTCTTTGAAGGTGGATGGGAATTCACTTTTAAAATCACTGTTTGATGCTCAGAATTTCTACTGGTTTTGGTAAAATATCCTGTCTCAGAAGTAATGTTCCATTCAAATTGGTAGGGGACAACATACGGCTTGGATTTAGATGATGTAAGCATCTGCCCATCTCCTTATCTTCCAGACCAAGGAAATACAAGGAGGCTTTGTCTTTTCCTTGTCCTTACAGAAAGCATCTACAAAGGTGGCGAGCAACTGTAATACAAAATATTCTTAGTATGGGATTATGTGAATGACCAGATTAAATGGAGGAAGGAAAACTATGTACGTGCAGCAGTTCTGCCTTGGCTGGTCTTGTGGCCTTAATGACTTGATGATCTGGGTCGGGGGAGTATTTTTCCTGGTTTTCTCCTGGAACTTCTCTGATCGATAGACTTTCCAATAGTTACACAATGGAATGACAAAAGTGGTCCTGTTTACTAAGGAATGTCTCTGGTGGCAACATTTATAAAGGTCTGGGAGTTTCCCTATTGTATTTAACGGGGCCCTTGGCTCATAAACACATTAAACAAAGAAACAATAGATCCCTAGGGGAATTTTAAAAGCTGAAGTGTAGGAACTTTCATAATATTATGAAGACCTAATATGTCTGATGTGGGAACTTAAATCTGAGGCAAGAATTATGAAAAGAATGTTCGAAGTGAAGATTTAATTACATGATTTATTGTTAATTGTTTATTATTATATATACAGTGCCAGGGGCGCTCCTGGTGCTTTACAGATGATTACAGAATAGCAATTCCCAGATCAAAGATCTTGATCCTGCAATCTTTATTCGTGTAAATATTCCCCATGGTGCCTGATCTTGTTCCATGTTAAAACTCAATAATCCCTCCCCCCCATCATAGACAGTTAAAAGAACTTCAGCAAGAGAACACTGATTAATTGTCCTCTGCAGAACACTGAATATTTTGGTGCCATATATTGTATGGATAAAAGATATCTATTGTGTTTTAGCAAACCTCACATTTTTCTGCAGCTTTAATTCTTAATTACAGTGTCAGCAATCATTAAGATTATTTCCATGATAGAAGCAGCTTATTTCTGGAAGAAGAAAGTCCACTGGCTTGTCCCCATATGTTTCAGGCACTGTTGATCTAATGGAGCCAATTTACTTGCATGTAGTTGTTCTCTCAGTGACCAGTATAGAAAGTTTCACCTTCAAAGACAGATGCTGAATGTGAAATATTCCTGTGAGCTATGCAGATGCTGAAATGTCTATTTACAGAAGGTTCTGCTTTTCTTTGTTTTAGTCCTGTGACACTTTGCACTCCACTGGAAATGCCACCAATGAGCAGTGTACTTAGATGGTTTCCTTACTCTTCAGCTGAAATGGCTGCTGTTTACCCACTGGGTTGCTGTAGGCAGCTACAGAAGTGAACACAGCTTGTGTAGCCATCTTTTGGCTTATGTCTTTGAGACATAACAGCTCTGGTGTGGAGAGATTGAGGTGATTGTGCGCAGAAGGCAAAGGAGGCTTTTTTTTCCTTCCATCTGTTACAGGATTTTAATATAGCTTTTTGCAGCATGCTGTACCATTCATTGCTCTAAAAGCAGTGGCATGTAGCACAGAGAAAGGTATTCTGGCTAGCGATGTGTGATGATCTACATGCCTAAGATTCCACTGTAGTGATCAGGATTCAGATTCCTATCTGAATATCGTTGGTCTAGACAGTGGGTAGGGAGTATTGCTGGAGGAGGCAGTTTGGGTGATACCCAACATTGCCCATCCTGAAAACATTTTTTTTTCTTTCAAGGTTGTTTTTAATCATTAGGTTAACAGTCTAAGGTGTCATATAATTACCCAGGATGTTAATGAAGTCTAGTACTTGGTGCAGGAATGAGCATTGCTCTGGCCAGAAGCTGGATGGCACTGACCAATTCTGTGTTTACAGGTAATAGGGAAGCACTTTTTCATGCAACTCCTAATTACATTTAGAAACTGCCACGAGGTGGTGTGGAGGTCAGAAGTCTATGTAGGTTAAAAATGGGACTAGGTTTGTTTATGGAGGGTATGTCCATTTGTGACTGTTAAACGCAATATAGTTCTGGTGTGATCTCTCAGTCCTAAACTGTTGATTGCTGGAGAGTAGGAGGATGTCCCTGGGGAAGAATTGCTCTATGTACACGCCCTATTTCTTCTACTCTTTACCTTACTGTTGAAAACAATGCACTAGGCTAAAGGGAACTGTCAGCTGGCTCAGTGTGATTGTTCTTGCATTCTCACATGTCCAAGATTCTTGGAAACTTCAGATTTCAGACTCTAATTGTGTGGTTCATAGCCTTATTAATCCTCCTTGTATTCGTAGCCACACAGCCCTTCCTAAACTGTCTCAGTGTGTCCAGGGCTGAATTCTCAAGAAGGGCTGGTCTGTAGTTGCTACCAATTCTGCACTTTGTGTTCTGACTCTCCTGAATCAATGACAAACCTTCAGAGAGACTGGAGACTCACTGCAGTCATGGCTGTTACTTTCTCTGATCTAGACAGCCATGGTATTTAGGTCTAGTCAGAAGGCCCCTAAACATGCTAATTTTTGTGAATTATTCTTGTGCATATTCTGGTAGTGCTTGAAAACCCGAATTGAGATTGGGATTCCATTGCATTAGATGCTAATTAGATGCTAACACACACACACTGCGTTTCCATTTTCAGTCTGTCTTGAGTTCAGCAAGGAGCATCAAAATGAAAATGGAAATTAAAGGTAAGGGACTACTGATATGAATTGTCATAGCTACACTGAAAGCAGTGGACATTTTCAGGTTCAACTTTTTCCCAAAGGTATATTTTCCTGGAGACTGAAAACATTCTTTTTGAAACAACTTTAGACATGTATTTTTATTTGTAATGCCTTATGGCAGTATAAAGCCTCACAATAGAGCCTGAAACTAGACAAGGGATCCTGACATGATTGCAACAAATTTTCAACAGTGAGTCAAAAGAGGATTGAGAATCATTTTATCCAGAGCTATATGTTTTCTAAGTCTACTGTAAATGGATGCTTAAGAATCAGGTGACCTCCTGAAGACCTCAGGATTCAAAGAATAACTCAAAGTGTCCATACAGGTTAGTGTGACCCACAAAATATCCATTACTCATTCCTCTTTAACTTTGAAACAGCAATGCCTTTGTTTCTGTCTTTCTCTTTTTCTCTAACTTGAAGGCAATAACAGGACCTGTAGCTTTGCTCTGTACATGTCACTGCCTGCCAAGAACAGCAGGCAAATGAGTAATACTATTCCTCCCCTGAAATTCTTTCCTTGAAGTGAAACTAATGAAAATCTTTACCATGAAAGAGAAGAATCCAGTTTTGTGGAAAGGCAAAGGAAGGATTTAGACTTAAATTGGTTTACCCCATTTTCAATTGTTTTTACAACAGTGATGGTAGAAATAGCTAGAAAAACTGACAAAAGGAAAAGAATGGTTTAAGCATCCAAAAAAATCCTTATCTTCTGGCAACTGGCTAATTACAAGCTGGTAGAGCAAACTTCAGACAGCATTGTGATTGAAGTGGGAAATCTAGTCGTCATAAAAATGTCTCTCCAGTCTCTGATGCTGAAATAGTCATTGTTGATCTGTTTTTGCACCAAGAACCAAGACTTTAGGACAGGACTTTGTAAAGACTGTCAGTTGAAAGAACAAAAATCTGTTTATCACCAAGCAAGCTTCTATGTTGATTCTTCAAGGCTAGGAGGTAAACATATGAACAGTCTCTAGAGTAGCAGAGGAGATAAATGGTAAAAGAACTTGCTTTTTCTTTCTGGTGTTTATACAGAATGTTCACCAGATTTTGGTGGTGTTATCATCAGACAAGTATTCTCTTGTAAAATTGATACCTCCCAGTCTACTTACTAGTAATGTAATAGCTGTGTTGAAGTCATGGTGGTCTAAGGATAGAATGGAAGCTAGGCATTCAGAGAGAGATGGTGTCTTTTATTAGATATTTGTATGTACATTCTGCCTTCCCTGAGAGACCTTTAAAGAATCTAGTACGCAGATTTATAACATAAACTGATGAATAAAAGGAATGCTTTCTAATCCTTAAACTTGTTCTCTCTGGGCATGGTGCAAGAACTATAGCAGGGTAATGTAAAGAAGCAGCTTCCGCTATTGTTGTCTGTGCTGTTTGCTGTGTGAATAAACAAAGGACTAAATCTCCAGCACTGTTTTTGCTATGATGAATGCTTTATAAATGCTGATGGATGGATCGGGGGGGATAGAAAGAGAAGTCTGACACATCTTGCCAGTACTGAATTCATATATGGGTTGAAAGTGAAGTGTAATTACCACCCGGATCAAATTCTTTCAAGAGCCAGAACTGTCTAGACCAACAGCAGATATTTATTTTTAGGGTTGATCTTTGTGGGTTTTATTAGCAATGCTGCCTTCCCTGGGGTAAAAGCAGGGGAGGGAAGAACACAAAATCCTCTTTAGCTTCCATTGTTAAGACAAGCTCTGTGAAGCTTACAGGAGAAACCTTAATTCTGAGAGCAAGCTGTATTTTTGTGATGTTCTTTCCGAGATACTCTGCTTTAAACTGGCTTGAAGAATCAGTGTAATAAAACTGGCACTTGAAAACTAAACTATGTATTTAGAGAAAAAGTAACTTTAACTCAGATAAAGTATGATAATGAAATTTTTTCTTCAATTGAGACAATCCTACGCAGTTAATTTTACCAGTAGTCATGATGGGTAGATAATGAGGTTTGCAGGTTAGCACAAACCTAGACAGGGCTTTGTTCACCACAGCTACACAGAAGGAAGGACTTGGACTCATTCTGCTAATTGTAACTCTTTTAGTAAATTGGTTAGCCATTGCTAGGCTCTGATGTACATTGCTTCTGTACTTCGGTTTGCACCCACAAAGCACGTGTACACAAATCTTTCAAATGTAGCAAGCACCAACTTCTTCATTATGTTCAACTGGATTGTGGGAAATGAGCAATCTGAAGGTGTATTATGAAATTTTTCAAGCGGGCTACTCAAAGCAGAAAGCTGAAAAGGCAAACTTGGATATGTTGTTTAACAACAAATCTTCTGGAGTGGGATCTTAGCAACATGATTTTTCCACCTGTGTGTGGGTGCTGATATTCCTCTTTGCCACCTGGGGAGAAGACAGACCTGCCTAAGACTTTAAAAATGTTCTAAGGGTCTCGCATTGAACATCTCTGTACAAAATCAGGTTATATTTCTGCACCATTTTGTCTGAACAGGACTGTTCTGCCCAGTAAAGCTTGGTAACTGCCTATTCATAATGTACTAACATCCCAACACTGGAAAGTGTTTGCGCTTAAACATGTTGAATCACAGACCTCTAGCAGCTGCTCTGGAGAACCTTCCAGTTAAGGTAGAAGTAAACACATTTCTTTCTAGTACCCTTTTCAAAATGGGTTTATGGGAAGGATGAGAATGAAAAGAGAATGAACAGCATGGGATTCCTGTTCGATCTTCACAACAGTTTCTAAGTGAGAAGCAGCAAGTTGATGCTTAGAGGTGGGTGGCTGCTTTTCACCCCTCATGCCAGGTACTTGGCGCTGTAGCTCTAGGGCATTGGAGGAGCACAGCTGGTTCGCTGCTCTCCAGGCTGGCCACCACTAGATGACGGTGTTGTACCAAGTTAGCAGGAGGAGGCCCGTGCCCGATCCCCCTGCAGCCCTGGGTGCTGTGCTTGCAACATGGGGAGCAAAAGCAGGACTTCTGTATTGAATAGGTGCTTTGTCTGATGGATTTGCTGTATAGCTGCATAGGGAGATGCTACGAATGAAAAGACACTCTTAGAAGTGCTGCAAATGTGTCAACTGGTTGATCTGGGATTGCAGGCAGGATTCAGGATTCCCATGTCAATGGAAATGTCTATATGAAGAGATCGGAGTTTCAACTTTGCTGTGATACCTGCAGCAGCAATTCAGGGTGCATGGCTGTGTAACAGCTGAGTTCTTTACATTCCTGTGCACATATATAATGCAGTTAATGCTTGCAGGTGGCTCAAAGACTAGTATGAGTTGTCTGTGGTTTTGAAAACACAGAAATTTTCCTCCTGGAAGCAGGAGTTAGGTCTTAAGCAGATGTGATGTCCCAGGTATTAGAAAGCAGCATTGCCCATGTTCTCATATGAGAATAGGATTCAGTGGCCAGGACTAGAATACTGAAGTTTCTGGCTGCCAATCCAGTGGGGAGAATAATAGATTAGAATTGATTTTACTTTTTTCCCTTTTATGTCAATACTCTTTTCCTCTGACGTGCTGCTTCTATCATTTCTGGACAGATAGTGAAGTTTTTATGTAATAGTGAATAAAACAAGGTGAGCGGATCAGGAGCTTCTAACCTCTACCTCAGGACTTAAGAACAAACATCCATATAATTTCCTGACAATTGACAAGTTCACTCTGGATAAAAACAAGTGCTTTCAACTCTCTTAAAACAAAGTTTCTTATTATACAGTGTGGAAGATGTTGCAGTTCATTTTTCTTATTGCCAGACTGTTTTTCAAGGCATTTGGGATTAATTACTGTATAAAAGAAAATTTTACAGTTGCTTTACATTTTCTTTAAATTTTTAAGAGTAAAGACTTTATAAAAGCAGTCCTTCAGGAGTATGCATGTGTGTAATGGTGTGATTCTGTGTCTGAACTGAGTACTTTCTTACCACTGTGATAACTCCCAGTGCAGAGTGACATGTGTACGTGGTCTGTTGTTTGTGTACCTGGAAGGTTCAAAGCATACAGCCTGGTGGACAACACAAATATAAATGCTTTGCTGTGTGAAATGACACATGGTCTTTTGATTGTCTATGGCTTCACATGGTACAGCTGAAGCGAATGTCAAGGTGATGCTGCAGGCTGCAATACCAGGTGCAGCTGTATGATTTGTCTGCCTTGGAAATGAGACCTTCTACCTACATGCTCCAATTTCCCACCTCTTTGAGTCTCTGCTTTTCCTGTATTCCCTGTGGGCAAATGGATGGCAGTCTATGCCACCTAGCTTCTTGATGTGTTTGTCAAGGCAAGGCTCAGCATACACTCTCCCTATACTCCTATAACTTTCCCTGCAGCACAGCCATTCCTATTGCTTTTTGTTGGGTATCCTCTTGTCCACTGTTGTGGTGTGACTGGAGAACTCTAGGAGGTGTGACATGAGAATGCCTGCGAGGTTTCAGAGATTTCCTGTGCTAACAGGGCTGCATCCATTCCTGCTCCATCCTGACCCTGTTAGGATGGACTATCTCCTCTGTCCCATCTTTTGACTATAGTCTCACAATGAGATGTAGATACTCTGTACTGTTATACCCAAGTTGCTTAGGAGGACCTATACCTACTTCACACTTCTTTAATGATGTTGATAAACAAGACCCTCTATACTTACCAAGAATAAGTAGAATTTGATGGCAGGATTTGCATTGCAACATTTATGAAGGTCAAGATAATGAAGAGGTCGATAGAAACACTCTCCCAGCTTAGGGAGAACAAGTCACGGCAGAGAGGGTGCCAAAGCAAAATGAGTCTTGATTAGCCTTGAAATGTGAGGACATCTGGATCCAGATTAAAAGCTGTGGTCAGCTTTCTTCTTTTACATGAACGGAATCCAGACAACCTTGGACTTTGTGTTGAGCCAGTTCTGGAACCTATCCCTCCCTCTCTAATTTTTATTGATCTATGTCCCTTTTTGTGTGGAGCTGAATTAAGAGAATTTGGCATTCTCACAAAGTGGCAAGCCAAACATTCAAAACTTGGGAAATGCAAGAATTTGAGTTGTTGCTACAAATTCATTATAGCCTTTGTGCCACATGCGTTATGGTATTGTCTTTAATCGCAGGCTCACGTAATGTTAAATCTCTGCTCTGTTTAAAGTGCAGGATGGATATTGCTCACTTAATGAGCAGCTATTTAGTATTTTTTTATTTTCATTGTTTAGTGTATACCCCATGGCTTATTTACTGCACACTATTCAAAGCCTGTACTGAATACAGAATTACTAATTTCGTTGGGAGCTTTCCTTCAGCAGTCGTCATTACTGTATCTGGGTGCTTCACAGACATGAAATAATCTATTTTCACACCACTTCAATGAAGTGAGGGGGATACTGTACCCCGACTTGGACAGATGGCAAACAGAGATATGAAGATAAAACATTGCCAAAGGTTTTTGATTATCTGGGACTTGGTTATTTTTTTTTCTGAGTTCATATCACTACAAAGTAGTTGATATATTCAAAGCATGGTTCCTACCAATTTCAGTTCTAGCTGTAAATGCTCAACAGTTTTGCAGATCAGACTGTAGGGTCTCCTGCTGGATCCCTAAGAGGATGACTGACAAGCTATAAAGATGTGGATTAATTGATATGTTCAGCAACACATACAAACACTGTGGTGGAGCATGGGGTGGAGTTTAGTTCTGCATGAGTAGTATTCATACATCTTCAGGAAAGACCTGGACTGATAAGCAGAGGGACAAGAGACTTGGTTCCCCTACTTCCAGATGAATTCCCAAACCCCTTTGTCCAGCTGAACCCTGAAAATGAATCATCTCTTGCTTTCGTCACAACTTTTCTTTCACAGAGTCTAACTTTACCCTCTGGAGGTTCATTTCCCTGGTGAGAAGGGTTTCTCCAGAAGTCAATTCAAATTAGGAGCTTAGTTTGGTCACTGTTACCAGCAATTCAGTGGGGCAGGTGCTTTCCCCATTGACCATAGAGGGACCTGAAGGACACCATCCTCATTAGGCTGAAGCTGCTCAATATTATGACCCACATTTCCACCTCTCTAGCTGCTCTTAAGCACCACTCAGTGCATTTCTAAGCTTATAGTACCAATAGCTGTTTCATCCTTCTCCCCCTCCCTCCATCCCCTGTTCTTTCTTCAATAACAGCCCTGCACTCAGTTTTTGCCTGTCCTGTAGTCTTGCCTCACCAAAGTGTTTCTGCCAGTTTCTTTCCCTTCCTACTAGTCTTGTACTTTTTACCTTCTACATCGAGACAGTTTCACCTTCAGTACTACTGGCTTGGCAGCAAGGTGGTCATTAAAAGCACAGGGGAGTTGTGGACCTTCACTGCCTTTTAATGCTGGGATGTATCTCGAACAGGTGGGAATAAGAGTATGCAAGAAGAAAAAAATCAGCTCCAACAGCATACTCCTAAATGCTGCATGCTCAATTTACAGGTGTAAGTGGGCTATCACACGTGCACACCTTTCCCATGTAGATGCTGCTGGGGAACAGAGGTCTATAGTGAAAACGTTTGTTGTTGGGTTTTTGGTTTTTTTTTTTACAAACTTTTACCTAGAATTGCAGATATTTTTTCCTTCAAGAAATATTGAAGTGTTTGAAACACAGTTTCTGAGTTTTACAGGAACAGCACAAGACACTTGAATGATAAAACACTCTCTTCAGGATCTTTTCTGAAGTATAGAGATTTCAAGAATTTTTTTTTTTATTCTTGGAAGAGGCAGACTGTTTTGGCTAAAATTTCCCCTTAAATAAATAAATCAGCCTAAGAGAGACACTCAGCATGGAAAATTTCAGACTGGATAGCTAAAGGTTGGCAAAGTTTTCAGCAATTGAAAATAGGATTTTAAAATGAATGGGAAGTGTTAAGCAACCTTTGTAATAATTGATGCTACCAGCTTATGCTTATAATAAGCACAATTATCAAATGTTTCAGTAAAATCATCTCTGCCCCAGAAAGACGTTCCATTTTCATGCCAAATCCTTCAGGCTTAATACCTTTGTTACTAAATGAAGCCCCGATTGCCAACCTCTAAGTACTTAGAAAGGAATGTTCTACTTAGTTCCCATTCATAGTTGTAATTCACGACTAGTCTGAACTTTGAGTGCACCTGTAAAGGCACTGTTTGTGTGTATTGTGTTGCTGGCAACAGTGACTGTAGTAAAATGCATTTTTCTAAGGTAATAGGAATATTAGTCAATTAGAGCAATCCATTTGAGATCAAAATCAGTAGAGATGGTAAGAAGATGAGGTAACTGGCACTGCTGTTACCTGTGCTATATTTTCTAGAGAAACAGAAAATGTCACTCCAGTCTTAAGTAACACTAATCTGGTGGTGAGAACATTAGCAGTGAAAATATACCCACAGTGTGTCTGTGGGTAAAAGTTATTGAAAGCTGAGCCTATCGTAATTTTGAGGGTGTGTGTATATGTGTAGGCGATGATGAGTTTCGAGACTGGTTTTCAGATATAATTCAGAGACCAACTGCGAGGAAACCAAAATTAGAGTCAGGAGCTTTATTCAGTTAAAATGCAGATATGTCATGTAAAGGGTGTATGTCAGAATGGGATCTTCCCACTCAACTAATTTCTGAGCATAGTCAGGGTTACAGGCTTGGTAAAAGCAAACATTTTTTGCTGCCTTTTGCTTTGCTCCTTCTTTAAAAGCCAAAGCAACTTAGAGGGAATTGGACAGAATTTCTCCTTTAGGATGCTACTTATTAAGTTATGATTGGTTCCACCGAGGTATCAATGGGGTTTGTTTTCAAGGCACTGGAATTGAATGACTGTCTTTGAAAACCTTGTTTGGCCTGCACAGAATCCTTACAGATGCTAAGGACAAAAGGACCTAGTCAAAGTCCAACAGCTGCACTGTTGATTTGCAGAGTAAATTAAAAGGTTGTTTGTCCAACATTTGATTTTTAGTCTTGTTTTTAGGAAAAAAGAAATGAAAACTGGTAAGGAACAACTTACAAGAGAAGCTCTGCCTGAAGTACTTTATTCATAGGTGTGATGCAGACCACATATCTTGATGCTTATCAGGTATTTAACTTAATTTTGTTTCTCCATCTTGTAGCAACATGCTGGAGTGCTTATATCCCATCAGCTTCCAGCACTGAATATACCGAATATGTAGGAAAAGTCGGTTGATCAAGCTAAAGAAAGACAAAGCAGAGACACAATGCAGTAGAATAAAGTGGTAAATCAGGAAAAAAGGGTGGCAACAATCTAAGACCTAGAAATCTTCTTTTCTACCCAGTTTATTATTTTGATGGACTGGTGTCCCCTTCAGTCAATCTGATTTGCCCAGGAATCAGTTCTGCAGGCTGCATGAGGCTGGCAGCATTAACAGCTCTGTTGGTACCCGGGAACTGTAGTTTTCAACAGCTTCTCTCTGGTCTTGGTTTGCCTAAGAAAACAACTTAAAGTTCTGAGGAAGCGGTGGATGGCTGCATTTTCTTAGAAGATACTTTCCTCAAAACAGAACTAACAAATTACTATAACAACCTGAACAAATGGGCAAGCCACTTTCTAATGATTCCCAATTACGCCTCTGTTTCAGTGGATTTTCATCTGTCACCTTAAAATTTCATAACCCCATGACAGTCCCTGTAGGCATGGAACTTGTAGTCTATATAAGGCTGATCATGATCAGCTTAGTTATATGCCTTCACGTAATACTTTCTTCTATCAATAGTTTAAAAAAATGTACTTATTGATTGTTTTAAGTTGCCAAGACACTTCTTTTTCTGAAAACAGATACTGTAGATTTTTACTTCAAGGTAGTTATAAGTAACTGTAGATTCAAATAAGCCTTTTCTTTAAGGAAAATTTGTACTCTTTTTTCAAACTCAGATTGGAAATTTAGGACTACCTTCAGGACATATTTGAGATGAAACAAACTTTTATCTGACCAGCTCAAAATTTGTGGAAATTTTAGGTATGGAAATTAATCTGGGAATTAATTTTGTGACTCAGATTAATCTTCAGAGGAGAAAAAATCCTTCTTGCCAGCTCAGTTTATGATTGATGTAGGATTTCAGTAATAATGACTAACCAAAGAATAGAGTAGAATGCCTCCTGGTTTTCCCTGTGAATAGCTGCTTGTTTGGTTTGGTTTGGTTGGGGTTTTTTTGATAGTAGCAGTGGATGACAGAGCCCTTGGGCCAGAGAATGATTTCAGGCACTAAGTGGGGTATTCTCCTAAATTACTGTTTTCAACACTGTTTGCCAGCAGTTGGCAGAAATATTTCAGGTAAATATTGCTTCAAATTGCTTTAAACTCTAGGAATGGTGGCTTTGTTCTCTCTACCTACCAATTTCATGTGATCTTAAGGAAATATTGACTTAAAACACAATCTTTGTCCCTGAGTTGTACTCCCCTGACGTTTTGTCCATGACTTCTGCATTTTAAGTATACTGTCTCAAAGCATTGGATCCAATGCTTCCTTTTCATCACATGATAATGATTTAATTCTAGGGAAATACTAGTTAAGAACAAAGTCAGTGTAATTTTCGGTGCTTCATAGGTTAAATAAAAGTCAAGAATATCCCTCTGTTTATGTTTAAATGTTTAAAACATGCCACTTCAGACATATAGTCATGTTCCTGTTCAAAAGAAGATTTCTTTTATGCCACAGAGATCATACCTGGAATGACCACTGTTCACTCACTGATCTTCAACCACTTCAGAAATGAGGGTCAGATGGAGGGGTCCCTGACCCTTTTTTTAAAGTCTTTTCCATTTGACTGTGCTGGCTGATACTTAGTTTGTCAATAAAAACGTTCCATTTTGTGCTAGAGGAGATTACATCTCCTTTTCATTGGTACAAAGCATTCAGGGCCAATTCTGTTCTCACAGAGTACAATGGTAGGGCTCCCAATGAGGGACAATCAGTCCTGGGAATCATTTACTTCACCAAGTATCTGTGCAAATTGCTCTCTGATGTCTCCAAATATATCCCTCATTTTCATCACACTGTTTCTTCTATTGCCTCAGTACACAGGCTCCTGCAGGGACAGTACCAGCTCCCTAAAGATACCTGTAATCGTATTGCAGCACTGTATAAACTGTGCTAACTTTTTTGCCTCTTCAGGTAGGGGAGATAATATATGCTTTTACTGGATACATTCTGTAGCCATATTCATCTATTTGTAAGATACCTCTGCCCTCTTATGTTATCTTCTTCACTTGACTGTGTTCTGAAGCATCCAAGTGTTCTTAAATATATATTACATCTCCTACATTGCTCCATTTTATTGGCAAAGGTGCAACATTGCAGCTGTCGGTGAGCTGCTGGTGGGTAGGACCCCATTTGTGATCCAGTTTTTATGTGTGTGATATAAGAAAAAAATTGCTACTATTTAAACCTTTCATCCACAAGCAGGGGAAGGACTTGGGCAATTAATAAATCTCTTTGCTCATTCATGTCTGTATTTTCCAAAAAGTAATATTCTTGTTGTTAAAGAAGATTAGCAAATTGTTTGTAAACTCTTAATAAGGAAGAAGAGAAAGCACCCAGCAGTGGTAGGTGTTACAGATGGCTACAGTTAAGTACATGTAGGGGCAGTCCAAGGTGTGCATACTCTTATTTTATAGACAGACAAACATCTTTTCTTCTTCTAAGCTGATTCTTGGGTGCAATCCATGTGACACTTTTCTCCATGGCCATAAACAACATTGAAATTGTGATTAATTCCCCACACATTGCTTGTCACTCTGATGCTTTTTAACAACCTCCTGTAGCCATCAACTGCAGAATTTGGAGTTGGATACTGACACTGTGCATTATTGTGTCGTGTTCTGTCCCTGCCTACTTTTATTCTAAACTGTATCCACAATGTAACGTCACCTGGAAACATGCTGCTGGAAGGGTTTGAGTGTGGTATTTATCTTGTGTAACTACGATTTTGTTGTTGTTGTTTTACATCTGCTCTGGGTGGCTTTGTGGGCTTTGTGTGTCTTATTACAAGAACAAAAAAAAGAAAAAGTACACATCATTTTAGGGGAAAAGTGAAGATAGCAATATGGCCAATCTGTAATCCATTTTAGTAAGTGAGGAACAAGGTCTAAAACTGAAGACTTTTCCAGGAAGTGCAAGTGTGAGAACTGAATCCTGTAGCTACTACAGGATACATGTGCATTATTTGCAGCTTACAGTTGTATACTCAGCCTATCCACATTTGAGCTGCGCCTCCACAGAAATATTAATTCTAATGACTTTCAGAGACTTACGGCTTTGAGATGCTTTCTGTAAACAAAAGAAAAACATAGCCAGTCTAGAATGGTCTAAGCCAGATGAAATAAAACAAAGACATCATCAACAGAACAGTACTTTAAAAAATCATTTTGGATAGGCTAGAGTGTTGTCCCAGATTTATGGTGGTTGTGCCACTTGAAGCACTTACCAAGTTTATATGCAGTTTGTGTGTGGTTTTTGAATGCTTAGCACAAAGTGACATTGAGATGTTATGGGTTTTTTTCACATGCTCTGCTTCTCCCATTAATTCAAACTCCCTAGGGCTTCACATAGAAGAATTTCAGATACTGTTAGCTTATATGTTCATCTGCATAATATAATATTTAAGATTTTCTCCCTATTAAGTGTGTGATTGGTACGAGTTTTTGGGGAGGTCATTATCTGAGTTGTGATCTTAATGAAGGGGACTAGGTATTCACATGTATGTCTTGAAGAGTTCTGCTGCCATGCTGTGATATTTAGGAGCTTCCTAAGGTGCACTTTGTGCCAAGAGACAAACTGAATGACTGAAAGAAGAGAGGGCAAGTCAAAAGGTCCAACTGATCCATATAATACATAGGTTAGGATGAAACAAAAGGTTACCTAAAGCAGATCTGTTGAATCTGGAAAACTTTGACTTATATTTTTGAATGACTGCAACAGTGTTTCCCCTACAGAGGTATTACCTTGCTTTTAAAAATAAGACCTGGCTTAATTTCTCAAAATCCAGGTCTCAACTGTGCTCTTGCTGTGATGCCTGAGAGAAATCAACCGACTAATTATGCTAAGTTGCGCAGCTTTTGAAGATGAGATGACATTACTTGGAGCCATTAAGCTGGACAGTAGCTAACCTGTCCAGCCGTTCAGGCTTATTATTAAGGAACTTGTCAGGAGCTTTCTAACAAGACGCTATTCTTCCAGAAATGATGATTTGTCAAGAATCAGCTGGAGCAGATGTGGAAGTCAGCCCTACCCCAACTTAACTCGTAGCAAAAGTGCTACAGAACTCATCTGCAATAGGACTAAGCTAGGATTCAAATCCAACTCTAATTAGCATGGGGAACTTCAGCTTGGCTTTTTGCTGCCGGGCTGTAAATCATTGGTCTCACATGTACAGAAATGCTCTCACTAGTTTTGGCCCAATTCATATTAAATTACTTACACAAAATAGAAATTCGCAAATAGAAAGACTGGGTCAGAAACTGATGAAAAAGTAATAGTTAGGATATTTAACTTGGATGACCCAGGAACAAGTCCTAGGCCTGACTCAGGTGGAGCAAGGGCTTGAATTTGTTGTGTTTTCCCTGTTCTTCATGAGCACGCAGAGCACTGAGTAGGTGGAGCTCTCTAGTCATTGGTGTTTTCCTTCTCCTCTTAGCCCCTTGCCTTGGCTTTTGCAGCTTGTTTTTGAACTCTTACAAAAGGTAGGTTCTTTGAGGTAAAGGCTTTTCTTTGCTCCCTCTTTGTAGAGTGCCAGGTATGGCAACCCCGACTGATCAGGACCTCTGGCTGAAAATGGAGCACACTGGCAAAGTGTATCATTGCCCTCTGGAATCAGTTGCCAGTGAACAACAGCAGTCTATCAGTTGAGGGACTTGCACCTATACTTTCAGTGCCATAGATCTGATGGCATCTCTTTCAAATCCAGAAGAGTTTGAGTATGAACCCAAACACCATCCTTAGAAATTTACACAATTACAGGCTGACTGAAGAAACCCTGTGTGAAATAGTTGTGCAGTTTCAGTGCTCACAGGACGTATGCTTGATACAGGACAAACTGCAGTAGTAGCTGTACAGCTGTGTCAACAGGAAATTTTTCTGTCCAAATGTACTCTAAGGGACATCAGCCTTAAGGGCATGGTGGCATACTGCAATACATGTCAGATGATGCAGCCAAGGTGTTTTGTTCACCTAAACAGAAATCTGTTGATTCTAGGGAAGAAGAGCAGGTTTTATCAGACTTCACTCCTTTGACATGTACTTCAGATTTCAAGCTTTAAACAAGCCCATTCTGCTGTTTCTTGCTCTCCAGGAATCTGAGGCTTTTTTACTAGGACAGGATTATTAAGTCCAGGGTTTCATGGAATTGTAGACAAGAGGTAGCAATACTGGAGCCAGCCCAATACTTACGTGCTTGCTGCATATGCAACAGGTAGAAACTTTCTAACCATGGCAGTTATGGTTCCTGCATAGTCACTTCTCATGATGTCCTCAGGCTGCACTTTTCAAGATATTTAATGTTGTTCTTAAAGCTGCAGCCCCTTAAGTCATGTGATTTTTTACTTCCATATGACTTTCGCAAAAATAGAAGTTTCTAGGCCCTAGTTTACAGAGAAAAATCCAGGAATTAAATCTCCTCAATGGTTCAGATACCAGCAGATTGAAGGGGGGGAAGAAACAAACACAAATCATATAAGCAAATCTGAGGGTTCCTGATTTTTAACCCATGTCATTGGTTTTGACAGGCAGGAATTAATTGTGTAGGATAGACTGTTAATTTGAGCTTTCCTTTTGAAAGGCAAGAGGCCGAAGAGGCAAATGAGAAGGCCACCAGCAAGTGTCTTTAAAATTACATTCCAGTAGTGAAATGAAAAACGGTAGTGGGAGAAGGGGAGAAAGTGCCAGTTGCATGCAGCAGGGGAGAGGGAAGAATGAGGGGTCAAAGAGTTCATGGTGAGGGAAAGGACTTCAGTAAGCTGAAAGAATATCAACGTAAAAAAGATGGCAAATGGGCAAATTATAGCACGATAAAAAATAGATCATTTGGAGTTAACAGCCTGACATTACTATGCTATCAGTGAAGTTCTTGCAGCTCTGTTGTGTAACTTATGTCCCATATCATTATGAATGTTGTCTTGTAAGGGTCAGTATTTTGTCCGTTTGGACTGGCACTTATAAGTGGCACAAGCTTCTGAATGGCATTTTGTAGTCATAGAAGTGTAAATTGTGTGCAACGTTAATGTAGCACCAACAACTAAAACATCTCCTTTGCAATGCCATTAGAATGGGAAATGGATTGTAATGCAAGTCTGGAGGGAACTGAAGTGCTGCGGTTTGAATGTGAAATTTTAGGGGGGAACAACTTTGTGCTAGTCTAAGGTTATTGATTATGGCATTTAAAATGTGAAATTCTGTGGAAAGCTGTTCCAAGGAGAGTTGGTCTGTGGAGACCAGCAGCACTCTAATATGTGAGATATAACAGGAAAATGGTTTCAATGCAAGTCTGCAGGGAGAAGCAACAATGTCACTTTGCATGGAAAAATTATTTCAGTGTAAGTCCACGGAGACCTGTAACAATACTCTTTGGGTGTGAGATGCTATGGGAAATGAATGTCAGTACCACTCTGTTAGGCTGAATAAGGTCATTAGATTATGATGAGAAAATTATTTGATGGAAATAAGGCTCAAACAATAGCTACAGAACAGATCATCAACATCAGTAAGCTTTCATTTGGGGCAGTAACGATACCCAACCTTTCCTGTTCCTTAAGCAGTGAAAGCTCAGCTTGGGCTCCCAAAGGAATGGAGCAGATTTTTAGCACTTGGTGATCTCGCTGGGACTCTGGGATGGCTGAGGAGCAGGTAGAGTACTGGACGTTGCCAACTTCTTTCCACCCCTGGCCAGCCTGCTCCCCAGTCTCTGCCTCTGTGATGGGGAGTGCGTGGATCAGTTCAGAGAATTCACACCTACTGCTCCAAGGCAGCTACCAATCTGTTTTGCTCTGCAAAGCTCAGCACAAAACGGTCCAAACTGGGGGCACAAGAACAAGCATCATGTCAGGGAAATTGTTTTCTCTTACTCACTTCCTCTAGGTATAGTTGTAGCAGGCCCAGTGGGGCATGCTAGATCCAGATTTGTTTCAACAGCTCATGCTGTATTATACAAGTCTGTTACTCTCCCTGTGTCCAGACATAATCATAGTTTAGGGAAATGTGAGCTCAAGTCATCCTGGCTGTCTAAACCCCTTGGGATTTCAACAGCTTATAATGTAATTGAAGTTTGCACTCAAATCTAGATTTCATAGTACCAGCCAAACTATCTCAGCATAAGGGTGCACCAAAACAAGATTCCCATTTTAAGAAGAGAAGGACAATTTCCAGGCAAGTGATTCACCTTGAGTCCTGTAAGCACAAATTCTTGGAAGATAGCAGTAAGTAACATCTTTAGCAGATGAGGTTATGGTGAGACAACATGAACATTGTTATGCGTTTCCTGTGTACCATGTACATAGAAATAGCTTTTAACTGCCAAGGTCATCAGCACCCACGAAATACCTTAGATAGGTGGGAACCGGAGGTGTGAATGAGTGGACTGATGCAGTTATGTGTTTTGAGAATATGCTGTTAAAGCCACATTTTATATAATTTGTAAGTAATACTTTTCATAATATGACTATAAGAAGCTGTTTGAAAATTTAGTGGTGCTTGTTATATTAACATGAAGACAATAGCTACCAATAGGACAATAACCTAAAGCATTACTGACTTGCTAGTCAAAGTACAACTGTTTCTGAAATGACAGCTCTGCGTGGTCCTGTTGTATTCACCAAATCATGGTTGGTCTCTCTGACTGAAACAATCTTCTTCATGGCAATTATTTGTTCACCAATTCTTTCCCTGTCATTCCAGAGAGAGACCTAAACTACTTCTCATTTGTCATTAATTTCTGTATAAAATTAGCCATATTCTGTGCAAATGTGATGTTCCTCTTCTAAGTGTTCACAGCAAAAATAAAAGAATTGTTCTGCAGAGAGTCCAGAAAGAGCTACTTGTCTGAAAGGAAGGAATCAACATCTCTTGAGACAAATTGTCCCTTGCTTTGGCTCTGTGTCACAACCTGTCTCACATTTCTCTTGTGGCTCGGGGAGATGCATGCTGCAAAGTAGAAAGGCAAACTTTCAAAGGATGTTCAGATACAAAAATCAATTTATGCCCATCTCTAGTTCTCAGTGTATGTTGATGTGAAATTTAAGGAAGGCACTGTGCACTGGATTGTGTTTTCTTCTGTAACGAACTGCAGAAGCAGTAAATCACATCAAGAAGCATGTAGTCATGGCAAATGACTCAGTTCTTTCTACTAATAAAAGCAGAGGCTTCAGTTCCTGTCTTACAGGATAGCTGATTGATTTACAATGTAACAGCTTCTCTTTCTGGCTTCCTAGTATTTGTGTGCAAATAGATTTGGAATGGGAACTGATGAAACCTGAAGATAGAGACCAGATTGTGATCTTAATTGCTTCTGAGAATGGATCTCTTCAGATTTTCTAGATTGTAAAGGCGGAAAAGCCAATTTATAAAATCTTGTAACAATTCAGTGGAATTTTTTTATCGTTGTTTGAATTAATCATCTGCCTATCATTAATCTTGATCCTTTGGAGAAAATGGACAGCCTGTGTCCCATTATCTTCCAGTAGAGCTCCCTGGGCTTTCAGACTTTCTCTTAAAAGGGCAAAGGAAACCTTATCTGTTGCATTTCATCACAGCCAGGTTGGCAAAGGATCTTGGGGATGTTCACAGCATGGTTGGAAGAAACATAAAAGCAGAACCCCTTACTATTACAGATGCCTTGGTTTTAGATGTATCCTCCCAAGATCATGGAGCAGCAGCAGCTTATTCTTGCTTTGATCAACTTCGAGCTGATTCTTGCTTCTGTTGTATGGGAAAGCAGCAGCAAATCTGCTTTCCCTGGGGATGTATTTGGTGGATATTGCTTGTGAGAACCCTGGGAGATTTTCCTCCCATGTACTCTGAGCCACTGGGCCTCAATTACACAAAGGGTCATTCTATGCAGAGAAACAAAATGCTTTCCCAAATCTTAACTGTAGATTGGTACATCTCTGTTACAGTGTTACTTACACTCATTTAACTTAACTGAATAAGAAACCAACTACAGTCAGTAGAAGCTCGCTGAAGGAACAAAGTTTCATAAAAAAAATCATCTCTGTATTTTTGTATAACGGTTGGGACTGTAATTCATATTCTCAGCCTGGCACATCTTCATCCCAAATCTCTTTGTAATTAATGGAGTCACTCTGAATTTGCATTCAAAGAATGGTAGACATAGAATTCAGTTCCTTCAGAATTCCTGATTCTCTGTTGCTTGATCTTTGCAGTGCATTTATATTAGTTTCTTATCTTAAATTGTTTATTGTTCTTTATTTTAATACATAGTTAGCCCATCGTGTTACAGTATATTGGGAAACAGTTTATGCACCCTTCTGTTACTACAGAGAGAAGGAAATGAAGCATCAATTATATTTGTTAGTCAAAGAAGAGGGTACAGAAGTAAATCAACTTAGCCTGTAGCAAGGTAATTTAAACATAAGGTAAACCTTTATGTAGGGTAGCAGTGGATCAAGGTGCCTAGGGGAGCTATGGAATCAGCATAACAGGAGATCAGAGATTGACTAGACACTTGCATCTCAGGGAATATTGGGAGATAAGTCAGTTGTGCTGTGCCTGATGAGCTGCTGTGGACTAGGTGACAAGCTAATATTTTGTTTCATCTTAAATGACCTTATGTACATTTCTCTGTAAAATAAAATATCCTTGGGTTCAAAAAAGGGAATGAATGTACACAAGGGAAATCAGGTGAACAGCAGAAATTACTGGATCCTCTCAGTGCTGGAAATGTCCCATTTCTCTTTCCCCCAAAACACACACATCAGAGCAATGAGATCTACACTTTGATGTTAATTCACATCTATACAGTCTAGAGCACACACACAAATCCAGTAATCCTTTGTGCTTCTGAAGCACAGATTCCTCCTCATTTCCCAGCGGTAGAACAAAGAATCTTGATGGATGTCAGAGACCCATCAGAATGGACCCTACAGATCAGACTTCTGCTGTTTACTGAATACCACACACAGGCCATCACACTGAGAGCACATGCAACCATTTCTTTCCTTTAAAAAGCCAGCATTATTTTATTATTTCAGAATGTTACATAACTGCATGGTGAAAATGAGAACACAGATCTGGGCCACAAAACATTCCAGCAATTCTCATTGCAAAAGAAACATAAACTTCAACATCCATCAAACAATTCTCCCTCCAAATGAATAGTGAACATACAAACCCACCATCTCAGCTTGAGTTCCTTTGCAAAAGAAAGCCCTCTGGAGTTATTAAAAATAATAATAAAGTAATCCAGGCTCCCAACAGACAGCATTTGAACATCATGTCAAGTTCCTATAAAGTAGTGCAGCAACACCTCCTTTTACTAATTTCCCTAAATCCCTGGTGGCTTCCCACTGCCACAAATTAAGCTTACATTCCTTTCTGTAAACCTAGCAAGACTTGCAGGCCCAGTGTCCCCTGTGCACAGCTCTTTGAGGTCGGATGCTTTGGGTTGTCTGGTTGTTACTCATGCCTCCCACTGCGAGGCCCAATATTTTCCCTGCCCCATCATTTTCCTTCCACCCCCCAGCCTGTTACAAATGACTATTCCTCTGCAGGGTGTCATGGAGAATGACTTTGTCAGGACAATGCAGGGTCAGTGACAGCATCAGGCACGTGTTGAGTGGTCTCATAGGGAGGGAGCAGTGTTCCGCTGAAGGCAGCAGTCTTCTGCCTTTCATTTTAATTGGATCTTCATTCTGATGGCTTGGCAAAACCCAGCCTGAGATCTGTGATGTGCCTAGTGCAGATGTGGCCATCTGTGTTCGGTTTCTCTTTGTGTCTATAAAATTCTCCCTCCTTTTAATCCCAGTTTTATCTTCCCTCTGTGTTCAGAACTCCCTCTGTATTTTGTTGTTGCCCTCTTCTCTGCATATTCCTGACAACTTCCCATTCTTTCACTGAAAAGCACCGTGCTGCTTCGCTTGGCTCAGCTCACAGAAACCCACCACATGGCTGCTCAACATGTCAAAGATGAGTCGCCGTGTGTTGCTGAAACCAAATCCAGAGAAAGCAGAGAAGCATGGCTAAAATGTGGGGATACCTGTCATTCCTCACCTCCAAGAGCCACCAACTGCCAGATGGAATAGAAGCTTAGTCCTGGGGGCAGGTGGGTTCTTAGGTGACTTTTGGGGAGCACAAAGCAGCTTCTTAGTGGGAAGGTCTTTCCTGTGGGATGCTAGGAGGACTAGAAGTCAGTCAGCCTTTCATTTGTCCTGATTAAGGGCCTCATGGTCTTTGATCAGACTAACATCTGCAGCCACAGTACTGTTTGTACTCTTTTTTTTCAGTGACAGTAAGAGAACAGTAGCAGCGTTGAGAATCTCTAAGAGAGTAGCACACTTTGAGGTTAGGTCTGGGAGGAGCATCCATTTCCTTGTCAGCTTGGGGAGTAACATGTTGTGGTTAAAGCCAGAGACTGGCAGTGTTTTCCATTGGGTTCTGCTCCATTGTCTCTGCCAATGTCTTCTGCAGAAGTGTTTCACCTTATTATACTTCACTTTTTCCACACTTGTCTTCATAAAAATACGGATAAATAAATTTGTCCCCCCTTGTGAAGCATTGTCATGGATTGGGTGAAAGACACAATATTAGCATAAAGTGTTATGGTCATTACTGTTCATTCAGTGAGCACATTCAAGGGAAGTTTGTTTAAACTGTGCCGCTTTGCCTGATTAAACAGTCAGCCATGAATGAAGCCACTCAGAGATGGATCTTTGGCCTGGTGCCACGGTCACCAAAGGTCAGAGCAAGGGCAAGCGGGGCTCCTCTTTCCCGATGCTAAGGTACAGCATGGCAGTAAATACTCATCAAAAATTAGCATTCCACTCACAGGCAGGTGGCAAATGTATGTAAAAAACCCAGCTTCCAGAACAGGGTGGTTTTCAAAAACCCTCGGCGAAAGGAAAAATATTTAAAGCAGGAAGAAGAGAGATCAACAGAAAATGTTATAAACATTAGCACACTTGGAATTGGTGGTGACATAGTTGTAGCTGAAACTGAAGGCACAGAGTAAGTTTGCTCATGTTTTCATGTGAAGGCAATCTGCAAGTGAGAGGGAGAGTGTCCGTACATGATTTCCCTTTCCTTATCTTCTCAACAAGTATTTTGCTTACCACTCTGTGGGATTTTTTTCCCCCCCTAGCATCTTCTGAAATGTCTGGGAGAGCAATGGGAGTACAGTTCTGGTGAGCCATTGGTGAAACAAAGTCACGGCAGAGACAGAGCTGTGCAGACAAGTAGGGCCAAACCTTTCAGAGAAGATGTTAGGAAAGCATATTGACACCTTTACTTTGCTGAGAGGATCGGCCCGATGAGCACTTTCTGTGCTGTGTGCCCACCAGTAATCCACGAAAGCACAATTTTGGAGAATATGCCCTGAGCCCAGGCTAGGTTAGAGAATGCATGGATGGCACCATCACAGTGCCAGCAGTTGTGAGTACTTTGGTGGGGTGAAGTAATTAATGCCTTTCTCCCCAGCAGCTAGAATTTGTAGTGGTGACTCTTACCAGGAGAGGCTTCTAGGTAGAGCCTGGGCCTTTCTGGGTGTTGGGTGGCAGCAATAAACCTTTGTCATCCCTCTGACCATCAATGCCTAGAGCCCACAGACTCACTGTGCTCCCACCACACAGAGCTGTGCTTTGTCAGCGATAGCTGTCACTTCATCCTCTTGCTCTGAGCTTCTGGGGACTTAAATACAGTTATTCTACCAGTGCATTAGCAGCAAAGGGACTCTATGTCTCCTCCTCCTACACCCTCTAGCCCTCTTGACACAGGGCAGAACATACTTTCATCCTATAGCCCCAAAGCTGATTTGCCAGATGAAGCAGCTCCAGTTAGATTTCTTTCTTGGACAGATTCCCTGGCCTGAGTTAGGTGCCCAGAATGTGTGTCGTACGCTCAGCAGATCCCACCCAGGCAGTGATTTAATCTGACAGTTATACTTATTCATGGTGACATCCCGGGCAGCCAGCAGCAGCACAGAATGTTCAAGCAGTGCAGGGAGGAGGAGGTGGGACGGACGGGTGCCACCACCACACGCCAGAGCCCGGCTGAACTCCCTGTCCCCAGCAAGTACCGTTCCTTTGCCTGCTCTTCTCAGAAAAGAGGTGGGCTGCCTTTCCATTCAGTATGTACCAGTCCGGCTGCTCCCAGGAGGAGCTTGTTACAGACACATACACACTCAATAGGCTCCTTCAAGCAGAGTAAATTATGTGTTTGGAGAAAAAGGGGAGGATAAGAAAGAAGTGCAAAGTAGTCAGCACGGTGGAGCTGTTGCCTGGCTGCTCTTTTTGGGGATCACAAGTGTGCAATTAGCATGGAGAACGAGGACATTTTTCGTTGCCATAAGACACCCACTGCAAGTTCCTGGTGGGAGCTTGGGCTTTTAACTTGTTTTCACACAATAGTGGCTCCACGGCAAAGAACGGCTGCAGGATCAGATAACCAAGTTGTGGTAGGGCTGCACTGACTGAGCTGGGGGACCTGCGAATCTCGCGCTTTTGAAAGGAGTGTATGTGCACGCATGCCTGAAAATGTGCTTTTGGTGTAGATGTGTGCAGCATCAATGTGCCTGTCTTTCTTCAGGTCCATGGTGCAGACCCTTGGCATTAACAGGAGTTTTGTGGTACTTAAAGGATATAGAAGATGTTCTTTATATCCCTCAGGGCTTTTGCTGAGCTATACATTCATTTATGGAAATACCGTAACCTGGAAAATTTAATGGAAAACAGTGCTTTGGAAATGCTCTGGCCCAGAAAGAGGAATACTGAGCTGAAACAAAACGTCCAGTTTTGTCCTCAGGCTCACAGCTGCAGCTTCTGTTGGGGTCAGTAGTTACCCACAAATGTCTCAAGACAAAAGCAGAAGTGTTAGCATTTGCTACCACTAATACTAAGGTAACAACTACACGAGGATTCCTCTCCGTCTTAACTGTGTATTTTCAGCCTGTTTAACAGCACTCCCAGGAGCTCTGTGTTCCTCCAGGATCCCAGACCACTGGGTTGCACAAGTGCCCAGGATGTGATGTGCGAGTTTGCTTTTGTCTGTCCAAGCCAATCTGGAGAGATTTCTGTATTCCATCTGTAGATTAAATTCTGAGAGGACAGCAGTGTTTTCTTCTTGGTGCTAAACCACTTCTGATCTAGCCATCAGAGACTTATTTTATGCTGCACACTTCGTCTGAATATGTGATGTTAAAGTTGGCAGGCATCCCAATGAACTGGAATAGTTTTGATTTCTACTGATTTGTCCCATGTTCCTGGTAAATCCTAAACATCTGAATTTGTTGTGTACTACATCAGACAGCCTACACACAGCACAATTTCCCTTCAGGAGTCTGTGAAGTTGAGACCTGGTCTCAACAAGCCCAGTCTGAATTTTTTTGAAGTTCCTGCTGGGATTTTAAAAAGTGTTGTGCTCTGTGTAGGCTGGTTTAAAAGCCAAACAAAACAAAAACAAAAACAAACAAACAGAAAAATTTAGGAAAAAAATAAATTAGTTCTTGTAAAGACAGTATCCTGAAGCTGCATCCTAATTTTTATGTGTCCTTTGACAACTCTCTGCTTCCCCTCTGCTTCTCTTGCTGCAAAATACAGCCTCATTTAGGACTTTTCTGTGTTATCTGTGCATATTTGCAAGGAGATTGGATGCAAAACAAACTTCTGAAGTCAAAGGCTAAGGGTGCTAGAAGCATTTTTTGTTCCAGCAAAGCATTTGTGGGTTAATCAAGGCTGGAACAGGATCCTGAAAGGGGATCTATGCAGTGAAACAGTCAGATGTTTACTGACTTCTTAGACATGGGAAGGGGGAGTGAAAAGTTTCCCCCTAAAAAATGAGTAATATACAAGACAGCCAAGAAACACTTGAGGTTGGAAAGGTTTTGAAAACATTATTGTATGTGCTTTTTAAAAAATGTTACTAATTTTTAGAGCTGGTGAACTTTGTGAGACATCTGACTAAGTGCAGCTTGTTGTGGATGTGCCTCACTGGGGTCAGAGTCAAGGCCAAGTTCTTCTGAGGTTCTTTTTTCCAGGGAAATGGATACCTTCCCTAGTGGTCCTACCTCCAATCCCATTCCCTCCCCCCATCTTTATCTGAATGTCATGATATTTTGATGGTAGTGTCCTTCTCCCAGCTATAAGGGGGGTTGTCCTGAGTCCTCCCTCACTATCAAGAAAATCACTCATGTGGTTGCTCTTCAGATCTTCCACTGACCCACTAAGCAGTTGGCATCAGTAGGTGGAAAGATATAATCACAGGCTCTGGATCAAACTTGATATGAAAGGCAAGGGGTAGCTGCAGTGGTGATAGGGAGGGCTTTTGGCACAGCTATGGAGAGTGTGCACTCTTGACAGCAGTGAGGAGAACACTTTTGCCCAAAGACTACTCCCCCAGACCCCGTGATCTCACCAGAAAAGCAGTTCCTGCCTGTGAACAGTTACTCTTGAATTGAGAAATAAGATAATTCAAGATAGGTAAAACCAACTTGTTTCTCAATAAGTTGTTTGGGAATGAGCTTATTCCATTGACCCCAATACCCAGCACTCACAGCATCATGCACAAGCCTCCCGAAGATCGTGAGATTTGCATTTACATTTAAAAAATGATAGAGTTTGTACTTGGTTTTATTCATTGTCTGGTGTTCTGGCTGCTAGGGTTCGTAACTTGAAGCTGCACTTTGTAATCAAGAGAGCTAAAATACTTTCTTCCTTTTTTACCAAATCAGAAATTCTCAGTTTATCACATGAATTTAGAAGCTGGGGATTAGAAAAAACTATCAAATACTAAGGGGGCCATAGATAAAAGCCTGACATTTGGCAAGCTTGTATTCTGCAGCTGTAACCACCATCACTTTTAGAAGTGGGAAAGATCAAGGAGATTGTAGAAATTGTCTCGCAGGGGCAATTTCCTAAGTTTGAGTGCTCTGGAACTGTTTGAAAGACTTGTGTAGAAATTTGCAGGTCACAAAATAAGAGGTTACTTTTCCCAAATCATTCTGAATTCATAGAAATGGCATTGCTTTGCTAAGAACAATAAGAAGTTTGATAGAATACTTTTGGCTCACTAACAGACTGATTTGGCAATGAAAGTAGGTCAGTTCCAGGCTTCTTTTTCTATCCTTTCTTTTCTGGCAGTTGGAAAGAAAATGTATTTTTGATATTAAAAATACAAAATTGTGAACTCTTGCTCTGACATAGATCAGTTGTTCTTGATATTTATTGAAGAAGCAATCTAATTTCAGCTTCCAGAGTTCACTATAAAATTGCCAGTTTAAACTTTACTGTAAAGTGAGCAGTTAAAAACTATTTTATACTGGTGAAAATTACTATTACTGGCCTTTAGGAAAGATGGCATCTTCGTTATTAAGGTGGTGAGGCCTTATAAGGACTGGTTAGATAGATACCCTTGGAACTTTCCAAAAAGGACTTGTCATTACGAGAAAAAAAATACCAAGCAGATGGTTAAGATGAGCTCAAATCCTATTGAAGAAGACAGAAAGATTTTTCCTATTTGTGTGTTAGCAAGCCAAGTACGGGAGGTTGGAGACTGGGCTAAGTCATAACTTGTTGATAGGTGAGAATTTCAAACTGCTTTCTCCTCAGTGATAGTTTTCCATGTGAGAGAGCTACATATGTCTTTATAGACAAGAGGGAATGCACAACAGACAGTACACACAGTATTTATTTTAGGCTGCTGTAGACATACAATATAGATATTCAGAACAAAGACTGGCCCTTCAGGAATCATTGGGGAAGGAGTGATTAAGTGGTCCTGAGTTAACGTGTTTATGGTGGACTGATGTGGTCATCTAAATGTCACCAAATGTGACCATCATGTTTCTTCGGGCACAGTCCAGTTGAGCCCTGTGTCCTGATGTGTGATGGCAGAAGGTGCTTTCCTCTCTCCTGCTCAAGTACCTGGTATCAGGGAATATTTTCAGGACCCGTGTGGTGCTAGTCTTCAAAGTAAGCTTGGCGCCATGAGATCACTGCTCTCTCCCAGTGTCCGGCCTGGCCTGTAGCAGCTTTTTGTGGCTCTGTTTCAGCAGCGTAGTCCATGCTACCATTCTGCTTGTTCAGGAACCTGAGCTGTGTGTCCTTTAGAGCAGACCCACTCTTTGTTCCAGGGTAAATGTGCCTGAGATGAGAGACACACAGGCTCTTCGTCCTCCTGCTCCCATTTGGCCACTTAGTTTGGGTCATGCTGGCTCCCTTCTCCTGGATTTGGCTGTACAGGCTTGTACACACTACACAGAGACAGCCAGGGCACAGCTCCTGAGTTGGCAGGCTCTCCTACAACTACTCATCACTCACCAGCTGAGGGCTGGAAATGGGGCTTACTAGGGCAAGTGCGACACCATGGGGATGAGACTGGGCTGCTACCAACCCTGAACTGAGGCAGTTCAATTCATGGTGTTCCTCCATCATCCTGTTTTCCAGGCTACAGGCAGCAGTGCCCTGTTGAGTAAAATGTGTTTGTGGTGAAGACATGGGGCAGCACCCCATGAAGAGCTGTACCCAAAGTATTATTCTGAATGATCTGATCCAAGTGTTTTCTAAGTGGTACCTGGTTTCTCCTAGCATGTTTTGGAGGTGTCAGTCTACACATGCTAGCAAATTGCATCTTATGCTGCAGATTTGTCATGTGTTGCTACAAGTGTTGCTGCACAAATGCTTTGATATCCTGAGTGTCCATGTGAGCATTCCTGCTTGTCTGTGAGTGGAACCTGTGCCTGTGGACTTGGCTGGAGATCTAGAGTAAAGGACATGTTGCCCTTTCAGCTCTGCTCCTAATTGCCACTTTGAAATAGGGAGGCATGTGTGGAGCCAACAGCTGTCCAGGCAGTAAAATATATCCCTTCATTTGTTATAAGAACAGACTTTCTGGGCCAGGCTAAAAATCTGTGGTGCTCTGTATCCTGCCTTTAGCCCTAGACCGTGGTGGAGATGGAAGATCAGGAGAGGTGCAGAGTGATCCTTTGCTTGGTATGTCCTCCAGCCTTCCAGCAGTCTGAGATTAGAGATTTCCTGAGTCAGAAGTGGGATTCCACCAGTAACCTGGGAGATGTTGGCCCTTCTTAACTTAGGGGTTCCAGGAAGGCAGTATCCTCTTATTGTGGTGGATATTTTTTTCTGGACAGGTTGCAAAAGCTTCTGAATATGGCAATGTGTAGGTAGGGAGAAAGCACATACCGGAGTGATGAAAATACCGAACTGCAGCCTTGGCATAGTACTGCAGGTAAATTGCAGAGTGGGTTTGCTTTGACCGAGGCAGAAAGTCCTGGCTGACATCTCCAACTGCGTGGCTCCAGACTGGATCCAAAGGAGGACTTTGAGGAACAGCACACTTGGGCAACGTGTGGTTTGCTTGCATCCGGTGGCAGTGATGACACATATCCCTCTTTGCTGGTCAGTAATGTCTGAAGCCTGCTCCTCATGAGAACCAACACCAGTAGCTGTACCAGTGTCTATAGGGCTGTGAAAGGAGGGCATGCCCAGAGCTCAGGATCTGGCACTCAGAACCCAAAAGTTCAGAGGTTAAAACAGAAAATGATAAAGCACGTCTCCAGATATAGCGCCGTGCGTCACCATCCCTTCTGCCCCAGCTGCTGAACTCACAGCTGCCCTCATGCCAGCTGGTCCAGAGGAGTTAAGGCAGAGCTGCAGCTGGCAGCACACACATTTTGTGCCTTTAAGAGGTTTGGCTTATCCAGACTGGGACTCAGTGTAACTGTGTGGGCTGACAAAGAGCGCTTGTCCCTTCCCCCATCCATGCTCTGCCAGAAAATGAATTTGTGAGACACTAGCTTCTGCCTCCAGTCTGCTGCCATGTGGGAGCCTGGTGCTCACAGGCACCAGCACACATGCACGTGTGCACGCACACACAAACAGGCACACATGCAGAAGTACTCAGAGGCACAGTTACTCTGGCAACATGTGATCTCACATGGACTGAGGCAAGCAGATTGGGGCTCCAGGTACTGCTACCACAACGGGTCATGGAGCATCCTGGCTGTGCTGAGCATGGGATGGGGAGCTCCAGTCAGCAAGATGCTGTTTGTGTTAATGGGTTTGGGTCTTTCTCATGGGTAGGTCCCAGCCTTCAGAAACTCCCCAGGAAGATCAGCTGGGAACATTTTGCTTACCGTGAGAGCAACTGAGCATCTTAGGTCACCTAGAGGCATAAGCAGCAGGGGTAAAGGAGGAGAGCCCAGCTCGGAAGGCAGGGTAGGGGAAGTGACCTTAGTAGCCCTGAGCATGAACATCTGTCAGCACAAGGACCACTGGTGCTCAGCACAGAGCTGCTTGCACCATTACTCAGTGTGGGTGGTACTGGAAGGGCAACAGCATGTTTCTTCAGTTTCAGTGGGAGGGCAATTGCATCATGCTTTGTTCCCTCCATCTTCTTAGCACCTGCTGACTGCTTGCAGTGACTTAGGGCTTGAGGTTAGGGAGGATCTAAAAGTCCTGGGAGTCAGGAGACGTGGGTTGTGTACACTGCTTGTTCATGGTTTAAGTGTTGGCAAGATAAGTCAAAGCATTTCCAGCTCCCAGACATAATACGCTGTGTTCCTGTGAAACTGAGTTAGTGCAAATCAGCTGGAGCCAAATCTTGAAGTCCTTCCTCTACACTTCCATAGTTGTTACTGGGGTTGAGAAATGATCAACTTTCATCTGGAGCTTTGCTGATATTATTGTTAAAAACTATAGGACAGGGCCTACTATTTAGTTTGATTTGGAGCCAGGTACTCCCCCATCAATGCACTGTGAGCAATAGCATGCAAATTCAGAAAGGGCTTTTGCTCAAGGTCTACATTTCAGATCAGATGCTGTAAGAATATGTAAAATCAACTGCTACAGAAAGAGTTAACAGCAAGAGATGTGGAGGAGGAGGGCTTGGGGAAAGTCACAGTATCAGGTTTTCCTCTAAGGAGCTCTCAAATGATTCTCAGCCCTGCCAGAAGTCAAACATCTCCTCCCAGTGAAGCTAAGGATGTCTGTCTTTTGACTCAGCTGCCAGAGTCACGTTGCAGAATTTGATCCTTCTGCCTGTGTCCCTTCTCCCCTGTTCTGATCAGCCTCTGCCCACTGCTCTTCTGAAGCCTGAAAGATTTCAAGACCATGAAAGTGCAAGTGATCTCATCTGGCCCTCTGGGCAGTGCAGCAGGTTCTGTCTTCACGTATGATACAGTTTCAGCCTTCACGCTGTCCTCTGCAGTAATGCTAGATGCGCTGAACAGATGGGGAGGTTCGATGGCAGGGCTCAGGCTGACAGCTGCTTTGCAATTATAAGTCTGGAATGCGATTTAAGGGGTCTAAGATACTTAGTGCTGGGGCCTTAGTGCAGGAACATGCATCAAGTAGGTCAGGCTCTGCACCAGAGGAAGAGTGCAGGGAGTAGTTGTGTGACAGGCAGCACTGGTCCTTCCTTAGTAGGTTTATGGTTTGACATCATTTTGATCGCTGAGATTTTAACTCCCCATTTTTTTACCGTTTATTTCTATGTTTAGTTTAGTATAAAGACCAAATGCTTGTGGAATGGCACTATGAATTTCTTACTAATTTTACAGCTTTTGGCAATTGGTCTTTATTGGGAGTGTAGGAAGGTTTACCCACATGGCCTCTCTCTGAGGAAAGGGAGCATTTATACCCTCATTTTTTATGTGGGAAAACAGAGGTTTGTGGAAATGAACACGTTTCTCCGAACTTTGGCCTCACAGGAAATTCACGTGGAATTCAGCAAAGCATCCCTGTTCCACAGCATCCTCCTCCTCCCAGTAAGCACCCAGGTTAGACTGACTTTAATTCATCTGAAACTCATTTTTCACTATGAGGGACTCTCTTCTAAGGAGAGTAATGGCATATCTGGATAGCATCTGACTTAGCTCTACCCATACTGAAACGTAGTCTGGACTTAGCCTGTCAGGTCTCAGCTAGCTGAGGGATCTCTGCATGGTTCTCCATAGCATGGCGTAGAGGTGGGGCATGGCCATTCTGCAGGTGGGTGCAGTTTGCACATTGGGACCATGGGAACAGGGCAAGATGGTTTTTGACTGTAGAGGAAAAAAAGAACGTTGAGTTCTCAAAGCCAAGAAGCTACGCAAAACAGGCAGATTACCAACTCTAGTGGTGAAAGCCATGCTAGAGAACAGGCTAGCCAAACACTTTTTTTTCTATTTTCGTGTAGCAGGTGAGATAATTTACTACTGCTCCTTTTTTATGGCACTTCAGTTTTGGCACGATCGTGTAATTAGGACCTGGTTTGTCTGTGGATGTTTTTGCTTTGTTGATCTGTCTTGTTACTGAGGAGAGGTAATCAGGGACTTACATATCATAATGTGCTATGTGCTTTTGACTTTTACAGGTAAAGTTCATTTATGCACATTCAACTGCATGTGTATTTGGCATAGAGTTTTCAGCTTCCATCCCTTTGAGCTCAGAGTGTTACTGTAATTGATCTCTGCCCCTGGGAACAGAGTTACATAATCTGAAAAATGGCAGTGAACAGTAACTGAAAAAAAAAGACAAAGTCAGCAAAAGCAAGCTGTGTTGGTGAAGTCACTAGTATAAGGCCTTTTCATGGAGGGATCATAGCTCTGTCTTCTGATATTTTCTGACTTTGCAAAGCTCCTTTTATAACTTCAGTCCAATGAATTGGTATGACTGCATTGGTTTCCAGCTTCCACAGGCAGCCATCAGGGATGGGGGTGATGCCCAGTAAGGTATGCTGGTGTAGGTTACTGGTCAGAGATGTCTAGAAGGATGAAATTAGAAAACTCTGTGTCTGGATGCTTCCTGTTCACTCTCTGCCTTGTGCTATAATAAACTTTTGTTTCCAAAAAGTATTGGTAAAATAGAGATCCAAAGGATTTTCATTGCCATTCTTAGACACGGAAGACTTGCAGTATCTAGAGCTACTGCCTATAGCATACAACAGAGTTATGTCTGTAAAAAACAATGTGGAGCAGAAGCTCATTCTAGAAACTTTTGTAACTGTTGTCCTCAAATATTCCTTTTCCAAGATCTCTGAGAAAATGGGCATATTTGGATCACCTGGAAGTGGAAATACTCCTCTTTGATGTTTCCATCAGACCCAGAAATGATCCCATTTTTACTGGACCAATGTCCTTTTTCAAGCAGGTATTTACAATGTATGGTTCAAATATTAATACGACAGCATGATTTCTGAACTTTTAACAGAGAGCAGCAAACTCAAATCTTGAGAATTTTCGCCTTTCCTTGTAAACATTTTACCCCTCCAAATTATGGTAATCATGTAGAGCAGAGAGATTTCCTGAGTCAGTGGAGACTCTCCGTTCTCCGAGTATAAATCTTAAAGGGGATTGTGTGGGAGACTAATGTGGTTTAACTTAAGGGGAGAAATTGGCTTGTTGCCCTTATCCTACATGAATAGATATTGCTGTCTCATAGTAATGGCATCCGTAGTATTACTAACCTCAAGTATTTAAATCTTTTATGTTGGGCCTTCACAAATGTAGTGAAGTGGACCCAAAAATCACTAATTTGTTTTTAAGAGCACAATTTATTATTAATCTTACAATAGCTCAATTTTAAATTGCTTTTTCAAGATTTTTTCCCAATCTTTTGAACTGGAAATTTTCCTTTTTTTTTTTTTTAAAAAAAAAAAAAAAAAAAAAGAAAAAAAGAAAATTGGGATTCATATCTTCCCAAGAACTGGAACTAAGAAACTGAAAATGCTGGCAACACAGAAACTTAATTTCTGTATTATCTCTGGTCATGTTTTGCTTGGTAGCAGTTCCAGCAGCAGGTGTGGAAAGTGCTCACCTTGGACCCTCAGCCTGAACCTCGTGTTCACGTGTAGGAGGGGTTTTCTTTAAAAACTTGAACCTTGGGTCAGGCTTATGATAAAATGATGGGACAAATCCAAACTTTAGCATGTGATGAGATACTGAATCAGAGCACTGACCTCTTATTTTGAGGTGGGCAAGATAATAATGTTTGTTTTGCAAGAAATACTGAGGCTTTTGAAACATGCATCCAAAACTTGGCCTGGCTGACCATGCATGACCCAGATCCAGCTTTGGGATGTTTAGCAGGGTCTCCATGCTATTAGGCCATAATGTTTAGTCTGATCAGCTCTGCTTTTCAAAGTCAATCTTTGCTGAATCTTTGACACATGCAAGGATCAGCCTTGCAATATCCCCCTGGAACAGTGGCTGCAGTCCTCCAAACTGGGTGCTGAGTCCTAGCACTGTCCAGTGTCACTGCCAGGTGCCCCTTGCCCCCATATCAGGACAGCAGCTTTCCTGTCTGTCCTGATTCCTTTTCCAAATGGATCTGAAATCTCTGCATTACTTTTTGCCATAAGGAACAGCAGATGGTGCCAAACCTTGCTGCTTATAGGCTTCCCATCTCTTGCTTGGATGTTCAGGAGTCTTCACTCAGAAAATCTGCATCAGTTTTGTCACGGTGATCACACCTTCTCTGAGTACTGAATCTACCTGATCCAAATGGTTTCCCTTGGGTGGTCGGCAACAGTGTAATCTGCATGGCTGGTGGTTTGGGAAGATTGAATATTAATACACAAAGTTAAATAATTGTAGATTAAAGTGTTTGAGGTCCAGCAAGATTAACAACATGTGCCCTGCCAGTGTGAAAGACTGAATTTATAGGAGGATGTTTCCAGTATCTCTGTGAACTGTATGAAACAGTAGCTGCTTACTCAGCTTTGGACACAGGATGGTTTGCTTCCAGTATCATTGGAGAAGTTCAACTCAAATTAGACTTCATGTGTTAGCAAAAGTGCAGGGTGACCAGCCTCCAAGCCTTTGCATTGCCCCTTCCCTATAGTATACCATACTCATCCTCCCTCAGTGCCAGCCTGCATCTCTCACTGCACACAAAGCAGTGTATGGCTGGCAGAGGACACTGGCTATGCCAGCCTGATTTTTATTGTCTGGCCTAGAGACGTGATCCGCTGCAAGGTAACGAGGAAGCTATAGGACAATGGTTACTATTGCTAGAAGTTGCACATCTTGCCTTCCACATTTCTTTCATTTCCCTGGTCAGCAGCAGTCCAGGTCCTCGTGGTGTTGTGGCAGGCACTGAAGAAATCATTTGTCTATTCAAGTTCCTGTTCCATCAGGCATTCCCTTTCCCTCCAGGAAGAGGCCACAGGGAGGCAGCCTGGGGACTCACTACAAGCTCCCTCATCCCTGTGAGACACGTCCTGCAAACAGCAGCACAAACTGGTCCTTTCCACTTTCTGTTTGTAGACACTTTTGACTCCATTCTTCACCATCCCTTATTCTCGCAGTAAAAGCATGATTCTGGTATTTGCTCAGTGCAAGGAGGAAACAGTACGCTATTTTAGGAACTCTAAGAGATTCTACTGATAATGGTCAGAAGTAGGTCTGAGAATGCTGGGTCATCTTAGGTAAAGTCAAGTTCCCAGATTTACTTTCTGTGCCTTTGTTGTAAGGTATCCTTCATCCTTTCCCCCTCTGTAATGTTCAAAGAATTTTTTTCACACTCTCAAGAGATCACCACCTTCTTATATCAAATCCAGAGGGACTGATTCTGCTCTGTGTCCTTCCTCCCCCGTGGAAATCTGGAGTAGCTCCATTAATTTCAATGAATTTGCTTATGATTTGCATTGATGTAACTGAAGCAAATCTGGTCCAGCGATGGGAACTGCAGTTCCCATGGCAACAGGCAGCCGTTTCGGAAGCATAAACCACCAGGCAGCAGGTATGTTTAGTGTTGAAAGGGGGGACTCCTGCCTTCAGTTCTCAGCCATGGGATGAGAATGTAGGCTATATTTGGAACGCAAGTCCAGGGCTCTATTTCTGACTCTACCAATGAACCCTTGGGAAAATTGCCTCCCACTGCCTTAGTTTTCCTTCCAGTAAAATGGGGATAGTATTACACAGAAGTGTTTTGAAAATTGATTCACCCTCCTAAAATGCTTTGAGAGAGATTCTCAAATGAAAGGAGCTGTAGATCACAAACTATTAATAATATCACTGTATGGCAGCATCAAAAAAAAGGTGCTGCATTGTCAGTGAGTAAGTTCTTACACAAATGCAAGCATTTCCAGAGGACCACTGGGAATGTAGAACATTAAATGGGAAGCAGAGCTGGGCTTTTGTTCAGGTGTGCCAATGTATCTTGGGTTATTTTGGTCTGACCCAATGGAAGGTTCTAACACAGTTTAGTCCCAGCTCAGGTTCAGAAGCAGCCAATAAGTGATTTAATTGAGCTCCAAATCCTCTTCTTAAATTGGATAGAGCTGTGAGTATTAACTGGGTCCTCTGAATCCTTGTCTAACGCCAGGAAGGAAGCAGTAGGTTTGCAGAAGTATTAACGGCTGATGACTTAAATTCATTATGAGAACAGTATAAAAAACAGTTCACTGAGGGAGGCTGGTCCAGTTCAGGTCATGCCCAGGTGTGACCTTTGGTCTGAGTTGAAATAAAAAATGCCTTAGTCCAGGATCTTGATTTGTGTATTCATGAGAAGCAAATAGACATTGTGACAGATTGCAAGAAAAAAACCCCAACAAATCCACCTTGCCTTGCCCTGGGCGTGCAGAACTGTTTCCATGGCTATAGGAAGGCACAGCTGAAGGATTTCAGAGCATGTGCTTTTACTGTGTTTTAGTTACAGCAAAGTTTTGTGGTAACAAAGGAGATCTAAGTAATTGCGAAAGGGAAAAAAGTAGCAGTAGTTTCCAATGAATGGAAGCAGCTTTTGTAGATAACTAAGTTTTAATATCAGAAGGGACCATTCTGACTTCCTGCAGAGCTTTCACCAGAGAGCTTTGCCACTACAGTTCTTCTACCAGTGCTAGAAACACTATTTAAACGTTTCCTACTGTTGCTGCATCTAGCTGAGGTCTCTTGACCTGTAGTGTTGAAAGCTTCGTGGAAACTTGCGAACTTGCTTGTATACTGTTGTCATGATGGGATATATTATACCTGTGTTACGAAGAGAAGGGATATACACTAGAATAAAATTTTTAAAGACGTCAAAGGTTTATGATTTTTTCCCATTTTGTTAGAAATTTTGAATTAAAAGAACTGCTTAATTTCATTCCAACGAAGAAAATCATACACTCCTAGTCTATTTTTGTTAACTGCCTCCCCCCAGTCAAGAGAAAGGTAGGTAATGGGGTACCTACTTTATTTTACTCACCACCATAGGTTTTCCCAAAGGAAAGTACGAAACCCCCAATATCTTCTTGATTTAAATATAACTAAAATTTGGATTATTTTTTTTATTTTAAAAATTCATTTGGAAATGCTTACTCAAAACAAGCACATTTAAAAAACACAAAACCACTTTTCAAACACATTTTTGACCAGCCATAGTTAGATGACAAGTGCTGGTGCCAGACCATTTGCTCTAGGGTTCCCATTGTTAACACTGCTGGAACTGTACTGCTAACAATGGAGGAAAATATGTAGTAAATTTTGTTAATGAGAAAGCGACATTCTCACACAGTCATTTTTTAGCATTTAAAAGAACATTCAAAAGCACAATATATAAAGCAAATTCCAAAAAGATTTATCCTGGGAGAGAAGGCAGAAGCAGAGAAGAAAGCCTTTTCATTCCACCAATATTAATTCAGAGAAATGCATTTGGCACTAAGATTAAAAAGTTCTGAATGTTGAAGGAGTGCAACTTTTTTTCCCAAGAGAAAATACTGTCAGAGCAGCCAGGCTAATTAGCTTTCCTGTTTTAGAGGATGAATATAGTGTTCTTAAAAGCAAAAAGGATTCTTTTGAATTGTCTCCCTATATTTCCAAGCTGTAAAGTGGGGTGAAATACTCTCCTCCATCACCCTGGCCTGCCTGTGCCTGTGGAGCACCCCGGGCTGCAGAGGTGACTGGTCCCTTGGATTGAGGGTAATTATGTTCAGACAGATTGGGGGAAGTAAAGGGTTATTTGATGGAAGCATCTTGCCTTGCAGTATAGCAGCTAAATAAAGTAAGGTTAATGGAGCTAAGTATATATGGCCTAGCTCTACATGATGATTAAAAGGTGACTTTAAAACAATCTACAAATATTTCAAAGGAATCGTCATCAGGAAGGGAAAAGGCTACTGATAAAAAGGAAAACAGAACTCGGGGCTTGATGCTGGGCAAAAGAAGACATACGCTGGGCACTAATACTGTGTTTTCTGGACATAAAGCCAGTGTAATTAGGGAAAATCATAAATACTTATGGAAGTTTGAATGCAACAGTCAGGACAGTCAGTTCTTCCTCTGATGCACAGAGAGACCACGGAAAGAAGAGCCTGCAGCTGATGGAAGCAATACCATGGATGATCTTAAAGGCTTTTTCTCTCTGAAGTTCCAACAATTCATTCAGACACAAAGGAATGCATCAGCCCTAAAGATACATCTCTATGAATGAAGTGAAGTTTGCAGGGTCTGATGGACCATGAGTCTTTATGTTTCAGTTGCAGAGGCCATTCCAGAGCGTGGGAGGCACCTGGGAATGGCTCACAGGCAGCACCTGAAATCTCTTGGCTTGGTATCAAGGAGATAAAGTGCACACTGAGGTACCTGAGCATTGATCAAACCCAATCAGGCAGAACAGTGCCCAGGGCTGTATGACCAAGGCTTCTGGCACTGTTGGTACATTTGTACAGAACCATCTCCATTTTCTTCCTACTATTTGCTTAATGGCAGGAATGCCCTTGGTAGCATACACTTCCAAAAAAAAAAAAGAGAAAAAAAAAGTCCTGAAGTGTTGTAGTAGTGTGATAGGCTGTTTCCTTGCCCTTGCCTTCGTTGTGTTATCCTACAGGAAAGATTAAACAGAGACAGCATAGTTCTCCCTAGCTGTCAAGTTTAATCGTTTAATTCCACTTTCCTGTGGATTTATAGATGAGGAACTGCTCCAGTAAGTCCTCTAGTGCTTTCAGCTGGAATCTTCCTGTATATCAGCTTCACCCACAAAGCTCAGGGTCCTGTTTTTCCTGGGCAGAGCTCCTTGCAGTTTTTTCCCATAGTGGCACTTGTGGAATGCAGAGTAAGGGTACCGCAAGCAACAACAATGAAAAGCCCTTTCAGCATCAGGCACTCTGATGAGGCACAGACGTTCAAGCATGGCTGCTTCAGCAAGTCATTTTATAATGACAGGTGTCGTTTATTTTTGGATTCTGAACATGTTCCAGTACATTTGCTTTCAAATCCTGCCTCTGAATTCACAGGTGCAAAAAAGCCAACAGACGTGAGGGCACCAGCATGTAAGGGCAAGCAGCAAGGGCAAGGCAAGAGCACCTGCAGAGAGACCACCAGCACCCCCTGAGGTGTGCTGCTGGAGGGGTGCTCGCTGCGATTGGCATCGGAAGATCAATCACAGCATCTTCCAGCATGTCCCTGCTGTGGACTGTGATGGTATCAGACAGATAGCGGTACCCACCATCTGACAGCAGAAGGAGGCGCTCCTGGGACTGGAATTATTTCCCCTCTGCCTGTGGAGTTCCCTTGTGCCCAGAATAATTAGTATGACCAATAGCATTTAAAAGCAAGCACACATGACTGTGCGTCTCTGATAATGACACTGGAAAAGTAACAGAATCTAATTATAATTAGAAAACAGCCCCAGCAATGTCCCAGCATCACAACGACCATCCTGACTTTGCCATAACAAATGTAAAAATATATCAGCATATTTATAGCTTGGCATCTCTGTCCGTTTGCAGCCCGGTGATGGGCCCCTTCTTGCCCTATTTTGTGTACCCTGCTGTGCTTCACAGGCAGTAAATAACAGTGACTGATGTTTATATCATGTCCACTGCCCCAAAATCCTAATTTTATTTTTCAAATTACTCAATCTAACTATTAGTCTAATCTGCCAAAAGATCTGCCTGATCTATAAATTGATATATATTATTAACAATCCCAAAGTCTTGTAGGACACAGCAGCAAGCCACTCTTAAGAGGGACAGCAGAAACTTGGAGGGTGCTTTGGGCTAAAACTTCCAGCTTTTTAAAGATTCCCTTATTACTGCTCACTCTTTTTGATCAGGTAATTAATTCCTCCTTTCTTCATTCACCACACAGATTTATAAAGGTTGTTTTCAGGATTAGCCTCTCTGAGCTCAGTTTGTGCAAGGCGTGGTTTTGGCCTGGTGACGGAAGGAGTCTGTGGTGAGAGGGGGATGTGAATTTGGTAGGTGAAAGTTCTGCCTGCAGGGCAGGAGGAGGGAGTTATTTTGCTGGAGTTCATCTGAATGAGTTGCTACAGGACCAGATATTCCATCCTAGATAATTTTCCTTTACTTTCTGTCTTAGCCTGCCTTGGCGTGTTGCCATAAGCATTCAAAGAGTTGCCATGCTCCCTTTTGGAGGTGGCTGTATTCTTTAGGGGGAAATTGATGATTTGTAGAAACACAAATTTGCACGTAGCTTGTGCAGGCATTACGCCTGAGCTGAAGGCAGGTGCAGAGGCAGTGCTTTCTCTGGGAGCTCTGCAGCCAGGTGGCCAGTTTGTAGATGTTTCTGTACATAGGCGCCAGAGCATCCCCTGGTACCCCACAGGTAGTTTGTTGATATCTTACCTCCAGCTCTGGCTGTCCTTGGCTATGCTCTAATGCTCCCTTCAGCTGGCTCTTCAATGTTCAAAGTATCTCTGTGCTTTTAGTCTCCTGACTGGTGAAGTGTTTGGACTTCTCACTGTTTGCATCAGCATCTGAAAGAGTTCATAAAACATTTCATTGCTTGTTGTAAGAGATTAAACACAAATTCTAGCTAAAAAAAAATAAATAAAAATTACAAGCAACTCAAGACCTTCAATGCTTTCCCTCCTCTGAAATTTTCTTTCCAAATCACAAATTATTAAACTAATAAAATAAGAGGTCAGTCCTGTCACCCTTTCCTGTGCAAATGACACCCCTTGAGTCATTGCTGAAGGTCTGATAATGCTTTTTTACTCCAGTTCTTGGATAGACTTCCTCTAAAGGCCAGGTTGGATGAGGCTTTGAGCAACCTGGTCTAGCGGAAGGTGTCCCTGCCCATGGCAGGGGGGTTGGAACTAGGTGATCTTTAAGGTTCCTTCCAACCCAAACTATTCTATGATTCTATGATTAAAGTCAGTGGTCAGATTCTTATCGTGGTTACACTGGATTAGATCAAAAGTTGGCTTGTGGAATAAAACAGATTTGTCTTGGACCTGTTAATGATATAATTGATATCTGAGTCTGATCTAGAAAATATATCACATTTCAGGTGTTTTCTTTGACCTAGTAAAGGTTTGACTGCCTGTGAACCAATTCCTGACTATTCCAAATCAATTATCTCTATGAACACTGTTAGTTGGAAAAGACTGACTGACTCTTGATGAACTTAGACCAGGTTGGGGATGAGTTGCATTGGTTCAGGTTTAGGCATTTTTATTCTGAAATAGGAGTGACCACAGAGAGAATTAATCAGGCATAACTGTTCTGCTTTTAATCCATACTACTTGAAACCAAATTAACCTCTCTGTGTGCACAGGACTGAAGGATTTTGCTGAAAAGCCTCCAGATTTGCATGATAATTTCCAAGGGACTATTCTGAGAGAATGCCCTGTAGAACTGAGCCACAATTCTTCCTCCATCCCTAAATACCAGTTTCCTCTCTTGCACTTAATAGCTTTATGTTTGTGTTTGATGTTAAAGGCCATTATAGATCAAGTGTGTCCCTAAAATTTATATTCTGCCTGTATAGCCTAGGGGACAAGCTAGCAGTTAGAATCAGTGTTTGTACGTGATGAAATAATACTAATGCAATTACAGCATGGGACTGGACACAGCTCTGGCAGATGGAGATGGAGGCAGCTCCCCCTGACCCTCTTGCCTCAGGACCAGCTGCCGTGATGTGTGCTGCAGTGTCATCTGATGATGTCCCAGCTGTGCTCCCGTTCCCTGCCCCCACGCCCCAGCCTGAACAGGGTAGGATTTGCTGCTGCCAGATTCTCAGTTTAGTTTCCTTTCCCCATTGCTTGAAGATTCAGGGTGAAAAAAAGGTATAAATTGACTGCAATGTTTGTATTCATACTGTAGGCAGCAGGAGGACATTTCCTTCTGCCTCCTCCTACTTCCTGTACACCAGCTTCAACTGGAGCCTGGTTTTTTGAGTGGACACTAGTCTAGTCAGGTTTAGGCTGTCATTCCCAAGTCACTTTATGGAGCTGTCTCCAGACAATAAGCACCAAGTTCTCGTTTCCTATCTGTTCATGCAGCAGAATGGAGCTATGGTTTTGTGTTGTAGAACCATCTAGAGTGCAACACATAACCAATACTGGCAGCAAACAGCTTTCAAGCACTTTAAACAGGAATATCTGGAACATCAATCAATATGGGAAAAGCCTGAAACCCTTAAGCGCACAATTTATCATCTTAAACAAGTAGAGGCAGATATGGGTAGGCTTATATAGTGATTTACTTTGCTCGGTTCTGTCTCATCCAACTTTCAGAGTCATTCCTACTAGCCAAAAGTCAGCTTGGAAGCAGCCTTCAGACACTGCTGCCTGAATAGCCCTGGGGTGAGTTGCTGAAGAGGAGGAAGGAATATTGGTGTGAGGGAATGCAGAAGCCAGGAATGCTTGCAATTTTAGTGCGTTCTGTATTTTCCATGTAAGATGTTCCCCAGCTTTTGAGGGTAGAGGTTATGAAAAGCTCAATAATAAAAGTTCTTCATCTAAGCAGTCAGGAGCCATGCCAAACAGGAATGGTTCTGGGAAATAACCATTTTATCTTTGGTACCTAACTGTATTAAAAAAAATTAAAAGCCTTTTATTATGATTAATTTCTTGTGCTCAGGAAGTTTATGCAGCTGTCCTTGATGTGGGGTGCTTGTCCCTTGGTTTTTCAGGTCCTGTGAAGTCCAGCAGTCAAAGAAAAATGTTTTTCAAGCATAGCTTTTTTATTTCTCCTCTGGGTACCGTAACTCAGTGGCAGAATTAACTGAAGGAACTTAACTGTGAGAAATGCAGAATCCTGTAAAAGGATTTAGAGGGATTTGGGAGATTTAAAGATTTTTCATCATCATGATTTGGAATGATCAATTTATTTTTTGTACATATTTTCCCATGTTAAGCTCATGATGAATATGAAAATCCTATTAGGAGGGTGAAGCAGATATTTCTGTTCTTAGAGGGTGTAACAATCCACCTCCTATAAGAGATGGGCTGTGAAGACCATCTCATTTCTCTTGCTTCACCCCTTCTACTGGAGTCACTAGGCTCCAATTACATCATCCATCACATCTGTATGTGTGTCCCAGTAAGTGAACAGCACCCTGCCTAGTCCAGCTTTGAAACCTGTGATGAAGCTGTGGCGGAGGAAGTGGTATGGATTAAAAGTGTTCACCTGTGGACTGACCTCCTGTTTGTCCTCAAGCCATTCCTCTGTGCCCACATTGCAGAAGGCATTCCTTCTTTGTTTTAATCCTTTTTTTTTTATTTTGTGTAAAACAATCCATTTTATTATCTACTGTTTATTATTTAGTATCTCCTGTTCTGTTTAGTGCATCTACTATTTATTATTTACAATCTGTTTTATTAATCTAAATGCCATTCAGCTGGAAGGCATAAGAAATCCTCCAAGTTGCCCACACAGGCAGCTCAGTGTATCTCCAAGCAATCTTGATTTGAGATGGAAATTGGCAGTACTGACTGTCTGCTTTCCCTGGATAGAAGGCAAGAGGTGTAAGCTGAGTCTGTCTCAGTCTTGTTTGCTCGTATGTGGAAGGTCCAGGAGAAACAGTCTTAAATCCCAAGTGTAGATTTTGGAATTGTCTCCACCCATCTCCTGATGTTCTCCGGAGACAACCTTTGTTCTTTCTGATGGAGGAGAATATGGAAAACATATAATGAACCAAAACTTTGAAATAATAAAATCCTCCCAGACTTGGCATTGGTTTTTCCCATCAAGAGGCAGGTGGAGCTATGTGGAGCTACAGAGAGCTCATGAGCAGGGCTGGAGCAGAGTCCAGGAATTAGTCAGAGAAGTCAAAGCCAGAGTCAGAAGTAGCTGGCAAAGTAAGCATAGTAAGCATGAAACATAGAAGCTAGAAGGAAGGAATGAATTTCTTCGGCCAAGGCAGCTGCTGGTCTGAGGGACACAGGGAGAAATGACAGAGATGAAATTAAGGTAACAAGTGAATCAGGTAATGCATTATAGACTGTACTTCTGTCCAAAAATGTCCCTGTTTGAGCCATTGAAAGACCTGAATGGGCAAATAGGGTTTATCTGTTCTTACAAACTGCAGACCTGGTGGTGATGAGCAGAAACAACCAAGCAGCCTGCTTTTCAGAGGATCAGTCCCCAGTCACCAGCAAGTAGTCCCTTTTACATTCCAGCTATGTTCCTCTTCCAACAGTGAAAGGCTCCACAGGATTTCTGGTTTTAGCATCCACAAATGACACAGATTCTTTCTCTAACTTCAAGTCATGAAGATACTGTGTTGGGATATGGAGGTGAAAACACTTCCACGTGAGAGGCTCACACAGGCTGAGTGCAGTGCTTTGAACTCCTTAAATGAAAGGTGTGACACAAATTGTCATTTAGATCATGCCAGAAGATCCTTTAAGAGAGGAATGTGTGTATTGGGGTGACAGAAAGGCAAAAATTGTTTGAGGGAACCTGTTTATTTGAAAAACGTGCCTTGCTGCTCCAGTCTGAATTGTTTGTCTTCCTTGGAATGAAAGAATGTAGGACATTGAGGAGAGGCTTGCCAGAAAAGCCTTTTGGAATTGCAATGAAATGGCCGTGTTTGTGCTCAGAAGGGTCTCAGGCTTGTTGTGTTCACATCTGCTTTAAGTTATCCTGATGTTGTTTTTTTTATTTTTTTTTAATTGAGTTTAACATACTGAGAAATGCACAAAGCTCTCTGTCCCCCAGGCACAAGAGGAAAAACCTCAGCAACATCCACTGCCCCTGCCACCATGTGCTTCCCAACAAACATTCCCAAACAAATGCTGGCGATGACAAATCGGCCTAGAAGCAACTTGATGGCGGGTGCTTAATTGCACACTACAGTGCTCGGCGCCTTGGAGAGACGAGGGTGGAGAGCAGATAATGAGGGTCAGATTTGCTAACAGTGGGCATTGGCCACAGCTGGCAGGTTTAGGGAACACAGATCAAGACAATTAACGCGTTTCGCTGTGTGATGGATGTTCAGCTGAGTCAGCCAGCTGCTAACCAGGACCAGAGGGAAGCTGTTCTCAGGTCTTTGGTCCCACTTCTTAGCAAAGGTGTCTCGGAGCAACCTTTGAACTCCTCCTATAAGTAGAGTTTCTTCAGGCTTGTATTATTTCTGGAATAAGCTGCCCGCAGGCTCTCTGTGGTATCCAGACAGCTGAGGACAGCTGCAAAACAGCGTGGTGTGACTGTGCCTTTTCCTCCTTGCCTTCTGCATGCCCCATTCCCAAGGGGCAAACAGGGAACCAGCCATGAGCCATTCAGGCAGCTCTGCTCTGGCCTAAAAATACCAGAGGTTTTCGCTGAGATGATTTCTACTCAGTTCAGAGAGGGAGAGCTCAAAAGGGATTGGGCTCTGTGGGTGTTGGTTGGCCTAGACAACAATTCAATTGGCATGGGCTTGGGCTGCAGACAGCAACTTTATCATGTGAATCTAAAAGATGACAAGGGCAATCATAGTGCCTGGCTGTCCTGGGGGAATCTCAAGATCTCCACCCTTTCCTTTTGCACATGAATGTCAGTGAACGGAGATTGAAGAGAGACCTGTGTGCTGTCTGATGGACCAAGCACCAGTGCTAGTGGGTGCGCTTAGCCTGGAAGAGGGCAGGGCAAGGGTTGTAGGCCTGTTCTCATGTGCAAATATGTGGTTGGTTGCATGCAAGCGTGTACAGTAAGAGGGCACCTCCATGTGTATCATGGACACCAGGGATGTGCTTTAAAAGGGGCTGCAGTCTACACGGGAAGGCAGATATAGTGCTTTCCCCTTCCAACTTTGAAAAGCTAGTCCAAAGCTGCTGTGTTTTAAGTAAAACTGGTTCTGAGTTTGTTTGCCTTAAAGCATCAGGTTGTAAACTGCTAAAAGATTTCCCTAGCAGTTAAGCTGCCGATGCAATAGGGACAGAGCAGAGAGCTAGAGGTGCCATGTGGTGTCACCACACAGCACGCACTAGCACAGAGTAAGTCACCCCTGCCAAGTCACCGCCACGGGGGTACAGGGAGATGTGGGTGGTAGCTGCCCCGCTGGCACTACGGGTGTGTGTATGCATCATGGATGGCTTTGTTGCTGCATGCGTGGCTGTGCTTGCCTGTCTGCTTGCAGAAAACATGGATAGTGCTTTAATTATGTCAGACTGTGCAAAGCTGGGTACCTGGATGGAAGTGGGCAGAGCTGTGCATGCACCCATGTAAGAGGACTTCTTGTGGTATGCACATATGTAAGCATCTCTGTGCAGTCTCCTCATTGTGTCCAACATGCCCCTAGAGGTTCCTCCTGCCCCGTTTTGCACATTGTTGGACTCACTGGTCTGTTCTCAGGTGCGCTGAGTGTTTGCCAAAGAAAGAGACTGTCTAGACATGATATCAAGCTGACCAGCTCAAATCTCACTCAGCCCTGGGGGGGTAATCACAAGCCTAGGAGAGGCCTTATCAATAAAACATTTTCCCGGCAAGAGGGTTAAGAAAATACGTAGTGGGTGATTCAGGTTTGTGAGAGAGAGGATGAGCTCCGTCTTTCTGTCCTGCCAGGCTAGCCCTAATTTTCTGTGTCAGCAAGGTGCCCAGTGCTTGCTGTACCTTCTTTGCTGGATTATTTGTGGTTAATGGTTGTTTGGTTTTAGATAGCAAATCTCAATCTATGATGGTGTTTTGTTTTTGCTTGTGGGTGAGGTTTGCTTTTCTACTGGGGAGGGTTGCAATTTACCACTAAGCTCTTTTGGCATCCGAGGGACAAGTTCAGTTAAAAAACAACAACACCATTCAATCAGCAAATAAACCAGGATGTTATGTAAGCAGAATAATATTGACACGGGGCTCCCTGGCCTCGGTGCATCTCCCCCTCCGTAGGTGATTAAAGGTTTCAGCACTCCCAGGGAAGGGACTGGCATTGCATAAGAGCCTTTTTGCTTCGAAGCATTTCCCCCTCTTTTAAATCTAAGGGACCCAGTGGATTTATGACCAGCCTGGGCTTTTTAAGCAGATGACTGGGTTTGTTATCATTTTATTTGAATGATAATGATAACTGTGCAGGCTGAGAGGATTAATGCAAGAAATGGAAAGCGCTAGCACTTTTTTTCCACCGTGGTGTTTTCCCATACTCAGAGGGCAAAACACACAGCACCAAATCTTTACCTAGTGTAAAGCAAAGGGTCTACACTGACAAATGCCACAGGACTGGTGTGTATTTCCATAGGATGGTGTTAAAGAAAAAAACCAACAGGTTCCAGACTCTATCCTTTTCTTTTTTATGGAGTGAGAAGAAGCCAGAGTATTTTTTGGGGTTTTAAGTTTTTTTAAGTATATACTAGCAGCTCATGCCCTGCCTGCCTTATACTTCATGAAAGACTAAGGATAGCTAAAGAACCTGTAGGTGGAGAAAACCACAAGTCCCAAGAGAGGAAGTGAGTTATATTCAGTTTATGCTTTCTATTTGTATTAACACAGCCCTTTGTTAAGCATCTTATAAACAGCTGAACAAAAATCATTGCTTATTAAAGAATTAAGCAACCTGCCATTGTAAGAATAAAGTGAGCTCTCACCGTCTCTACTGCTGACGGTTTAAAACATTGGGGATCTGCCTTCCTTAACATGGGAAGACTCAGTTCAAAATAATGAAATGGAAAAGAAGCATTTCCATAAGCACAAATACTAACAGAGCATGGTGGATTTGCACCTGTGGTCAGTGTGAATTCTTTCATGTCTAATATGGTTTGAATTCTGCCACAGCTTCCCATCAGAGAGAGCTAACAGTGTCTGTGTCCCTCACCACCTGCTTGTTTGCACAAGATGTGTAGTAAGTTCTTGACTTTCAGACCTTTGCAAGCCCTGCTTCCTTGGACTAGCAGGCTCCATACCTGGAGTTCTTTCTTTTTTCCTTTCTTTCATTTTTGCCATTCAATTATTGCATCTTTTTTCTCCTACCATGTGGGAATGAAAGTAAAAGTAAGTGAAAATTTGTATTTATCACATCAGTCTGGTTGCTGGAACTGTATGAAAAACAGTAGGTTTTAGAAACTTGTGACAAAATGGTGGCAGCTGCCAACACTTTTCAACTTTTGAGGTTTCCAGCCAATTTGCTATCTCAGAAAAGAGTAGACCAGCCATGCCAGTGTTCTTGTGGAGGGAGACAGACGAGAACATGATGTTTCGGGGCTTTGTAATAAATGCTGAAGAAGAAAAAGTGAGGGAATGAGCTACAGAAGCTAAACCACAACCAAATTTCAAAGCGTGCCCTGTCTCCATGGGTGCTGTGCTCTTCAATGCTACTGAACTGCAACAAGGTCAGCATGCCCTGAGGGGACCTTTGCAGAGGCAAAGGCTATTGAAGAACTTTGTGTGCAGAGGTGGGAGAGGGCATCGGAGCTGATTTTGAGTTTCACTGCTGAGATCCAGAAAGTGAATCACGGGTAGAGTTTCCTGGGAATTCACAAAATGTTTTCTTCATCAGAAAGCAGTGATTAACTGAAAACAAACAACCTCTGTTTCATCTAAATGAATAAATTCCCACTGAAATACAGGCTAAATTCTCCTGGATCTGTGCCTGGTTGCTAGTATGACTGGCAGGAAGCCGGGCAGGCACTGAGGGTCTGCAGCTCTCAAGTAGCTCTGCCATGCTGAACCGGGGCTCCCAGAGCTTCCATGCTCCCAGCTGCACATCCAGGAGACCAAGCAGATTTGGGAGTCCTGCAGCTCACAGCATGGGTTAGGGCTCCAGCCTTCTTCCCTTCTGCAGTGAAGGCAGTTCACTGATACCACATATTGTGGCTCGCAGTGTTTCCAAAGCATTGGATCAGTGTGAAAAGCTTCTAGTATCATCAGTGTTGGATTGCTCCTTGTTCACACATTGTCCTCTAGCAGAGAGAAGTTGTCTGGTCAATTTGAACCCTCATGCCTTGTTGGGAAAAAAGTCTTTCCTTCACCAGGATGTACTAGGCACAGGCACTTTGCAAAGATGGACTTAATCCCATGGATGGCTCAGCTCCAGATTCAGAACAACTCCTTTGGAGAAGTAGTACTGCTATTGGCAGCACTCAGATAACCTGTCATCACAGGCAGCACAAGTTCTTAGGAGGGCCATGAGGATCCCAAGGCACTCCCATCACATTTTTTTTAGGTTAAGGAAAATCTGAAGAAGCCAAGCCTTCGCTACTTAAGGATGTTGAGGGCAGCTGAACTCAGAGCCAGATCTCTACAGGAGCAGGGCAGCACTGCTGATAGGATGGTTACCTGGAGAAAAGCCTAGCAGTGAACAAGATGACTGTTACGCAGGATGAATTCCTATTCTTGATCTTCCCTGAAGCTCTTGGACATACCTGAGGAGCAAATACCAATTTAATGGATTCACTGTACGTTAAGTAAAACCTGTCAGGAAAGCAATGAAACTACTGTAACAGAGTCCAGGGGGATGCTTTCCCTTGTTTTGGTGGAGACTTGCTATTCGGTGGTTGCATAGAGCACATTTATACCAACTCCTTTCAGGGAGCCATCTTTGTTTGCTGAAGGGGATCGCAGTGGCATCACCACGAGCTTGAAATAGGCTGTTGTAGATGAGGTTTATCCTAAGATCTTCTGTAGGTTGTCATCCATTGGAAAGGCAAAGCTATCCCATTATATTTATAATCTTCCCAGCATTAATTTTCATCTGCTGTTACAAGGTTAAAGCGAAATTTACAAAATTTGTTCTTCATTGCTGTTAAAATGCTCAACGTATTTAAAACACTTTGAATTCCCATGCTGAAAGGTATTGTGAAAGCAGTGTTCATATTTATTATTAGAATGAGGTTAACAGGCAATCTTGTCTGTAGAGACATCTGGCAACAAACCCATCTGAACTGAGCAGAGGCTACTTACTAATAAGGTTTCTAAGTAGGGAAAGGGACAGGGTGTTCTCAAAGATCCTGTAGCTGGAATTAAAACAGGGAGCTTGAGCTTATCTCTATGATTTGCACGTCTCACTTTAGGACCCTTTCTGGTTGTTACTACACATATAGCTGAAATCAAATAGTCATCTAATACAACGCTGGTTTCAACTTATAGAGCTAAAAATGAACTCCCTATAGACAGTCCAGAAGCGTTCTGGGAACGCATTGCCAGCAGCCAGAATATTTCTTTCCTTTCAGAGTGGATAATCAGAATCAGTTTTTCCTGCTTGCTCTAGGAGTTATTCTTTCTTTCTTGATATAAGCTGTTTCGGGTGAGCTAAGCATGTATGAGTGAACAGACAGCAAAGGAAGTTTGTTGGAGATATAAGGAGTTTTTTCTCCCTTCTTATTTTAAAGGCAGAGAGGAGGAGGAATACACAAGGGTGGCAGCTCAGGATGGGAGGTGAGTCAAAGATTTGCAGACACAGTAACAATGATTTGATGCAGAAAATGGTGGGTGTACCCACCTTTTTGGTTTTTTAAGTGGATGCCTGACACAATCTATGTGTGCATAAGGTTTGATGGGGTCACTAGAACTTAAAGAGTCCAGGGATGACCCAAATTTGTAATAGGTACCTTTTAAAGATACTAAATGTGGAAAAAATGCAGGGTGGCCAATAGAAAGGAAAAGACAGGGTGCTTAACTGACCTGTGCTGGGGAACCAAATAATCTTCACTCATGAATTTTGAGAGACCTGGTACATGAAATTTCAAGTTTGTTAGAAAGTATTTTCATTAATCCATCAAGTTAAAAGCAGTACTATATGATTAGAGAATAGAAAATGTAGTACCTATGCTTAACATGGAGGGAGTAAGCAATCTGGAAATTTATAAACCTATCAATCAGTCAGACCACGGTAGCATATAGGGCTATCAGAACAATTTTTGAAGGAAACAATAATTAAAGACAAGGAAGTAATGGGAAAATGGGATAAAATACAAGTGTTTACCAAGGATAAATCACGTCTGACTAACCTCATGATCTTCTTTGATAACTGATCTAGATAAAGGAGATGTGATAGATCACATCTGTCTAGACTTCAGTGAAACAATAAAGGTATAAGGTCATAATGGGGAGTTTTTAGCAGAGCTGGAGAAGTTGGAGATTACCACAAGAGAGAAAAACTGGGAAAGGAGCAGACTGGAGGGGAGGTGATAGAGGGTAATGTTAGAAGAGGGAGGGAAGTTACCAGTGCAATTCTTCAAAGAAAAGCTTGATGCTTATCTTAGTAGCTTTATGAATAACATGTTTAAAAGTATCCCAGTGAAATGTGGTGATAACACAAAGCTGAGTAAAATTGTCAATGCAGAGGAGAAACAGGAAATCAAATGGGAATGAAGTGGTCTATTAGGCTGGTCCTTGTAGAGAAGATACTATTTAAAATGTTAAAATAACCATTTCTTATTATGCCTAAGAAGATGAGGCCAAGAGGGGATACAGAACAGGGCCTGCAGAACCTGGATGTTAAAAGCTGTTTAAGTTGATCTTCAACTTTGGCACAGAAACAGAAGGGCATGGACTGGCCAAGAAAATGTTCTTATTTTCTTCATTGATTCTATAGTGTACTGAAAATATATGTTTAGCCCAGGAATTAGAGAAGTTTTCAAGCTTTCAGAAGAGTGCAGTTCTGGAGTGACTACTCAGTAGGAGTAAATTATCTATTTCTGAGACAAAATTTGATTATTTTATGAAAGGATTTTCTCTGATGCATGAGGACGGTTCCTGTCCAGTTGCCCATGTTGTCTGTCCTTGCCTCCTCTCCTAGGGAGACTGAAATTCTGAGGAACTTCAGGTCATAGCGGGTCTGGAAACATTCCTTCATTTAGTGGGGTGTGTTGGTTCACTTCTAACATTGTAGATGAGTCACATGCAATGTGTCTGCAAGCAATGACAATCTGGTAAATAGAGCCCTGGGACATAGGGAATCTGGGTTTCATTCCAACTTGTTTGCATGCTCTCAGATAAGACACTAAGAATCTAAGCAGCTGAGTAAGACTTTTAGTGATCCGAAGGTTCACTTCTGAGCCTGCTGCTCTCAGTGAGTGGTAACGTAACATAAGGAAGCAGTTAAACCTTGCTGTCTCATTTGATCTGAAAGTACCTGAGATACCCAATGGTCACTCTAAATATGCTCCCATCACAACATTTCAGTGCTTATTTTCCATCTTTGCCCAGTCACACATTAAGTATTTGTCAACGTGCTTTCACCAACTTTCCCAGGGGAGTTTCAGCTAACATGCTGTTAGGAAAGTTTCTCATTTGCAAGCTGGAGGGGAGGAAAGAAGAGAAGAGACCTCAGCACTGGACACCACAGTGGAGTGGGCACTCCCTGCTTTAAACCATTGGGATGTCTTCCTCACGAGAAACTGAAAGAATAATGCTACAGCCTGATTTGGAAAAGCTCCAGCATCTTGGGTCTCTGCCCAGCCAGGAAGGCACCCACCTGGGATAGGGTCTCTTCTCAGCAAAGGATAAAATTATTTTCCAGGGAAGATTTACGTATGTTTCATTTCATTCTTGTGCAGAACGAAAACAGTTGCTGAAACCTCACTTTTGATTTTTTGTATTTCCACCAACTTTACCTGAGAACCCCCAGGAGGTCCTCCTCCCTACAAAGAATTAATAACATGTGTGAGGGCTGCCCTCCGAGCCAGTGAGTATAACAGGGAAGCAACTTGCTTTGGTCTGCACCCGAGGGGTCAGGGAGGCTGAAGGAAGCAGCTGTTTAGCTGTGGCTTTTCATTTTGCTCCCCATGCTGGAAACAGAGAGTCTGTGATTTCCTCCGAGTCCAGCCAGAATCTGGCTTTGAGTGACAAACCCTGCAAAGAACAGCAAGTTCATGGAATGTTTTTGCAGCTGTCAGCTTTAACCCAGAGCAAATGACAGTGAGGCAGCTGCAACCTCTTGGTCCTGGGGCTGCCCAAACTCCAGCATCCTTTCCTCTTTCAGAGTGGAAGGCTTGCATTGGCGCCACCAGTTGTGCTGACTGCACAACCTGTCTGATGTGCCTTGGCATTCTGAGAGTCCTGCCATGTTGCAGCACATATGGTCCCTGCAAGACTTTATGGGCAGTGCAGCTCCTTATCTCCCTGCCCTCAGACTGGATATTCAGTGAGTGCCCATGGCTGCCGCTTCCATTTGTCCTTTGATCAGTGTCATCATGATGCTCATGGTTATCATTGTGGCTGGTCACAAAGTAGCTCGCTGCCCTCCTTTAAAGGCTTCCAGTCTCTTTCAGGTGAACCCAGTTATTTGGGATTATGTGCTGAGGTCTGGTTTTCTTTATGAAACATTGCATGGTATAAATACTTACATTTGCAAGTGGTGTTGTGCACAGTGGCTGGCGAAGGCTCCCGGCAGCCTTGTGGTACGTTAACCTGCTTCTGTAACTGGAGAACAGCAGGACCAGAATGGGATTCATCTTGGGTGCTCAGCCAAGTGCAATATGAAATGTTTACATGGGCATGTTGGTATTAAACTAAGAAGAATTATCAGACTTTATGATATCAGTTATGCTTCTCTAAACATTAGGTTACTCTGCAAGCCCTAGATACATGAGGAATTTCTAGGTGGGCCCTAGAAATAAATCAAGGGAATATCCTCTAGATCTTGATTATTAATTGACTGTTCTTCCTAAATACTTAAGCCTAATGACCATTTAAAGTCACTGATTATTCCTGCTTGAGTGCCTATTAGCTTGCCTAAGATGTGGTTCAGGACCAGCACAGAAGACAGGTAAAACCGACAAAAGCAAATACTTTTTTGTATGAGTACTAAACACACTGTAGCAAGGGTAGAACATCAATGAAGCTTATGCATGCATTTCAGAGAGCAAATTCAGAGAGAATAACATTATGCAATATATTTCTGTCTTCTTAAGAGTCAGGAATATTTGTGCATTCAGTCTGGATTAAGGAAGGCCACCTGAAATGTCATAGCAAACTCTGCAAAACATCCTTCTTTATAGGTCTTGTGTCCTGGATTTTCTTTTCTTTTTCTTTTTCTTTTCTTTTTTCTATCCTTTCCTTTTTTTCTTTCCTCATAGATTTATGCCTATCAAGATAAATCACCAGCAAGTGTAGTCTTGATTTCATCCATCTAGTCTTTGCTGTCCATGACTTCTCCTGGTAAAATCACAATTATGTAGCTGTATCCAGAGCAGAGGACTCAGGCCACTGCTGCACACTTTAACCACTTATTTGCTAATGATGACCAGCATTTTCTGAGGGGATTAGGATTCTGGGTGCCCAGACACAAATAAAAGGCCCGCACAGTTACACAATGCTCCCAGAAACTGAGTTCCTTTGCCAGGGGCTTCAGCTGGGGCACCAGAGATTAGAAAACGGTTCTGAGATGCTTTGCCCAGGAAGACTTGCAAAAAATAATTAATCTGCTTTTTACAGCTGAGGCCACAACATATATGCTTTTACCAGTTATCTACAAGAGAAAAGGAAAAACTGAAAGAAGATCTCTTTCCTCAGTTCATGAATAGCCACATTAATCTGCTTCAGAGATTATTTGGCTTTGTCTAAAGTTTGATTTTCCAGGACTATGTGAGCAGGACATCACATCAGTGTGCTTCTTCAGCTGTACATATAGAAAAGTGTGCAGCAGGATGGAGTGTTGCCTAAAGGTCCACCCACAGCACTTCTGGATTGCAGTCTTAGTTCCGCCACTGTTTTGCTGAAACACCTTATGAAACCCCACTTAATCTCTGCTTCTGTAACAAAAGAGTTCGATTACAACTAGGGAGTCCTACATTATGTCAATGGTTGTGAAGCCTCCTAAATGATGGTTTGCAAAGAGCTCAGAGGGCCTGAATGCTGGAGGCGTTGAGAGCATTGGCCATGTGGTATGTATTATGAAAAGCAGAGAAAGAGATTCCTGTGTTTAATGTTCATTTGTACAAGTTGAGATGAAGACAGGCAAGCTGACTGGAGCTGCGTACTGACCCACGAAAGTGCTGTGGCCTGTGAGGAGATGTTGTGAGCCCTGGGCTAGTTGGTACCACAGAGGAGACAGGCTGGCTGTGCTCAGATACATTAAGGGATGTTCTGAGGGAGAGCACACATCAAATACTCTCATTAGTAAAATGACAGAAAATGCTGTTATGGCTTGAGGCTGCAGCAGGGAACACTTAGTATAAATAGTACGAAAAAAAATAATAATTCCAAGAAGAGTTACAGCAATTGGAACAAACTATCAGGGGACACTGTGGAATCTCTTCTAAGCTTCCAGCCATCACTCTGGGAAGATTAAATAAATCCCAGTCCATGACAGTAGTTGGGGTGGTCTACATGATCCCCAGCACTCCCTTCAGCCTCAAACAATTCTCTGAATGGGAGGGATGGATTGTTCATAGAGCCCTCAGCTTGGATAATGCACTGACTGCTCTTTCAATTATCCACGGCGATCCAGGGCAAAGCCCATGTTTCTCTCTGCCTTTGGAAAGCACCCAGAACATATTAGGCAGCACCACAATATAAATAATAACCCACTGTCCCCATCTCAGCAGTGGAACAGCCGCTTTCTTCAGATTCCCTCCTGCGCTGTGAGCTGCAAGGCCAGACAGTAGCCCACTCCAGCTGAGCAGTCATTCAAGAGCCAGCCGAAGGGCAAAATCCCATGGCTACAGCACATGACATGGAGAGTTGGCGTCAGTACAGCTCTGGCAACTCTCCGTCCTCTTCCCTTTCCATCTTCTCAAGCAGGTAGCAGCTCCAAGGACAGGACTGCCACTATGCAGTGGACAATTAATACCTGACCTGGGGGAGGAACGCTGTGCTGCCGGGCACATGGTGTGCTGGAGAAGACAGGAGGGTTGTGGGGTATGACAGGCACAAACTTGCTCATGTGGTACCGATACCGGAGCTGGACCATAGTGGGTGGCAGAATGGGTGCAGTGGCTCCTGTGGGTGGCAGCGCTGGTTAGTGGAGCATGCAGGCCTAGGAGCTGCCACATTATGGGATTTGGCATAATCATTGCTGCAGAGCTATTATAGGTATACCTATCACTGTAATGCTGCCACCTGCTCTACAAGAGCTGTCCTCCTTAGCAGGCTGAATTGCGCTGAATAAATTTGAGTTCCCCTTGCTAAAGCACCTCTCTTCCTGCCAGACTGTGGGGTTTTGGAAAGAGGCAGGATAACATCTGAAGCCAGAGTTTCTCTCATTCACACCAAGTGGGAGCAGAGCAGCCAGCTGAGAACCTGGGAGGGTCCCAAGAAAGAGCATCCCCAGGGTTTCCAGCTCTCTGCTGCAGTTGTTGCACACATGCAAAGGTGGCTTTTGCAGCACCATGAAATCCCCTTTGGCCCCATCAGCTTAGATTGATGTTCCTTGTTCTCTCATTCTTCTCTGTACAAGAGTTGCTTTTCCTGCAGTAAGCAGTCTTCCAGCATGCTCCTACCCTCTTCATGCTACAAAGGAAAGTAAGACTGGTAGCTGGCTTGGCAGGGGAGGAAAGAAAGACTGAGAAGACACAGACACCCCCAGTGACTGCCAACTACACCTCTTCTGAGTATAGGTCCTAGGAATACTGATATGCAATGTCTCCTGTTTATTTTTCACTCATTTACTGTAACATTTGAGCAGGAAAAATCATTTCAGTTGAGAGACATGCAGAAGTCCCTCTCCAGTTACTGAGTGGCTTCATCAGGTGTTCAGTATGCCACATCTGTCTAGCTGGATTGCTCCAACATGTATCCCCATACTGGCAACAGAGCAGAGAATCCTGCATTTTTTTGGCACTTCACTCCTACTGCAGAGTGTCTGCAGATTTATAGAGCTATAGCAATAGTATTGGCCACAAAACAATACTGGCTACACGACACACTTGCAATGATACCTAAATAAGAACAGCTTCAAGCCAGAGAGAACGTTCCCAGACATGTCAGTAGAATCTAATTTCCTAGTTGGAGGGAGTTGAATGACTTATGGCTTCTGAGTTTGGTGCCAGCAGATAATTCTTAAAAATGTAGGTTTACAAAGCAGTGTGCAAACATGATTCCTCCTCCACCCGCTGCAGTGATGGATAACTGAAAGTAATGCCTTTATTTTCAACATGGAGATGATCTTCAAGAGGAGAAGGTGCAGAGACTAACTGATTTTCTCAGTGACACCAAAATGATGCCTTAACATAACACAATCAAGAGCAAAGCAGTGCTTCATCCCCAACACTGTGCTTAGACCATGAAGGCTGAGTTTCTTCCTGATTTTTCTCTAGCTAATAGAGGGCACACTCTCCTGACCACTTTGATGAAACTACAAAGCAGGAGCCACTTTTAATGGCAGATGACATCTGTTTGACAGGCCAGTAACAGACAGGTGATACTAGTTAAAAAAGACAAGGAACCACCATTCAGATCTGCATTAGGGTTCACAGCTGATTCAGAGTTAGAGCCAGGGTTTCAAAGATTAGAAATACACAGCGCTTTTGCACTGTAAGATCCACAACCAAACTGGAAATAACATACAGGCTCCTTCTGCTTTCAACTGTAACTGTAAATCACAAAGCCCCACAGAACCATTAGTTGGGGATAAAGAGGTATACAGAAATCCAGCTCTGCAGTCCACACAGTGCTTCTGAGGAAGGGTCAGAGCACACCTAATCAGCCCAGGAGGCAGAGACCTTGGCAGCCTCATTAACCTGATGAGGTGCAGCTCTAAAAGGCCCTGCCCAGAGAAACTTCTGTTTCTCCTATTAAGGCTGTGAATTTTTCACTTGTAGACTTGGTTTGAAAGCAGGCGCACCACTAAGCAGCAAGAGGTGGCTGTGTTGTGAAGGTGAGCGATACTGAGAATTTGTGATGGTTTGTTTGATCATTAATTTCTTTTATTAGAAAAGAGGCAACTACAAGCTATGTTGTGTAAAGGAAAGATGTCTCAGAGTCTGAGCAGAACCTGGTAGCTGCTTATATGTCGCTAGTAAGTAAAACAGACTAATTGCCTAGAAAGTGGGGCATTGTTGATGGTCATGGTGAGGCCTCTGAAAGTTGTTTCTTAGTATTACAACCTATAGCAGCTTTTTATCCATGAGCATCAAAGTTGTTGTGGTCTGATGTTCAGGTTTGAATTCATTGCTGTTTGTATCTCGTTGCTTTCTAGGGGATATTAATGTGAGACCGTAGTATTGCTGCACATAATTGTTTTTGTTTTAACTGATTACAGCTTTCAGATACTAAAAAGAAATTCTAACTGAAATCCCCTCAAAAAGAGAGGGAACAAACTGTTTGTGTTTTGTGGAAAACTGGACAAGGAGTATGTTTATGTTGCTGGAGGAGAGGTTTTGATGGGATTTCAAGGGACCAAAGTTCTGGAACAGACCACTTGGGAATGTGCAGAGCCTCCAGCATTGCAAAGCTCTAAGGGCAATTGGAGAAGTGCTGATAAGGCATGACAAAGGTAGAGCTAATCCTGTGGCGTGGAAATCAGATGAGCTGGGTTTTGGGGTTGGTATTTTTTTGATTGCTTTTGGGCTTGGAATGTAAAACTGAGCATTTCAAAAGTGCTTCTTGTTGATTTGTATCCACTTCCACTGAAATCTATCTATATCTCACTCTTGATGTCCATGGGAGTAGAGTTAAACTAATTTTGCAAATCTCAACCTTACTAGTCACTTCAAATGACCACTGTGATGCTGAAGCTTTTCGCCTGGGGTAACTTTGTTCTTTCTGAACTGAGGGATTACTGCCCTGAACAGCAGATTACTTTGTTTTCTTCTTCCCTTCTTATTCTTTTTGTGGTTCTGAAGGATTCTTTATGACAGATGTTAGTGTTAGTTTCTTGCTTATTAATATTCCCATACTATTCAGTAACACGTTTCTGCTGCTACAGTGCTGCCTGACAGCTTACACTTGCAGTATGTCAAGCCAAGATGTGTAGAAGTCCTGTCTGGCTCCATTCCTTCCTTATGGCCTGATTCAGAGGGAGGTTAGCTTGGCGGGGGGAGGAGGAATAATTAGGCCAAGACAATGTGTTTGGAAAGAGGCTTCTGTCTTCCTCCTGCAACAACTACAGAAAATGTTTGTAAGTGAGCAAGAGCTAGTATTTTCTTTTTTCCCTATTCCAGCATCTTCCTTTCTCTGGATCCTTTTCTGCAGCTGGGATTAAGCTGAGTGTGTTTTTCTGCTTCTCATCAGGAGCACCAAAGTTAAGACTGGTGTTTCCAGAATTAGATGTGTGTTTTTGAGGGCCAGTATGCTGGCTGTAGAAGACCTGACAAAGCACAGCCAGCTGACTCAGATATTCACCTTATGCCAGGCAGAATAGAAATAGCTGAAGTATCTGGACATTTTTCAGAAGTGTCATCCTTTTAAGTGATACTTGGAGCTGAGCTCAGTATGGGGAGCTAGTGGGGAAGAAAGTCGGGGCACTGCTAGATGTAGGAGGGGAAACAAAGTAGAAAGAGTAGGCTCAGCTGGTATAAGAGGTGAGCTGGAAAGGAGAGCAGAGGTGCAAATGAACTTTTCTCTTCGCCCTCACTGGTGCTGGACCTGCCCATCAGTGTGAAACTAATATATCTCAGCCTCTCCCCCATCCTCTGGGCACCTAGTGCTGGGAAGCTGGCTTGGGGCCATCTGATCTAATTCTGGAACGGTTCTCAGGTTTTCTCTCCTTGGTTTCCCAAGTCTGTCGGGAGAGGCATGCAGGCATATATTAACCCTGGGACAACTGCTGCTTGCCAGTCCCAGCTGTGCATCTCATTAGCAGAAATCTCCAGACTGCTGACCCTCTCAGTTGAGGAAATACTAGTGGTCTGACAACATGACCCCACCTCTGAGTGCCTGGCCAGTCAAGAAACAGAGATGTTGCCGCAGCTGAGGCTGTGCCTTACACTGATCTGTTTGTTTGGCTTTCCTAACTCCTGGGCAGTGCTCTCTGGGTTAGCTGATCTGGTGTTTCAGATGAGCCCCAAAGAGGGAGAAAGACCTTGAGGGTTGACTTCCTTCCAAGCTGACAAGTCTGTTCCAAGAAACAGAAACTTTCCATGCTGTATAAAGCAACTGGCCCTCACCTTGTTTACAGGGTGTCTCATATGTAACTCCGCATGTTGCATTTTACAGGACATAAATAAAAAAATACATGACATGCTTTCATCTCCAAGCTGAGTGAGGAGCCTTGTCCCAGCCACTGCTGTATCCACTTGCATGGGTAACACCTATTATCCCTAGCGGGGATGGAGAGTTGAGAAGTAAAGGGAATAGGGCAGAATTAATAGTGGTTTAAAGGGAGAAGTTATGAGGATGTAAACAAATGAAAAAAATACCTGTGGGACATGAAGGGAGCTTGTTACTTTGAAGGCAGAGCATCTTATCTTACAGTGTCTACTTGAATTTTGCTGGGGAAAAAAATTGCGGCTGAAACCTTGATCTAAAAGGCATTTTATCACTGCCGAATGACTGCAGATTTTTTCTTTTTATTTATGAATATCAGCATTTAAACGGTAGCAACACACAGCCTGAAAGAATTTGCCAGGGCAGGCTGATATTCAAGGGATTGAAAGCCATTTAAACATGCTGTTGGTAGGGGAGGTTTCTGCCAGAATCAAAGGTGACCCATCTGTTTCGCTAGGTGGTGGCAGCTGGATCCCTGACATCTTTTCTGAAGAACAACTAGTTCCTCCCTCATAGTATACAGCAGGAGAGAAGACTGCCTGCCCTTGAGGCTGTAGCTGTCTGGAAACTGGAGAGGTGTGTTTATCTTTAGGGTGTAAAATTCTTTTGGCCATTGAACAGGCAGCGCTGTGGATTAGACAGTTCCTTGTTCTAGATGCCTGGGTGATTGCAGGTACCTAGAGCCTTTCACATTTTGTCAGCAACTTGGAATTTGTATGGGATGGGATAGGAGGAATTATAAGTCAATGCTCTTTGACAGCTGTTTAATGGCCTGTGGAAATACAAATGTTGGGCACAGTCCAGTTTCTGTGGGGTCATATGTCAGCACCGCAGGTCCTCCCATCGTAACTGACACCAGTTAGCATCCTTATTGGCAGCCTCAGCAGAATGGCCAGGGATGAGGGAAACCTTGAAGGCTAAAGTTCAGGTGTGCTGGCAGGATAGTGTGGCAGAAGGTTAGGGTTGCTCCCTTTGCTGTAGTTCTTCCCATAGAAGTGGTCAGGCTGCTGTGTTGCTGCTCTTGTGCCTCTGAGGAGTGTCCTGTTTGCTGGACTATGAGATGTAGGCGTGTGTCTTGGTTGATTGATGTCTTCTGATTCTACTTCCTGGGGAGTGAAATAAGTAAAATACCTGGAGCAAAGTAAGTGTAATGCTTAGGTCCAGACACAGGTGGGGCCCCTTTCTCTTATTTTGGGGAGCAAGGGAGTGGTGGGCTTTGGTTATAGATGTAAAACAGAGCTCAGGTCAGTTTGTTAGAGATGGATGGTGTTAAAGGTGGGAGAAGGATTCCCAGTAGGCTCCACAACTCGTCCATTTCCACCATGTCCTTAGCTTTGTGAAACATTCCTTTCTCTGCAGAGAGCAGTGCAATGTGGGTTTAGTGCAGTTACGTGCTTAATTTGCACATGGACTTACTGGGACTTGTGAGCACGTGGGATAATGCAGTATGCACCACTAATTAAATTTAAAATGTTCTGAAACTGGATGTAGCAGATGGTGTGTATTGTCTGTTTAGACCTTTGATCCAGGAGTTTCTACTATGGAGAACTACAGAGTTGTGAGGATAGAAAGTTGCTGATTTGGTGATTAACTGCAATATTACAAGAGAAAAGATGATGGATGGCAAAAACCTGGGGGCGTTTGTTGCCTACAGAATGGCACCACTTTCACAGTGTGAATAGATGCTTTCAAATTGTTGGTGTGTGAAAAATTTTGTTTTCTGCTTTTATTTGCATGAAACTCATGAGGAAAAGCCATACTGCTTTGTCTCTCATCAGGATGGGATTTATTTTTTCAGATATCTCAAATGACAACATGGATGCAATAATTATCTAGGAATGCTTGTACTGTGAGATGCTAGAATGTCAATAATAATAATAAATCTACAGAATGGATTCACATATAGCTTGATTCTACAAGTCCTTAGGCTTCAGATTTGTAAAGGTGTAAAATGCATATTCATATGCCTAAATACTGAGTTCTGGCTTGTTTGGGTTTTGGTATTTTTTTTGGGGGGGTAGGGGTGTGTGACAGTCTTCCAGGGAACAGGAATATCTCTGTTCAACTCTTTCCCTCCTTGTGTCTGAAGTTTTCAGGTTGTTGTTTACAAATTGTTTCTGCTGAAAAAAGCCATTACTTTAAAAAGTCTAAATGTTCCACTTCAGTATTTTCAGAACACAAGTACTACAGAAATGCTGAAACATCTTGATATTTTTGAAATTTGTTGTTGAGTTGGTCTACATTTAGAACAAAGAACAAACAGCCCCTTCTTCCAGCTACCTCTCCACCCCCCCCCACCCCCCCAAAAAAATGCAACAAGCTTTCAATATGGTTAAATAACCTGAAGAAAGCACTTCTGGAGGAGTCAGAGATATTTCTAGCTTTTAAAAGTCATCAAACAATTTCTGTTTTTTTGAAAAAAACAATAATCTTTTGAGTCAATGCAAAAGACTCAATTTTTTCAGCTGGATTTTTCAGCTTTGCATTGGACTGAAAACTTGGCTGTTTGCCCAGCTGTGGTCATTTTCAGGTGAAAGTGAAACAGATCAGTAAAAGTCTTTCCAAGATTTGAAACTTGAACACCCTGTAACTCTACTACTATGAGTGGCACCATTAAACCTGAGTAAATTTTGTACTTTTAGGCATACGGGGGTAAGAGCTTGTAGGCTAGGGAGGGGCGCTTAAATGGATCTATTTACAAAAGACCTCAAATCTGGCATTTCATGTCAGTGTATTGCTTACGTTTAGAGACATGTAGGTTAGTTAGGAAAACAAGGTATTTGGAACCTATTTGTTGGCTGGAATAAAAGTGCCACACTGAAATAACTGTGCACCCTAAAAGTAAATACCTGGTAGTCATATTCAAACCACTCTTAACGTGGCTTATTTTGCACTTCCGAGTTTTAATAATATTTTTACCTCCCTTCAAAAACACAACCCACCTGCTTTTTTTTTTTTTAAAACCAGGTACTTATGAGTAACCCTACAGTAATAAACCTCTGTGTGCAGCAACTGGTAGTCAACAAAATACTGTGTGCCCTAGAATAGCTCCACAATAAAAAGCCAGTTCATCTGAAAAGTGTCAGTGCAGTGGTGAAATGCAAACATGTTAGGAAGGAGGCAAATATGTTGGTTTTGGTCATAAAGAAACTATTAGAAGTAGTAATACCTTTTAAAATAATTTTAATGTTTTGGTGCTGCTTGGAAAATGCCAAAAAAGCTTGAGGGGGTGCAGGGAAAGCCCACTGAAATGCTGTCCTTTAGTGACGACTTATTTTTCAGTCATCTCTGTCCTGCTTTAATGATTGCCTAGCTCCTCAAATGCTCTGTTATGGTGCTGTATCACCTTTTCCTCTATCGTGTTAGCTCCAGTGATACTCATGAGGTTGCTATAGGACTCTGAATCCAGCACACTTAATGTGAGGCCTCTCAATATCACTGCTGCGCACAGTGCAGGGAGTTTTAATGGACATGTCATGTAACAAAATCTACCCAAGCCCAAACTGCAAATATGGAAGAGTGTGGCCATGGCTTAAATGGTGGTCATGATTATTTGTATTGGAAACTTTCCACACCGTGCGATTCTCTTCCTCAACATAATAAACATCTTGAACCTCAGCTCTAGGTTTTATTTTATGATGTCAACGGTTCTTAACCATAAAAGTGAGGAGATGCCAAAACCTTACACAGCAGAAGATCCTAATGTTCCCATCTAATGTAGTGCTTAGGCTCCAAATGCTGAACTTGTGGTGGTCTGCTTCAAGAGTTGTTTCATAAAATAGGGACCAGATGAGAAGGATGTGCTGTCTGTCACTGACAAAATGCTGTCAGATGCCTCCTAGCTCTTGATGCAAGTGGGTATCAAAACAGTAAATATTGCTGCAGGAGGGAGATGTGAGCAGAGAGAAAAGATTGAAAGGGATGGAGGGGAAAGGTCCTCATGTTTGGAGCGGGCTTGTTTTCTTCAACATGAAATACAGGCACTGCCTGCTAGCAAAAATTTTGACAGAAGCAGTAGGGAGGTGTCCACAACAGCCCATCATGATGTTGACAGTAGTGTTGTGCTGGAGAACTAGATACAGGTTGTCGTCATTTCACCTCCTTCCTTGCCAGCATGTTCCACTGTGGAGCTAAGATTGCAGTTACTGCTCTAGAGTGGATTCAGCAGCAGCTGAGACCTTCAGCCTTGGAGAGCCCAGAATCGGTTGTGATAGGGTTGAGCTAGTTCATCAGCTGGGCTGGTGGGTAGTGAAATGAAGTCTCTTGTCAGCTCTTGCGTTGGGTTATTAGGACTGAACGGTGGGAGGAAGCTTGCAGGCTATTGCTGAGAAAGCTACAGTCATGTTCCTTGCTGGTAACATAGTATGGCCAGTGTGTACTTCATGCTCTCTGGCATGCTGGTGAGGAGAAGACTGGACTCTGACAAAGCCACTTCACAGCTCAGAATCCATTTTTAAGAAAAGAAATTTTGAAAAGATCATTCTAACATCAACAAAAAGCAAGGAGAAATGCCAGTGATGGGAGAAATAGCTGATCCCAGGTCAAGATGTGCCAGTCTTCCAGGAAGTTTGTAGATTGATGTGGTGGAGCCCCTTGTGCTAATGCATGACTCAGGAAAGGTGCTTATGGAGGAGGCGGTGAAGCGGGGAGGCTGTATCTCCACAGCAGTGCCAGCTAGATGGTATTTTCAGCTCTTGCTGACAAAGCTGTGATCTCTGCTGGAGCCACGTGTGGGTCACTCTTCCCTCCTGCCTGTGCTGTGGCACAGCAGGAAATTTACTGCTGGAGTGTCCTAGGGATGGATGAGCATGGCAGTGGGAGCCAGCTGCCTGGTCCTGCCACAGAGGCAGCCGCTTCCTGCGGGCTGGCCGCAGCTCCATGTGGGAGGAGGAGGTTATATGTCACTCCGTGCCACTGCCAACAGATTTATGGCAAAGACTAACCTTGGTGCTTGGGGAAAGCTGCTGTTCTTCTTTCTGAGTTTTCTTTTTTTAGCCTGACTAACTGTGACTGGACCGATCGCCATCCCTAGGGCTCCGACTCCCACTTCCTCGGCTGTGACACAGCTCTCTGACCAGTGTTGTGGTTAATTAATGCCTATCAAAACCAGTCTATTTAGGCTGGTTGTTCGATGGCTGGCTGGGCTGGCCTGCAGTCACAGTCACCAAGCCATGCATGGTAGAGATGACTCCCTGTGTTTTCAGGCTAAATTATAACCACATTACATACCACACAGCTCTTACTGAAATCAACTCCAGTTTGAGTCTTTAAGCTGGAACAGAATGAATAGGCCACATCTTTGGGGAGTGTGGGCCAGCCAATGGCTTAAAAACCAAAACAATAAAAAAAAAAAACGCAACCCGAAACACAGCTGAAGAACTCCAAACCAACTCTGCTTTGTGTCCAGAGACTGAAACATAATTTGAACTGACTTGCTCAAAATCCCTTCATGGTGTGGGTAGTTAAAGCCATTGGGTATTTTGTTTACTTGTCTATAGAACATGTTTCTGTTGAGTTCTGGCACTGCACACTGCTGCTTGTTTAAACATGCCTGGGAGGAGAGCCAGTGTGAAAACACTCTTTAAATCAATAAAAATAGTTGTAAAACTGCACAAACACTCCAGATTGGAACAGTTCATGATCTTCAGGATCAAGATGTGAATTTCTTTGGTGAACTGCAGATCTCTGCACCTACTTTGGTGATCAGGAAAATATGCATGGCTATGGAGGGAAAACAGCTCTGGAAGAATCCAGATCTAAGAATACACTTAGTGTCTTGGACCTGTTTTCATCAGATTCAGAGCTGCTGCTTGATGGGTTAGTTAACTAACAGAAGTATTATTACATTATTTTTTAAAAAAAGAGAAACTTAGTGCTTTTGAAATTCTTAATAGAAATTTTCAAAGCTTCTGAGGGAAGATTAAAGATTTTGGTACAAGCAATTTGGAGGCTTAGGGAAAAAAACTTTTAAAACTGATTAATTTTTAGAACATCTTGGAGTAAATTAATCTTGTGCCATTTTTACTGAAATTATTTTAATGAGTACTTTTGATCTATTTATTTATATACAGTCTCTACACATTGATAAAAATTCTAATGTAAACTAGCTATGTATGGTAAACCTTTTTTCAAAAAATTTCCCAGCATTTTTTTAGGATGAAACTTCAAAACAATGAACCATGGGTAACTTCATGTGTTTTACCAGTGCTAAATTAGGGAGGTCATGAAAAGAGTTCTGAAGCTCAGAAACCTTCCAAAGAGAAGAAAGTCACTTCTTAGACAAATTTGAATTTTTTTTTTTTCTTTAGAACCTGTTCTGATTTTTGCACTTGCTGGGATACTTTCACACAACTCTGTGTTTGAAGCACTGAGGTTTGTTCTGTGTTGTAGTAGTGTCTTCCCACATGCTGAGCTTTGGATGTAAAAAACCCTAAAAAATTAGGGATGCAAAGTAGAGGAAAACCAGGAGAACTGTGAAATCTCTGCACACAGAAACTGCCATATATCACACAGTGCTAGCCAAGCCCAACAATCAATGCAAGACTTACAAAGCTGGATCTCAAGGCTTTGGAACTGCAAAATTGCTTCCAGTTTGCTCCTGCTGCACTCATGGAAGGGGCTGAGTGTGGCATGTCACTGTGCCCGCACAGGCAGAGTACAGGCCAGGTCTTTACACGCAGCATGAAGAAGTAACACCCTGGGAAATTGAACAAGGAATAAATGAAGAAAAGTCTTACCTATATCACTGGTAGTGAATGAACATCAAAATACAAACTCAAGCTAGGCAGCTTGATTTCCCCACAGCTATGCATTCCCCTTTGGCTTTTGCATAAATAAATAAATAAATTCCCTGCCCATAAAGAGCACCTTATTCTAAGGATGAGAAACGCTTGGTCATCTGACAGTTTGAGCTGGAAAGTGGCTAACCCAATTGGTGCATCTCCTGTGGAGTACAGCACTGCTACAACATAGTGTGTTTTGGAAATAGCTCTTGATTAACAATGTTCGGTGGAGTGGAAGCAAAAATAATTAGAAAGTATTTTGAAGCTCCCTTTGAATGTAATCCATGGGCAGTGATTTTAAGCAACCTGTCAGCTTCAACAATCTCAGAGATGACTCATGCGAGGATAAGTTCAAGGGCAGTGCTATCACTCCAGCACTTGGTACTGCTGTTAGCATGAGATTGTGATTGCTATACCTTTAAACAAGCATGTGCTTTTTTCCTAGGAGCTGTAACTTGTCTTTCCAGTTTGTTTTAAATGAGCACAAAGAGGCACTTAGTGTTAGATCCTCAGATGGTGAAAAAAATAATTTCTGTGGTGATTCATCTCGGCTGCAGATGTGCCCCAGCCCATGCTTTGGGCTTTGCAGAAGCGCTGACCTGACTCTGGTGGTGTTTCTGCACTGACTTGACAGGATCAGTCCTGAGCATTGTGTGTATGTGCACACACATACAGGCATTTATGTACAGATATACATGTGTGCATCTCTTAAGTCTGAAGCCATGTTTTGGGAAAACCAAAGGCTTTGTTCCAGAGCAATCACACAGGGTAGTCTAAGCCGGTCTTTGCAGGCAGGGGGAAGGAGGGAAAACCAAGAAAATATCCACACAGTGCAGAGCTCAAGCGAGGGTCCTCAGCTGTAAGATATGGACATAACTCCCAGCTTCATCTTTCTGCACCCTAACTCTGCTTCTGTGAGCAACTGACAACTCCTTAATGTAGCTTGTGTATAGAAGGCTCTTACTATAATTAAGTGCTGTGAGGCCTCGGAAAATGTATCAGAAGTATGCTTTCCTCTTGCACTTTTTATATAGACTGAGTAGTTTTGGTTAATCCTCATTTGGTGTATGCTGACTCTTTCTGCTTCATTCCCCTTCCAGAAGAAATTCTGTGGGTGCAACTTTTGACAAACTGTGAGGGCTAATGCGAGCTGGTGCTGCACGCTTGTGCTCTACAGATACATTTAAGCGTGAGTGTGAATGTGCACAAGGGAAGATGCTCTTGTCATGAAACAGTGTCAGGAGACTGGATGAGGGTAACTGCTACTAGTGATATTGTGGTCATATCACCAATGCCCTGATGACACCTGATCTTGGGAGATGCTGAGCTCTATTGAGTTTATGCCTTGTGTGAAATCTCCATTTTTGCTTAGTTTTATTTATACATCCCATTCCATGGTGGCTGCCACATGATAAAGGTTTAGTCTCTCATGCTATTCCTGGGTGTTTGAAGTAATTCAATGTCTGCTCATATTTTTACTTATCCCACTGATTATTGCTTCTCAGAATTGTGTGGACTGGAGTATCTGCCTAAAACCATCACATTATACTTAATCCTGTGGACATCCTGGTCTAATTTGTATGAGATCATATATAGCTTGGTGTATGGATTGTATATTGTTTGGTATATAGCACACAACACTGCAGTTACGGAAATAGGTTAGTTCATCTGCCTTTTCTCCTTGCAAGGCTATAATATGCTAGCAGTTTTTCGTCTGTCTCTAATACAGTAACTTTGGATGGCTGCTTGTGTTCAAATCCAAAGTTTCAGAGTATGTTTTAAGTCTGAAAAGTAAGGCATCTCTTGATTTAGAGTAACTGAAAGGGAAGAAAGAGGAATGCATCTAGACTCTGTCATGTTTTGGTATAGCCATGGATTCAAGCACCTCAATGATTACCCCTCTATCAAGCAACTACTCGATGGTACAAGTGCTGTAGGAGGTCATGATGATTCCTCAGGCAGCTGTTCCTCCTGCTTCCTGCTATAGCACATCTTCATGCTTCTATGGTATCAACGTCTCTGTCCATCCTCTTAGAAGAATGTTAGCGTGCTAATGCTGTTGCATTCAACACTGCTCAAATATTGTTGATATGCAGAAGAGGAGGCTTGGGAATTGTTGGAGTAGGATGAGGGGAAAACAAGGATCTCTAAAGAAAGAAGAGCAACTGGGGCTGCCAGAAGCAGCTCTGGGGGCTACAGGAGCTGGAGGAGGGGCTGAGAGAAATGGCTTACAGACATAACCAAGGACCCTCTGTTTGTAGCATCTAATTACTACCTGGTCAGAGAGGGCTTTGAAAACAGAAATCTGCTCTTCAACCTAGCTTTTAGTAGACTGGAGCACAGGATTGCTTTTAAGTATGTAGTAACTGTCATCAGTTATGTGGTTATATATTTGCTTTTTTTGCTTTTGCTGTGAGGAAAGGTTGGGAAGGAATTGCCAGCTGGTGAGTCTGCAAATGGTCCCAACACACCTGAGATGCTCCTGTTATTAGTGTCTGACTTGAAGTGAGGTGGCTTTGCACAGTCACCTATGACTTATGTGCTGCCATGTTTCTGCCTTCAGAGACGTGTATTAGAGGCTGTGTCTAAAGGTTTCCGAGAGGACTTAGTCACTGGAGTGCTTGAATGGAGCCCCACTGACATTTGGTTTGCTTTTTTTCCCCCCAAGGGAGAAGACAGGTTACCTTTAGCCAAGCAAGCTGCTGACTTGATCCCCTCCACCTGTTTAATTTCAGCCAAAAGTAACTAGTAGTAACTTAAATAACTGGCCAAGCAGCCTGAGGGGCACTAGGTTACTGAGAAAATGTCACCTCAGGTTTCAATTCGTTTCTGGATCCTGCATGTACAAATGCAAAGACTCTGTTAGAAGAAGTGCAGTTTTGTGAATGATTCTTCTCTGGTAATTGAGAGATCTAGATTAACTTCATGCTCTGATGTCTCACTCTCGAGACTACTATAGAGACTAGTTTCTCACCTTAGCTAGCAATCTTTTGCTTGTCCCATTCTTCCTCTGTTGCCTCTGTAAGTGTTCAAGGTACGGTTTGTCCACATGATGTGTTTGTGTAACATGCTGGCCTGTGGTTACATGTCCACATCTGTGCCTGATCTGCAGAGGATATTGGTCTGTTATAGCTCCCAGCTGGCTAGCCTGGCTTTCTACCTCAAGCTGCATAGAATCCTGCTTTTATTGCTCTGCTGGTCCCGGTTTCAACCCTGGTACTTGCCAAGATGGCATCTGCCACATTTGTACAGAGCAGGGCAAAACTGGCCCTGATGTCTGCAAGAAATGTTACAGCAATAAAAATAATAATAAGAAAATTAGAAAGTGAGTGTCTGGCCTGTGAGGCTTAACTTTCACTGGGGGTCACTGGTGGAAGCGTGTATCATCTACTCTCCCAAGTGGTATTTTTCCAGCATCCTTTACTACTTCTTTTTCTTCCTCATCAGTGTTACGCTGTATTTATAGGAATTCCCTCCCCTTGCCTCCAATGCTTCCAGACATCAGCTCATCCCCAGCCCATTCTGATAGGCAGCTCCTTTTATGTTTGCTCTCTCAGCCTTACCATTTCAACAGAGCAGAATGCCGGTGTTGGTTTTCTCACTGGGAGTGACTCAGAAAGGGATTTGTGTGTGGCTGGGTGCCAGGGAAGAAAACGCACTGTCAATGTACATTAGTGCAATGCCAAGCCCTTCCTGGGCACAGTAACTTTCCTCTCAAGGCTGCTGTGTGCCAGGAAGGGAAGACACGCTGAACAGGGAAGGAGGAGGCGGCACATGGGAGCAGCTTGTGCTAAAAACTGACCTGGCAAACTTAGATCAACTGCGTGCCCTTCTGCTGGTACTCGGAAGGTACTTCTCCAGAAAACAAATAAAGGTCTCTAGTGTTGTCTGGCGATTGTTCACATCCCACCTGGTAAATGCTGTGCCTGCAGGTTTTGTGACAGATAGCTTTATTCTCTTGCATGTGTGCACTTGTAGGGTCCTTGGGGTGCTTTAGGTGGAAGATAGGATAAATTACCCAGATGAGAAGCAGCAGCTCTGTTGTATGCTGGAGTAAGTCAGGCTGTTCCACCCAGCCCAGTTCTGTACTCCCATCGCACAAGTCTTCAGGACTCAGGCCTGGATGGGGATAGTATGAAGAGAATGAAGGCTGGTTGGTGTTACACAGAAAATTGACCTGTGGGGCAAACAAGGAATGGGAATTTTGCCTGGTGTTAGTGGCAGATTTTTATCTTTCCTGTCTGCAAGTATCACATTCAGAACATGCTGCTGGGACGTTAATTCTGTTCCTAGTATGTTGCATAAGGTGGCATAGTTTCTTACTGGGAGATGTGTGGTTAAGGAACAAGGTAATTCATCGTGGTGCCACCTGTTACCATTATATGGATATCTGATCTGACCTGCTGGAGGACTTGTGAGTTCATGTTTATTATGGGAAGCATAGCTGAGTTAAACACATGGGTTTTCCTTGAGGCTAGTCCATTCATATTCAGGTCTCAGGTGTTTGGCACTCATTCAGGGCCAAATTTGGATACTCTTGTGAACACTGTTTAGTGCTTTGCCTTCTCTTGGACCCATGGCAAGGGCCTGTTCTGCATGAGCAAAGGGTCTGACATGGCCAAACCTCCCACCTGCACATAATACACAGCAGGGGACATCACTGACAGCCTCAAAGGAACAGTCATCAGGAAAAGAACATGTTTCTGAAATAAGATTAATTTGTATTACCAAAGATTGGTAGGTATAACTTGTGGTGTCTACAGATGTAAGAGAGGCAAGGCCAGGAAAAATACAATTATATTTCTCACTGAGCCCTGCTGGGAGAGAGGCAGGGAGAAAAGTCAGGCTGCTCATAAGTGCCTTATGGCTCACAGGCAGTAGAAATAAGGCTCCACACTCAGTCTAGGGGTTTTTCTCACCTGTGCCATAGAAATGTATAATCTTGAACCAGTTAACGAATCTCAGCTTGCACATCTTGAAAAAAGATGTTGTAACGTTTACCAGCTTCAAGAATGATGCAGCTTAATTATGTTTTCAAAGCTCTTAAAAACCCTCAGGAGAGAAACTGTCATGTGCATTCCTAAATACAGAGTACCTTGGTAGAAGAGCATGTGTGAAATGTTTGATTCTGCTTATTTAAAGCAAACGTAATTACAGGTAATCTGTTTTTGACTGATTTATGATCTGTTCAGCAAGTACAGGAGTGGAAAAGGGAAGCGTTTTTGGTGTCAGTAGATCTTAATGTGGTAGACTGAGGTGCTAATAGTGTCCATCTAGCTGACTGAGATAGCTGAAGAGAGCAGGATCACTTGACTATAACTACAAAATCTTCAGGACCCTTCTGCAAGAGCGAATGATAGAGAAGTGGTTGCCTGCCAACTTTGTATCTGGAGGGAGAAGTCCTATGGGCAAGACATGGGCAGCCCCGCACAAAGCCAGCAGGCTGGTGACAGGAATAGGACTGAAAGGACAAAAGGAGCCATATGTAAGCACTCCAGATTATTATAGATCAAGAAAAGAATAATAATTGCAAATAGCAGATTCTCAGTTGTTTCATGCAGCTGTGAATACTTGTCTCTGAAACCAGCCATGAGATGAAAGCATGTGAGAAACAACAGTTTTCCAAAACTGTTCTCCAACTCATGCAGAGAGGAAATACACAGTGTGTTTTAGAAGCTGGCTGAAGGAAATGTTCTTAACTTTTTCCTGCCTTTTCCCCTAGTGGCTTCTTTCCTTAACATCCCAATCTTTAAGAAAAACTCATGTTCTAATGTAACAAAAATATAGTTCCTCTCTATTTTTAGAAATAACATAAACAAGTCTAATAACCAGAGAACGATGGTGGTCAGGGAGCTCAAATTGGCTTTGGATATTGAGCAGAAATAGATGTGGACTTAACCAACTGAAGGTCCCATAAAGTGCATTTCTTTTCCTTTTTTCTCTTTTCCTGGAACTATTATGATTTTGGGATCGTGTATAAATAAATCTGGCCAGCAGACTTGGCCAGAGGTTTGGAAAGATCATTTCTTACACTTTTTCTGAAGAATGACTAAAATTAAGCATTAAAAGTTTTTACTGATAACTGTAAAACATTATTGGGTGATTTTTCTGTTCAGCTTCCCGAATGCTAAGCTAAGGTCCAGTAGTCATTGGGAAACTTAAGTCCTAGTCTGAGGATAAAAGAGAAAGCATTAAAAATAATAATATCCTTGAGGGATAAACAATTTGAACAAGAGCAGCAAGATGATAAAAATGAGGCAAAAGCAATATGTAAGCTGGCTTTTGGCAGAGTGTTTCCTAATTGCTGGCTTGTTGGTCTGTCTAAACTCAAGGAGCTTCAATGCTCGAGGCATTTAAAGCCAGACTGCACAAAGCATTGGAGAGCAGATAAATACTGTGCAGGGTTTAGAGGGAGGATAAACACTGCAAGAGCCAATAGAGGTTCCTCTGTTTCAAAGCTAGCATTGCCCTTGGACCAACTCCTTGGTACAGCTTTTCTCAATCTCAGCAAAAGGCTGGGGTGAGTGGGATGTTCACCAGCCAGGAGGCTTTTTGTCTTACCTGATAAAATAAAGGTCTTTTGAGTACATTACACTCTTGAATCCCTCTCAGCTTGAGGATTCTACCTCAACAGGGATACTGGTCTTTAGGAACTAGTAAAGTATGCACTAAATAACAAGGATCCTGTGTTGGCAGCCATAAATAGAATAGACTAGAAAGTCAAGGAAGATACTTCGGCATTTTCTGTCAGTTGGTACCAGAAGGGTTGGGTTTGCAGCAGGACCTAGACTGTATTATGCCAAGTATGTGCACAGACACTGGAAAGCTGGAGTCAAGCCCTGGCCCTAAACTGGGAAGCCCAGGGATGACTTTTGCTTTCCCACATCCTGTAATATGCTCTTGGCCACAAAATTACTGCTTGAAATAGGAACAGAAGCCAGTCAATGCTCTGACTGTTGCCCCCTAGCAGAGGTTTTTGCGGCAGGCCCAGCTCAGGATGTTTTCACAGTATCTGGCATGAGGTTTTACAGGTGGGATTTTCAGGCAAACACCTGCTTTTTAGGTTTTAAAGGAGTCGTGGAGGCTCCTTGGTGGATCTGTGGTGTCTGGATTTAAAGCATGTGTCACAGCAGAAACCTATGTACCTACAGCAGTTGGGAGGCACAAGCAGACACACCGAGTGAGCTTCTCGGTTTGGAGCAGGCACTGAGGTACAAGCTCCACTGACCCCTAGATGAGGAGGAGACTATTTATATATATGTAGTGGAAGAGAATAGACTGTTCTGTATGCAACAGCTTTAGAAAGTGTTTGAGATTTAAATATACTCATTCCAGTGGGTCCTTCCTCCAAAATGACAGCTCCCTGATGAAAGCTGTGTTCATGTCAGGGTCTATAGATCAAAGTCATATATAGGAAGGTTAGATCAAGGTTGCATTTGGAAAGAAAGTTCCGTATGTGGACACTTTCAGAAAGGCCAAATCAGATAAAGGCTTCTTCTCTTTAACTGGTGTTCAGAAATACTTGGAGAGAGGTATGTTGTGTGCATGCACTGAATTGGCAGAGGAGAATAGCAACGCTAAAAGCATTTGTCTCTTCTACAAGAATCCCTGTTCTGACATGGCTGAAAGGGTCCATTGGTAGAGGAAATGAATTCACTTATGTTGTTCCCCCAAATGCAGACACATCCTGAGTGGTAGATTAACTTCTTTGAAGATGCTTTGCTGGTAGGAAAGGACTGTAAGGCAGCTGGTGCTCTTAAACCAGCCCTTTGTTCCTAATGAAGTGATGATTAGCTTCTGGTTCATCTTTTCTGCCTCCATGGCTCCCGTATTCGCATAGTGTTTGGGGAGGAAACTCATACACCATACAGTCAGCACTCTCAGGATCCTCCAAAGGCGCCATTAGTAATTGCCAGAGAATGGCACATCCTAGATTTTTTTTTTTTAAACCCTAACCCACTTTTAACATTTTTTTTCCCCGTGGAATACCTTTCTCCTAGGCTTTTAGCTGAGGACATCAGTGATGAGAATGATCTCAGCAGCTTTGGCCAGCAGTACCCAGTTCTAGCACACGTGGCTTCAGAGCAGCTGTCTTGCTGGGACATTGATTCCTTCTAGAGGGCATCAATCATACAGATATGTGCACATGTTCTGCACTCACACACACCTGTGTATGCAGAGACCCATGTGTGGCCTTCCAGGTTTTATAGTGGTCAGCAGGAAGTGAGGAAAAGAAGGGTTTGGTGGCTTATGTGTATTGAAGAGTGCCAGGCAAGCTGAATTTCAGGTGTTAGCAGGTACAGTACTGATAAAGTGTAAGGCCTTGGGACCTCTCAGCACTCCACCCAAAGGAAATTCCAAACCCAATTAATCACATCAGGTGATGTGGCTGTACTAGAGTAGAAGCTTAGCTTTTCAAGCACCTGTTTTACTCATGAAGTGTGTGCACAACATGAGTTGAACAGGTGTCCTCTTTATCTTAAGCAGCAAAAGGAAACCCAGGGTGACAAGTGCAGAACTGTTGAGTCCTGATAGAAATGGATCTCTTCTAAGTGTCTCTTCAAAGTACCTTCTTACATAGTCATGAGGAGATGATGGGTTCCTCATGAGCTCGGGTCCTAAATTACTGAAAATGTTTTGAAGACCTTGATATGTACTTGATCAATATTAGTAAAACAGAGTGGGTACACCTTCCTAATGATAGTTGGATCCTTGGATTCTGCTCTTGCTAGAGCATAGCATCATGTTGTATTTATGACACACAAACAGTGTTTTCCAGAGAGCTTTACTAGTTGAGCCAAAAATGTTTTGGAAACAGAAGCTGAAGTGTTGAGAAACATCCTCTTCATCTGAAACCTGCCATAAGTCACTTCATGTCAGTGGTATCCAAATATCCTGTGTACGTAATGCTAATGGGTAGGTCGATGCCAATGTCCCAGACTGTTGATGCAAACTACTAAGCTGACTGACCCAAATGAGCAGTTCTCCAAGGACTAAGGAGGCTTCAGACCTGAAGCCTGCCTGAAAAATGGCATTGAGGAGAGGGAAAAGGACCCTGTTCCTCAGTAAACACGGTTTGAGCCAGTTGATAACTCGGAGCCTTTCCTTAGGAGTTCTTGTGGTCAGAGGTGCTGCCTACCCAGCTGAATCCATCAGGAGACCACAAATGCATGGCCAGGCCACCCCTTACATAGCTTCTGGGAATTGCTGGAGGGCTTACACAAATCAAAGGCTCTGCCTGGGGCTTCTGTTTGGCCTATCTGCAGTGGATGGTCTCCACCTGGAAGCATCCAGAGTACACCCTTGCTCTGCCAGTGACTGCTGGCTCTGTGGGCTGAGGAAGACAAAAGCATCAAGGGCCTTGCAGTGAGGTCTTCCTTGGATGTCCCTTCTCAGCAGGCTGCCGCTGGCAAGAGCGCACTTGGCGCTTCGCTCGTGCACTGCTACCTCCACGTGTGTGAGGAGTGTGCCAGGTGTTGGCGTGCCTGCTGCTCTGAGAGCTCAGCAGGGGCTGAGCAGGTGGCAGCTCATCACCCTCCTCAAGGGAGGTGTTCCAGAGGAAATTTGTTCCAACTTGAACTTAGCCATTCCCCTCATGTTACAGTGTATGTCAAATGGGACAGCCAAGCCAATGCATGACCTGTTTGGTTTTTTTAATCTTCCAGTCGGTAGGCTTGCCTCACCTACTCCCTCTTTCTTTTATGAATATTCATGTTTTACAATTCTGCCAGTGTTGTTTGTTCCCCCCTCCTGGAAACGATATGGTTTGGGGATCCTTGAACTAGATCTGGTCTTCAGGCAGGCCAGCGCCTGCAAGAGGCAGATTCAGTTTTGCCTAAAACTAGAACAAAGACTAAAGTTATACATGAATAACCAGTGTTTTTATAGGTACTGTGGTTCTTGAAGCAATTTTCTTGAATTTTCTCCTGTTGTGGGGGAAATAACCCCATGCATCTGATGAGAAGCAGCAAGGAGGTCTTCCATCTTCTAAGATACCAGAAGAACTGGTTTAAGGTTTTAACAAGAAGGAGCAGAATAAATTCCAAGCCTCATCACAGGAAGTACCTCTGAATGCTGAAATCTGGAACGTTTTGAAACCTGCTTAAGAGTGGGATAAACAGCAGTTCTCAGAGCTGAAATGTAACTGTACAGTGCAATGGAGAGTAGAGCACTGTTGAATGAGAGGGAAATCTAGTTGAGACAGTTGCATGAAGGGCTTGATTCAAATCCCATAAAAGTCAGTGGGCATCTTTGCTTCACTGAGGACTTGGGTTGAAGTATGCTTCAGTCAGTCCCCAGGTCAGAATATACCTGAATTTTCAGATGCTGTAACTGCAGGTTTTATTTTATTGAACTTCTGAACCCACCTTCCCTCTACATCCAAACAATGAAGCATGGGGGTGTAGCACAGGAGGTCCTAAAAGAAGGCAGGCTAGTGACCAGAAGACCAGCATCCTTTCTCCAAAGCACAATTTTTTTGAGACAGACCCGAGAAATCCTGTAGATGATAACAGAACAACCAGGCTAAAGGTGGAACTTTCTTTCTAAATCGTGTTCTTATTCATAGGGTCGAAAGAACCCAAACTTATGACCCTTTCTAACTTTTCCCAACATCTATTGCTTGTTTCTGAATTATTATCCATGTGTCTAACTCGTGGTTTTGGAGAAGAGGAAGATTATTTTATTTTTGACTGTAGCTAAATGCTTGTGGTATAAGTAAAGACTTTGGTTGCTCTTGCTTCTCCCATGGGTACATGACATTGCCAGCTTTCCCTATACTATTGTCTAGTCTGTATAGCCCTGTCATGCCCCATGTGATTTGTCATCACCTTAAACTGTGTAGGTCTTTGCTTCATGCCTTTGTGTGTAGGAATCTGTTGCACATTTTCATTGCCTATTTCTAGACTCTTTCCAGGTTTGCCACAGGGTTGGAACGTGATGTTTCGGCCAGGATAAACTATTGCTAAAGCTGGAAGCTTCGATCTTTAAAACAGTGAATTGAACTAGACTGGTGGGCAGCAAAGAACCAAGGGAGAGAGGGAGATACGCCAGCAGTTGCAGTAGTTCATACCAGCTGTAATTACTGCTATCAGGTTATATCCAGATGGATCAATTTGGTCTCCAGGCCAGATCTATTCTTTGCATAATCCAAATGAAGGCAACAAAGTTGTGCTTTGGATGAATCTCATGTCTTGATCCAGACTGCTCTGTGGTTGGCACGATGTCTCTATTTGTCTTGCACATTTGCCTTGTCTCTCTCAAACCCCATTGCTGGATCCTACATGGTTTTTAATGGGGGAGGGTGGAAAAGGCTTATGTCACCATTGAGGGTGTATATTATGTACACCTGAGAATCCTGCAGACAAGATCTGGTGGAAAGGGAGTGATTGCTGTTTGGGGATCATGCTGTTATTTCACATAGGGAAAGCTTAGTGAGTGCACACCTGCTAGCTACTTGGTACATGAAAGGAAGGAAGGAATATGCAATTATGTGGTAGTTTGGGTCAGTTGAAGTGTATAATAAGGATTGTAGATGACAGCAATTACATTTTCCTAGCAAAAAAGTTAGTTCCAGATTGCTGGCTGAGCGTGTGAAGACAGTGCCTAGTCTGAGTTTCAATTCTTTGAATGTCTCTTGCTTCCTCTCCAGGTTTTCTTCTGTCTGCCAAGTATGTATTTTGAAGGAGCATATGCAGAGGAAAAGTAGCTCTGCAACCTGTTGGAGTCCTGCTGGAGTGCCAGTAGAGCTAGCAAGGAGATTTCTTTCTCACTTCTGACCTTGCAACCCTTCCACGCAGGGGCTGGCCAGAAAAGCATTTGGTCTCCATTCTCCTGCTAACAATGGCTGTGCTCTGTTAATTCTCTTTTGGGTGACAGCCGTTCCCTAAAGAGAACATTTTCGTGATTATGGCCAGCCTAATCTAGTCAAAGTTTGCTGCTTTAAAATATGCACGATGGATCCCTCACATGGTATAAATTGACATGGTGGTATCCAAGTCACACTGCGGATCTGGTCCATCTGTTTTAAGTGGTTGCCCTGTGGGTTTCTCTCCTTGATTTACAAGTGGTCTGTGGATTTTACTCAACTTTCAGGAGTCGGAGGGCTTTTGGTTTCACCATCGCTCTACAATAGCAGCAGTTGTTTTTTCCATGACTGGTAAACTTGTTGCTCTGTGAACCTATCAAGTTGACACCCTCCTAGGAGCATCTGACAGGAACAGCTTTGTAAATCAGAGTGGGAAGGGAGCTGGTCCCTCTGCCAAAACCTCTATATCACCTTTCCCACCCTTTCACTCTTGCTAGATGCAGGGCTTTTCTGTGTCTTCTATGTCTCGTTTCTAGTTGGCCTTCTGTAGTATGTATGACCCAAAATAATTGAAGGTCATCATTATTTCACAGGGCTTTGGAATAAGCTCTTGAGGACCAGACCTTGTTTTCAGAAACCAGGCCAAGCTGTCCGTGGAAAGGGGTGTTGGAGGATGGGGAGACACTTGGCTCCAGAGTAGTGCCTGGCACCACTGCTGGGAAAGGTTACTGGGTACTGAAGTGCCTGCCTGTGGGGAAAGGAGGAATGATACCCGTAGCCTCTACGGTGGGTCTGCCCAACCTTGCCCATCTGGGTGCTGCAGTGTAACTCCTGGGGTGTGGGACAGTAATACTTGCTGAGTTCAGGTAATGGGAGGAGCATTGTGACACACTGCCCTGTCCCACAACTGAACCACATTTCGGTGATGCATTTCTGTTTCCTTTTGGAAAAGTTTTCCCCTCCAAGCTATTATTTTGACTGTGTGCCTTTTCCCCATCTCACCCCCAAAAAGTTGGATATAAACAGAAGAATAATTCAGACAGAGTTAATCACCAAACAAGCTGCAACCCCCATCTAGCTGCTTTTTGCTTTTAAGGAAATGAAGTCATATTTATGTGCAGAGGTAATCCAGAAATGTGAGCTCCTGCCAAGATGTTGGTTTACACAAAGCTTAAGGGAGGTGATGTTTGTGTGTGCCCAAAGCTTGAGCAACTACCTTACGTTAGAAGGAAGGTGGCAAACATTCCAGTCCAGATCCTAGTGAGGCAAAAGCTTATCACCAGCAAACCCAATATTCCTTGCCATCCAGATGTGCCTGGGAGCACGTGAGCTGTACTCACCCAGCCTTGTTGTTGCAAGTAGTGCTATGAATTTCTGTCATGCTGCCCAGCTGTGATGGAAAAGTGATTTAAAAACACATTTTGAACCATTTCTCTTCTATTCTACCTAGTTTGTTCGGTATGACTAATTATGTTTAGAAGAAAAAAGAAGAGAAATCAAAACAAAGAGAAAGTACTATATAGAAGTTGCAGCGGAACCGTGAACAGGGCTGTTGACTTTCTTCTGGCTCTGTCCTGTGTTTTATAACCGTGAGAATGTTGTTCCTTTTAACAACTGTTTCCCTTGATGTATGGGAGCAATGAAATAGGAAATACCTTGCAGTGGCTGAACAGCCATTGACATCTTTCAGAGACTTTTGGAAACTTGTTTGTTAGAAATGTTTTGCTTTATTTGGGTTATATAGATATTATTTTGGGGTGGTGGGTGGTGGTGGTGTGGTGCGTGCGTGGGAGTAATGGGAAAATGGTATCTATGCGTGATTTTTGTTCTTGTGCTTTTTCAGTGTTTTATTGTTGCTGTAATCAGGGCCCTGAAAATTGATGTGTTGTAACAGCACCTTTCTTGTATCTTTATTAGCTGTACCACTGTTTTCTTTGTCTAGTACTTCACAACTGAACTTAAGAAATTAGTGATGTTCTCCTTGTGTTACCATTGGAACTAGATAGATACAATGTAGCGTGAAAGACCTAGGGGTTAATTTGTATGAGGTGCCACTGACAAATGAAAATCACTGGTCTCGTAGACAGTTTAGTTTCACCAGTCCCATCAATCTTAGTGGAATCCACCATGTTTTTTAGGAAAGCTGCCAGAATTAAGGAATTATTCGAAATGAGAATAAATGTGTAGTGGGCCTTACCTGCTACCTTTGTGCTCAGATATTGCCCTATGGGCTCAAGCAGTAAGTAATCTGAGACCTTCACCTGTTCAAGAGCAAGCTAAGATCTAGAACTGAGGTGAGGAAAAATGCTGTGACTGTGTAGAGGGTTTCCTCCAAACACCAGGACCTGGAAGAGAAATTGCATACTCTGAGGCCAGACCATAAACTGTATTCCTTTGCTGACTTCAGCTTCTCAAAGCCAGCTCTCAGCATAAACAACTTCAGGAAAAGCAACTTGCCTAATACGAGTCTGTGCGTTTACTAAATCAGCATCTGCCCTTGCACCCATTGCTTCCTTTTTGGTAAATTGAGGAACAAAGCATTCGGAAAAAGACGCTTTGCTGGAAGCTGAGTTGCCTGGAAAAGGCAATGGGAGTTTATTCTGTCCACTTGAGATGTGTAAACTACGCTGTAGTTAATAAATGTGGCAAATTAATTTCCAGCTCTTCCTCATGTCAGGCTGATTTTCCTAGTTCATCTACACGACCCCAGATCTGCAGATTCTGTAAAGGCAAAAACTATCGTTTAGGAGGTGGGGTTTGCTTCTGTAGAGGAAGTAAAAGTTGATTTTAGAACTTTCATGTCACCCACTGTTTAGTGGGCTGAATACACAAAGATAGCTGGAAAACACTAAGGCTGCTTTGCAAAAAATGGCATGAGAATGCTATTGCCAAAATCTGTCACTGCATCTTCAGAGCTTTTTTACGTATTTTTCCCTCTACCCTCACCCCAAAGGCTGAAAACAATAAACATTTCCATATTTTATTTTAAATGAGCAGTATTTAATTGACTATTACTCAGATTTTTTAAATTTCAACTATGTACTGTAGAGCACTTCATGAGAAAAGAATGGCACTGAGAGCAGGAACGTTCAGCAAAGAGACTTCTTTAGCCCATCAGAAAGTTTTAATAGTAGAGAAAGTAATTTCTAATCAGAATAGGAAGCAAAAGGTGAAATTCTGAGCCACAGAGCAGAAAAATATTCTGAAGAGGTTTTCAAATAAGAAACGTCAACGTAAAATGTCAATGTTGCCTAGCAAAATAAAGGTGGTCAATATGTCAAAGTAACAGCTTTCATTTTGAATTGACATTTTGAAATGAAAAACACTTCCTGTTGAGATGTTGGCTTTACTCCAAAACTCTCTCAATTGGAAAATTTAATAAAAATCGATATTTTCCTTTTGGAAAAATTTTAGTTCAGCCTGACCTATGTTCTCAGAGGGAACTAGTTTTATTCTGAAAACTTCAGTTAGTATTAGGTAAGATATAGTAAACCACCTTTTCAGCTTGCTTTAGTGTTGGCATAAATGTTTTTTGTCTTCCTACAGCGTTCTGGTTTCCTTAACATTTGGAAATGATCTTGTTTCCAGAGCTACCACAGCATGTTAGGAAGGAGTTATATTCAGGTGCTCTTGTGAAACTTTTGCTCTTTTTCTTTCGTTCTTCATAAACTAAATCAAACTTTATTATAAGCTAAATATCCATGCTTTGCTGCTCTTAAAACGAGCTGTTATAAAAGTTTTAAAAAAGAAAAAGGGAACAGAATCTCCACATGATAAATAGAAATAGTGCCTAGTGGAAAAAGTCAAGGGGGGGGAGGAGGAAATAGCTGTGAAAACACTTTTTGAACAAATAGCTGTGCTTTAACTTTGTATTGCGAGGTTGCCTGGATACACTGGAAGAAAAGGAATCCTTCTATATATATTAGCTAGTTTAGTGTTTACTGCTGGAACTTGGAATGTAACTGCAGGCACTATTTACAAATGTTTGGGATGAAGTAGGTCCAGAAAACCAAACAACAAGGGGAGGGAGGGAAATTATCCCCAAACTTGTTTCTGTTTTCCCGATCATGTTGCTAAGTATAATCTAAAATAGTAGGTAGGTGGTAGCTTACGTAAGGTGAGGTGGGGGAAGGGGGAAAACTCATAGGGGCTATTGTAGAGCTAGACTAGATGTGTATGGAAGGGTCCATGGCAGATGAACCTGCATGCAGAGCAGAGGTGGATGGGTGCAGCACCCAATGAAGTAAGGCAGGAAGGGATTTGTAAAGGAAGACTCCCAGTCTGGGTTTGTGATGTGTTCATGGAAGTGCATACCACCCTGGAATGGGAGTTGGAAACCTCCTATTTGATCCTGCTTGGCCATTCCCTCTGCCCCAAGCACCAGTGTAGCACTGCACCTTGCAGTGATGTGACACCAGTGATGTCTGTCTGTCACGTATCGCCCGCTCTCCCTTTGTGCTCCTTGTGGGGATGGGTTGTCTGTGCCATGAAGCATCCTGTCGTTGTAAGCTTTTAGATGTGTGTGGTGTGTATTTCTGTAACCCTTGGTGCTTATGGCTGTGAAAGCTGCTGGAAGAGTTATGTTTTGGATTGGCAAGTGGGAGGTTTGTGACAGTCCTTAGCTCCTGGGAGGTTTCTAGTTCTTGGTTTCTGGTTCCAGAGAGTGTGAGTTCTCTACAGCTTTGAAAAAGGATATCCCAATTGATTGGTAATGCAGATCATGAAATGTCTTGAAGGCAGGAGGCAATAGTCCTTCCACAGTTTAGATCTAGGGTGCTGTTCTCTTTTTTTGTTGGATGCTTTGAATCTTTTTAGTTATGTCCTGCTCTGTGATTGTATCTAACTGTGGAGGGGTAGGAAGGTGTTTTTGAGATGAGATACTCTTTGATCTTAGTATCACTTTTCTTGGGCTTGAAGCTGTTCCACTTAATGCTTAGTTTTATCTGATTTTATTGACTGATCTTCCTTGGTCTGAAAAGGAACACGTTCTTCCATTTAGCTTTTAAATTCACACTTGAATTGAGACTTTATCAGTATTGATACACTAAAAAAAATAATTCAGGGTCATGTGTAAGCATCACAATTGATCTGTGCTGTATATCACAGCCATGTGTGATTTCACAGTGGATGGAACTGTGCAACAGATCCCTACCACCCCAGCCAGGATGAGTCACCATGAGCTTTTTTCCTGCAGTGGTTGATGACATGCAGTGAAAGGTTCTATTTCTGTCCAGTATGGGGCAACAATGCATCTTGACTGCCTACTTTACTGCAGTTTTTTGCAAATCTCTGGGAAATGCTATTTCAGGAGCCACCAGACAGCCAGACTTTAAAGTTCCTTTGCAAGACAAACTCAGTCAACACATTCGATGATCATATTTTCATTTTGACAGTCATTTCTACTATGCTGGGGCATTTCTCCTACCTTTCTGCCTTGAAGAGTTAGCAAATGGTGTCAAATGCATTCAGTGCAGAGAGACAGCCCACTTTACCTGTCACCGCTTGGCTGTGTTATACATTTAGGTCTGAACGTTATACTCATTAAGAGGCCTACTTGATGCCAGCAGAAATTCAGAGTGAATTTGTGCATGGGCCACAAGTTTTAGTTGGATTTCAGTCCCCTTGCACTTGCTGAAGAGGAGTTTGCTGTTTGCATAGCTACAAGGACTTAAAGGGTTTCTCATTGCTGGCCTGTTGGAATTAAACCCTTTAAAGGTCTGTCGTGGACTTTCAGACTGATCCCTAGACCATGCAGCCTCCACTGCTGCCTCCAATTCTCTGCCTGTTCTGTGTGTAAAACAAAATACTTCATTTCTCATACTGTCAAAAATGTTTTTCACCAATCCTTAGGCTAGAAAAATCGGTAGTCAGCGAAAGCCAGGTATTTGAGATGTTTACATCTGACAGGGAAGCACACACTGTAAAAAGTGACTGTTTTCAATGCTGTCTTTGTAGAAGCAAAAAGGTGTTCTTGGGTTTTGTAAGTATGTCTCACCTACATACCTTCATCATATCTGTGCCTGCCTACACTGCAGACGGCAGCCTTGTGTAGAGATGCTCAGGATGTCTTGTTACAGTGGCATAGAGTTCGCCGTAACCTCATTTACCTGGCATAGCTTTCTGCAAGATGGCTGCAGCCAAGGGTCCTGGATGGCTATCGCTGCTTACAAAACCAGTTGACTCTCTGGATTTCTGCTGGTGTATGCTACATCAGTCAGAGATGTGAAGTGGTAGCCTCTCAAGTGTGTAAAGTTCTGTTGTTAGACACCTACAGGGCAGGTGGAAAAAAAGTGTATTTTTAATGGTAGGCCTTATAGTGCTGCAGGGCATGCAGATGTAGGGAGAGGATGGGATGGTTTTAGCAGATCAATATGAAGTGCAGCTTTGATATCACCAAATGGATATTAGCAGCGCTCTGCTGCTGCAGCATAGTGATATCCTTCGCCAGGGACATGTTTTACACCTGGCATCTTGACTGATATTGCTGTGGTAATAAAGTGTTTCTTTTATTTTCATTTGTGTGTGGATATTTGTGTCATGTACTGTCCCAGCACTTTAGAAAAGATCAAATTAAAAAAATACATCATAGAAAGCATTGCAGGATGTTTATTCGTAGGGGCATTGAAACACAGTAATTCACTGTTTGAACAAAGGGAATTTTGGGCACTAGTAACCAGATTTAAAAGGCTACAAACAGGTTAGGGAAATAATCAAGAAAAAGGTGAGCTGGTAGGAGATAGAGCAAATAGGCTCCTTTTTAATGCTTAGGGAATTACTTCAGTTATATTCTGCTCTTCAAATTAATTGTTTGCTCTGATCTGAACAGCTATTTACCCTTCAGTCTATGAACTGAAATGTTTGCCTGCCTAAAAGTTCACATCACCTTGCAAACAAGGTCACCTAAACAAAACATCAGCCTTAGACAAGTTGGAAGGAAAGAAAAAAGGGGGAAGAAACTAAGAGAATAGGAAAGGAATGTGTTTGGGGGACCTCAGGAAAGTGTTCTGTGTGTTAGCCAGTGAATCTTAAACAATATTAACTTCTTAGCAACAATGATTCTGGTTTGTTTAACTAACAAAGGATATTGTAAGCAGATACGTGCATCCAGGGCAGATAACGTTTGCATTGGACAGTTCTTTTATTGGCCTGGCATTTGATAATTCACGCAAATTTAGCTATGGGATGAGAATTATGCATATTTGCTTCTTACTGAGGCAGAGGTTAGACATAAGGCTCCCAGTAATTTTCCAGTTCCTTGCTAAATTTAAATCTTAATAGAATGGGGCCCAGCCTGTCATCTTTATGTTTTCATGCCAATCCCAATGGAGTGGGGAACCAAAGGGTAGAATTTAACTTGTCTCTTCCCTCAGTAGAAGAGTAGCACTTCTGTGTTTGCATCCCTTTTCCATTCAAGATCTCAAAGCATGTGAATATTCTCTTTATGTCAGTGGAAAACCAAGACATGGAGCACTTCAGTCACTATTCAGCCTATGATGTCAAGGCAGCAAGCTGGTTCATTGCACCCCACATAATGAATTGTAGGAACACATCCTCTGAAGTCCTGCATTTAAGTACTATAACACTCTATAAAGAAGAATAAACTGAGGGAGAAGATGCTGAATGATTGCGAGCCTGCAGTTATGCAGGAGGCCAATGGCAAGGCTGGGAACAGACCCCGGGAATCCTGGATCCCATCCCCATATCAAATTGCTAGATGTGCCTCCCTTGCTTTGAGCCATCATTTCCCTTGCTAAGGTAACTTCTTTTAAAGGATTTGAACTGCTAGCCAGAAGTCAAGTATAGATCAATTTTTTTTGTTTTTATCTCAGATGGCTCAGGACTCCCTTAGTTCTGCTGCACTGGACCATCCCCACTGTCACAGCTGCCCCACTTCACTCCTAGCCACAAGAGACTGGATTTCCTAGGGTGGGAGGCTAAACTTCTCTTGCCACTTCCCCTCAGTCTCATAGTGCAGGCAGGAAAATCGGATAAATCTGGCCAGGTTTGTGTTGCCAATGAAAGCCTTTTCTATCAAAAAGGAAGAAAAAAGCCATTTCTCTGTGTTCACCAGCTTAAATAAGGAAAGGAATTCATTCCTTAGTAATCAGGGAAATTAAATAAAGCAGAGGAGACAGAACGTAAGGGTGTAAATCTAGTTATTGAAGTGCTGGATTAAATTCCTGGTTTAGACACAAGAGGAGGACATGCATTTCATGGGAAAATGCCTTTTAGCCTGTCAGTCTTGGTGAGAATTCTCTGACTGGGGAATTTCATTGATGTCTGTCTGAATGTGAATGCCACACACCCAAATTTTACTGAGTCACACCTGGGCCAACCCTAACATTTCCAAAGCTGAGCTGAAATGGCCAGCTGTTTTCTTAGCTTCTCATCCCAACCCTTTAAAACTGCACTCCTCCCATAATCCCAGCACAGATTTCCATGAAATTCTAGGTCCCAACTTGTCTGACAGGATTGGGTCATGCTCGAACCTTCAATATGACATTGGTCATGTTTTCTGCTGACATCGAAGCTGGATGGACTGGAGAGCATTAGAAGGTGTATTTGACTGAACTGCTTCAGTTCCTGAATCACTAATAAAGCACAGAGGCAGGCTCTGGACACTCTTGTTATTTGCTTGCATATATATAAATGGTTTATATTAACATATCTCACAAGAGTTTTGTGAGAATTAGTTAATATTTGCAGGGCATTCATGGACATGCAGTGCATTAAGTATTGTGAGCCTGTTTCTTCCTATTTAACTTGCATGACCTGATAAAGGATGCTGGTTTTCCTCTCTAATCTACATCTCATAACACAGCAACCTTCTGCTGTTTGACTTCTCCTATCTTCAGCTGTTGGACAGGAACAGCAAAGCTTGAACTCTATTCTTCACAACGATTTGCCCTTTCAGAAGAGAGGAAAGGGGAAACCTGTGCAGAAGAAAGTATGTGACGCTGCTTAGGGCTTGAAATGAGCAGCAAGTTGCCCTGCAAAAGAAAATTAACACCGATCTTTCAGAAAGGTGGATTTCTGAGTATAAATGTAAGCTCGGAGTGGCTTTCCTAGCCTCTGTTGTTAGTGGCTTCTGCATCAGAGATGAAGGGCTCATTTGAAAGTTCGTTTGCTTTTCCAGATATATCAATTGATCTGTTACTATCATTCCCCATAAATGTGTTGGATTTCTAGTATCTTGTGAAATACCTATTTTTATAATCGTGTTGAAACTGGGTCATTGAAGATATCTGGCAGGGAAAATGGTTTCAGTAGGCCTTTTTATTTCCTCATACATTGTAGATGAAGTATCAAAGGGTGAATTTGCTCCCCAGTTTGAACCACAGTCAACTGCTGCCCTGCCTTTTAAAGATTTTTATTGGTCCATGCAATTCTTTGCATATAAAGTAAAATGTTTCTTCTAATTAAATTTCTGTTACCTTTCGTAAGCCAGGGTCTTATTTTTTTTCCTTCTGTGGGGTGGGGTGAATGCCCTTTTCCTGGGACAGCTGCAGTCAGGCCAGTCTCATGAGCCTTCTGACTCCCACTGGCATAAACTTTGTTCTGCATTGCTCTCTCTGTGCTAATGCTTTTCAGAGCTTCCCAAAATCATTAACCCTAGGAAAAACCTATTGGTGATGACCCAGGGCAAGTTAGGCACCACTAAATGTGGAGGATGGTATTCTGGCCTGGTGGAAGGTCATTCATTTTTGCCTTCAGAAATTATGTGGGAAGACCGCAATGGGGAGAGACAGCAGCTCTTGGCTGGTGTGAACCTCAGATGGAGGGACTTTTGGTGCAGAGGGGCAATGGCAGATGGGGCAAGCATTTGAGGCATGCAGATGCAGCAAAATCAAATTGTTCAAAATACAGAACTGACAGTGACTTCATCTGGATCGTGGTTTTGATTTGGTAATTCCAGCCACTCAATACTGTTTACTTTCTGAAAAAAGTAAAGAAAATGTTGTCATGACTGGTCCTGGCAATCATGGCCATTCTGGGGCCATATGTGTATTGTCTAGGTCAAAGCATCACGTATGGAAGTGATCATGAAGAAGCCATATAGTAACATCTAGCAACATTCACCTTGCCTCCAATTTATCAGCTGTAATTATAGGAGGCATTCACCCCTCTCACCCTAGCATTTACCGCTCCATAGTGAAAGAGGAGAATCTTGTTAGCAAAGGAAAGAGGGAGCTTTTAAACTGGATTTAGTCATTTTATGCCCAAAGTTAGTTTTTTTTTAACCCCCTGATTTAAGGTATAGAGGGGTCTTTTTTACAAAGAGCAGTGGGAGCAAGCAACCAAGGTCATCTTATTCACTTCAGCTGCCAAACTGTATTCTTCACTGCAGTAGCAAAAGACAGGATTGGACAATCCAAAAGGTCCTTCCAGCCCTGTATTCCTAAAACATGTATTGAGTAATAAATGTAAAGGGCAAGGGAACTCTACTGGGTGGAGGCAGGGTAAATTACTGTTTGTAACTCAACATATGAGTTATGATAGGTATGCCAGACCTTGCCTGGTATAAACCAGCACAGGCTTTGGTGAAGGTGCAGTGGTCTAGCTCAACTGAGAATTTGCTCCTTGGTGCTTTAAAAGTTAGCAATTTTATGCACAAAAAATACAGCAAGGTGTGGTGGGAGGGGTTGTTCTTCTTATTTTTTTATTGCCCTTTAGCCCATTCCTGACTTACATTAGCCATCAGTTTTACTTCCCTGGGGTATATGTTTCAAGCCAACAGATTTGACCATTTTCTGGACAGTAACCCTGGACTCTCCTTTTTTTCAAAGCTTGACTCCAATTCCCTTTCCTGCCCCATCCCAGCTGAGCCCCCTGAGCTTTTGCAAATTCATCTCTTCCATGGTAGCTTTCTTAGGAAGCTCTTGCCAACCTTTCTACTCCTCCCCCTTCCATCTGGCTGTGCCACTCACATTTAGTCCTTTATGTCTGTCCTTATAAATCACTTTTGGTTTTCCTCTCACCCTTTAGCTCTTTTGGCTGCATTTTTGGCCTGTAGCATCCTGGGAGTAAATTAAACATAGAGATTTGTCCTGCCTCTGATCAAGGAGACTTCCAGTTTCTTTAGCCATGTGTTGTGCTCATTAATGCCATATTTTATCCCAAGCTTTGATGTGATTTACTTTTTACAGTCCATTTAACATTAACATTTTGCAGTGATTCTGCTATGAAAGTATCTTTCATGTTATTTCCCTTTTCCCAAACATTTCTGTTTGTAGTCTCACAAGTTTTTCCATTTAGTCCCTAGGTTTATGAACTGCTTTTGAGTTGTATTATCCGTGCCTTCCCTGGTGTTTGCAGCATCTCCTGATTTAGATTCAATATCTGAATTTAATTAGTATGCTCTCTACTCTCATTCAGATCATTAAATTGGTCCACCAGGAGCAAAGTGAAAGGATGAGCCTGGAGCAATGTATGTCTATGCAGAGGATCAGACAAATGAGCAGCAATAAGCATCAACAGAGAAATTGTTAATATCAATACACTGCTTTCCTGGGGAGAGTGCTGATGGGATCTAAAGCTAGGCAAAATGATACATGAATGTTTAGTCTCAGGTGGCATCTTTTGCAGATAAGTTTGGATTAAGCTGCAAGAAATTCATGGCCCTGCCTGTTAAAGCTGTCAGCGGAGTATGAGGAGCCAAGCCAAGATGTAACACAAGAATGGATTAGCATCTCACAATCTCCCTGGGATAATGCAAACTCTAATCTAGCTGCATTCCTGGGATAGAAGTAGGACATCTGAATGACGGAATGCAGTTTGTCATCAAAGCATAAGCCTCGATTAAAGATAACCCAGAGGTTCTGAGTAACATAAATGAATGCACTGAAAACCCTCTGAATGAGAATGACAGAAGAGATGGAACTGAAAAGGTTTTTAGCGGGGATATGTCATATATTTTGGTCTTTTGGTCCATGGCCAGATGACTGCCAGTGCTAAGAAATCAGGGGTTTGATCCAATTCTATGACAATCAATAGATTGCAAGGGCATGTTTTATATGTTCGGCAAATCAGCAGGTGCCATTCAGAGATGGATTGCTCTGTGCCTTCTATCTACAGGTTCTTGCCGTATGTTCCATTGTTTATGTTCTCCCCAGCTAGATCAACAGATCTATTAATCAATAGATCTATTGATCTACTGAACAGGCTCCCCCCCACAGTCATAATAATCAGAGAGCCGATGGATGACTGTATTACTTTGTTTTGCTGTGTTTTAACTTCTTTAACTTCACCCAAGACTTAAAACAGTAGCTAATCCAACCTCATCTGTTTTTAATCTGGAAGTTTGGGCAAATATTTTGTGAAGGAAGACACATATCCTGACAGATAACACTTACTGTAGTCTTCAGGAGGCATGTGAGGTTATCTCACAAGCGAAGCATAAAGACTCAGATATTGGTAGAATATAAAAATCCAAGGCACAGGGAAATATTGATAGTATGCATGTTGTGGCCTTGTCCTTTTAATATAGATGAGAGTAGTGAGTAGAACATGAGGTCATGTGAGAAAAACCCCAGTGCCCCAGTTTTTGTAGCTACCAGGTTCCTTTACAGCAGCACATGCCATACCAAAATCACTGTTGTTTTGGGAACTCAAAAATGCCAGTTTTGTTTATGCTTGCTTTGACCAAATGCAGGTGGTGAGGCAGCAGTCCCATGGTCTTGGGTTAGCAAAGGGGAAAAGTGGCTTGCTGTCTTGTGTGGGGAAAAGGAATCGTGGCCCTTTGAAAGAACTAGGGGCTTGCTGAGGTAGCCAGTTAGAGGCATTATTCAAGGTAATATCAGAGGTCTACAGTGCTGATGCAAGGAAAAAAGTTAAATCAGACTGGTTTGTGTTGTTGTCCAGTGGGCACGACTGAGGACTGCTTTCTGTGCTTCTTTGTAGAAGGCTGTAGTTAAGAAAGCCACTGTGGCTTGTTGGAGGTTCAAGTGAGGGAAGCGAAGGAATTTTTTTATTCTGTGGTTGTGTCAAGGGAAGGATTTGGCAGCAGGCAAGCATGCTAGAAAATTGTAAAGTGATGGAGACAAAGCTAGACTGGCAACATGGAGTGAGTTGAAGGAAACTTTCCTTTAGGCTCGCTAAAAAAAATAGAAAATAAGTTTGACAGTTATGTGTCTATTTGTTTCTTCTCTAAAATGGATTGCTTTTTCCTCCAGAGATTCTGCAAAAGATGTAGGCATGAGCAGCAGATGCTTCAGTTGCAAATTTAGAGGACAAGCTGTCTACCTTATGATTCTTATTCTAGAATCAGCACCACAAAGTACCCATTTGCAGAGAAATTGTAAAGTTTCAGCACATCTTGTTTCCCAACTTACCTTTGGAGAAAACTTTCCAGGCTGCAGGTTCAGTTTGCAGCACAACTGAGGAGTGGAGTAAGAGCTGAGGGGGAAAGCATGATGTGTGTAGACAAGATGAAACAAGTCGGAGGCTCTCCACCTGCCTGTTGTTAACTTACATACTTGAGCAAAACAAAACCACCAACAACATCTAGAGACTTGTATCCTGCAACTCTCCCTTTTTTTTTTCTTCTGTCCTCCCTAGATTTTGGAGAGGCTGCACCTGACCTTTATGTGCACTGACTCTAGATGTGCCAAGCAAGCAGTTCAGTAACAAGCTAAGTGGAAATAATTATTTTAATTAGTGTAATTGGATTACACCAAAGTGGTTTTGGGGACTTCTGTTCTGCTTCAGATAAGTTGTTCAAACTGTCCTGGCTATACATCACTCCTAAACCAAAGTGTTACTTGGGGGTTTAGGCAGGGAAAAGGGCACTGGCCAGAAAAATGCTTGATTTACTTCAGATTTGATATTTAATAACACAAGGAACATAGTAGGGATTGCAGTAGGGTTTTACTAGGACAGCAGATTGTTTTTGTAAGCTGTCATCACATGCACCTTGCTTTCTCAGGAAATCATAATGGTTTAGATATTTTCTTAACCTTTGTTTCTTGCTTGTCGTCAACAGCTGAAATCCCAGCACCATCAACAGCAGACAGAAAAAGCAAAGCTCCCCATTATACAGGACCTTACCTTTAAAGGGTAATAGGTCATCAGTCAGCTAGCCAAAGCACTGAAGGCCCTCAGTCACCATAAATTATAGAAATAAATAGTGGAGATCAGATTGAGACATGCCTGAAAACCTGGGTATCTTTGGTGGTGAAATAGTTGCATCTCAAAAGGTATTTGACTGCAACTGATTACATCTGCTTTCAATTAGCAGAGGAAGTAACTAGCAAATCATCAGTGTTATTTCCCTCCACAGCAGTTTTTTTGAGGCAGCCTTCCATAACCTTCCATACTTGACAGAATATTTTAGCACTAACACTTGGTATGGCTGTTTCCTCTCCTGAGAGGAACTGTGATTCTCACTAAGGAAACCCACTGAATGCAATTAATCATTTACTGTAGCATGGTCCATTACATTTCAACAGATCAGCATTTGCTACTTGTAGTTGATGGCTAAGATCAGTCAGCATCAACTGTAAGCAAACTCACTTTCAGAATTTCAGCATTGGTTTCGTTTCTTGGCTTCTGCCTGCACATTGTTCAAGTTGGGATTGAATTTGACTTTCATGCGCACAGTCCTTTTGTTCCTGTAGGTCTTCTAAATGAGATTATAATGGATGACACAGATGATACCTCCTGCCCTTGGTGAGGTCATAGCAGGTTACTCGAATGCTACCTGAAAGTCAGATTATGATGGCCAGAGTAAATGTTTGGTGAAGATAAGTAACTAGATGATAAACTAAATGCCCATTGGTTATCCAAGGGAATTGAACAGGGAAAACAGGCTGGGGGAAACTGTAAGAATTGTTTATTCATATGGACATATGGTATTATATTAAACCTGCTAAGTTTGTGGTATGCTAAAGCCTCTCTTTTTATTACATACTTAACAGTCAAGTGAACATGGATTTAGAAGAGTGGAATGTTTTAAGCAAACATTGCTGACCTAGATTTTCAAAATGGGTGAGCTTGAGGACACTGTCTTCATTTTATGCCTTGTTAACTTTGCCTGTTCTTTGGAGTTCCCATGGAAACCACCTCTTCTTCAGTGACAGATAGAAACTTTTGATGATTTCAGTAAGGAAGTAGCAGGAGGTACTAAGGCAGAGAATGTGTTACAGAGCCCTAATGGAAGAAGGCAATGAATGAACTTTGAACATAAACAAAGGAGTGATAGTAGAAGACCATAAATGTCAGTGCATTGACAGCTAGGGTGATGCAAAGTTACTAAGGGATGTGAAAGTACAAACTTAACAGAGCATGACCTTGTTCTGATAGTTAATGAAGTTAAGCTGGGCTCAAGATAGAATAACAGAGATCAGTCTGACTTTATCATTATGGATGAATAAGCAGGGCTCCAACCCAAAATTTCAAATGCAGTGGTGCTGAGAGTATTCAAAGAGCACCAAGCCTGAGCAGCTTTGTGCATAAGGCACCTACGGTAAGACTGCAGTTCTGCTGTATGGCTCTGTTGCAGTCAACACATTTCTAGGCTACTGTATAAACTGCACTGCCTCTGTCAGTCTGGGATTAATGGTATGAATTTATCATTAATTAATATAACTACATTATTGTATTACAGATTGAACTATTCTTCTTGGCTGGTTTTTTAGATTAATTGTAGGGTGGTGTTTTCTAAGGACTTCAGAAAATGCAGTCCAGCAGTCATTGTGTGTTGATGTTCACTGGGTGTTCAGTGTTCAGTTCTTAACCCCTTTTTAAAAATCACATACAGGAAATGTGGTAGAAACCAAATTTCCTAGTAGTGCTTCCAGTCAGGTACACATGGTTTTTGTAGGCTTAGCCACTTGACTTATTTGAGCAAGCATGCTTTGTCACTGGCATTGGGCTATTAGCTATCTCTACTGCCCTGTAGAAGATACAAAATACTTAATCTGATTCATCATGGGTATGGGGTGAGGAGTAAAAGTCAGACTTCACAGATCCATTGTCAAGCTGAATATATCCTTACATTGAATACAAAGTGCTTTTTTCTTTCTGATCATGTAAGTAGCG
>JAVJGI010000050.1:12377805-12414237 GCA_035590275.1 Ibycter americanus
GGGGGCGACCCCCCTGCTGCCTGTCCCGGCCAGGAGCTCGTGCTGGGGACTAGGGAGGGAATAACGGGGTATGACATGTGCGTGAAATACATATAATGGGGTATTAAATAACCATCCCCCTCCTGCCTAGGGTGGTCGGTGGGGACCCCCTAAGCAGAGCCCCAGGGATGCGCTGGAGATGGAGGGACACACGTGTGCCCCTCCTGTATCAGAAGCAGATGGGGGACCTGGTGCGCTTTCACCGTGTCCCTCCTGTATCAGAAGCAGATGGGGGACCTGGTGCACTTTCACCTTCTCTGCTCCCCTCTCCCCCATAGGAAAGACCCGCGAGAGCTGCCCTAAAAGACAGGGTGGGCAGTGCAGGTCATCCCCTGCCCCAGTACAGTCCCCACTGCTAGAGTGGCCACAGACTCTATGAAGTCCCATCTTATCATTGAGCTGGGCTGGCTCTGCCCCCATGCTGAGCCATGGGGAGACCCCACAAGCCCATGGAGGGGACCTGAACATGCACAAGGCTAAAGGAGCAGCCCCCCAGGAACAGGCTGGCTCCAGGGAGGGGGCTGGCAGAAGCACCAAAGGGGACAGGCGAACATGGCTGGGTTGTGACAGTGTTGGGGTGGGTGGGGGACATGCTCTGCTCCCTGCTTGCCCTTCTCTCCGAGGGGTCCCCTTTGGTGCAGGTGGATACAAACATCCCAGGTCTCCCAGTTCTTCATCCCTCAGCTGGTGTGTCCTCCCAGGTCCAGCCCACCCCATCCTACCCTCCAGCGTGTGAGGGCTTTGGGGCCACTCCAGGGGCTCCGTGTCTCAGATACCACATCTGTACGCAGGTACCTGGGACATCCTTCATCCAGATGGGCTTTCTGGGTGGCCCTTCACTGCCTTGTGCTTAAACACTTGGGACAGAGACGTTGCCTCCCACCCATGTCTGGGGTCATGCTGAACCTCTTCCTGACAGCTGTGGGTTTGGGCAGAGAAAAGCCGGGCACAGAGTCACCCTGCAGCAGGCAGAGCTGTGCTTTGCTGTCCCCAGCTCACCTCGTGTCACTGGTCCCCCCAAACAGGAGTGCCCCAGGAGAACCTCGGCTCTGTAGATCTCGGAGGTTGCCTTGCACTTAGGAGGTCCCAGCCTCAGTCTCCAGCCCTGCCTCCATGGGACCTCCTCTCCAACCAGGCAGGGCTTCTGGCAATGGATTTTAGAGGAATTATTTGGAGAAAAAATAGATCCATGTGGATGGAGAGTGGGATAGCTGCCACCTCTCCAGGAGACACCTGAAGACTCTCTTCACCTTCATGATGTTCAGCTCTGGGACTGTTTGGTCCTCCAGTGTGCATGTCAGAGGAACAACATAAACGTCAGGAGGATAAAAGATGAATCATAAGGGCAGATTAATAATGTGACAAATACTATTGTTTCCTGGCCTGGGCTTCAAAGGTCCCTCCCATCCATGGTGGGCTCAGAAAAAAGCACTTAATGTGGTAAAACCTAAAAGTGAACCGCTCCCACTATTAATTGTATCAAATGTCATCGTAGTAACATCCATCACGGCAAGTTCCTCCTGCGCTTTAGGAGATTGTAATATGTGATTCCATAAGACTTTCATTGTGATTTAGCATTGATTAATGTCCATTCATAAAATGATATAAAACTTACTTCTCTTCCATTGTAGAGCCCCCAACAGCATTCCAGCCAATATTTCAAAACCTTGTTAATGTAACTGCTAATTTCAGAGGGTGATGGTGATGGTTATGGTGTACATGGGCTTGTGCAGAGGGGTCTGCGGTGGGGGCAGGAAGAGGTTACAGAAATTATTTCCAAAGCAGAAAACTGCTGTCCGGTTTAAATTATTTCAGGTGTTAGATGGTTATTCTGCCGTGACTTCAGGTTCACATCAGAGCTCCTGAGGATTTAATTGGGACTTTGAAATGCCTGACTCTAAATGCTCAAAGAATCAAATTATTTTGGTGTAAAACCCACAGGATTTGTACCTGTGGCTTCTCTCTATTCCTGCGTGGTGTCTGGCCACCTTCCACCTCCCAGTGAACCGGCTGCTCTGAAGATACTCACAGATACACTTTGCTTTCACTGTATTTTCCGGAGGCAGGAGGCTCTGCTTGGCACAGGGCCTAGTACAAAATAGCTCATGCTTTTTATTTCCTTTTATTCTTTTTTTTTAAGACGCATACCAGGGATTGTGATGTGCATGCATAATGTTACGTGACCCAGGAATCACGCTCTGGCAAAAAAAGATCAAATTAGTGAAGTAGGGAGGAGACTGTGTGACTAGCAAAATGTTTAGAGAATGAAAAAAAAAAAGCTGAAAGTTGACATCTGGATAAAAAACCCAATATATAATAGGAAGTTCAACGTTTGGTGTTTTAGTATATATAACTTAGCTATAGATAATAGATAATAGAGAGTTCACAGGATCACTTGATGGGAAATATATTGATAATACAATTTTTCTTTGCAAAATGTATGCAATGATTGCAGTTTTGGTTTAATAATAAATTTAACTTTGAAGAATCATTTGATTCAAACCTCTGCTTTTTCTAATGGCATTCAGAATTATTAATATCTGTCTAGCCAGCTAAAGAGGTTTTTAAAAGAGTATGCTGGGTGTTCTGCAATTAGAGTAGCCATCTGCCCTTTATTAAAACTCCATTAACCTTTACATTAAAATACATTTAAAATGCAGACACACTGAAAATATGAAACACAAATAAAATAGATAAATCTAAGCAGTTTCTTTGCTTTACTGGCTTATTTGTGCAGAACATGGCAACTTGTTGTGGCACCTATAATTTTCTGGGGACAGATAACACATTGTAACATCAATTTTCCCATGTTAAAGACAGGAAATAATTACAAGAAGGTAATGGAATTAATAATATCTCTGATGAAAATTTCCAGAACATGATCTTGTTTATAGAAGACTAGAAAATCGTTTAAAGTTAATATTATTAACTTCAGAATAAAATGCCTAATTTTAAGAGCAGAACTAATTTGCTTTGCTCATGCAGCTCTGCCGGTTACAGCGGAGACATTTATGTGGTAGAATGATCCATGCAAATAAAAAGATTGAGTATTTTCTGAAAATATTCAGATATATCATCAATATAAAATTCAACACTGTTCCTGGAGATGCTGCTGCATTGTTCCCTTCAGCCTTGTACTATGGCATCTTTCTAAGGAGTCAGAGCGATACTGTATTTTCCCTGCCTGAATTATTGCTCCTACTGGCAGAGCTGCTGATTTTTTCCTGTACATAAATATGCCTAAAATACCCCTTCTAAGACCTGTTTTTACTTGCTTCTAATTTCACCACGTTTGAACAATGCTGGCTGAAATTCCTGAGCTAAAATATCTGCCTGCTTTTTATTTTTTTAAGCCACCAAAAATGGCTCAGCCATTCCCAAGACCCAGGTTCAGAGATAATGTCATTGTTTTGCCCGGCTTCAAGTCTTCCCAGCGAGGGTGTTTGCATACCCATGCAGCCATGATTTACGGCCGGAGCTGGTGGGGATCAGGCCCCCCTGGCACGGGGCACACCTTCTGTCATCGATCCCACAAACCCAGCCTTTGGCCAAATCATAAAACTTTCAAAAGTGGCTCCTCCGTGAGCTACGCAGCCTCCTCAGCTGCGTTTCCCAGGGACCGCCTTTGCTCCGGAGATAACCCTGGTCAGGATCTGAGCAGGATTTCCCTCCCTGTCTTTGCTTTTTATGCCTCCCATGGGCTGCAGCAGCCGGTACCGGAGGAGCAAGGTGTCAGACCCAGCCGCAGCAAGGGAAATGGGCTGAGGAAGGAGCCGGTGCCAGCACAGAGCCAAGTGAGTGATGCTCACCGAGTGATGCTCACCGAGCATCGTGGGTACCACACCTGCAGCGAGGGCTTGCAGGGAAATTCAGAGCTGGACGTGACGGAGGCAGGTGGGGGGACCCCAGAGCCAGAGATGCTAAAGAGAGGAGAAGAGAGAGGGTGGTGGGAGGTGAGGAGGGATGGGGGGGATGAGGATGGGTGAGGGGCCCAGGTCTGCGATGTGGGGATGGGGGGGGGCACTGGGGAAGTGAGAGGCAGCGCCACGCAAAGGGGACATCAGCGCAGTGAGGGAGAGGTCAGCGGTGGTCAATACCCTGCCTGATGGGCTGCCGCTGCGCTCAGCGATTGCTCACAGAGGAATTTCTGATGGTCCTAGGATTAAATGCTTTCATTTTCATTGCAGGATTGACTTTGTAAAAATTTTACATGGCAAAGCATTTCAATCCAAACTGCAAGAAAATGCTTTTACTTGGCTTAACAGCCATAGTTAATTTCAAATTTCATAGCCATAGTTTCAAATTTCAAAGCCATAGTTTCTCAGAATGTTTTACAGCATTTTGCAATTTATTTTTATTCAGAACAAACCCAAATATCAAAACCATAGAATTTCCCAAGAACCACAAGTCCTGCTTCTTTCAAGGCTCTGGTCTCAATGATCCCTGTGTATCAGATGGTGCAATATAAGTTCAGATCCCAGTAAAGCCTTGCTGATAAGGAGACAGTTTGGGGAATTAAATAATATATTTCCATGGACCATCATGCTGTTTTCTTAATGGCATTTTCAACATCAGAATCTGCATCCCTGTAGGCTGAAGGATCATTTTGGGGAAAAAGAGCTTCGCTTTCAAACAGGTTTGTAGTTTTCTTAGCTGGGTTTATACATGGTCCTTATATCGACAGTACTTTTTGCTTAATATTATGTATAACATTCCTTAATGCATCAGTTGAATTAATTATGCAGAAACATTCAGCCACCTGGTCGTACTATTGATGAAATGACATTTTATTGACAAAATCGCAATTTAATACTGAGCTTTCCTAAAGCTCTCTGCTGCCTAGATCTGTTCAGCAAGTAGAAGAGGGGTGTGGGCAGCTCAGGAAATCCTTTTGTTTTCCCCAGAATTTCTCAGTTGGCTGTGAGTACGTCAGGTTTGCTACTGGAAGTTAGTATAGGGCTACCTTGGGTCTCCTGGTAGTGGACACTGTCCAGAGGAGCGGGTTCATCCATAGCTTTTGCTGGCTGAGCTCAATGCAGTTTGCTAAAACGCACCTGGGGGTAACGGCCCCAACATCTCCTTTTGGCAAGGGCCCTGCTGTGGCTTTCGGTGGTTCAAATTAGTTTGGTAAACGAGTGGAACTGTGGCTGGTTATATGTAAGACATATATGGCTGTTAAGGGGAAAAAAGAGCTCCTCCACCAGTGTGGCTTGCAAAGAGCCTGGGTTTGCTGCCCTACACACACCTTGGCTAGAAGAGTGTTCAAAACTTTCTCTTCCCATCAGTGTGGACAGTATGATCTTGCTGTGTGGTCTTGAATAAGCTTTGGGTTAGCTTCTGCTGTGTTTTTTAACTCCAGGCTTTAAAAATCAAACAGGCTTCAAAATGATAGATTTGGGGTGGGATTTTCAAAAGCTTACAAGTGACTTTGGAACAGGCGTCCTATGAAATTGCTGGGGTCTTCAATCATCTGGGCACTTTTTTAAAAAAAAAATCCTATCCTTTATCGGGACCTTAGTTTCTCTTTCTTAAAAAATTGGAGTGTAGAGGCGGTCTTGATGATGGAGAATAATATTGACTTTCTGTAGCTGATAGCAGAGATGTGAGTGGACTGGGAGTTTTCCAAACAGATGTTTTTTTCTTGGAAAATGCTGATTTATTGGAACTGAAACTTTTCATGGGAACATATCAGTACTGATTAAATTTTGTTGAGAGAGATTGCTAGGGTCTGAGCCAGAATTTTTGGCTGTAGCAAAAAATGAGATCCTTGAATGGGGAATGGCCAACAGGTCAGGGCAGCCATCTGGAGCCTGTCTGGGTCAGGTAGAGGAGCGGACGGACTGTGGGTCTCCCACACAACTGGCACAGCTCTTGGGCTCTTGTTTTTCCAAGGATCATCTACTGGTTTTTCATAAAGCAAACTTTAAAAATTCTCCAGTTTATTTTTATATGGAATGGGAAGTGTATTTCTTGCCTAGGTGGCTGTGAGAATTAAATACTTGCTTGCAAACATCTTTGAAAATCCAATCTATCAAATTATTGGTGTTGCAGTTATTACTCATTTAGAGAGGAAGTTGTGTTGCAGGGTATGATCAACAGAAACGCTTTGAAGAGGATGTCTGGATGTCAAGTCCAAAGACTGAATCCTCTGGAAGCAAATTACTGGTAACTGCATTATGGTAAGTAAGTAACATCGGTAAATGTTATTAGTGTGAGGATTTGTTCCCATGTCAGAATGATGTTAATACAGTATTAGTGATGCAGGTCTTTGGTGTCAACATGAGAATATCAAATACAAGTGGAGGAAAATTGTATTGGATTGTGGAGATGATGGCAAATCAATGACACAGAAAATCTATGGAGAGCAGTTCACGGTGACACAAGAAAGCAGTGTCCGCATAAATCAGTGCGGACCAATGGACACTGAAAGGAAATTTCCATGCAAGATTAAGTGGACATTGTTATCATGTCAGGACTACGTGGAATAAGTGCTGCAAAATGAGGATGATACTGTGATACTGACATTTAGACCAACTAATGTCAACAGAAATTACTCTCTCATTAAAAGAAACCAACAGGCTTCCCTGTTACAAACTGTCAGCAGCAGAAGCAGCCACCAGGCTCCATCAGGCTTGGGAGTTTCCGTGGAGGATCAAGCCCTGCAGTGTCTGGCTAGTCCCTTTGGCTAGTTCTGGGATGTCCTGGCTCTGCTCCCTCCTGGCTCCTTGTGCACCTGCTCCCTGGCAGAGCATGGGACACTTGAAAAGTCCTTGATGTAGAGTAAGCACTACTTAGCAACAACTAAAACATCAATGTGTTATCAACATTATTTTCATACTAAATCCAAAACACAGCACTGTACCAGCTACTAGGAAGAAAATTAACTCTATCCCAGCAAAAGCCAGGACACATGGCAGTGTACGAAGAGACAAAAGGACAACACGGTCAGCACGGGGGCAGCAGCCTCTGCTTTGCTGAATCTTCTGTATGTGAAGGAGAGAGGTGAAGAATGAGGAGGGTGGTGCTCTGGGGACTCTATGGGGACATGGAACAGAAGGGGAGGGTGGCTGGAGAACTGGAGTGGGAGCTGGCAAGATGATGCTGATGGGAAGGAAAAGCTGATGGTGAAGTCGCCCAACACCTTTTCTAGCTAGCCCCTGGTTAAGGAGATAATTAATATGTTTGAGGGGGGTGAGTTGGGATGTCCCATTGTCCTGGTTTCAGCTGGGAAAGAGTTAATTTTCTTCTTAGTAGCTGATGCAGGGCTGTGTTTTGGATTTAGTATGAGAATAATGTTGATAACGCCCTGATGTTTTCAATTGTTGCTAAGTGGTGTTTATACTAAGTCAAGGACTTCTCCGTTTCTCAGGCCCTGCCAGCCAGAAGGCTGGGGGGGCACAAGAAATCAGGAGGAAGCAGAGCCAGGACAGCTGACCCCATCTAGCCAAAGGGGTATTCCACACCACAGAACATCATGCTCTGTGTATAAACTGGGGGCAGCTGGCCAGGGTCTGCTGATCCCTGCTTGGGGACTAGCTGGGCATCGGTCAGTGGGTGGTGAGCAACTGTATTGTGCATCACTTGATTTTTTTCCCCTCCTTCCCTTTGGATTTTATTCCTCTCTCTTTCTCCCTCCTTTTCATTACAATTGTTATTGTTGTTATTATTATTATTGTTTTTATTTCATTTTATTTCAATTATTAAATTGTTCTTGTCTCAGTCCTCAAGTTTTATCTTTTTCCTGATTCTTCTCCCCATCCCGCTGCGGGGGGGTGGGGAGTGACCGAGCAGCTGCGTGGTACTTAGCTGCTGGCTGGGGTTAGACCATGACACCCACCCTCTTACCTCCTTGCAGTGTGAAGTTCACGGCGTGTCCTTGCCTGTGCCCTGATCTCCCTCTCTGTCCAACACTGCACGTGCAGCACAGCGGCGCAGCACTGTCAGATGTCCATTCAGTCCAGCCTTAAGCCTAGAAGAGCATCACAAGATGTGTAACTGGGTGGCAGGACTCACCTCATATCACTTTAAGTATCTACAATCTCTACAAGCTCACACACAACACAGGCACTGCAGGCACCTACCCTGAGAACAGGGAGGGAATAAATCCTGCTCCAAATGCTGCTGCTCTGGATACACCTCCCCAGCATCGCAGGCTCTCAGCCCAGCCCAGGCATGGTCCCATCTCCCAGCGTGTAGCCTGTCTACCTCGTACTCGGGGAGTTCTCCACCGTGGGTGGGAAGCGGTTCTGCATTTTCTACATTTATTGCACATTTATTGTACATTTATTTAGCTAAGGCACAGTGAGCTGGGTCTCAGGGAAGTCAGTGGGAATTTTGCCACCAGTTTGACAGCGAATAGGACCAGGCTTTGTGTCTGCAGAGCAGTGTAAGTGTCCTAATGTGTTTAAAGTGTTTATAAAATTACTGAAGTCAGACACATTTTTCAGTCCAGCCCATTAGCCTTTCACATGTGTTTGTGTGGAGCGCAGCGCCCAGGCAGACTGGCGGCTTGTAAATGTTAAATCAGCATAAATATCACAGCCTCCACGAACACTGTTAGTGTGGCAACTTACAGCGTGATTAACATAATGCAGGGAAAGAAAATATTGACATTTTATAAATCCGTATCTCCATAACGCTGCATGAAAAGTGGTATCTGCAATACTAATGGACACATAATTGATGTTATTACAATACTTACAGCTCACTAGGAAGCTAGCGAGAGGGCCTGTAAAAGAGATAAGATTAGAAGAGATAACGTAGTAATTTCAGCCACGTTTCTGGCAGCAAACTCTAGTGCAGCGGTTGCTTTAACTCCCGCTACAGTCACTGCTGGCATTTACTGCCTTGCTTCAGGGGTTGCTTCTGCAAGGATGCTGGGCACCGGGCGGTAAAGAGGAGCAGAGGGTGTTGGGCAGCAAAAGTGGGAATTTGGGAATGGATCAGAGAGATTTTGTCACTTGGTTTTGCACAGTGCAACATTAGTGGCTGCTGCTCAGAGCTGTCTTGACAAAACAGGGAGAGATGGAGAGCACCTCAGTGACAGCGTGCACCTGCGGCACTGATACAGGGAGATGTGGAGATGCTCGAGGAGGAAAAGGCAGAGCCCCTTCCTGTTATGGTCCGTGGCCATTGTGAGGTTCACAAGTTTTTGTGGGGTGTTTTCTAGTTATGTTTCATACCTGGCTTCCCAGGGCTTGCCACTAAACGGGCAAATTTGCCTTAATCACAGTTAGGACAAAGAGTTACAGGCTTAGCCTCACGCTGGTCGGGGCGAGGACCACCGTGCCACATTTTAAGAAGCATCCCTGTAACTGAGGAACCAGAGTCACTCCCCGACAGCCCCGGGGTGCCGAGCACGGGCAGCCCCACAGGCGAGGGGGGCCCAGCCTGCACCCCAGCCCCCAGGCAGGCAGCGGGGAGCCGTGGCTCTGCGCGCTCCCCCCGGAGCCGTGATGCCGGGGATGTACAGGCATCACAGAGCCTTGCGGTGTGGCAAACAGGGAACCCTGGAAAACCAAGATTAAAATCCATCCTCAGGCTAAACCTCTGACAGCCAACAGAATGTGAAAGCTCAGGGTAATGCTTTCCTTTAACAGGGCTCCGGGATTCGCAGTGACATTGACTTGTCTCTGGAACACCTAAATCTGCCTTTTTTTTTCTCTGCTATTCAAAAGACACAAATATCCCCTGGAAGCACAGCAGGTACATTGATATTGGCTCTATTCTCAAAAGGGTCCCTTTCCTCCAGCCTCTGGAGATCTGGGGTCCGGGCTGGAATACTAACCTTCCTGTGGCAAGGCTTTCCCGCTGCCTGCCATTCTGCCTGATCGTACTAACCGGTGTGCCACTGTCAAAAAGGACTCTGCCAGGCTATTGCACATGAATGCAAATAATGCACAGTATTGCTAGGATTGCATCATGTCATTAAAGGCAAATCGTCAAGCCAAGTTACCTTGAGTGGACCAGGAATTCTTAAGATTTCGGGACTGATGTGTGATTTGCAAGATACCGATATGCTTATGGACACCATGGTCCATCACTACTTGCCTGTCTCCAGCTCCAGGGGTGTTGAGTTTGCTTCCACCACATTTGAGCAATTGGTTTTAGTGGCTAGGACATAATTTGTGTGTTGAATAACCTAAACTCTTTAATCCAAGATTGTTTGCCCCCAGAGGGATTTAGATAACTTTCCTAAAAGATGGCAAGGAGCCAGCATGTTATCTCGAATCACAGTCTAGTTCCAGAACAATCAACTCTAAGTTGTTTAAGAAGACTGTGTACATTAAAGTGGCTGTAAATCAGCGTAATGAAAACAACAGCACATGCAGAAATTCATTACATATCTGATACACTGGGGTGTTATTTTTTTATTTGGTGCATTTATGCTTTATGATTGTTTTGCAGCATAAAATTCAGCCGATGGATGTGAAATTACAAACTGCTGCCACTTCTCACAGAATACAGAATGCATTTATAAAAATAAATAAATAAACCACCTAAATGTTTTATTATAATAAAGTTACTTGAGGCCAAGAGTTCAATAAGGAGAATTTATAAACATATCATTTCAGATCTTGGAAGGATTTCAACATAATTTGCTTGTGGTATGGTAAGCGAGGTGAAATCCATCTACAAGTCTCTCTGGAATAATAAATATATGGAAGTGTCCATTTATATTTGCTATGAATTTACTGTAGCACAAAAATGCTCTAGACTATCCAAATCAAATATGCATGACTTTTGGGCAAGGAAGGAATTCTTTATGCACTTTATTCTTAAATAAGATCAATTTTATTTCTCCGCAAAACAAAAGCCCTGTTCTCTCCTAGCTCAGTGGACTCAAATGCTGCCACTCAGGTGGTAAGAACTGCTAGTGCCATTAAGGCTTTGAAGAATCAGGCCCCAGGGCCCCAGCTTTCAGCAATATTTTTGAATATGATTTCATCTAAGTTGACAGTGTAAATAAATTATAATAATTGAGACTTCATTTTATGTCCATTTGTAAATGAACATAGATTTTTCAATTTATCTAAGTAATTAACCTTTATCAGAACTGCTGGCTGTAATGCAATGACAATTTTATACACAAATAGATGCCAGTGATTATCTGGAGGTATTTGGGGCTTGCTTACGAAGTTTACTCTTGAGCAAATTCTCCATTGTGCAGGTGGATACGGCTGAAAAGCCACCTACTGCAAAATTGCGCATCACGTTGTCAGCAGCCACCTCTGTAGGACAGTGAGCGATGGGCTCGCTGACGGGAACAGCTTTGCTAGAGCAGGACGGTTTGTCACTTAGTGGCACTGCTGAGATTTTCACCTTTGCTGCCATTCACCGCTGGAATGAAATCAACCTGTTGCACTGCACACATGACCTTGAAACTTTGCGCAAGGAGCAGAAAAAAAGGATGGTCATCCAAAGCTGCTGGTGAAGTTTTATTTACGGAAAGTGTCAGTTAGTAGATATTATAAATCACCTGTCGCGCTCCAGTAGAAATACTGCCTCCCTTCTCCATAGCTGGTTTTAGGCTCACTTTCCAGGGCTACGTTCACTGCAAACAAATTTCCTCACTTAATTGGGACTGACGGCCCTTCCAGCCAGTGGCTGGTGTGTTATCTCTTTCTATCCCACCCATAAAAAAAGGGGTAAAGAAAGAATTACTAAGGCCAGTCCTTTCCTTAAATCCATAGTAAGAGCTTTTATTGCTGGTCCCTGGGAAGTGGATCTGCTCACAGGCACCCAGAACAGGAGCAAAGCAAGCTCCGTTTTCCATCTGCAGTTTTGCAGTGACGTGGTGGCTTACCCAGGAGTTCAGATATCTTGTGTTTGAAAACTTTATTAATTTGTTGTCTGTGCAGTCTTTCAGATTCTACAAAACCATCTGTTCTGATTAAGGAAAAAAAAAAAAAAGAATAAATGTTTAAAAAATGTTTAAGAGCAGCTCAAGCCTTCATAGCTCCAGAACCCTCCAGTACCGAAACAGAACCATAGGGGGAACACAACTACATAGCATCACATGTATGTATTGGGGATTTTTACTTTGCCTAAAGGAAACCAAAATCTTAAGAGAAAACCTCCTACTCCAGGTATGCAGTAAAGTTGGAATTTAAGAAGGTGGTGGACAGAATCAAAATCTGATCGTGGATTGGGTTATATCAGGGAGGTCAGTCCTTGCATGAGCAGCCTATAAAGCATGAAGGGATATATACAGAAGCAGGAGGGGCTTGAAGTCTAACGCAGCAAAATAATTTTTAGTAGACTAGGCTAGCAAAAGATCAAGCAGAGATTATGCAGATACTTTTGATCACAACCTGGGGCTGGATCAAGGGCTTCTCAAGGTCTCTGACAACTCTAATTTTCTAAGATCTGACAGCAGTTCCAGGCTGAACTGCTGAAAAGCTGCTATGTAATAGAATTGATTTTAAAAAGTGCTTTGAGCTATTCTGGCCAATCCAAGAGAGAGAAAATGCCCCCTCTGTCCTTCTGGTGTACAAATCATCAGGTGCATAATAAAATACAGATCGTGACAGAATTGGTTTTCCCTCCATTTGGAAATGAATGACTTTAAAACATTGGCAATCTCCTCTTGCCTGGGTTTTGAACTCCCAAGCCCATGTTTTAGCATTGTAGGTTCTTTCCATTGTGAGAGGCAAGGCAAGCATTCGAATGTTTTGGGTTTTGGCAAGCAGGGCAAAAAATCATCAAACCCTACGACTATTAAACTCTTGAGAAAGAAAGCAACAGAATCAGCAAAAAGTTGCAGGGAAAAGGAGCCTCTCCTAATGAGGAGAAGCCGTGGCAGAAGGACAATCACTGAACTTACTCTGGCACCACAAGGATCAAGATGGTGACTGTCTGCCAACTCCTTCAAAAGGCAAGAGCTGAAGAAGGTCTGGTGGGATGTCAGATGTCCCACCACACCTTGAAATGGGAAGGGTGGAAAGAAAAAGAAGGAAATAGCTGGCAATGACTGAAAGTATGCAAGAAAGAAAAAATTGTGAGAGCTTTGATGCAGCGATCAGTTCTTGCCAATGGGAAACCTCAATTTCTTTACCAAGAATGGCCTTTACTGTGAATCATCACATTTCTCATGCTCAAAGTTTTCGCCCTGCCAATCAATCAGCCATGTGGTACATGTCAGAGAGAGCAAATACTCCATGCAAAATAACTTCATAAATGTGCTGGAACTGCTGACCCAACTATGCAGTGACTGCAGCTCCCAGGTCATTTCAGAACGAACTTGCAAAAGAATAAAACAGAAGAGTTAAATCTGTTCAGTAAGGAACTGCCTTCAAGTTCTTATATCCCTGGTGTAGAAATACCCTCTGTAAGGATGTGGATGTTACCTGTGACTGGGTCTGTAACAGGCTAATCACAGCTGCTGGGTGTCTCACTTTTCCTGTGGATCGACAGGAACTTCATGTTTTGAAGTTCCTTTGCTTAACAAAACATTCTTATGTTTCAATGGGTTTGTATGGGATCCATGAACTTAACATGCCTGATAGTCCTAATACCTCAGGTGACATTGCAATTGCCTTAGCAATTATTTATGAGCAGCAGTTGCCTCTGATATAAGGCATCAGAGATCCTAAATGTGTTCTGGGGCAGGATGAGTGGGAAAGAGCAATGCCTGAGCCTTCATGCAATGATGGTTTCCTGTAGAGAAATTGTAGAGGGTTAATTAACATTGATAATACACAGTTGTGGGCTTGCTTCAGGGGTGGTGGGTTGGCTGATGTGGATAATGTACAGCTGTGGCTTGTTCCTGCTAAGTAGCTAAATAGCACTGAGGAGCACTGGTGGAAGAGTAGCACTGGGTGAAGAGAGAGGAGACTAGATCAAGAAGAGCCCAGGGGTGTAGGAGGGAGGCAAGAAGCAGGGTGGACTGGCCTGAAGAGGACGAAGAAACAGCACAGACAGTAGATGAACTTTTGGAACCTTGTGTGTAAAAGCCTTGTTGCAGCTGGCTAGTTTTATAGTGCTGCAACAACAATGTGCCCTGAAGCATGAGGTTTTCTTACTAGGCTACTCAATTTTTATAAAGATCCAGTAAGTTAATTATACCAAAATCCACTGGTTTCTTTCTAAAGAGTTCATTGAACAATTTCCCCAAAACTTGCTTGCATCTGCAGTGCTCACTGGGTAATTTTAGTCAAGTTCTCTTGTTTTTACTAAGATCTGCCAAATTTATTTTGAAGCTTGTCTTAGCATGAAAGGTGTCATGAAGTCCACCTCTGCCAGACCAGCTAGGAATTGCCTCAGGCTTTCATGATTAGGAAGAAAGTAGGAAGTATAGGATCTCTTGAAGAAAGGAGGAATGCATTTTATGCTTTCAGGTGCGCTGGGACAAACAGAGCTGAGGCTGGGATCAGGGTCTCTCACTCTTGAATAGCCACAGTTTATAACTTATGTTCTGTAAGTATCATCAGTGTTATTTAGAGTAAATAAATAAATACCATCTTGCAAGTATTTGGGAGAGAGAAGAAAGCATAGGCCTAAGAAAGGTAAATTCTCCTCTTAGTGCAGGGAAATTGCAAGGGATCCCAGGACTCTGAGATACCCTTCCAGGTCACCAATTAAATCCATCCTAACATCAGCACTTTGATTACTTCCCACAAAATAATTCTGCCACTTACATACCACACTGCTGCACAGCTCTCAGAAACCCACTGGTGCCATCACTGTGCTCCTGAAGGTAGATGTCCCGTGTCAGTGACCACTGCCTGTGAGAACCCACCTCCTCAATGGCCCCTTGATCAGCTGCCTCGGTGGATGCCAAGGGACAGATTTTGTTCCTCAGAAGTGCAGGTCTACCCATCCTTGTTCCTTCCGCTTCAAAGTAAACTAATGCAAAGAAGAATGCGAGGGTCCACATGAGCAGTTACTCGGGAACAGGGACCACACAGTTCTCATCTGCATTAGCAGCTCCTGGGATGAACCCCAAGACACAGTCCCTTCAGATCAGCTTGACGTGCGTGCGCTGGCGAAGCCTCATGGATGCTTAGGCAACTGTTATCAGATCTTTGTTTATAAATACAAGATTTTGAATTTGGCTAGAGTGCTTAAGCTCACTAGCAGGCAGGCTTCCCCCCCCTAACAAAAGCACAATAACAACGACCATGAACAATCACTGTTTCACCTCTCCCACATTAGCTATTAATAATGTTAATTTACTTCCTTTGAGAGATACCATATGTTCCCCTTCCTGATCCCTCTACAGGCCTAAGAAAAAACTAAGGAAATTAGAGAGACTCCATAACACTGATGGCAACATCCAATGTCTTATCAGGCTTCCTGTTGTTGGGAGTATTGTTTTCCTTTAAAGATTAATATTTACAATGGTTACTTAGTTATCTTAGTTCATTTGGTGACCATTAAAGATTCCAGCCCTGAATGCGATGAATGAACCTCCTTTTATTTGTCCTTGATGACTTATTTGTCTTGTGCCTTGTCTGGCTGAAAATCAAGGAAAATAATTATTGGGTTGGGCTTTTACTGCCATTTCACGTGAGGGCTCAAAGTGCATGTTTCTGTTTGTTTTGGAATGGGAGCCCTTACCCACTGTTCCTGCTGATGTATGCATATTTAAGAATATATGTTTTGTGATTAGAAGCAAAGTTAAAATAGGTATATTTCTCTATTTTTCTTAAACTGCATGCCTGGTGTCAGTACTCCTTGGGGGGAGATGGGGATGTTTCACATTTCATTCACAGTTGCAGCAGCAGCCGCCACCATATAAGCTCACCAAAGCAGTCGCTGGTGCGACAGAAAAGGCAGCATGGGCCTGGCAGCTGTGCACGGACTGAAGAAATAACAGTCCAGTCCAGGGGTTGTCCGTAGTTTTCCCCTGTGCATCAGCTGAAGTTCAGAGGGGTTTCTCAGCAAGGGCAAAACACAGTCATTTTTCTCTTGTTGTTTTGTTGTTGTTTTTTTCTTTTTTTTTTTAATAAAAGCCCAAAGGCACAGCAGGAAGCAGTTGCCCAGTGTGACACAGATTGGGGGAGCTCAATCCAGCCGCCTGTTTCGAGAGCTAGAGAGGCATTTCTAGGCATCTCCTAGGCATGAGAGATTTTGAAGTCACTTTGAGTTGTCTTTGTGCCTGCTCAAGAGGAGCACAAAAATGTCCTAGTACTCACAGGGGTGTTAGACTCAGCCCTGGAGAACAACACCAGAGACAAACATGGCCCATAAGCTGCGTTCTGAATTTGTGCCAGGTGCAGCATTACAGCAGGGATGAACATGGGTACGTGAGCAGTTTTCAACTAGTCCTATTTGTTTTTCTCCTCAGCAAGGACTAAAGACACACCTCGCCTTCCATGGAAGGGGAAGTTCCTGTCACCTCATTGTGGGCTGCCCTTAAAATGGTTTTATTTCTATCTCTGTGAGCGGAGCCCCTGCAAGTGCACCTCTGATGGTAACCCCCATGCTGGCTGCCTCTCCACATGTCATTTCTACCCCAGCCTGCTAGTATTTTCTCAAGTCCTCTGGACCATGAAAGCCAGGATTACAGTCAGGTCTGTCTGCAGCCTGGAGGACTCAGCGCGGAGTGATGTGATAATCATTTTGCAGTGTGTCTGCATGCTCTGCCTGTGAACTGCCAGACCCTTGTGAGCAAGCTCATTCTCAGACACAGTTGGCTCCTAGAGAAGGTATAATTTGTAATCATGACATTTCCAAGGTTTCTCTTTCTTCCCCTCCGCTTCCCCCTCCCGGTGCTTGCACTCATCCCAACTGGTGAATGTGGGACAGACCATCCCAGCTTTTATAGGGGGAGGCTGGGTTTCTGGTTTCTTTGCAGACTGCTGTCTCATCCTGAAACTGCGTATTTGATGTGCTTTTATAATGAATTCATTTGCACTGTGACAGATGTTTCTGATATGATAAGAAACACGGCCCAGGGGCAGTGGCGCTGTAGAGCCACTCATGTTCCTCACCTGAATTGCAAATGAGATATTGCTTTCTTATCTGTTAAAAAACATGAACAACTGCACATATAAATAATATGCCACCAACTGCCAGCTGTTTGTGCCAATGACATTCTTCTTAAAAGAGTAGCTCCCCCCGTCATCTGTTCTTTTCCCTCTTGCAGAAAATCTGGAGCTCTTTTGCAAGTGCAGCAGAAGAGATTTTTTTTTTTCTCTTTAAGCTGCAGGCAGAGCAGTTACTGTAAAATAATTACGTATGAGCAAAACCAGCTTCCATATTTATGACACAGGTAGTACCTGGTCATATTTTTTTTTTCACGTCCTTTTTCTGCATATCTCTCTGGACACGAAAGAGAAAGTGTCAGTGCTGCTTTCTGTTTCTTGGTAAATCCTTTTTATGGAGCTCACTGTCTTTCAGTGGTTTCAGGGTTTCAGTTCTGAATGGTATGGAAGAAAGTTACTTAGTGCTTAAAAATAATTTTTTCTCTTTTTTTGAAAATGTGAAAGAGAATTTTAAATCACTTTTGTCTTAAGGTTTTTAAAAGTTTGGGTTTTAGATACCTTCAACCTGAATTAAAGGTAAAACCACCTCCAGAATCCCAGACACAGAAGCAAGCAGGCCTGCTCACTTGGTAACCTTTACTATTAAGTTTTGTGATCAACAGAACTTAAAACTGCTACCAGGTGAAGTTGTTCTGTTAATTGATTTGTTCATTGTTTTATTAGGGTAAAACTGAAAACCACTTTTCAGCATTTTGCCAGCTCCAGGCAGAGATGTATTTCTGTTACGAATGACCTTCTGGGAGAACTTGACTGCAGGGACATGATTCATTGGCAGCCTGCTAGTGACAGCCTTGCTTCTATTGTTCTAAAACTCTGGTTTCACATTTCTCCTGTTAGATAAGCTGCAACCATTAACTACACAGTGAGCTACAAATAAAGTGTGATGTAAGAATTAAGCTTATTATCTGATTGGCAGCACAGGGCCACTCTTCCAGGTTAAGGGTTTGAGCAGATATTTTTTTAAACAAAACTTTGCCTTTTATTACATTTCTGAAAGCATTGTCCTCCCAAAAGATAAAATATGCTTTTGGAAGCTGCAGTGTGTATATATAGTGTGAGCTATAAATAATCTGGAGCTAGTTCTGCACATTTACCAGTGTGCAGAGGTATTAAGGACAGATTCTGATCTTTATGGCTACACTGGGGCTACTGAGAAATGCCACTCTAAAGCAGTGGCTTTTATATTTAATTCAATACGTTCAGATTCACACCAAGGTCAGAATCTGGCTGGGGTCTTTAAATGTGCTTGAGGACTCGAGGAGTTCAGTGGCCTCAGCATAATCTTAGTTTTAGTTGTAGATTACATATCAGTTTCTAGAACTGTTACTTGGGACTAATATTAAGGCAAATGAATTCACTCGTAAATGAGGAATGGGTTGATTATCATGCTAGCTGAAAAACATGTCTATGTACTCCCACAGCTCAGCTGCTGTAAATGGATGTACATAAGGATTTAGAAATGGTTGCTATTCAGCTCCTTCTGACAGTAAGATGACTTTCAGCAATTGAATGATTTATGATAATGTTGATATTCACATGGGCTATTCAGCTGCTGGGATAAAGACCACAATGGCTGATGAGTCTCCTTTTCTTCAGGCATAAGCTGGTTAGGGGCTGACATTGGAAACAGTTCTCTTACTGAAGCATTACTTTCCCTGCTACAACAGGGTGGGGGCCGTGGGGAGGGGGCGGAGAAGAACAGTACCTGTTTATAATGGGTTATCAACCGCATGTTATCTCTTCTGCTGTAAAAACTTAACAGGACAAAGCATGGTAGTATTATTAAGGGCATACGAGGCAGGGTCAATGCCAGGGTATTAACCTTACTTAGCGAATTTGTGATAAATATAATAGATCTCTTGTTTCTGCAAGGAATTTTATGGCAGCTTCTGGTCATGTATTCAAAGTTGCTGCCCTCCATTGCAGTATCTCTCACGTTTGGACAGCAAGGACCAGGGCTGTTTGCACAATTTGCTTGTGCCCTTTAAGTTCAGTGCAGTTTTGAGGCCTAATTCTGGGTGCCTAAATCCTCTTTTAAGTCCATCAGGTACACCTAAGAGAATGAGACGGGCCACCTACGCAGCGATGTCTAGGTGGTGGAGATGAAGGCTGTCGGGCCTCGGTGGCAGGTGGTAGACGGCCACGTGGTCAGCTCTGCTAAAGCATTTCGGGGTTTAGTTCTGTTGCAGCTTGCTGTGCAGTGGATTGCAGCGTTCAGTAGAGCAGCTTTCACTCATACCAGTGAATTCCTGGTGCCTTCTAGACTATTCGCTTGAGGTCTGTGGTGATCTTGGACATAACTGAAGGTGTGTAGTTTCCTTCCAAGGATGATCCATCCTGTAAGATCCACACTTAAATGCATCAGACTTCCCAATCACCTTTACTGGCCAGTTTATTTAACAAACTTCTCAATCACTCTTGGGGCAGGACTTGACTCCTACTTGCACTTAATCTCTCACATGCTGTCCTGACAGCTCTCAGAGGCTGTAGAAAGGGGGCAGGAGAGGCAAGAAACAACCCTTTTTGTATACTCTTTCCAGGTCATGAAACGCTGCACGGGGTCACTGCAGATGGGCTGTATTGAAATGCACTGCAGTGTGGGGCCTACTGTGGGCACTGCGAAACAGAGCATAACTCAGAGCTGTCTTCAAGGTGCTCTAGTTCATGCCAGAGAAAAGGAAGAGACTTGCAAGGATGCAAAAATCACATTATCTCTCTAAAACTGCTGTGCCCCTCTTTCTGTCCTTGCTATGCATATGCAACTAGAATAACTGGGCACAAGGAACTGCCTTTCCACAGATACTCCCAGACCAGTGACACATAAATGTGGGACTTAATAAAAAGCGCAAGATCTAAAAGCACACCAGTGCAGCTCACTCAGATCCCATTGCCATGAGCTCCCTGTACACCCACCTGGCACTAGCCAGGGGCAAGTGGAGGCCCTGCTGCTCTTACCAAGAAGTGACATCCCACCCAGCAGTCTCTGCCACCCTCTTGGGTTTAGCTGTGACTGCCTGTCCCTGTCTGTATGGTCAGTGGGCATCCCCTGACCAGGCTCCGTTGCTGCTTCTGCAGAGATGCATTTCTTGAAACAACAGGGGCTAGCCAGACGTAACCCCAGCCTTCCTTTCCAATTCTGCACCCTCGTGTGGTAAATGTCTTTACCTATGTCAGTCTACCAACCATTTATTCTTGTTGTTCTGCTTGTTAGCAATAGGCCTGGAGTTCAGACTTACAGGTGAGCACCTTTCACTCCTTAGTCTTAGGTCTGGTGCTGACTGTGGAAACATCTCCCCCTGTCTTCAGTTTGTTTCAGGCAGAGAAGGGAGTTTCTGTGACAGGCATAGCTCTGTTATTTATCTAGGCAAGTCTGAGTATTTTCCCAAAGAATTTGTGAAATAGTCTCTGAATGATCAATGGCACAAACATGTGACTCCAAGTCACTGGACAGCAAGCTATTTTAAAAAGCATCCACTAGAAAAGCAAGTCTAAAAGACTATCTGGCATTAGAAAGCACTTAATTTAGAGAAGTGCCCATCCCATGAGTATTATGTCATAAGGCGATATAGCACTGTTCCTCAAGGGTAGTGCACAGAAATAGGTTCCGCTTTTGTGCGTGACACATGGATAATGCTACGCTGCATGTAAACATGTTCAGATACAGGTTCAAATACCCATGGTCTGTGGTGTCTTCCCTCTGCCCCCAGCTGGTTGATCCCCAGCATCATTGGGCTGTTCTGTTGGTTCATATGGTCTGGTGCGCTACTAGTTTCAGGTTCCCTGGTCTTGTTTTGGCATTCATGCCTTTTGGCACCTTCAAAGAAAGTTGTCCTAATTTCATTAGCCTCCAGGTTTGTAGGGTCATTGTAATATCCCAGATGTGGATAAAATGTTTCTGTCTTTGAGACTGAAGATTTGGTGTCTGAGATGCGATCCGTTGTCATCATATAATATTAAGTTCCTTTCTTTGAGAACTGGTGGGGTAAGGCTCACTGCTCTCATGTTGATGCCTAGATGCACTCATTTTCTATGCCTGTGTTTTCTTCTGGGCTGGTTTAGGGAATAATATGCCAATGAAGGGCAAGAAGTAACAAACTGTGCTGAATTATTCCTTTTGCAACCTTATTATTTCAAATAGTTCATCTCCTTTCAAGGACTACATGCGGGTTTTTTTCAGTTTCACAAATAAGATCTCATTTTGTCTAGATCCTTTCCCTTTGACAGGTACAGGATCACATAGGAGGCCCTGTGAACTTTCTGACAGTCATTCTTACTCAGAATTACAAATTTTTAGTGAATTCCTTTGCCACATTGCAAGATTCTTTCACCAGCTATTTTTTCCCTCTTTATATTGTTACTGGGCACAGATTCAGAACTGGTACATGAGTAAAATGAGTAAATATTATTATCTTTCCTGTAATAAATCGAGCAGAATGGGTCCCTTAGCATCGTTCTGTGTACCGTCCTTGGTAGTGGGAGCCTTACCAAGATGTGCCAGCTTAACTGTCATTCCTCTGGGAGAGCTGTCAGAGTGGCCAGCAGAGTTCACTTTAGACTTTCTCTTCATCCCTTGCTTAGCTGCTGCTATGCGATTGCATGCAAGGTTTCTCTTTTTTCAAAAGCACTTTCATCTCTTACGAACCTTTCCAAACTCCCTCTGCTTCCCCAAATTATTCTTGTTTAGGTTTGTCCTTCTAGTACCCTGAAGTCTAAAACATTGAAGATATCTGCTGGAGTCTTGTCTGTGCTGGCCGTGGTAGGAGAGACCCGTGGATGTTTAATGACATGAACCATTAAGACTGTAGGTGTCTTTGAAAGCTATGATGGAAATTTAGCTGAACTCCACTCCCTTATCCTTTGACATCCACCTTTTCCAAAAAGTATTTGCCATTGCCATATTCCAGTGGATCAAAAGCATTTGACCTTGCTACCAGAAAAAAGTCCTGAATAGCGTCTTTGACGAGATTGAGTCTACCACCTTCTAACACTTCCACATGCTGTTTGGTTTCTTTGGATGAGCAGGAAGAGCCCAAGCGTTAGCTGAATGGTCTTGTAATCTTCAAGAGAAGAACCTCTGTTCCAAGCTGGGGGAGTCTTTTAAAAGGCCCCTTTGTATTTTCTTGGACGTTTTACAAATGTTGCACCTGTACATGAGACCTTCATCCAGATATGAAATATGCACTTCAAAGTGTGCTCCCATACACCACTGAAACAAGAGCCTGTGCGTTTGATAAATCAAATGGGAGTCTGACCTGATTATACAGACACCACATAGCTACCATGCAGTTAGTTTTTCAGCCATGAACCTTTGATAGCCTTTTCCTCAAAAGGAGGGTTTATCTCCTGTACCAGTGAAAATCTTTTCAGTTGTCTGCCTGCTTTTTTTTTTTTTTTTTTTTTTTTTTTACTAAATTCCATCTGGTCTATGCAGAGCTGGGGACTACCAGTCATTCTTTAATGTGCATTACCAGGATAAGTAAAAGATTATTTTGATTTTGGTATCTCTTTTCCATTTAACAGTAAAGTTTTTCCTTTATGTAGAACATTATTCACAAAGAAGCAAGTTTTCTAAGCACTACTATCTGTAGATCTGGGATCTGTCCAATGCTCCATTCTCTCTGGCAAAATTTTTTAATCCATCCTAGCTGAAGCAAATCCAAATATTTATTTATTTATGGGGAAAAAAAAAAAAAAAAAGACAAAATCTAACCACAGCCAGACAACATCGCACAAGCCTGACGTCTCCTGTCCATCTGAACACCCCGGCTGAAATTGGAAGTCTCAGGCAGAGATTTTTCGGATTATGCTCAAGCCTGTAGCAATAAGCCCACTAGCTTTTCAAGTCCAATGACTGAAATCTCCACCAGTTTTCCATTTCATAATGGCACAAGAGAAGGCAGAAGGCAAATCTGACCTTGGTGCACTCTTATAAGCACAATGTGTCAACAAAAGACAGGAAGAAAGAGACTATTTGCAATTCAGTAGGGATCATCAGCCCTTTGGAAAGTGCTGTACAGTGGCAAATAAGTGATGGTCTCATGCAAATCATTACAGGCTCAAACAGGAACTTCTTGTTGATGATGTGCTCTGGCGCTCACGAAGTTTCATTCTAACAAAGCATGACTTCGTTTTCCTTATTTGCTGGCCTGCACTGCCAGGCTGTGGGGCTTTGCCCTCATATTTGAGGGAAGGAGAAGCCCTGATGTTGGCTTCAGTGGTTGCCTTTCATGCTGAGATGTTTTCAGCCTAATCTGTTTTATTGGCAGCAACCAAAGTCAGATGCTTAAACCTCAGATGGAGACTGAGTAATTGCAAAAAGGGGTTGTACCCGACTGCCTGGTGTACTCATACGTGCCTGAGTGGTGCAAAGCCACAGACCCCAAATGTCTTTCTCCTCTACTGGTCTTCAGTAACTTGATCTCCCTCAGCTGCATGGATGGTGGTGGGTCCTTTCATATGCTTGTGTTAGCTGGCTCCACTTGGACTCAAGATTTATATTCTGTGTTTTTCCAAGGTAGGTAGGAAGGCTGGCTGTTCCCAGGTGCTGCCACTGCTGCTAAGCTTCCACTTTACATTCCCCAGATTCCAGCCTGGTGTGTCTAGGCAGATATCTCTTGGCTGTTTAATTGAAAAACAGTAACACTGAAATACACTGAGGTCAAATAGAAAGTTAAACAACCACTTTAGGCTCACAGTAAGAGAGTACCACGTGAGAGAGATTCTGTGGGTAACAAAGCTAAAGGAACTGGTCTTTGATGCAGGAGTGGAACCACCTCTACAGTGACATGTAAGCTGAGTAGGGATATCATGCGAAAATAAGAGAAATGGGTAGCTGAAAAGTTCCCAGCTATTTTAATGCCAGGGAAATTCCAAAACAGGACTAGCTGTAGCACATCCGAACTGCAAATTTTCTGAAACTTTAGCATTTTTAGTAGTGTTTTCAAGATCTGTTCAAAGTACTTTGCCATTGTTTTTTTCCCCCCACTCTTTTATCAGCGAGCAAAGATGACAAGGCAGAGTTAGAAATCTGAATATTAACATTTTCACTAACCACACATTCTCAGTGACTGTAAAGAGAAAGGCAAACTGATGTGCAGAAAAATGGCTAAGAGAGTTCTTCCAGTTGCATGTGTGTGTGAGGCAGTGAGGGTGCATGGTGTGGTAGATGAAACCATGTTACTGTATAAGGAGTGATTTGGGTATAGTAGCTGTTGTATCTGAAGGATCGTGACATGCAAGTAGAGAAAACGATGTTTCCAGACTCTGCAGAGAAGCAAAATCCCTGCTTCATCCAGGCACAGCTGAACTTTGCAGCCAAGTGCTTAATGCCATACCAGGTCAGTTGGGATATAATTGTCTCTAACCAGAACAGTCAAAAGTTACAGAGTTCGCTATCTGCTGGCTGAGTGACACCCAAAAATTCTTTCCAGACTTAACAGACAAGCAAAGAGACAAGTTTGAACCTGAACTTCAGGGTAATCATGCCACTCAGAAGCATAAACAAACATGGCACTGGCTGGAAAATTATTCTTGAGACACCACTTTTGACTGATCCAGACGAGAAGTTTCCAAAATTAGGGTCGCAGCCCTGAGGAGTGCTGATGGAAGGGAGGTCACGAGCCTGGAAAAGAGGTTGCGAGCCAACAAGCTTGGGAACTGCTGATGTAGACAGATGAATGGTCATGTCAAGGGGGGGGTCCCCTGGGAATACCCTTTTTCCCCTCTCCTGCCTCTGAAACAGCAACTTGAGCGAGTTTTAAAGCTGAGAAGACTAGCCTGTTTATAGCATGCTACTGTATTTTTAAAAGCAGATCTCTGGAAATGTGCCTGAGATGATTAGGGAGATGGGAGCAAGGAAAACTCTGGAGGGAAGGATGTGGGACAAGAAGGAGAGGCAAGTCTGTGGGAAACATTATCTGCCAAGTAAAAATAAGATTCAGCAGTGTCAATGGGAAGAGATGGAGGCTTTTTAAGGCTGTAGTGAAGTTTGAGTCTAATTTAGAAGGGTCAAATCCCTCTCCCAAGAAGTCTGAGGGGTGTGCTTGTGTTCCTCCTGTGAAAAGCCCCTAACGCTGAGCTGGATACCTTGGTGTGGAAGCTAGTCTAGGTTTTGGTGGAATTAATGTGTGCCCAGAGTAAGGTCTGTACAGCTAATGTACACACAAAAATAAGGTAGTTGTCTTTGAGTCTCCAAATGGTCTCCCTTTTTGTCCTGGTGTTTCAAAAGCTACCAAAGCTAGGCCCTTAATTTACACACATTAAGAGTAAATGACTGTTGTTTGGAGCTTTGGTGGTTTACTTTGTAAATACCCACGCTATAAAAAAAAAAAAAGTGGAAAATATAAGCAGACCAGAAAATAAGTGTAGCTTATGCTACTGATTTTGTATCTTGTCATTATTAGGAAAAATACATTAAGTTTTAGGAATGTTTGGTAAAAGTCTCTAAATGTTGAATATCAGAGATTTTTCATGTCAGCGGTAATAAGCAGTTGCTAGTGGTATAAATGTTCAGCCCAGACCAGAGACTCACAGTGCCTCAGTTGCTGATAGGAGCCCTATTTCTTGGAAAGCCTCGCAGAACCACCTTGTGAGCCTTGGATTGCTGTCACATGTCCTGTGTCAGGGTCTCTGCAGTACAAGTCTTGTAACCAAGCCTCTGAGGTTTGTGGAAACCTGCTGAACTCTCCTCTGGAAATCACAGAAAATAAACAGAGTGCTGGTAAGTCACGTGGGCTTTTATAATACCCAACTAGTGTCAGTACAAGAAGAGCATCAGCACCATGAAATGGATATCTTGAACAATCCCAGGGCATGGAGGAGACAAGCAATAGATTTTGGGCAATTAGGAGGGAGTATAGCAATAGCACAGATTCAAGCTGGGGGTGGGAAATGGGCTGGAGGTTAATAAGCCAACACAGACCATCATTGAAAAACAAACATTAGGTCTCTGTGGTGCAATATCTAGCTGTGGCTACGTGCTAGGTACAATGCAGCGGTAAAGTCAATACCATTCTGTGGTATTTATTTAATAGAGTTAAGTTGAGAAGTGTTCACAGACAGGGAGGTTTTTGCAGCCAGCTGCAGCCAGTGGATTTCCTGGGTGCTGTCTTTCAGGCTCAAAGATGGAGGGACTGGTCCTGCTGTAGTGCTGAGCAAGGTGCTGTGAGCCAGCGCTTGCCACACGACAAGGCAGAACAGAGTTGCCTGGTTGCCTCAATTACTGTTATATTGACTAAAGTATTGACCTCGAGCCAGAGATGCTAGAGAGAGAGGAAGCCAGGAGACAGTGTTGTGAGTGAGGTGCTGAGAGCAAGGACAGGTAGGGTTTCATGAGCCATAAACCCACTGGCGGGCCAGACCCTGGGAATTCTGAGCAAGGGAACTCTCTGCTGCTGCTTGTTTCTAGCAAGATAAAGACTTTCTGAACCTTTTTTATGACTAAATGAATTTATGCCAAGCCTGTACAGCTTCAAAGAGCAGCTAATTGGTCAAGCAAGTGATGCCTAATCTTCAGGCTTGTGTGTCAAGGGCCCTGGGAACTTTGCTCTTGAAGGCACCTAATTTTGCAGGGTGATCCAGACTGAATTTGTAGGTAAGACTCAGTTAATGCTTTTATGTGTGTATCTCTTCAGTGCAAGCCATAGAAATTGTTCGCAGATGTGCTTCAGACATGACCAGATTGGTGCAGAACCGGCCCGTATATCCAGTTCTGGTGATCCAGCGTGGACCAGTCTCCACAAGTTTCTCTTCAGGGTTTAAACTAAGCCTTTGGTTTCTTTGAGAAATTCAAGGTTTTATTTTCATAATAAAGTTCATAATTACCTTTAGTTTTGGAGCTGCCCTTAAGGCTATTTGGAATCCATTTAAACATACTGAACTCTGAATCAGAGGTTTCTGTATTTCATGTCAAATGCACAGAGATCAAGTATGAGGTTTCTGCTCCAATTATGCGGAAGTTTGTTTTAACTTCCAAAGCATACTATGTTTTCTTTTAAGAAACTGATAACTTCTGTTTAATGCTGAGGACCGAATATATAATTTCAGGCAGGCTGGTTTTTCACACAAAACGTGACTTTATTTTCCCAAACACCCTTTTCTGGTCTGCAAAATAACGCATGAGAAAAAAGTACAGATATCATGATGCTTGAAATTGTCGTAGTTTTTACATGTGACTAGTGACCATGCAAGGTAAAGAAAGGGTCTAGGGGCATGTAATGGGATATTCATGGCCAGCTTGTGTCATGACTCAAGTGACTGGTGGCTTTAGTGAAGCAATAATCTAGCCCTATAGCTGACCCAGCCCATCTCTTCAGGTACACTTAATCTCCAATGTACTTCTGTTAGTAGATTTGTTTGGTTTTTTAACTTGATACTATCTGTAAACATCTGAAGGCATATGGCATCGTCTTTGCAGGGACGTTTTTCTAGAGGACTGGCAGGAATTTTTGATTCTCACGTACAGTCTAGCTATTCCCATTCTTAATTCTTCCTGTTACTGCTGATTATAGAGCTCATCTCTGTGATGGCACCCTTGAACTGTTATCAGGTTCACATGGTAGTTGGTAATACATAATGTAAGGGCTTATTCCTGTCCTCCTAATACCAAAGGGAACTTTTCCTGCACACAAAAAAGCCCATGTTTTCAGCCTATCAAAAATCTGTAGGTCTTCAGAATAATCCTTTACCCAAAGTGTAATGCTCCCAGTTGAAAGCCAGGCATGATAAAAATGCCACATAAAACACATGAGGAAAAAAAATAAGGGGCTCTTCTTGGTACAGGCTGTTACAGAGCAGAGCTGTAGAAATAGATCAATTCACTTAATGAAACACCTTTGGATTATAAGTTTTCTGTTTGTAAACAGAAGACTTTTTTTGTATTTCAGTTTTAACAGGGCTTCTTTTAAGGAGCTGTGACCTTTAATCTCATTATGTACGGATTTGTGTACGTGAACGTGACATACGAATTTGTTACCAAGATACTATTTGAAGCAAACATCCTAGGGCCTTCCAAGTTGGCAAGTTGATGCTGATTCCTGAGTCATCTCAGCCCAAAATATTATTTTGTATTTTTACAACATTTTGTGTTGTAGAGGGAACATCAGCTATCTTCTCTGACCAGTGCTATTGGGTGCTTTCCATTAGTTTCCTAATATCCTATATATCCTAGAGACAACCAGACACGCACGTGAGTCTGTATATGAATGGCACTGAAATTAAGCGGGATTCATATTAGTTTATTGGAAAGGTGGAGCAGCTCAGCTAACTACAGCAACTGATCTATGGCAGGATAAGGCCTTGACAAGTTCTCTCACGCTTGATGTAGTTTACTTCATCTCATTTGTTGCTTTCCTCATCTTCCTTCTCCTTTCCACTTCCCTGTATGTTGCCATCTTTTCTTAGTTTATACAAACACATACTGCTACATACAGATTTTTCTGCTGCAGCTGGTTCAGTGGTGGAACTGAGCAGATTTGTGGCAGATCCAGGCGTGGGCAGTATTCTCAGTATAGAGACCATTTGTGAAATGGTCTGGGTGGGGTCTCACTGGTGGCACGGTTTGTGTTGCGTTGTTATTCCCTCGGTTTTAGTTTTGTGTAATAGTGACTACTAATTAACAACCTGTTGGCTAGTTCTGAGAGTTATCCTGGATTGTGGCCTTTAATAATAGGGGATTGATAAATAGCAGGGGAATCACTTCCAGTCTTGCGCTCCTTCAAAGAATCCTTTAACAACGCACAGTATTTCTTGGTGCTGCATAATATCTATTTCTGAATTCCAGCTGCAGCTGGGGCCTTCTTGTTTAGCCCTGCTGGAGTTGCTGAGACTGTTTCATTTGACAGGGGAGTACGTTCCAAGAAGAAATACTAAAATATGTTGAACAAAAGTGTATTTAAAATATTTCTACCCAATCTGAAACATGGTTTTTCAAGCTCTTGCAGAGTGACTGTAGTGTAGCCAGCTGCAATATTAATGGCACTTCACTGAAAAAGTACCAGAGCCCTCTAACTCTCATATAATGAATTGTAGATACCACTCTCAGCACAAGTAATTAGCAGGACTTATACTGCATTCTCCGTAAAGAATGAGTCAGTTTTCCCACACTCAGAGCATATGGAAATTCTCAGGGGAAATGCAGCTGAGTACACTTAATTATTATCATTTCATTTAGGTACTTTTTGCTGTAGATGACAATGTCATCATAAATAATGAATTTTATGAAATTTCATACCTTTGTGCTAGCACATCCAAGCTTTGTGAAGGAGAGTTACAGCTGAGTATTGCAGTTTTAGAAGATTAGCGTAAGTTAAGAAAACTATTTTCACGAACATAATTTTTTTGGTAGAGCAAAAGTACCTCACTTGTAGTGTCCAGCAATCAGAAAGTGAAATTCTTACACGTGTTTACAAGCAGGGGAAGCTGAACTTCAGGAAGTCACATGATTTCCAGTAACACCCCATACGTAGATATTTAGATGATGAAAGCAATGAAAAAAAACTTGCAGTTACAAGTCTCCTGAAGCTGAAATATTATCTCTCTGTAGCCGTGCTCCCGTATGTATGGCATGAGGCTCCTTCCCCCTTTGTTCCAAGAATTTATATCACTAGATATTTCGGAGAAGTCACAGTCCAAAACTGAGTGTGTGGTAGCTGATACAGGGAGGGGGGACTTTTCTTTGGGAGCTTGCAGCAACTGTATCCAGTAGAAAGAAAAGTATAACCCCTTGTATACCTGACTGTTAGTAGCTAAGTAAATAAGGAAATCTCAGGTAAACAAGAGTGTAACAGAGGGAACAACTTTATCACAATTCAAAAGTAGAGTCGAGGAAAGGAAGGGTTTACTCTTTGCTAATAACTCGTAGATGTGTATTTTCTACCAACTCTTCACCTGCTGTCATTCCCAAATGACTACAAGCCTTGCTTCTACCATCTCCCATAGAGGATAGTATAGCTAAGAAGAGATATCCTGAAATAACAGGATATATATTTATGTTGTTGGACAAATAATGCAAAAATATGCTGCTGCTGTTATTAATCTTGCCTGCACGGGCTGAGGTCCTTGTTCAGCTCCAATGAAACAGGATTCTTCAGGTCTGAGATGTTCCTGGTGCCTCACCTGACTCTTCCTAGGTATCTCTGAGTCAGATCCTGTGTCCTGAGGTGTGTGTGCTCTCTTTCTCTCTGGATACCTATGAATGCAGTGTGGAGAAGGTGTTTGTGCAACTCGGTGGGGTTTATCTCTTTTCTGACTCCCTGGGCTATGGTTAAAGGGGGTTTGGAAACTGAACAGAATCATTATATCAGACATGGTCCAAAAGTGCAGTGTATTTTCCCTTTAGAGAAGGGAGCTGAGTTAAGTCACAATAAAAGCAATTGTGGGATTTTTGGAAGGGAGTAGATGGCATAGGGAGAAAGCAGTATGTTGCAAGTGGTTAGATCCAGCCCATGGGTACCATATGTTTTGAAATTCTTGCGGTCTGGATAGTGACCGGCCAGGTTTTTTTTAGCCTGAGGCTCCCAGCTCCACCCCACTGAGCAAGGAGTTCCTGCTGCTATAGAGCCCCAAAAGTGCCTTAGCACCCTGCAGCCCCTCTGTTGCTTATCAATGTAAATACAAATAGAGCACCTTTGCAACAGGGCGTTTGCAAAGAGAACTGGAGGTCACTGCTGCCCATACACTGCTTTTCTGCAGGCTGCTGCTTTGATATGTTTCTGCATCACCAAACTTCACCAAAATCCATGTTTGAAGTGTGGATTTCCTCCAAACAAACATTGGACTGGTGAAATCTGCAGAAGAGGGAGCCTGGCCTATGTAGAAATGTCAGCATTGACTGCTGGATGCAGAATGAGATCTGAAATACAGGGGTCTGGAAGGCAGAAACTTTGTGTTATGCAGCCTTTCTGGTCTTATAATTAAGATATTGGTATGATTGAGCTCCTTCTTTCATAATACACTCCTGTGATGACTACCAAAACTGCTCCTACAGAGGCCTGCAGCCAGTTATCCAGATAATGAAGAAGGGCAGGGAAAGGGAGGGGCGAGATTACCCACAGCTAATGTGAAACATGTGCCAGTGGGATAGTGACTATTCAGTGTGTTCATCTTTTAAAATATGGTAAGTGCATCCCCTTAGAGCGCAGGGATAACCTAAGGCACTGGGAAACTGTCAGCAGGTGAGTCTGTGTCCTGGCTGTGACACAGCGAAGCTGCAGGGGAAGACAGAGTGGGTTAATCCATGGCTCAGGTAATCCATCCATAGATAACCGAACACTATGTCCAGTATGTGATTTGACTGTTTTCTTTGTTAAAGTATCCATTGTCAGTCTGACATAATCAAAAATGCTGCCACTTACATTGATGTTTTTCTTTATTCTAATTAGTAACTGGACTTGGAGAGCATCTGAAGATCAGCTGGGCTGCATAATGTAATGTATAATGTAGTTTTTTACATAAAATACAGGGATAATATTGATGAGGAAGTGGAGAGACTATACAAAACTCTGCAGAGTGCATGGCAATGCAGCTCATAGTCATCTTTTGCAGATTACTTGACTTCAGTGGTAAAGGCTTATCTTCCTGTAAGTAGAAACATTCCTCTGCTGTGACATAATCTCACTTTTTACCTTCTATCTCCTTTATTTCTTCTGGAGAAAATAGCAAAAGATAAAATATCCTCTGGTGACCCCTACCTCTCAAGAGTCCTTAATGCTGTGTGTCTTTTAACTTTCTAACAAGCCTTGCTGGAGGAGTTTCACCATCCTTGTTAAAATGGTTTGTTGGTTTTAGGACTTTAATCTGGAAGATGAAAACCCTCACCATAGAGAAGATGCAGAACCTTCAGGAGGCCCTGAGCAGTACCTTCAGGATCAGTCCCTTCCTGCCTGATCCAGCACTGTTGATGCCAGTGGAAGTTTTACCCTTGATTTCAAACCTAATCAGGCTTGAGGCTTGTGGTCCTTTCTTGCCTTCATCCCTTTGGGCTGTTGAGACACAGAAGGTGTGCAGAGGCTGTGCGACGGGGCTGGCGGGGAGCTTCATGCCATGCATGATGGGAGCTTTGCCCCAAAGTGCTGACAGTCTAAGTTTAGATTTGGCACAATGAGTGAAAGTAATAAACAGAAGTTGGGAATAGGCACGGCAGAGGTCACGGCAGCGAGATCAAGGGTTGCTCTGGTTTGTTAGGTGTGTATCCTGATGGCTGCACTGATTAAATAGTGAGTCACCAGCTGGAGGCTGGAAGGAAGAAGCAGGGCATTGGAAGGATGTGGCTGTGGGGAGACCTGGTGAGCAGAGATTAGGAGGACAGTTCATGCCCAGAGGACTAGAATAGCTTGTCCACTAGTTTCATTGTTTTAGGCATTTAAAACACACTGGGTTAATCACTAACAAAGATGCCCAAGGGAACAATGTTGTATCAGTTATCTTCCTGAGCATTTGACTGTTTTGGTTCTATTTATTCTAGACAAAAGAGCTTATTTGTGATGTTTCATCTTTAGTCTGAATGTCTCTAATTTGGACATCCATTTAATTTGGAAGGTTTCCGCGAGATGCCAGCGAGACTGTCTGATTAAAGTCATGACTTATAACCAAACGTCTTTCTCGCTACATGTTGCTGACCACAGCTTTGGTTATGAATTGTGAAAGAATGTTAAAATCCAGTGTATTTTTCTCCTAGTGGGCTCTGTTTATTTTTATTTTTAACATTTTGATTGGACAATGAAAAATGTCAGTGATGCCAGTTGCAAGTCTTTAGGTACAAGTTTGCCTTTCAGCCATTGCGTGGGAGTGATTATTTGCTTTTAAAAACTGTCAGCTGTGGATTTTTAGTTCCTTTTTCTTCATAACCCCTGGAAGAATATGGCCTTACATAAAAGCCTGCTGTATGAAAGGTAAAACCAGGGCCAAGTTGGGATGATGACATCTTTTTCATGTCTCACTAACTTTTTCAGAGGGCAGCAGCAACAAGCTGAGCAGAGGTTAGAAGAAGCAGCATTGTTGCTTCTGTTTCCCTTGAATTCCTTTCATCAGTCCAGTGACTACATGTGTCCTGATGACACATTTCTGGGTCACATGTCCCAGAAAGATGGGCTATATGGAGATACACAGCATGGAAAGTATTCTAGCTAGAGACTAGTTATGTTGATAGGTTCCACACGTGGTGTAAATTTGTATATTCCTCACATGGACTTTATTAATAGCACAAGACTGAGACAGAGAGAGCCAGTTACATTGCTTTTTATGTAAATAAAACAACATAAATATATGCTTTCTTGCTTCTTATCGTATTAATCCTGCAGATAGCTTGTTGCCCTATAAGGCAGCCTAAACTAGCACACCACCATCGGGAAATGCAGAGCAGCACAAGTCATAGCACAGGTTTCCCCAAGCCAGCCTACGTGGCTGCAGGAGAGCAGCGAAGGCACGAGGGCCCAGCATGCAACACCCAGAATTGAAGGAAGGATAGAAGGCCCAGATAAGTATTTAAAAAGCCAGTCTCAAGCGTGACCAAACTGAATGCTTGTTTTGGTTTTGGTCCCGTGGAAACTTTGCAATGGAAGAGTTAGATAGCTTTCTTCCTTGGCTCTGCCATCAAAGGGGTGCTGGTGCCTCCCTGGGTCAACTTTCTTCCATTCAATGGGATGTGGATTCCTCTCTCTGACGGATACTGCTCTGGTTAGGAGGTCAGAGGGAGAAAATGCTGCAACTGTAGGCTGTATTTGTTCTGATTCTTCTCAGGTTCATCAGTCACTTCCACTGTAATTCTTTCAGCTAGTAGCAGTAGCAAGCTGTTGCCCTGATATATGGATTAAATATAGCTGGAGGCAAAAACCAGAGTGTGAGGAGATTGCAAATCTAGTCCTCTGTGTACTCACTAACAGAAAAAACTGAGAAATGTCTAGAGAGTCTCGATCCAAGTATTCATGTCTTCTTCCAGACACTGAATAAAAACACCTGGATGGAAAGGACTTTTATTAGTTGTGACCCTCCTGTGTTAATCACAACCAATTTATTTCACCTTCAGCAACATGGAGAAGTATGGAAAGGCTATCCCGGTTTGGCACCTGTGATGAGTATGAACTAAACTCATCATAAGTTACCAAATATTCAGAGCCTGGGTTGTGCTCTGAGCTCATCTTTATTGCTATAAAAAGAGGTACTCTGACACTCTGCAGTGACACGGTGAAATCTGGATGAAGACACAGATGCCAGGTAGCAGATTATGGGGTAAATTAAAAAGGAGAGCTATTATACAATACAGGAGGCTTGAATTTTGTCTGCTAGTGAAATTATTGTGCAAATTAAGTAATAATTCACACATTTCATTTGAAGAACAACTAGAAATTCTTCTGGGAGGCTCCAAACCATCCTAGGAAGAAAAGTTGTCTCTCATTCAGCATCTCTTATTTGAATGGGACATCCATGTTTCTAAATGTAGGCAAGGAAAGGAATACCATCAAACTGGTACAGCAGGCAACTAGGAGTCTGAATCGGGACTTCTCTCCCCAGGTCTGTACCTAACATGCATTTTGACCTTGATAAGTCACTTTCTTTTTTTCAAGCCTCAGTTTAACCATTTTTTAAAAATAGATAAATGAATATATGTTTCCTATGAGGATACTGTAGAAGTTATGTTTTTTGGATGTGAAAGATGCTTAGTGTATTATTAAATGGGCTGCATTTTTACAGGTTCACTCTCAGAAAGAAGTATGTATCATATGTAAAATTCAAAACATTCCTCTGTGTCCTTAGGCTTAAATGATGAAAATGAATTAGGCAGGTGGTATTTAAGTTCTAAGCAGGATATGGCAATAGGACTATTGCATTTACATTTGCACTGTGAGCAATGAATTCATCATAAATGCTCCAGGCCAATGTGGTTTTCTATCACGTTTGAGAGTATGATTTACTTCCTGTACAATCGAAATAAAGACGCATTAGTGGCTAAGAGTATTTACTAAGTCTTCCAAGCTGATATGATTTAGCTGTAAAGGAAGAAATTGATTTTAAATTCTACTGATGTCTTTTCCCCTGTCTCAATTAAACACTCCACATTAAATTCCTGAAATTTTTCTGTCACTACTTGTAATGGGTCAGAAATGTCAGGGTATCCTTGAAGTGGAGCACTCTTCTCCAAGCACTTTGCATAGCTTAATTAGCACAGTTATTTCTTTTCCTGTGCCTTCTCTAAGGGCTTTAAGTCAGATGCTTCTAGTTATTAGGAATCTGAGCCAGAGGTCAACTGATGAGCTACTGATCACTCAAGCTAAATGCAATATAATGCAACGGTTCATATGAGCAGTTTGAAAAATACTTCTGTGGACTGTGTGTGCAGGGGTGCTCCAGGATGCATGTATCTATAGGCTTTGTTCAGTGCAGCACAAGACCCACATGTGCATTAAAGGACCTGGTGTAGCCAAAGGTCATTATCATCGGATGGCTACAGCCATCACTGTGACTCTTTTATTCTACTGTAGCAAGCAAAGAAGCTTTAAAACTGTCAAAAAGTAACTGTGGGTTGGTTGGTTTGTGTTGTGGGGGTTTTTTTCTTCTCAACAGACAGTGAGGGACCTTCCTAACATCTTCAAGTAGTTTTGTTGTCTTGAATCCCCAGCCTTGGCTGTATAATTGCTGTAGTTAGGCAGTGTAGCAAATGGTCCTCGTTTTAAGACCTGGAGCCAGTTCATGTCCCGGAGTCACTGCTTGAATGTTTTTCTGTCCAAGGTAATTGCCTAAGGAGAACTAGTTCTGATTCTGGCTAGTCACATGTCATTAATGTAGAAGTCCTCTAAAATGTTTGCCTATGAAAAGTGAGACTTTAACCCTGAGAGACCAGAAATCCTTCAAACTAGACTAAACAAACAATTCACGTAGTCCAGTATATGGTGAGGTCCCTTACCAAACCTTTTCTGAACGTAGCCATTATATGAATGTCAGCTGCAGAAGTGCATTTCACCCTGGGATTTTTCCACTTGGCCTTTAGTCAGTACCAATCTGATAATGGGATGAAAAGTGGCCTTGAGGAATGCAGTTCAAAGGACTTGCACTATTGAACCTGTGTACCAAGCCTGGCTATGTAAGTCATAGTAATGACTTGTGAAGATAGCATAAAATGGAGACAGCCTGTGCAGGGCCATGAAACAGAAGATCTATAGCTCCTAGGTGGGACAACTGAGAAGCAGCCAGGCAAGGGGCACTTAGAGAGTGGAAGGCAGCCAAAGGATGCTATAGGAAACAATAGCCATGGCAATACTGCTGTGACAACAGCTTTCCTCTGTCTCCCTGTAGTGGCCTTGCTAAGTTACAATTCTTAATTTGGTTATACATATACTGAATAAAAACACCTGGATGGAAAGGACTTTTATTAGTTGTGACCCTCCTGTGTTAATCACAACCAATTTATTTC
>JAVJGI010000050.1:12414337-12466464 GCA_035590275.1 Ibycter americanus
CTGCAGTGACACGGTGAAATCTGGATGAAGACACAGATGCCAGGTAGCAGATTATGGGGTAAATTAAAAAGGAGAGCCAAAAAGACTGTGGATGCATTTTTAAAGACCCAATGACAAAATTACCCCCGAATTCTGAAACACTAAAGGAGTATGGAGTCACTCAAGTAAAAAAATCTATCCAGCTTGCTGGATCTTACTATATGAGAAAGGATAGGAAGCTATAGATAGTATGAGAGTGCTGATACAGTGTATCATACACTGAAATTGGACCAGGTTTATTGCCATATTTAATGCAGAAACTGAAATACAGTGGCTCTCTGAAGAACAACCTCATGTCTTAGGTGATGTTAGTTGGTATCCTTTCCCCTGTATATTAACAATGCAGTAAAACATTGTTGCTGGCAGACATCTTATTAAAAAAAAAAAAAAAAAAAGCAGCCTACCTTCTTTTAAAAAATTCCTATTTCCTATCTGTGGTGCTGTAGATTACCCCTTTTTGCTAAGGGAAACCTGATAGCCATGTGTATCAATTCAGACTCAAAGGCACTTGACAACCTCTGTGTCTGTCTGCATTGTTTGTTCACAGTAGCTTTCTCTTTATCAGATCCCTCTATACATGCTGCAGGACCTCCAAACATTACAGCGGTTTTAAATGCTCAGTTTTTGACTGAGAAGGTCAGTGCAGGTGAACTAACAGTTTGTGTAGAGTGGCAGCCAACAAGGCTGGGATGTGCTGCAGTATCTCAGGAGGGAACAGCCAGATCTGGGATGCAGCACAGTGGGTGGTGGAATTCCTTTGTTTCTGTAGTGCTTCTTGAGATTTCAGATATTGTGATCTGTAAAGGTATTCCTACTTTAGCTGACAAGCTGTTCAAGAAAACACCATTATAGGTGATGCACCTTTTATTTGCTCATAAGGACAAAAGGTTACCCAACCCCGAGTATGTCAGTCTAGTTGTTGTCTACATTTCACATGTACTCTTCTTGAGCTGCATATAGCAACATGCAGCACTTCTGAGTAGTTGTGAATTTGGGGATTTTGGAGGCCTTCCTGGCTCTAATGGAGAGGGGAATTGTATGGTCTTTCCATAAGGTTGAAGTCCATGCAGAAAAAGCAGGGCACAACTTGTCCCAATTGCCTTGATTTTATATATGGACAAACCAAGGTTCAGACAAGGCAAACATTCTGACCTAGTTTACCCAGAGAGCAATAAGGAAATAACCTAGAAAATACCCAGGGAATTCTCCAAGTGCAATAAGACAATAAAGTTCAAACCTGAGTCTTCATCCTATGCGCTGTCTGCAGGGCTCTCCACCTCTGCTGGCTTTGCACAGAGCTGGATTTGTCGCTGAAGTGCTTTTCAAAAAGAGCAGCTTTCTAAACACCCCTTTTGGTGAGTCTAAGCAGAGGAGAGGTAATGGTTCGTGTCCTGTGTGTTTTGCTTTAGATGGGCTCTGGGTCGCTGTCTCACAAGGTGCATGACATTACATGCTGAGCGGGTGAGAGGTGGGTGCGGCTGCTGCCAGGGGGTGCCTGGGCTTGTTGGGAGGATTGTTGCCATTCCTACCCACTTCTTTCTCTGTGGTCCTTCTGAAACAACACAAGCTATTGGCAATGGTTGTGTGATGTAATTCATTTAGGAGGAAAACTCATAAAGTTTATGGCCCTATTCTCTCTGAGACAACACAGGGGCGGGGAAATGAGCAGGTGAGCTGAGAATGCACTGGGACACTGTCATCCATCCTATAGTCGAAGCTTCAACCAAATCCTCTGCTGGAGGGTCCTGGGACTAATTGATCTGCAAAAGCACAGACCCTGTAGCAGCCTGCTGTGCCCTGGGCTGCCTGCGCACAGGCTGTGCAGGGTTGGCATGGCAACACTAGCTTCCAGTGGGTGTAGGAGCATCGCTGAATCATAGCTCTACCTGCCTCCCCATTGCACCTCCCGAGTGCTACAAGAGGATGTCATGTGAGCCAGTGAAAGACTTTCCCTCCCAAAAAATAAATACCAAGAAAAGGGAGTACTTATCTGCCAGGGCCTGCTATTGAAAAACGGATCTCAGTTCATGTAAGCAGGAAAAAGACATTGAGGCTTATTTGTATTTCTGCCCCTGAGCACAAAGGGGCTAGAAAGCAGGCGGATCCCACTGATTGTGTGTTCCTCCTGTTTGGAGATGTAATCGGCGTCCACATACTGTGCCACAGCCTTTTCTCATCTCTAGGGGTTGGGTTGGGGCTGGGAATGATGTATAGGGATAGTAGATCTCCAGGATAGGGGTGGGGGAGGGCTGGCCCCTGATGCAGCATCTCTCCCCTGTCATCTGATGTGTAACACACACTGCGAGGAGCAACATTCACAGGGGATGGAAGAAAATACAGGGTCACCCTGTTCACTCAATGCCAACTTACCAACTGGAGAAACAGGCTCTGTGTAAACAGTAGAAATGAAACGGATGTTTCACTCCGCTACTGATAAGTTTATCAGCAAAGCCAACCTGCACTCTGGACCCCTAGGAAAATACACAGAAAATGTGTTAAAGAAAGAGAAGCTGAGGGTCCTCAGCTAACCCCTAGCTTACCACACCCTGGGTATCGGTGTTGATGCCTTGGGACACATTAATCATTGCTCCAGCCAACGTGACTCCAAGGTTAGGACACTGTTATGTGTAACCACAAAGCCCAATCTTACCTGGGCTCTAGCTGTCGTAAGTGCTATCAAGATGGATGAAAAAGGGCTACTGCAAAGGTGCTAGGGAAGCTGAAAGCATGGCAGGCGAGGAGCACGGTTGCTGCTGGGGAGCACCATGGCGAGGCTCTGCTGGACCTTAGGTGGGAGGTGAGGCAGTGGCCTCTCCAGCTGGTCTTGGCTGTGAATTGTCCTTTGCAAGGAACCAAAGAGAAAACAGTCTCTTCTGCTTCCTTCACTGTGGCACTAAGCCAGTATTGCCTCACTGAGGGCCTGGCCTCCAGCCCGGAGGTCTCACAGCTCCCAAATGCCTCACCCATGTTGCCTCAAGTGCTTGCTCTGGGGTCCTGTTACACACGGACCATTTTGGCTGGCTGGATTTTGTTCCCTGCAAGCGAGTGGCTGGAAAGGAGGTGTGCTTCACAGAGCTTATAATAGAAATCTTGCTTTGACCTCAGTGACAGAGAGATTAACGCCATTCCAGAATGATAGAGTGCATGTTTTTTAAGGATCCAAAGGCAATTCCTGTTTACAGAGCAGGACTGGTGGAGCCTCATAGCATTCAGGCTAGGGCAGTGGCTCTCGGGGATTCCTTCCCCATCGCTTCTTTTTCAGGTGGACTTTTTCCCTGCTGAGGGAGAATTTGATCATCCCCATGGATGGCTGAGCCAGGCTGTTGTAGTTGTGCAAAATCACACTGCCTGTTTCTGAGACAAGAGAATGGGGAAATTCGTGCACCTACCCCTGTCCCTTCTCACCAACGGAAACCACAATGGACCTTCTTTGGGGTGATTCTTTCTGTTTTAGGATTTCCAAAGTTTCTTTTAGAAACAACTTGGCTGAGATCCACAGAAACCTTGCCAATCCTTATGAAAAATCGGTCATTGACAGTAAAGGTCTATTTGTAATAGCCTTGGACTTCCTTGAGTTATCTAGCTCTGCAGATGGAGTCTTAAATGCTTTGATCCATAGTGGTCTGACCTACTAATCCCAATCATATGCTCATGCCTATCACCTTTACCTCTATCAGTGTACAGGCACTGAGTACTGGGCCTGTGATTTTATTGCCACCGTGCCCACTTTTCCAAGAAGTACAAAAGGCTGAAAGCACTCTGAACAAGGAAAGTATTCATCTGCTAATAGCATCAGCCCTTGCATTTTTAGTCCTCTTTCTGGAAACCAGAATGTACAAGAACTCCTTTCTGGGTAAGTGTATTTTCATATCCATGAGGATATAATGCAAGTTAACCATCTGAGCCTTGGTGAGCCAGTGGGGGGTCAGAAGTGGCACAAGCCTGGAGTCCACTGTCTAACGTATTCCCTGGCACAGTCCCGGAGAGAAAACATAAAAAGGCCATACACCCAATGGAGTAAATTCATCATTTTACTGGTGGTTGGATTTGCCTGATTCTGCTGTATTGTTACTTGCCTCCTTAAATTGCAGAATGTTCCTCTGACTGATATTGTGCTCAAAACATTCGTGTTTCTCCAAACTGAGGCACCTAATAGGAGTTAGATGCCTTTAGTGAAAAAGGAGTTATGCACTGACCCATTGTCAGGGCCCAGAATTTAAGGAAAAGTGGCCTTTAGTGAGCTCTCGTGTGTTCTCATGTGATTGTAGACTGACACTCAACGACCCATGGATGCTTCTTTAGGTGGGACATATCTAACTTGTTATTAACCATTACCTTATAGAAGGACAGTCGCGTTCATACACTGGCAGGGAACAACTGAGACAAGAGTTGAAGGCAGTGATTTTAGATGTTTTTAGAGACCTAAATTCAGGTTTCCAGGTGCTAGCAGCACAAAATGAGCAGATATACAAACATGGAAATCCACTACATAGGATATTAGCAATATGGAGCTTTCCTTGAAGGGAAGTTCAAGGCACGCTTAGCATATGTAAAGCTGCATTATTTACTCCAGAAAGATGATGCTGTGAGTTGATGACACACCTTCCTTCCCCTCTCTACTTCTCATTTTCTGTCTGTATTGAGGCCCTCTGACCTTGGAAACCATTTACATCTCCTCTGCAAAGCATGACTATCCTTTTCTCTTTCTCGTGCTCTTTTTTTTGCACAGTGCTTTTGGTGTATTTCATCCAGTTGACTTCAACCCTCTCCCACCAACACACACCATCAGTGATGGTGCAAGTCACTGCTGCCTTTATTGGCACCAGCCATAACCTGATACAGCTGGCCTGGGATTTTCCGAGGGCTCCTGCGGCAGAGCAGGTTGCAGACCAATTGAGACATGTTTGGTGGTTCAGCCAGGTTTGCCACAAGGGGGGGTGAAGAACGGAAACCATCTGTGGAAATTTACTGACTCTCTGAAGATCTCATGACTTCTTGCTAAATCTGAAAATTCCCAGTACAACAAGAATAATGGTTTGCAAACTGCACATGCATCCTTTTGTCATTCACCTGAATGTTGCATGGGCAGTAGTGTTGTTTTGGTCAGTGATAGACAGCAGTCCATCATTTGCTGAAGGGGTGGAAGATAAGGAATTCATTGGTCAAGACACTAGTTTCTAGTACAAAGAACTTCCATACAGATGGTGAATTTAATATATATATTTTTTTTCAACAAGTTAGCACATAGTGTGCCAACTCTTGTGAAATATATGCACATTAGGAGTATGAGTGGGAGCAAATAAGGTTGTGAGGAATCTTTCTGCGGCTTCTGTTTTCAAACAGTGATTTGCAAAGAAGTCTTTTTCTTGTCTCTTTTTTTTTTTTTAAGGTTAATATGTACAAAGCTCTTTAAATCATCTGAAGTAGATCGTGGCTATGACTAAGAGATAAGGAGGGATTTGTCTGTCTGACAAACTTCCCCTCTGTTTTTAGAGAAGGTTGGTATTTTCAGAAGTGGTAAAATACCACTGAGTGCAAAATGTAGGGCGTAGTGTAAATTGGAGTTCTGCCAGTTCATGGGCTGAGCAAAAACTGTTGAAATGCAAGATGCTTCAAGGCCCAGCTCTCTGTCCCACACAAGAAAAGCCTCCAGTGATGTCTCTTTAAGTAAAGTTCTCAGTTTCCAGCCCAAAAAAAGATCAATGTAATGCCTACTACAAACTCAATAGGGATTTTGCTGTTAGGACAATTAATGTTCTTAGTCATCTTTATACTGGACCGTATCATCTACCTATCAGAATTAGTGGTGTTTATTTAAAAAATTGAGGGAGGGAGAGAGGAAAAAAGCCAGGAGAAATCAGAGAAAAATGGCCTGACTCTGTGTTGTGCCTCTGGGCAAGGCACAAAGTGAATCTGAAATAATGTAATTTCTAAGCAAGCGTGTCTAGAAGTAGAAACTGCAATGGTGATAAGAGACCACCAGTGCAGTCAGCTCAAGCCCCATTAAAGGCGATGGCCAGCAGAGCCTGCGAAGCTTGTTCAGTGCACAGGGCAAGGCCCCGGTAGTGCCAGCAACGTGGTGCAGGCTGATTTTGCTTTAATATTTTCGAAAAAGCTTTGTAAAGACAAGGGACTGGCTTGTGCAGCTGTACTGAAGTCATGTAGATGGAGACCTGCCTACATAGGCTTGCTTTTAGGGCTGGGGGTGAAGGGACAAGGTAAGAAGCTGTGTATGTTCCATATGGTGTTCCCTATAGTGGGGTCCATTTTCTAAGCCTTTGCTGGGGTACTGCTGTGTTGAAATACTAATTCAAGTACTAACAAAACTGTAGCAATTTAGAGCAGGAATAGGATATTTGCAGGTGGATAATTAGCTAACTGGATAATGATGATCTCCTGTTATATGCAGCCAAAAACTTGGTTGGGTACAACCAAATTTAGGGCAAGATACAAGATATATTGAGATTTGGCATATTGAAAATTCTCTGCATCTGTCCAAGAAACAGTAAAGAAGATAATCCCAAAGATCCCAAGAAAATTTAAAAAACATTTAAGAACAGAAAATGAAGCCCAGAGAAAAGCAGACACGTTAAAGGCAGCAGGACTGCAGCCCTGTACGTCATATAAAATGAATGCAGTTCATCATGCTGAATTGTTCATGCTCAGACCATATATGTTCAGTTCTTGACAAAGTAATCTCTTTACAAAGCTACATAATGCAGCAGAGTCAGCTAAGAACGAGTTATAAACAAAGAAGCTATTCAGCTGTCAAAGCAATTTTCAGCTATATTAAAACAGAATAGGATGGGACGGATTCTGCTGAGCCTTCTGCTGCTCGCTGTCCCGGGCAGCCGTTGGCATTGCATGTGTGTAAATCGCGTGGCGAGAGGGAGTGCGTGCGCACACGGGCGGCTGCCCACGCAAACACATGTACACACACGTGCACGGGATAATCGCCTGCCGCTTTCCTCAGCCCATGTTAGAAATTGCAAAATGCTTATTTAAATTGCATTTTCTGCCTGCACTTGGGGATGTCACCAAGTTCTGTCCGTTCCGATGACGTGTTTTGTTTCCATAGAAACCAATGTACTTTGGAGAGAGAAAAGCAGAAGGAGACTGAGAAAAGCAGAAAAATCGAGCAGAATAAGAGAAGTGTGGGGCGTGAATAGATCATTTGGGTCATGGGGCTTTTAACAAAGTGACTTACGCCTTAAGGTGGCAAGATGCCTTATTTATGTGTGGGTATGTCACTCCAGAATAATTCAAATCCATTCAGATGTATGTCAATTAAATAAATGCAGCATCCTATTTCTTCATATATACTATCCACCATCAGATAGTCTGTGTCTGTACTGGAGAGGCCAGGCTTCCAGTGTGCTTTCCGCTGACACATGACTTTTGCTGTTTGCTGTGTCTCTGGTGTCATTAGCAGGTGTTTCCTATCTCCATCCCCAAACTGGGGAAGGAGGCAGGGCCTGGGAAACTACAGATTTCAACTAAGGTTCAATGAAATACCTGTCAAGGCTCCCATAAAAAAAGCTGTATGTGATCTGTACCTCCCAAGGGGTAGGCAGGGCAGGGAGAGGCATGCTGGAGCTATTCTATGATTTTTTTTTCCTTCTTAAAACAGCCAACTTGCCATTGAATCATTTAATCACTAATTAAAAATCCTGGATAAAACAAGCTGTCTACAGCTTTCTGGCAAACATCCCACTGACTTCAGTAGGGCCAAGATTTTACCCTTTCCTTGACTGCAGAGCTTGTTCATTGTCACTTCTTTGTCTTTGGCTGTTCTATGTGGTTTATGCCAGATTTTTTCTTTTAGATGCATGTTTTCTTTTCCTTTTCCCAAATATTATCTCACTATAGCTCCAGAATTAAAGGGTTGTAACATGATGGATCCCAAGAGGTAGTCTATCACCAGGCTAGCAGTGTTTCACCCACATCCTTTTCTGCTGTGACCTAGGAGAGGACAAGGAGTAGATGTGAGAAGCAGGAGGAATTTCAGCAGCTAAAGGCCACCTTGAGCACCTCTGTGCAGGCATAAACTCAACTCACAAGCCCTTGTTGCCAGAGCTATGCGGTGCTTAAGGGGATCCCTCAGCTGATATCTGACCAGCTGGAAAAAGGATGGACCACTGTAGCCTAGACCATCAGCTGTTTCACCACCCAGGGCTGAATGCCAGGAGGAGAAACAGAATCCTGTATGTGTGTATTCTGTATGTGTAAATGCTGTTGGTAACAGAGCAATATTCCCATTCTGTTTGTGCCTATTCTTTGGTACGTGTCTTTCTCCTGTCTTCCCCTTTTGTGTTTACCAGTCATATATTCTGTATTTAACCAGTCATATCTTCTGTAATTTTGCTTTCAGAGTCTGCCTTAGAAGAGATCTATGCCGTTTTTGCCTGGAACTGAATAACTAAGATGCACCCCCGCTGGCTGCTTGCTTGAAGGTAGGGATGTGCCAACAAACCCAGCCTCCCAGGGGCTTTTTGGCAGAGCACACTCGACTTTTTGACTTTCTGCTGTGTTCATGAGAAGCTACTCTTGGTCACACACGGGCCACGTGTGAGGGACCTGAGCCAACAAAAATTGCCAGGGCCTACTGCATTCTTCAAAGCTTAGGGCACCAGAGTATGAATCGACAGCAAACACCCTAATTCTTTACCAACACATTGGGTGGCAAAACCCACAGCAGTTGCCTGTAGTATTGATGTGATTTAAGCCCATACTCTTTAATTTATATTTGTGCACCCAAAGCCATGAGATCTAACAGTACTGGCAGGTAAGAGTCTCATTTGCTGGTTCATTGACAAATTATAAGAATAAAAGGAAACTATGTGAAGGGAGCTATGATTTGATTGAGCAGCTCTAATCTTGGTTGTTTTCTTTGGCTTTAAACTTTGGATTTTACAAGTTATATGTTAAATGCTCTGCTTCACTTATTTGTATCCAGACAGAAATGGTTTGTTAAAAATGTGCTTTGTGGGTAATGTAGAATTCTTCTCCTCTGGCGAATCCATCAGTGAGGATGTTTACTATATATTTATGAGATCCCTTGCAGATCTTTAGGCTAGGCTCTCAGATGTTCATTCTCTTGGACTTTTTATTGCTAGCATTTATTCGTCTTTTAATGGTGAACTCTCAGAACAATGCAGAGGGCTCAGTTCAAACTCCAGGCAAATCTTGCATCACTCTTGGCTTCCAACTGGCCTCCACGCAGGACTCAGCAAGATTTCATTCAGCCTTTTCTATAGTGTTTGTTACAGTTCTCTGGGGTGGGCAGGGAAAATTACTTTTGGCTTTAATGTTCTGTATTAGTTAGTCTGTGATTTGCTTGTTGCAGAGGCTGGATATTATCTTTGATATTTTGTCATTCTGTAAAGCAACGCTGAGTACAAGACAGAGCGACAAAGCATCTCTCCTGCTACCTCTGATTCATTGCATATACTTCTGTGAGGTGATGAAATCCTTTGGTCACGTCAAAACTGCTCATTTCTAGATAGCAGCTAATATCTAAATACTAGATATTACGTGACAAGCGTAAAGGTCAGAAGATAACATTCAGAGGTGATGCTGGTACTCAAAAAGTAATCTTCTGGAAGGGAATGTAACTTTACGTGTGAGTGAGGAGAATTTGCATGACTGTGAGCTCAAGATGAGCTGTTACTCAAGTATAAGGATGAATGAGAAAGGTTAAAAGAACCTTAAAAAAAAAAGTCTGTGCAATCCAAGTGTACTGTTTATCATCTTGTTGTACTGAAACAAAATTTGTGATGTACTTTGACTTGGGATTTTCCAGAGTCATCGATGTAATGCTGGTTTTCATCTTCTCTTGTCTTGCTGTTTCCTGACTTCCCTTCCCAGGCTTTGGAATTTTTATCCTCATTTTCCTCTTTTGCTTTTCATGAAATAACAAAATTAGTGTTTTGACCTCAGAGTCTTCTCCCACACTAGAGGATTTAAAACTGCTAGGTGAGAGTCAGCAGGAGATTATGATACTCAGTCTAATTTCCTCAGAAATGTTATAGCTGAAATATTTATAATAATAAGGCTTTGTTGCTGGAACCTCTGAATGCCAAGACTCTGAAGGAGGTAGCTGAACCAGCAAGTTCTGGAAATATTTCCTAGATAGAAACTCAGGAGTAAGGGAACACCAGCAATGTAATTGTATAACAGAGCATGTCACTTTTTAGCAAAAGAATTTCCTTGTCAAGTTTAGAGTTTTTTGTTTTGACAAATGGCTTCTGTAGAAACTGAAGTTTTTTAGTCTCTGTCCTGTTCCAAATTCTAAGCTTTTGGTTTTCTTGATGTGGTTATTTTTTTGACATCACTTAGTGATGATGAGTCCATGTTTGCATGGCTTGATTGGTCAGCTCAGACATGCTTAATGACTTAAGCCTTATAAACTACATTTGACTCAGAAAATTATCATTTGGTTGTTGGAAGGAGAGTCTGCCGCATTACGCAAAGTCAGGAAAATTTGCTTCTAATCAAAAAGTTTTGCCATGGTAGGAGTCAAAAAGACTCAAACGGTACACGATACTCCTGCTCGTTTGCTTTCAAGGGCTGAATCTTGCACATGGTATGTTTTGAGAATGACAGCCACAAACAAATTTTTAGTCACACGGCTATTCTCAAAAGTAACTAAAATTGGATGCAAGGGAAGATCTATTTCATAATAATCCAACATATTCACAAATATTTTCTCACTGTTTCTTTACTACTTGTCAGCTGTCCCTTCTTTTCTTCTATTCCCTTGTACTTCTTCTTAGGTTTGTGTTTTGATGATGCCTGTTTTGTTCCCAGAACCGATCTTTGCATTTATAGTAGATGGTTTTGAATATTGATGAATCTACATATACAAATGTAGATATATCAAGTCATTGCTTTTTTATGGAGGTTTCTTGCTTTTACTAAGCAACAGAGCAGACCTGGATACAGAAGGTGCAGGCATGTTTGTGATCAGTCAATCTGTGCAGTTGCACCAAGCGATGTGATAATATAATTCATGCTGTGATGCACCACTTGAGGCTTGGCCTGTGTTCTTACTGGATGATGGTTGCTTTACATTACGATGATAAGATGTTTCCCTTCTCCTAAGATAATTTGGGGTCTATTCATTGACTGGTTTTGTTAAATGGTTCTGGCTTCCATAACATCTTTATCACTTAGGGTGAAGAAGGGTAGCTCCTTCAAAAACCTGGTGCCATCTCCCAAGACATTACCTCTGTGGTATCTGGCAGTTAGATTAAAAGCAGGTTGCAGTACAGCTTGTTTTGTATGAATGTTTGTCAGTCAGCTGTTGAGAGAAGTTTCCCTGAACATACAAAACCTGTGAGTTACGTGTTGTGTTTCATCAGGAGGTATTCTTGTTAAAGAATTGCCAGAGACAATACAAAAATTAATCTTGGTTATAATGTAATCCTGATACAAAATGCTTCATTTCTTCTTGGCAAATGAAGTGTTTGGCGTCAGCAAGTGTTTACATTTACATTGTTTTTAAACTTCTGTGTGTGCTGGAAGGTAGGGTGGAAAATTTCCTAGGTGGCCAGACTATTCCTAAGAAAAGATACATCACGGAGCAGAAATTCAGAATCACTGTTTCAAAGGATGCTGCATGATCAATAAAATTACACCGGGGTTTTACTGGATGTCCAGAGCACATCTTTCATTGTCTTTACATAGGTTGCCCTTCAATTTTGTTTATGTTTCCTTTCAGAGCTTTTCAATTTTCTACTGTATCAGCAGTTGCATGAGCTACCTTTCGCTGTGCTCCTGCTTTGACGTATTTCTATCCATCCACATTCTTAAGAGATTCTTTTCCCCGTGCACAAGAAAAAGTGTCAGAAGTTACTGCTGGTTAACTCATTACACTCTGATGCTCTCTATCTTAGCTCAAATCACTAAGTAAATATAACTAATATTTATATGTCATACCTCTTCATAACTGTATATGCTTGTTACTTCCACTTTTCCTGGGTTCCTAGTGCTTGAGTAAGGAGAAGTCACAAAACACGGAGAGAATGTTGGTGTATGTGGAAAAATCTTGTACGGACCTTGATTCCAGGAAGAACATACACATGCGCTGATAAACAGTTCCTTATCTAAGAAATACTTAAGAGAGTGTTTCTTAAATGAGAGCGCTTCTCTGAAATTGAGCATTTGGTTGCTGGGTTGTTTTTTTAAAAAATATTTCAACACTCTGCTGATAGTGTTGTGAAATCCTTGCTGGGCCGTAGCCAATTAACTGAATAAACTTTTATTTGCTTAATGATTTTATAACTCTTATATATGAGATAAACTTGCCATTTGTTCATTTAACTTCTCTCCTGCCTTTTGTGTGTACGAATACTATCTAATCTCACAAAGACTCCAAGTCTTTGAGACTTAAGTTCTTGCAAAGTTATCAAATACAGCAATCAGAACATGTTTGGACACAAAGGTTTCTTAACGTTTTTCAGTGTATTTTTAGTATTATTAAAGAAAATTACTGTTGTATTATTAAATACATTGAGCTATTATATTCTGTGATGTAATTTTCCACTTTCATATTTACACATATTAGTACACATTCCATTTAAAGTCATCTTTCATTGCTTGGTGTGTGACATACTTCAGAGAACTGAGATCTTCCAAATCTGCATCGCACAAATTGTATGCAAAATAGTCCTTTCTAATGGCCAACCAGCCCCTAAAATTCAACTGAAGGGTTAAGATCAGATGTATGTTAATGTCACTGAAGACATCAAATTACTGAGTAGGATTTCTTTAATTACAAGAGGATTGAATAGGAACAAAAAATATTCCCTACACACTGCCGACTTTCTTGCTCTGTGATTGTTGGTATTATATTTCATGTTTTCAAGCATTCGAGTAATGGATACAAAATTGGAAGCATGAGGAAAGGTATAGAAATCATACCTAGAGGCAGTGAGAGAATGGGAGAATTCTCATTCAGTACCAGTGAAATAAATTTCTGTCCACAGGGCATAGGCATTGAGAGGAAAATAACTTCTATGAAACCAAGGGCCGTAACAGCCTAATTTTTTTCTCTGGACCCAGGTAAATTTCATCCTAAGACAATAAATAAATACATAATATAAAGTGCAATGCTATTTCCTGATTCATTATCTTGTTAGACTCCAAATAAACATATATCATACTGGAATTGTAATAACACAGGCTTAGTACATATAGAGGGAATTGCATCCAGCTACTAAATATGAAGAAAACATACCAAAAGGGAATGATTTAGAGGAGAATTAAATACTCCTTTAGACTTTGTGATGATTCTGCTGTGTTTTCCCCTGGAAGATGGTCCTTTTCATTTACAGACTTTTTCACATATTTTCTTTTTTGAGGGGAAAAAAAAAAAAGAAGAAAAAAGTCCTACTGGTATATAAACAAATTTCAGGGATCTAGCTATACACTGTTTTTATGTTATAAGTTGAAAAGTAACTTTAAAAATTTGAAAGTTCAGCAAAATAATTTAGTATAAAATCTGTATAATAATACGTAAAATATTAGTTATAGATGTGTTTGTAGTAATATCAAATGGTTTTCTCTTTTCTTTGCACCCTGTGTCACCTGAAATTGTTTCTTCAGGCTCAGGAAATGTTTAGAGCCTTTATTTGTCAAATATTGTAGGAACAGGAGAAAGAATAATAACAGCAACAAATGATTTAATTATTACTACAATTATCATTGCTGTTCTTATTATGAATATAATTTGCTGTAACACCTGCAACGTGGCTGGTGATTTTCAGACACTTCAGTGCTTTTGCTTTGTTTTACAGAGTTCATAATCCAAGGACAGAAGTCTGGGAACAAAATATCAATAAACAGTTTATGGAAAACATACCCATAAATCAGCAAGCTCTCTTATAGCAATGGAAGCAGACTCTTAGGAGGGTTTATACGGAAGGGACTTAGCAGATAAGCTCTGGGTGGCTGAACAAAGCTTAGAGTTGGACCATGGTGTGATGGCCTGGAGCACAGATGGAATGTGATGCCCTGGAGCACGGGGCTCAGAGCAGGTGGCTGGGAGTCTCATGGTGAGGCTGTGCTAGCAAGTGCATGGAAGGAGCACCAGAGCCTCGAAGGCTACAGTTTGCTCCATGCAAGATGGGAGGCTGGTTGAGGAATTCAAAACCTCAGTAAGGGAAGTTCTTCATGAGCCTGTGTCAGTAGGGATATGCTCTGAGATGACAGCAGTGGGGCAACTGTGGTGTAAATCCATCTGGCTATATAGATTTCAGCGCCACTCAGCTGAGAATTTGGCTAACAGCTTACAAATCCCCAATGTTTCAGACACTGGGGTACAAAACAACTGTTCTTTCAGACTATTGTGTAATCGTGAGTCATTAGCCTCTGCTTGAGGATGATCCAGCTACCTTGTCAAGGATCTGGAACAAAACTGTGCATCTCAGGTGACTTAAGTTATACAACATGGAAAACAAATTCCCTCTGCCAGCATTTCGTGGGCAGTCCCTTGCACATTCCTAGGGAGACATTCAGTGCCATGGCCTGAGTTTCTCCCTATAGAAAGGCCAGATCTGTAAAATGGCTCCTTACCCAGCCTTAAATCCCGTTCAAATCCTCAAAATAGATTCAGGAAGATTGTGCTGAAAAGGGCGATTTTCACCCTTGGTGGCTGATTTGCCATAACTTCTGTGTTGAGTAATGGTGCAGCTCAAACACTGAGGGAAGAGGATGAAGATAAGAAATGTGGCCAATACCTCTTTAAGAATCCACAAGAGCAAAGTAATAAAAAAGAAATACAATAACTCAGATAATAAAAACATTATCTTACAGATTTCATACAAACTTTGCCTTAGGGAGGCCACCTGGTTTGTGTTTTACTGACACAGCTGTTCAGATTTTTTTTTTCTTTTTGCTATATAAAAATAGAGGAATCTGAACAGCTGTTTGGGTTATTTTTTTTAATGCCTTCAGTAAGTAAAAATAAAGGCAAATAACGTTAATAAGCAATGTGAAACTGCCTCCAAAGATGCTTTAAAAACTTTCCAGAATAATTCCTGGACCTTATCCATGGCGAATAAAGGTCTGTTGTCCATGGAAGAAGCTGAGCCAGGAGGGCAAGTTGGGCATTTCCACTGACTTGCTAGCCAGGAGTAGCATTAGCTGTCCAGCATCTCATCTCTTCACGAAGGAAAGACTCGTTTAGATTGGGGCAAACTGGCAAACTTGGTTATGTTGTTATCAGTCCACAATAACCCTATTGACTTCACTGAAATCACTTAAAATTTCTGTAACTGAAACTAAGGAAAATCAAACCAAAACAAAACTAATTTTGCTTAAAACCATCCATAACCAGTTTCATTGCCTTCCAGGGAACTACTCCTGAAGGAGGTGGTTGAAGGGAGAAAGGGAACAGAGCTTGTAAGGATGTCTGGATAGACATCATTTCCCAATGAAAAATGTCATTTTTTGCTATTTTCAAAATCCCAGTGTTGAGGGGGATGGAGGAGTCTGTGCTGATTAGTGCTGCCCCTCCTGACACACAGCACACTAACAACGTCCCAGCAGGTTGAAAAAGAGTCTGGTTTAACTGGGTGATGGAATGAAACAAGTGGGAGTCATTTTGCTTTTTGTTGCCCAGTGTTTCACACACCTCTAGCGGCAAACCCTCTTCGTTGCCAAGACAACCCCGAAGAAATACGAAATCCAGAACAATACCCTGTGTACGAGAAGCCTCGTATTCTTTAGTGCACGCGTTCATTTTGAATGTCAAGAGAAACTCTGCCCTCCAACCCAGGTAAGTGCAGGTAAAGTTATAGGTGATATCTGTAAGATTATAATGACTTGCATTTACAGATTGTCTTTTGTCCTGACGGCTGCCAAAGCTTGAAGGGCCGGCACTGAGAGCCTAAGCAATGTTATTCCTGCAGTGCAGTGATGCCTAAAGCTGGCCAGACAGTACCAGGAGGATTTCTGGGGGCTGTTGTGAAACTTAAGTCAGGGCTGTGGGGTGCTGATTGCTCTCCCCAGCCTGTGCTGCATGTGAAGGTGTCTGCAGTGAGCAGGGAATGCCAGGCTGTGATGATCTGCCTTTACAGTGGTTTCTAAAGATTTCTCGGGCAGCTGAATGCAAGGTAGTGCAGCCATAAAGGTCTTTTCATTCAGTAATTGGGACGGACTGACCTGGGCTCAATCTGTAGGTCAAAGGAAATATAAATGTGACTTAAGCCTCTTCACTTAATGTCTTGGCTCAATGCAGGACAGTGGAAGGTCTGGCGCTTTGGGTTTGTTAATGCTTATTTATTTAACCCCAATGAATGTACATTGGACAAAGGTCCAGGAGTTCAGAATAAACATCTTCAGAGTCTCTTAGGGCATCCTCTTGCAGGCACTAGCCTCAGGAGCTTTTCTGTTTCTCAGAGAAAAGCTATGCGCAATTTGCAGATATAAGCTTTGCTTTTCCAAATTCATTCCAGATCATCTTTAAGCTTCCCATTTTATTCCCAGTGGCAGGTAGTAAGTGATAAATTTTTTTTTTTCTGAAGAATGATAGGAATACTCTTTTTACCGTGCTTGAAGTTGGCACTGACCTCCTCATTAGGAATGGCTGCACCCTTAGGAAGTAATTGAAGATCTCCATTTGGTTAAAGCTCTGATAAATCGGGGAGCAGCACTTAGAGCAGGGGACACTGGATTCTGCATAGCAATGCATCCATTTTAGTGTGCACCCAGTATGAAGAGAAATCCATGTTAGCCTGCCTTAAATCATAACAGCATCCCAAAAGTAAGCAGGAGAAATGCCATTGTCTTTTGCATCCTTTCATTCTTCGGCTCTCTGCTTCCTTCGTTCTGTCCTTTTGTATCAGCTGCCTGTGAAGATGCTCCCAGCAGGAAACTTGGCAGCATTATGGGTGTATCCTAATGAACTTAGTCTTTACATGGGCAGGAATCCCTGGGGGACTGCAGCTTCCTTTCTTCTGCCGCACCTCTAGAACCACATCAGTTCCTCCTTTTACAATGGTGTGCCGGGATCCAACAACTCCAGGACTTTTGGCTCTAAAAGGCTAGTAGCAAGCAGTAGTAGCAGGTAGTTTGGTCTAACAGGAGCACCAAACCAGCAGAACGAACCAGTTGGTGCTGAGAGCTCCATGTCTATGCTATTGACACTCGGGGTTTTTACCCTGAGTCTGGCACGAGCTTAGTCCTGTAGACTGAGCTCTGAAACTGTGCCACGGTACGAACCAAACCACAGTAAGTCAGGGATTTGCTTCGGAAGCACACACCTGATCCAGACTAAGACACAGATGTAGATTAGCATTTTAGGAGCAGAGGATCAAACTGGCCAGTGTTGAAAAGCAAGTGTTGCATATTTGAGCATCATGGTGAGACGCTCTGAAGCAGAGCTGGGTCTGCTTTGACGGCTCCATCAGCACCTCCAGAGCTTCAGCTTCCGTTTATGTGACAGTCTCTCCCTGGCTGCGGGAGAAGGAGCCCTGTGAATGAGTCGTGGGGCTGTACTTCAAGCAGTAACCCTAGAAGCAACAGTTCTGCGCTGTACCTTGTTTGTCTCCCTGAAGAACAAACTCTACAGCACACTGGGAACCGTCACACCTTCATCCTACTAAAAGACACATCCTGTTAGAGTTTCGGGTGAGGCATCCCTGAGCTCAGGCCACTCTTCGCTCCTGTTTTAGCACCTTAGAAACAAATTGAAAACTCCTTGCTGCTCAGGAACAAAGGAGGTGTATGGAAGAACTGCAATTTCATAAACTGTTGAGTGGGAGTTGGAGCTATTATAGAACATCCTGTTCCAAAAAGAAACAAATGATAGCCTGATGCTGCCGGGTAGTAGTGACGTACATGGCTGCAGCGTGAGTCAGTCTATGTCAGATTCAGATACGGACCTAGAGGGAAAACATTTGTGGCAGTGGGACCGATCACATGCTCATAGATGGAATTACCTCAGCTCATTTTTCATGCGGGTGTTAATATATTTGCTGCACTTCTTGAGCAAAAGGCAAATAGCAGCACAGAGGAAAAAGTCGCATGTAGGAGCTGTTCTATCTGTCTCTTCTTGCAGCCTCCTGCTTCCCACCCACACTCCTGCACAGCCGATGATAATGTATCACGAGCCTTTTGGTATATCACTGTTTCGTTCAGTAAAATGGAATGTGCTGTTGTTATTGTTGTTATTATTTGTGTTATTTGGAATCCCAAAGCATGTCCCATTCCAAAGGCATAGGTCCATGAATGGAACAATTAAGTGAATTATTAGGAAAATATTTTGTTTATCACTGAAGTGGTGTCTTACTTTAATAGTTTACAGCTCAGTTGAATGCATGTATTCATTTAAAAATGAAAACTGAAGCTTAAGTGATCCTTTTAAGGCCCTAAAGGAGTCTGTAGAGCTAATTCTCTGGTATGTGAGGGGTGTGTAATGATGTATAAATTGTGAAATGAATTGGCTGTTTACTGGAAAGTTACGGTGATCTCGTGGATAATGTCAGTCCAAGATAAGAAAATCCTGGTCATGGTTTGAGGACAAGGAAGCTTTAGTAGTAATATTACCTTGAGGTGTTCCCATCCCAGACTTTTTTTCCCACCATTTTGCTCCAGCTCAGCCGTCTCCCACTTGTGCCAAATAACTCTTTGTGTGACTCTGCAGTGAGCCGCATCAGGAACTGATGGGGGTTAAAGACCATGAGCAGAACATCCTGTTAAATAGGAAGGATTTTGTCTTCTTTTTTGCGTGTTGTTTTGTTTTTTGTTTTTGCAATTTATTTCAACTAGATCAGTTCCCAAATCAGCATGGCCCCCGGGAACAACTGCGCTGGCCCAGCTGAAAGGTCCGAGTGTTCTGTGGTGGGGGGAGATGCTGGCAGGGGCTGGTGGTGGGAACTCTGTGACAGCATTGCCACCAAAATCTGCAAATCAGTAAACCATAGCCAGTAAAACATTGCTTCATTCAGCAGCAAAACAGAACAGCTGCTGTGCCTCCAGAAGGAAATAAAAAAGTGGGGATGTTATTTGGCTACAGACCATGTGGCCACGGCTGGAGGACAAACTGGGGGAAGGATTTGGGTTCAGGGTGCTGAAGTCTGATGGACAAAAAAGGCCTCCGAAAGCAATAGCAGCCATTGGGTGTTTCCCATCTCTAGTGCTGGAATCTCATAAATGTAGCTGACCTTTTCATGGCAGTTCAGTCAAATCTACAGCGAAACTACAGGTCAGAGTTGCCGTCTGACACTCAAACGGGGTCAAAATAGTGAGCTCAGACCAATGATTCAGAGCAAAAGCAGAACTCTCCTTGCACTGGAACTGAGAAGTCTGGTTTGTGCCTGTGTGTAATTGCCTTAGTGACATTTAAGAGCAACGTTAGAATGAGGAAGCTTACCTGGCACCTTTCCCCACTAGACAGGGAGAGGGCTTTGCTGGTGTAGTTTAAGTCCGTAGGTGAGGAAACCACTCTGGGACAGCTCTAACCTGCAGCAATATTAGCAGAAGCAAATGTGTAGAAAAATGCTTCATTACACACTTTGCTTATAGTGAAGCCCTGGCAACCAGGCTGGTTGCTCCTGACACAGAGGGAAGGGGACTGGCTTGAAGCAAGTGGGGTGCCTATCTCCCCAAAATGGCAAGCCTGGAGCTGGAGCAGTCTCCCCAGGTCATCATTATCTGCTGCATCCTTCCGTCTCTCCTCCTCTGCCCTGGCATGGGCACCCTCCCCTCTTATCACTGAGGTGGCAACGTTTTGTTTGCACAGCTGAGCACTCTTGAGCTGACTCTACATCCATCAAGGTCATAAAGTCATTCAATCCCTTGACCAAAATACCTTCAGCAGCCTCAGATCAGAGCTACAGCACTGCTGCAGCTTGCAACACTGGAGGGCTAACTTCCCTGCTGTACTGCAAAGCAGCTTTCCTGGAAAAGGGAATGGTTTGTCAGTATTGCAAAATGGTAATTTTAAGCTCATAAAGAACTCTTACTGTAGTCTTAAAGCAGTCTTGCAAACCAGCCGTACCCTCTCTGTGCCAGTCTCAGATGAAGTGCCAACACTGTCAAATAAAGAGGTGTTTGCAGCATGTGCTGGTGTCCCAGGGTGGCTGGCACAGGTAGCGACAGCTGGCAAGGCTTCAGCGTGCAGCACCGCTCTGGGATGCCGGGCGAGGGTTTGCCTGCTAGCAGGCATGAAAAACGGGGCTGCCACGGCTGCTCCTCCTCCAGCTCGCTGGATGGCATCCCCCACAGCAGACCTGCTGAAGCCATCAGCCTCATCCAGCCACGCTCACAGCTCCTCGCCCTCCCGGACCAACAGTCCTGGCCATTACAGGCTGCACAAAGCTCCAAACAAGCGGCGAGGGGCGGGCGGCGTGCTCGGCCCCGCTGCGGGCTGCCGAGGGGCTGATGTCACTGGCCCGCAGCCCGCGGGCATGACTCATGCGGGGGAACAGAGAGCTCTTCATGGGCCGCAGGAAAACACGAGCCGCGTGGGAGGCAGCGCGGGAGGGCGGCGCTCCAGGAGGGAATGAGACAAAGGTGCTGGAATGACCCTGGGAGCTTGGGGGGGCCACACCTCGGCCCCCAGTACCGAGGGTTGGAAGGAGGTCACCTCCTATTTGGATTTCTTCCCTTGGGTTGTTTTGAACAATTCTTTCCTTGTTTTTAGAAGGGATCAGGGTGGGGGAGAAGGGTTTTATTTTAGAGGAATTCCCTATGACTGGAGCTGCCTGAATTAGTCAGGAGCAGGGGAGATGGAGCGGAGGAGGACGGTACATATCCAGAAGCGGTACGTAGGCAGGGAGCTCAGGCTCCCCTGACGGCACGACCATGGCTGAGGCACGTCCCATCGCTAAGGCACCTCTGCAGGGCCACCTTGCTGCCCCTGCCCCACCGGCGGCTGCCCCGTGCCAGCAGTGCTGCAGGGCTGGCAGAGGTGTGTGGCACTGGGGCAATGTTTTTAGCAAGCCCAAAGTGAAGTGAATTATATGGATGAGCCCAAGTATAATCAAACCTGCTGTCACCAGGCAAGGGAGGCATCTCCCGGTACCTGCCAGCATTGTTATGATGGAGGGGAGGGGAAGGTACTCAGGGTCTTCGTGCAGAGCTGCTCCTGCTGCCTCTTGGGGAGGGGGCTTACGCCACTGCTGCTCTGTTACATCAAATGCCTAAAAGTGACAGCACTTGTGATCACACCGACATGAACAGTGGTTTCTGAACATTTCCGAAAGTCTTTGAGATTGCCTAAAGAAAAACATCAAGTACTGATAAGTGTATTATATCTAATTATGTGAACCCCAGAATCAGCTGTTTCCCCTTTCTTCGGTCATTCTGATATAATTGGAAGCAGGAAGACATTGACAAAAGAAATATTGTTTCTGTGAGCCACCCAATGCAACCCATTTTTGCAGATTTTTGCTGAAGGTTCAGAACCAGCACATTGAAATAACTTACAGACTTACATAGCATCTAAACTGGCCACTGCATCTGATTTTTCTAAATGGTTCTTTTATGCCTGCAAGAAACCAAATGAAACCTCCAGATGTAAATATCATTGAACTGTGGGACTTTGGAAATCCAGACTCGGCTGTACATCAGCTTCAGAGCCTGAAGTTAAGATTTGTTATTGTGAGTGCACATGCTGGGAATCGGGATGAATAGCAAACATGCAAATTCAGTATTTAATTACGAGTCACGTGGAATCAAAATAGACAGCTAGTTCCATTAATGGAGAGGCAGACAGAAGCACTGGGTGTGATTTCCTATAGATGAGAGGTCACACTTGAATAAGTTGATATGGTTGTCAGGATTTTATGGAAATGCTCACAAACTGCAAAGTTTCATGAATTTTCTCATGACCAGAGATTCACACCGTGTTTACTGTTTGCTATTCAGTACTATCACTTTTCACTGACAGAGTCAGGAAAACAACATCAGGTGACTGGTACGATCGATCAACATATCTAATGAACAGCCAGGAGTGAATAGTCGGAGCAAAGGGATGCTGAATGCTTTCGAGTTAGAAAGTGATGGGCCATGGTTTTTGGTGGGTAACAAAAGTTTGAAAAATATCAGCTTTAGTTTTCAACTGATTTGGTAACTAAGATAGGGACTTGTGCTAAATTTGCAATTAATATTATTTTAAAGAATAGATCAAACAGCTCAAGCAGATTTCCTCTAACTGACAAGTTCCATTAAACAAGAAAGCTCATTCTTAGTAGGAGATTTTAATATAACACTGAGAACAGAGAACAAAACAATGAATGGAAACATATCAGCAGTCAATTTCCTGAGTATTCAAGCCTGCATTATACTTTGTTCTTTGCTACAGCCACAGCTCTGTAATTATCAAGAGTATTCATGAGACTTTTTCCTATTGACACTCAGCATGAGTATGGCTGGAAAGAGATTAAGCTTTTGTGGCAGCCATTTGAATTTGTCCAACTAAAAACAACCTGCAAGGCTGTGGGGAACTGTGTATGTCTCAGGGGATTTGTGATGGTCTGCAGAACCTATGGGTCACAGGTTCAGACGTGTGTGTTGGTAGTGTGCAGGACTTGCAGCTCTGTCACGCCGGCTCGGCAGCTGGCTGCAGTTACGACTTGCTGGCAGGGCTGGCACGGTCATGAAGCAATGACTGATGATGGGGCAGATGCCTGAAGTTGTTCCTCTGTTGTATGACTAAGACATGCTTGTTGGCCCACAAATGGAGATCGCTGGGTAAGTCATTGCCCAGCAGCTTTTCGTCAGGAAAGGAGTTCCGTTTCTCCAGGACTTCATCTAGTCTTTCCCATAGACACTATAGCTGTTTCTCAGCTGATACTTCAAGCGGACTCCTGGGTCACACGGGGCCAGGTTATCCCCCCTTGCTGTGCTGCCAGTGGAGCCTCATTTTGCTGTTAGCTGTTGTCTTCGTGCTCCTTATGTGCCGCGTGTCTGGGAATCCGTGGCAGTGTGGGAAGTGATCTTTCTAGGAACTGGTCTCTGGACAGCTTTCCGTGCAGGTTTGCCTCTCTCTGTGGGCGATGGGAGAGAACGCGGTGGGGAGTGAGGAGCAGGGCGTGGGGACTGCTGGTGATGGCTTTGAGGAAGGTATCGGGGTGGGCACGTGGCAAGTGGACTGCAGGGAGGGGAGCGAGGTGGAGGTGGTTGCTGCAGAGCTGTGGGAGAGGGACCTGGGAGAACCTCCAGCCTGGAGACGTCCAGAAGATTCATGTTAACACTCATGTGAACAGAGCCTTGATTTCATTTGCAGTAACCTGGTGTTTTGTGTCCGTAGCTGGACAAGGCTGTGCCTGTGCACAGATCTACTGTCCGGGCAAGAAGCATCTCCCCCAGGGAGCACCGCATCTCTTTGCTGTTTGGTACAAGCCTGGGTGGAAACTCAACTCCTCAGCTTGCAGCCCCACTTCATTCCTCAAACTTGAGTATGCACCATGTCTTTTTACACAGTTCTCTGTTTCTGTGCAAACAACCATTTTAGCCAAAGATGGAAAACCAAAATCCTGTTTACCTAGGCTCCTTCGCAGTCCCATAGAGCAGGAGCGTTAGTGTTGGTGTTCTGGCTCAACTCCAAATCAGGTAATTACTGTGCATTCTGCCCTACTTACACACCCCCCGTAGTTTCAATTAGAGCAATTGTTTTCATTTTTCTTTCCTGCCCTGTCAAGTATTAATACAGTTGCTGTTAAGCTGCTCGTGTGGTCCCTCACTTAGGTGTTGTGTTTCCATGGTAAAGGCAGACATCCTTTTATACATACCTGGACCAAATCGTCATTGGCACAAACTGGTGTAATTCCATGAGAGCTGCGTTGGTTTGCACCATGTGAAGATATGGCATTCCTATGCAGCCAGCCATGTTCTTCTCTGTAATTAAAGGTTCTGTATGAATGCCTATAATCTATCTATTTTTTCAACTTGCTTTTCAGCTAGGTTTGCAAATAACCTGAGGTTTGTGTAGTCATTTATACTGATGGTCACAGTGGTGGTATATAGGCAATATGGCATGCAATTTTTTAATGTGCTTTTTCCCAGCCTTTCAAAAGTGGCTTTATAGGGATATCTGAGCTCTGTCAGTCTTGGCTGTAGTCAGGCAGATAGAGTTTGTAATGTGTGATGTTTTATGTTACGAATTGCTGGAGAATGTGTTCTTTGGAAACAAATGTCTCCAAATTCATCAGGAGAATGAAGAACATGGAAGGATGCCTGAAAGCTCTACAGCACAGGAGACGACATGCTTGCAGCTTAAGCCACCTGGCATATTGAGCACTAATGTTCACAGCTGAGGGCCACAGCACTTCCTGTGCTGTTTATCTGATCAAGAGAGCCTTCCTTTCATCCAGTAAAGAACTTGGCTTGAAATGGCATGTGTTGGGCTGGTGGGCTATGTGACGCACAGTGGGGTGAGGTTCACTGTCCGATTCTCCAGTCTGTCATGTAGCCCATCAGATGCTTATCACTGCCATATGCATGGGCTGAATGGATGATGTTGGGGTGCATGGAGACTTGATCAGGTCATGGCTGAGGTAGCTCAAGACCATGGTGGCTGGAGTCATGGAGACCTTTCTAGTGACCTCCCACTAGAATAAGGCACATGTGCAGAGATACAAGTAGGCTTTCTGTGATTTTCTACATAAAATAAGCAGGGATTACCTTTCCCAGCACTCCTGTTGGACAGTTTTCTGAAATGCATAAAATGCATTTGTGACTCAGTTCTCAGCAGCAAAAGAAGCTGGGAGCAGGTTCTCTGCAAACATCTGATTGATTCACATAGGAGGCAGTCGAGTTGCCTACCCATCCGCGTCTGGCACGATACAAGATGCTGTGATGCACTAACAGTGCCTCCACGTGTCCCACATTAGCTCCATCTGTCCCTAAAAGAGGATGTGGGTCTCCTGTAAGTCCTGTATTTTACCTGCCAGCCCCTGCAGGTGCCTTAGGTGATCACAAGCTTTTAAAATAGCTCTGGATGCCTATATTCAGACACCTCAAGCCCACCTACTGGTGAAGTGTTTCAGCTGAACGAACGGTGATAAAATTTATCTTCAGAATGAGATATTGGGACATTAAAAGATCCTTTGTGGAATTAGCAGCATTTTAATTCCAGTTTAAAGCTAAGGCTGTACTCTCAGCACCAGTGGGAGGTGGGCTGGCACCTTCACTCAGCAGCTGAGTGGTCTTCCTGGTTTGGGGAAACCTGGGAATGGGGTGAACGGATACCTGCGATTGACAGGTGGGTGTCAGCACCTCTCATAGGCAGCATCGGGCTCGAGGCAGCCCTGAGGCAGGTCTGTAGTGAAGTGCTGCATTTAGATTGTGGTAACTCCTGCCCTGGAAGCTGTTCTCAGGGTCGTACAAGCTGCAGTAATCCTGAGGCCATTCCCACCAGCTCTCTTGTATTAAGATGGCCAGGCACCTGATCTAGCATGACATGGTGTGTGTATAGAAGTGATGTAAAAGGTCCCTGTATATTTCCCAGTCCCATGACAAGTGCAGATCAGTTAAGCTCGAGGATCAGAGACCAAGCTGTATCTCATTTTATCTGAATTCCAAATTCTCATGATTTCAGGTAAACCACCCTGACTTTCCCTGTTCTCTCACACTGCTGTTTTTTCTTAATAATGTATTTTTTATCCATATGGGGAAATATTTTGTGCCTTCCACAGCTTCCCCAGGCTTCTGAATTTCTGAAATGACGGCGGCACGGTAGGTTTAAAATGATGATCAGCGTGACCCCAGAGCTGACCGCCACTCTGTCTTCCTTATGCAGTAGCTGTTTGCAGAGTCAGTGCAATTCTTTATATACAGGTTTTTTTCACCCCCTTCATGCAAAACAAAAGGGTTTGGTTGTTTTCCCAAAGCAAACAGTCTGTGTCAGCTGTCTCACACGAACAGAAAAAAAACCCACAACCAAAACAGCATAGCTTTTATGTCCACATCCATGAGTGGCAGGTCACAGGTTCCCTGCAGAAGTGATGGGGAAGGTAAACAGCTCAGAACACGCCGTGTTTGCCATGCCATTCCACTGCGCAGAAAAGCTGTCCCCAGCCTTTCTCCCTCTTATGCAGCAAATCACATACTGCTTTGTAAATAGCAGTTAATAAAAAAAGAAGCCAAATGATCATTCTTTATGAGACTCTAATTACAGCCCGCCCAAGACTTTTCCCTTGCACAAAAGGCCTGTAGGAATTTAGCCACCGTGAGCTAAATCAGGGAAGGTTTCAACTGTTGGGCTCGATATAAAAACAAATCAAATATGAAGGAATACACCTCTCATACCGTGCTCTTCCAGAAAAAGAAAGTTCTAAGAAGACAAAAGCCCAAAACACCGGAAGGTTTTATTTGTACTGGTCTGTATGAAGCCAGTTATTATCCTATCAATTGTTTGTGTAGCCGCTGTTTACACAAGTGAAAGGTGGCACATGAGAACCCGTACCAGCAGTCTGTGTTTTCCAACAAGGCCCCGCCATGCTAAAAGCAGGAGCGGGGAGCCTGGCCACTGTCCGGGTGTCCCCTCTGGTGGCTCGTGCGTGGGTTAGAAGGGACGAGATGAGCCACCTGCAATTTAGAAGATCTTCAGGGATGTGCTGCATTTAGATGGCTGCCTCTGTGGGATGCGGCTGGCATGGCCACTTCTCCCCAGCCATGGCCGGAGGAGGGCTGTGGTTTGCTGCCTTGTGCCTGGAGGCTGTCGCTCGTGGCGAGCGGGGTCTTGAGGCTGCAGTTTCGGTGCAGTGAGAGCAGAAGAGCCTGTCGCTCTCCGGCACACTCGTCTAATGTTGGCAAAGGGTGTAATTGTGGTATCCCACCCAGCTCTTGCAGAGGCTTTAGAGGAGAACAAGCAGATGGAAATCAGGTTTAAACTACCTTCACCTCCTTGAAATCACTCCTCAGAGAATTATTTACCAGGTAGTGCGAGGCTGGGTAACGTACTCCGGACCATAACGAATCATAAGATTGCTGACAGAGACCTGACCTCAGCTGTGCACAGAGGGAAAAAGGATGCTTTTGAAATCAATTTGCTGTCTAACCAGTTGCCAAGGTAGAGGTTTTAACAGAATGGATGATACTGTCCCTTCTTAACTCAAATCCTGCCGGCCACATTTCACACCATCTGGAGTTTATGCAGAGCCTGCTTTGGGAAGCCAGCCAGTAAAGAATTACAATAATCTAATCTTGCCACGATAAAAGTGTGAATAACCATTTCAGAGTCTGACTGGAAAACTACCGCAACCTGTCAATGCACCTTAGATGGTGGCTGAGAGGGCAGCTGGTGACACGCTGGAGAGTGTGTCTCAGGAGATAAACAGGAGTTGGCTCGTACCAAGCACCGAGCTGAAAACATCATGTTTTCATCAACTGAAACAGAGGGTGGAAGGAGAATGTAACTGTTGGGCTTGGGAGAGGTGACAGCCTCCATCCACACTGATCCCCATGGATGCCAAGGCACTCAGCACTTTTTGGGAGGGCTGGGGCTGTGTTTTTACAGCAGTTGCTCCAGGGCCACTATCTTTTAAGCCTCTGCAGCAGTCTCTGCTGGAAACCTTTGGTTTCACACTTTTAATTGTTTCTCAGATGGAATGAGAGTTGGTTCAGTCTTTGGTTTCCAGTGTTGTGGAGTTCCTAGTGGCAAATTTTTTTGTCCCACCCTGAAAAAGGGTTGCCACATAGCTTTCCCCACATTGTTTGTGTGTGGTGAAATAGATGATTTCACTGTAATGGCCACTAAAAGTTTTAAATGGCAGTTTTCAGGACTCACTGGTGCCTGGGAGACAAGGCATCTGCTTTAGCAACGTTCATGGCTTGACGTAAATTTGCTTCTCAGCATCACCTTAGAAAGGATCCTGGGACTCACCGACATGAGCATGCACTTTGCCACCTTTTAATTCGCCTTGCACCGTGCTTTATCTTTGCTTAGCCTGGTGCATCGTAGATGCTTTCTGTTTCCACCATGTCTCCTCTTTCAGCCTGGCTGCTATGGGGGGTGAAGGATAACTACAGAAACCTGTGTCAAACTGTCTAAATGAGAAACCTGCACTTCATGCTGCTTACAGAAAAATTCTGCTGCTTTCTTCAAGGGATGTTCCCAGAATAGGCACAATTTGAGGCAAAACAGAATGACTCTCACTGACAAACAGGTGCCTTTATGCTGCTCTGCAGCACTTAAGAACAATGTTCTGTGGCCCTTTTGCATGCACTTACAGGTAAAACAGTGGAAGTAACTTGCCCCAAAATCCCATAAGCAAAAGCTGCCCGAGCCTGGCTCCATATCTAAGTGTTTCATTTTCTTTGTAGTTGTCCAGCAGCCCATGGCAGGCCTGCTGCCGGATACGTATTGTGACAGGGTCCCAAAGCAGGGCTTGCTGTTCCTCTCTGTTTAGGTGAAGGGTTTTTCCCTGTTTTTACTGGCATTGAGCTGTGTGGTTGCTTCCAAGACAGGCTGCTTTGCACACAAGGAGAAGTGATGCAAGCTGTGAATTGATGGGAGAGGCTGGCTGTCGCTCATGAAGTGCAGGAAAGGGACGGTTGATGGCGGGTAAATCCCTCAGTTCAGCCCACCTAACCAGCAGCCGGGTTTCTGCTTCGTACCTGGAGTTAGTGTTTGGGCTGCCTGGAAACTGCTGTAGGGTGAAGTACAAGGATGCTTGTAGAATTAAATCACAGAGTTCAGTGATTACAGCATTATTTTGTACCTCTCTCATTTTTATTTCTAGCCCCATGGCCTATTGAAGCCACCTTTTAGGCAGTAAGTTCACTAGGGCAGGGACCTGACTTTTACAAGCCTCATCATTTATTTCAAACCAGAACTAACTTCACTTTTGCTAGTTCAGGTCAGTGGAGTTACATCCCTAAATCATGGGGAATTAGGACAAGAAGACCCCCTGTAGCACATTCTCTCTGCAGTACCTCGCACAAAGGGAAGAGTTATAAAATAATTCAGGTGAAGTTTCTGAAGTGGTTGTCATCAAGTCATGCACTGATGGATTGATGGTTTCAATCCATTGTGAAGCGTGGACTTCAGAGGAGACAGCCCAGTGTCACTGGCTGGGGCTCTTAAAGAATGGCTTGATACCCAAAAGCCCAGTGGCAAACTCCTTGGCTCCTTTATGCAAGAGTGTGGAGAGCGACCACCATTGTTTAAATCTTGGGTTTCTTAGTGCTTCAGAAAAGGGCAGTTTGCGTGCATAGCCCAGAGAAAGAAGATGAGCACTGATGTGCCGTTCAAAACCATTGGTCTGGCATTTATGGATCCAGCTGTAGGCAAGGGCTGGGGTGAAACATGTCGTGGGAAGGCAGATAGCACAAACATGAAAGCAGCACAAAACATGTGAGCCTATAAATAGCAGGAAATAAAGAACAATACTGTGATAAAATCCATAAGACAATAAAGACCAATGTGGCAGAGACCGTTTCCCCCCCACCCTTCTCCAGAGTTTCTCCTCTTTCCCAAAGCTGCAGAGATCATCTGACTGCTGTGTGGTAAAGCCCAGTCAGTTAAGCACCAACTCCAGTGCTTGGAGCCTTACACAAAGTATTTCAAAACCCCGTTCTTCTTTCTTTCTTGATGTCCTGCCATGGCTATTGTGGTATTTAAAACCATTCCCAACTCACCAGCTCGTCAGAGCAAGGAGAAAAGAAGGAAAAGGAAGGGGGAAGAAAGCCCTATGGAGATTCAGAGTCATTAACAGCCTTTATAGGGTTTCAGACATTTTTGTGGTAATTCTTTGGAAAGGACACATCCATGATGAGCTGGGGTTTATTTTGCCACTGGCATAAGAAATGAGACTGTTTCCAAGAAAATGCTGTTTACCAAGAGGAGGGCAAATGTAACTAGAAAATGGCAATGGATGTGAACTAGGAACCTTTTTTAAATTTTGGGTAATTACCAGCTCCTGACCTGGCCCCTTTGAACTGGATGAAGAACCAAGGAAGCCTCTGGCAGCCTCTCCGTCATCTATGGCTGTGCAGTGGGCACTGCAAAGCTCCCTGCCTTCTCTGGCAGCAGCACCTGAAGGCAGTTAATTACCCTGAGAGATAGCCATCACGGGTAAGCCTGGATCTCCGAGGAACATGTCCTGTCAGGAGGTAACGGCTCTGTGGGCCCAGGATGTCATGAGAACAGCTCACATATACACATCTTGCTGGTTTGGAGTGTAACCTTCTCCGGGGACCAGATTTTCCTGGGTATTTCTGCAGGACCCTGCCCTGTGCTGCCCTGATTTCTGAACCAAATCTTCAAATGGGCTAACACTAACTTACGTGGAAGGAGTGAGGCTGATTTATGGCAGTGGAGGTTTGATGCTTTATTGTAGGGAACAAGAGGATTATATTAGCTTCAGAGTTAAGGTCACAGCTGGGACTGGAACTCGGGAATTACTGGGCAGGTCTCTCAACTGCTTCTGTTAGCTTGAAAGAGGGAGTTGTACTGAGGAAAACCTCCAAGAATATCCGATTTAGTGGCAAATCCACTCTTTTTTTTCCCATTCTAAGATGCCTGTCTACTAATGAACGCTGCTTTTTGTGCTCGAACAATGGAGTTGCTCCCTCCTGGCCCACCCAATCCTCTTACAGGATCCCACAAGGGAGACGCAAGGACAAGTTCGGAGGTGATGCAATGGGAGAGGTGCATTATGCAAAAGGCGACCGCTTTGGTTCATGGGGATCAGAGGTGACGGCGAGGTCTGAGGAGGTCTGACTAAAAGGTTGACTGGCCACCACTAGTGCTACGTCACACTCCATCATGAGGCATGGCTAACGAACGGGGGATTTGTGTCCCTCCACAGCTGGGGGCTGGATTTCTGCATACATGGGAGCATGCCCCATGTTATGCTCTTCAGCTTTGTGTCCCTTCATGTTCTGTTACGCTGTTTTCAGTTCTGTTTTGTGGAGGCAGAAAGCCTCAGGGGATCTCCCTTCCACCCCATGGGCTGCTTCTTCCATCTGAGGCTGTATTTTGATCCTGAATAATGTTTACAGTTTTCTCCTGTAGGGTAGTAGGCCAGATATTCCTGTTCCACTTCTTTTTTTGGACAGATAAGAACATTTTGAGCAAGGAGATTAAGTAAATCAGCCAATTCATATCTTCTGACTCCTACTCAGTGCTTTAACCCATGTCAAACAGCCTTCCCAGAATACTGCAATGTTTGGGAGGGGTCCTGGTAGCTAGACATTTGACTTCATCTCGTTTATGAAATTTTGCTTGTTCTGCCTTTCTTGATCATTAGTCCACGAGGCAGCTTGCGTGCTTTTCTGTATCCAACACTTCTTTCTGCCTTTTTTTTTTTAACATTTCCAGAAGGACTTGTTCCTTAGAACAGATGAAGCATATATCGAGAAAACGAACAGGCCAGATTGTCTAGTGCTTAGCACCCACCGTTGAGGACAGATTTTCCGGAGAGCTCAGTTTCCAAGGAGCCATCTAAATAAGTGACAGATACTCAAAAGTGGAAATGTGCCCACTTATTTTGGTACTCAACTAGTGCTAGAGCCACTTTGAAAGACTTGCTCTGCTATGGCTGTACTCCTTCACTTATGCTACAAGATGTCCACATCTCCCTCTTGTGTACCCTACTTATGTCCCTCTGCCATGCTTAGCCTCGTGCCATGCTCCATCCCACAGGTCTCATCTGGTCTCATCCTGCTTGTTACCATGTCCTTCTGCTGTCATTAAAGGGTCAGCATGTACATACACTCACATTTCCTTCAAGGGGCCCATCAGGGCTAATGCCCCAAATGCAGAACATATGTGCAACATAAATTAATTGTTAAGGCTAATGCTGATTGAAGTTTGGTAATTCAGCCTGCAGGATATACCATATGTTTGAAGTGTATTGTCCAAGTTTAGATTTTAAACTCCCAAGGGCAGGGACCACTCCTTCCTCTGTGTTTACATAGCACCAATAAGACCAACAGTGCTTGGGTCTGAAATACATTAACCTTAGCCAATGCATTGTTAAGTTTAATAATGACTAGTTAACATTAAAGCACAATGGATAAAATATATAGACAAAGACTTATTTTGGCAGGGATTTTTGTCGTGTTTTTGATGCCAGATTCCTACCCAAGTAAATGCTCACTGGTCATCTGAATCGTTGACATTGTCTTGGAAAACTCACCCTTCATATTGCACCATCCTGGTTTTCCCTTGTTCAGCAACTGACACTAAGGCATGGACCACTGTTTAGGGTAACTTAGCCAGAGTCCACCTAAGTGAAGAGTCTGGAATAGGAAGGCACCTAAATGAGATGCCGGACACTGAGCTCTGGGAATCACAGAGGCAGGATGTAGATGGACAAAGTAAAATAAAGATTCTGAATGCAAGAACTTAATGTCGTTTCTTATTATATATCTCATTAATTTGTAGTCCCCAGAAACCAGACTCAAAGGTTACTGTGCACAGGCCCTCCAGCGGGAGGATAAGAGAACTATAGGAATGAATCCAAACCTCGTCTGAACTGACAGGCTGTTTTTCAGTGCAAGTTATGCAACATGTTAGTACCTCTAGGTATAGGACCAGTGGGATTTAAACTTGTACAGCAGATGGTCCGTGCATCATTGCTGGAATGCGCCTGCTGACCCTAGGGCAGAGCCTGAATGGACTTCAAAAGAGAGACAGAGCATGCTTCAAAGTGTTATTGTTTAAATGTTCCACTAAATGGGGACTCCGGAACAAAATATCTAGCTGAGGTCAGTCTGAAAAATGTCAACACACATAATGAGAAAACAGCATGTTGTGTGAGAAAGAATATTTCATAGGGGTATTCTGGCTATTTTGAGTTGAAAAAACCCCACTTGTATCGTGTGTCAGCAGGTTGTCATAATCTAGGTCTCTTTCCTCGTGAGATGGGAGCTTCATTTGCTTTGTTGGAAAGAGCAAGGTCTGTACATGAAGGTCATAAAAGCCTTCGGAAAGTGTGGTTTGTCCCCAGCCAGGTACTCTGGGAGAACCGTCAACCAAAGTTATGGCAGATGTGTTGCAATACTGCACTGAGTTAGCCTTGCCAGCCTCCCTCCCACTCATTTCCGAGGAAAGCTTGTGAGGACCCCGTGTATGGTTTAAGAGCATGATCCTGTGATTTATAATCATGCACCATGTTCTGTTCTGTCTGTTCCTCCCAAAGCCCATAATGCCCACTCATAGGATATTCTTTCACCAGTGTAATCCACAAGTTTTGGCTTCTCCTCACTCTATTCAGGGGAACTTTCAGTACGAAAAAGATTGGGTTCGTGTTCAAATCAATAGGATTAATATCACAAAGAAAGATTTCTTAGGCAAGTCAAGCTTAACAAGATCAAGCCTTCAGTAGGAAATTCAAGACTCGGCCTTTGACTTGCTGGTCCGGCTGGGCTGCATCTTAGGCGCTGCGAATATCAATGGTCCAGTAGCTTTTGTTCAACAAAAGGTTTCTGTGTTGGCCACTGGCAATTCAACATGGGTGGCTGAAAAATAATTTCCTTTACTGGAAGCTAACAGCAACAACCTGAACTTTCACAGCACCTTGTCCTGCTGGGGCATGCCTCTATCTTGATGGAGACATGTTACAATAACACAGAGATTAAAAGCTAACCCTCCCTGCAGACGTAATAATGATCCAATGCCAGGAAGAGCAAACAAGACCCTTGTTAAATAAAGGGAAGGCTTGTTCCCTTCACATATCAATATTCAAAGATCAGCCAGCTTGGCACGCTGGGGTGCAAAGCAAGCCACTGGGCAAGGTAAAAAGCAAAAGGGCCCTGGAGACCTGTAAGTGAGGTGTCATTAAACCGAGAAGATAACTTGTGCCGGTTTGTAGAGTCTCTGTATTTTTGTAACATGTCGTAACTGACACAAAACCTGAATAGCAATCAATTTAAGTGGGTCAAAAATAGCATCCACACCCTCACTGGAGTCCCAGTTGTTACACCCAGTATCACTACTCAGCTGTTAGCTGTGGCTCAGGTTAAGCAAAAACTGTAAAAATGCCCCTAACCAACTATGAATTCAGCAAAGCTTTCTGGCTTACGCTTATCTTCAGTGTATGCTTAACTTCAGCAAGGATAGAAACTCTTTGTTAAATAAGACTTTTAGACCTGCAGAGAGCTGATAAAAAAATCATTCAGAGTTTCACCTTTTTTATTCTGTTTGCAGAGTGCTACAAATAGCTGATACTCGACGTGTAGATTGTTGCGAGTATTCAGTAGTCAAAATTCAAAGTGTGTCAGTAAGTTAAAGGTGACCTGTTATCTCAGTGTTCCCAAAGCGGAGGAGTTACAACACGTTTCTGCTTAACGTAATTGGGTTTAGGAATCCTGGTTCCCTAGAAATAGTGTCACTCCAAAACAGACACACTCTGCAAACTCTCCAAACTTCAGCTTGTTAAACTGTTCATGGAGACTAAAAAGCATGAGTCAAGACAAAGTGAATTGGTTTAAAAAATCAGAACAAAACTTTGCACAACAGGGAAATAAACTCCAGTAAACCGAAGGAAAAGATATTACATCCATTACTCAGTTCGCATTTTTTACTCGAGTATAATAGGACTATAAACATTTTCTGTCAACAGCTTACAAAGAAACTTGTTCTGAAAGTGATGCATGGTGAGAACTTGCATCTAAATTGGGTACATCTAAATCAGACTCTGACTACGGAACATTCCCAAAGGTGGCTTTTGGTTAGAGCTAGACAAGTAACGCAGAAAAGAGTGCACAAATATTGAAATAAAAAACACCCCCAAACCTCACAGGAGCCCTCCCTCCTTATGTTCATTGTGCAGAAGTATTTGGGGGACAGTGTGTTTATTTGGGTTTGCACTTTGCGGGCACGTGGTCCCCAGTTCTTGCAGAAAACACACTGTTTGGTATTCTCCTCTTAAATTGCAAAACGTGGCCAAGTGTTTTCTGAACAAGGAAGGGTTTATAAGTGCACTGGGTGAGGCCTACACCATTTCAGTTCTCACTGCAGTAGGTGGCAGAGATTCTTTACATTCTCTTGCTCATTTACATTACGCAAACAAACAGAATTCCCAAACCATGAAGCCCACAAATTATGTATGTAGCTAGTCTACGTAATCACAAGTTCCCTTTATGGTTACTTTTATCTTCTCTTTCTCTCAAGCTTTCCTCTGCCTATATCACTGCTGGTCTTTACTAAGCCCCACATTCTACAAACATTTATGCGCATGATTTACTTTATGCTTTTAAGCAGTTGCAGCGAGTTCAATAGGTGGTAAATAGATAATGAAGTAGAACACAATAGACCGGCATATCTGCACAGATCAGACTGAACCAAGTGAAGTTACAGCTGTACAGAAAGTTCAGCATGTGGGTGAGAACTTTCAGGGCCGTAGCTTGTAGGACCTGCCAGAACTGGCATTCGTGTTTGTGCAGCACCTGCACAAAGGGACTCCGAATCTGACCAGGATCCCTAGATCCCAGTGTGCTAGTAAGTAGTGAACTGCTATAGGGACGATAAGTAGGCACCAAACAGCAAGTACTCAGAAGTTCGCGAAGAGTCTAACACAGGGTATTGCCAATACATCTGCTGATGTGTGCATCTGTAGATTGTTCATTCAAACGCTGCCTCTTTTGGGAATGCGAAAAGATTCCCACTACCCATCAGCTGCTATCTGACCTCTTTAAAATAAACTTGTCTTAGTGGGCATGTGCCTGCATCACCAAAGAGACTATCAAATTTGGCACTGTGCTGCAGTGGGAAAGCCAAGTCCGGGTGGCGGTGACTGTTCGACATTCCTACTCTCAGATACCCTATCGTTAGGTCAAGGTTGTAGTGCAGTGATGTGGGGCAGTGAGCCCCCTGCCTGCATGCTGCCTGTCCAGTGGCTAAATCATCGTTATTCCAGACATTTGTCGCACACCATTATACAGGGGTACACTTAATATCAACTGAAGGTAAGGTGACTGTAAGCGCTTTGACAAGGCTTTAGCAGATATCCAGCAGCGACAGCAGCGTGCCAGGTGAGAGGCCCAGGCAGCAGCTGGCAAGGCGTGTTTTATGTAGCTTTGTGAACGCAGACTATGCAAATATATTCAAAGGATGTTCTAGAGGCAAATTGGTTGGAGCTAAATTTGCCCGGATGCTCTTGAATCTGCTTATTAGAGCCCTTAGCTTGAAAATTAGCTGGGACTGATGAGTTGAATCAGAGCTGGCTTTAGGATCTTTGCATATTAAGAAAGCCACAACCAGATTAAATGTGTGCATGTCTACATAGCATGGAAATTCATCTCTCAGTGCCTCCCCCGGCTACTCCCAAGATGAGAGCTTCACAATGCTTAATCTGTGGAAAGCTCCTGTTAGAGGGCTGGGCAACTATTTTGCCTTGAGTTTGTAAGTTAAGAAAAAATGGAAAAATAGTTTTGATTTTTGTACCTGCATTTCATTTTGCCTGCGGAGGCACTCCTTGGCAGTGAACTCACGCCTTCCCTCTCCTGTTACATGTTCCATTACCAAAGGTGAATAATCAAGACAAATATGAAGAACGAGAGAAGTATGTACTCGCTTACTCAGATAATGAATGTGAAGGATGAAATCACCTCAATCCTGAATTAAAAACAACTACTCCGGCATCCTATTACGGTGGCAAAAGATGCTGGAAGGAGGTGGGATGTGTTGTGTCAATGGCTGTCATACTTTTGCTTCCTTGGACTTCTTCCCCTGATAAGGGCAACTGTTGAAACTTTTCTTTCACCTGAGTATTGACTTTAAAAAAGAAAACTGTCTTGAGCAATGGTTTAAGTCCATTTCTCCAAGACAACTGGTGGAGCGTATCTGCTCGGCCACGGGGCATTTTCACAGATGGACAGTACATTTGGCCCCTTTGTGGCCATCTCTGCAATCCTTCGCAGAGGTCCAGGGCAGCGGCTCTGCCATCTGCCTGCCTCGGTCACCCTATGCCAGACATTAACTTGGATCAGGCTTGCCCTTATGGCAGCTACACTATGTCTGACCCCTGCCTGGGTGTACAAAGGTGGGAAAAGGGTGGGCCGTTTCCTGCGCTTAAACAACTGAGCACTGTTAGCTCAGGGACAATTGAGCCTCTGGTGTTTATACTGTCTTTGTCTGGATAAACTGTATGGATACAGTCCCAATGCAGTCACTAGGCGATTTTCTTGCTGATTTTCGTGGTGCCAGCATTTCACCCTTAGTGTGTATTTTAGGCATCCCATCTTGAATCAGTATGTCAAGCCTCTTAAAACTGCATTACGTTTATGCTTGGATTTATTTGTTGGTACTTGTCTTTTGCTGAGGAAACCGAAACTGGGCACAGTTTTATAATGTGTGGTCTTCCTGGTGCCCTGTAGAAGGTAAATGACACCTCCTTGTGACACATTAAGTCATTCCTTTGCATAGTCTACTCAAGTATCCTCAAAGAATTTGACACCAAGGATGTCCCAAGGGATTGGCCTCCCAAAGCCACGTTCCAGGATTTGAGCACTCAGCTCAATGTAAAGCTCAAAATACTGCTGAGGCAGAGAGAGAGATTCAGTATCTTGCACTTCACAGAACCCAGATGCATTTTGCACACACCAGCTATAATGTAAGGAACGCGGGTCAAATCAGAGAATTTCTCTTCTCTCAGCCTCCAGCTTTTCTAATTGCGTTGCAGTGATTGGTCTCCAGCTGTGAGGAAATACAGAAAGCTTCTTATTTAGTAAATTTTCGGTAATCCTAAAGAAACTAGTTCCTCTCTCCCGGGAATGGCACAGCCTGTGTTCCTTCAGAAACATCTTCCTAAATAACTGCAGACACTGAAAATACCTCTCCAGCCCCCCATGGGCTGGGATAAGATTTACAGTGTAGTCTCCCCGACATTCAGTCAACATGCTTATGGTTTCTTTCTGGATTCTTCCTTGCCATATTCTTGATGGTGTGTTAGATCTGCTAAGAGGGGATAAGGTCCTATAGAGGTGAGACCATCTTGTACTGAAGAGATATTGTTATACAGACGTATTTGGATTATTTGCTTGCCTTTGCATTCAATTTGTACATCACCCTGAAACGGCATGCAATTTTTCAGCATGAAAAACATCTGGAAAAAATGCTTAGGAAAAACCACAGATTTACAATAAAAACAAAATAATTCCTACCAAACAAACAAACTGTTGAATTTGTCCCTAGAGCTTACTGACTAGAAGATGATGGCATAGAAGGTTCCTGAATTTATCCATCCTCAAACATCCTTTTCTTCCTCAATGGCATTTATACTCCTGAGAAAAAGTCAGAGCTGGTCAGGTCTAGCCCTGGCATCTTTCAGTGGATTATTCCTAAAATAAAGTGGCTTTTCCAAGCCTGGTGGTTTCAGATGTTATGATCGATGTTTATTCATTTGTCCTCTCTTTCCATGGAACTGGCAATGGCTGCTGTTTCTGTATCCAATACCACTGTTATGTCTGTTGCTCTAATCTAGATACTTATATGGTCTCCACCGTCGTAATGTTTGAGTGCATCCCAAGAATTTTAAAAAAAGGAAAGAAAAACCCTAGAATAATAACAAACTCTCTCTTTTTTCCTTCCCAGCCTGATCTTAACACGAGTCTTGAGTTTTTGTGCTTGTATGTCTGTGAGGAACTTACTGAGGAAAAGCTGAAGAAATGGTTCCTACCTTCAGCTGTGCAAACAGAGTGGAAAAGGCCGGCATGGGAGAGCCGGAGCGGTGACCTGGGCTGCGGCAGGAGTCTGCCAGCACTAGATGTGCTTCCCCTAGTTTTTCTGCTCCTTGGCCCCTGGCTTGGTAGTGTTTTCCATGATTCCTGGAATCTGGCAAGTCACAAACATTATGAGGGGCAGAGGGTAGACGTGGGTTTTTCTTTCGAGAAGGAAAACTGCTATTTCTGCCTGGAGATGAGTTGCCCTGATCGGCTGTCAGTGGAGGTGTCGCTTCTATTTATTCTGACCACGTTTGGAACAAGATCAGCATTTCTGTGTGTCTCATCTTTGTCTGGGGATTGTTGTATACTGTTCCTGTGGACACTGAAGTCACTCAAACCAAAATTTCTCCTGCAAATTCAGTCTGGTTTAGATAGCTTTCTCTCTAGAAGGCTGTGACTAGTTTTTAATGGCTTGTTGGGAACCTGGTCTTATCTGCTCACCTATTGCCCAGTTTCGGTGGACCTGCAGTCCAGGGGGAGGAAAGGCTGATGAGCCTTCAGGTCCATCAGCTTTGTGCCTTATCTGTGGGGAAGAAAGCAAATCCGGTGTGCATGAGATGGGCTAGGTCTTGGTGAAGATTTAAGGGCGGTAAATCCTACCTGAATAAGAACGAGCTGAAGTGCGTCATGTGCTCTGAATCCAAGAGCAGCACATGGAAGAATTAGCAATGTATAAAAATATAAGTAAACACATGCCAGCATTAATTGGAGGAACATGTCCTTCTCACTGACCTTAGCCCGTGTGACCATACCTCTGCTGTATGGGACATGAGCCCTTGATTTCTCCTGTAACCAGTAGACAGAAACTGCATTTCCAGCTGAGGGATTAAACTGCACGTGAGGAAATGATTGAGTGCATTCCTGACACACCTTTTTTTAGACCTCTATCAATGAAAAGAAGTATCATTATGTCTCATATTTGGGCTGGAAACTAAGCAATTTGCGTATTTGCAGGAATGAGATGCAGTTGTCCCAGGAGTTTTTGTTGGCAATAGGACAGGCAGCTGTCAACGCTTCAGTCTACAAGTAGATGCAGCTCATTAGGACAGTTGGATATCATCAGATTAGCTGGGCTTGGAGATAGGGTGAGACAGGAAAACATATGACAAGAACTGGCATCGCAAACCCTCCCCCTTCAGAAATACTACCTCAAAACCAAGGAATGTTGCCGTCGATCGTAGCCAATATCAATAGAATAGATCCTAAATTAAGGGCAGACTTGCCAAGTGTTTCAGCATGGGTTTCAGTGCCCCTGGTACACATAAAAGTTATGGCACCAGTTCTGGACTAGTTACTGGGACTCCGGTAATGATGTTCCTGGCATAGCACTCCTTGCAAACACGTACTTTGGAGGAGTTCCCATACATTTTTTTATTGTCCACTAGAGCTGTGGTGACAAGCTGTGTGAAATCTATCCAGAAAACTGGAAAAAATCAAAACCAAAGGGAAAAAACACAACCAAACCTGATCAAAGATGGCAAAGCGTTTCTTGTGTAGACCTAAAACAAGGTTTGAAATCAAAAGGATATGGGATGACTGTGTAAGAGTCGTGGAGGAGGGAGTTTTAGGCTTTCTTTCAATGCCCTTGGAAGACTGCCTGACATACTCTGTGCAGTTCTGGTACCAGAAAGATGTTTGCAGACTGGAAACAACTCAAAGATGAATGGCGAACAAAAGCAACAGCAAAAAATACCTGAGTGGCAGCAGGGACTAGTTTTGAAAAAAGCTTAAATAGACTTGAATCGGTGACAGACAAAGGTAGCCAAGGTCCTCGACAGTACTCCATGTGTATTTGAAAAACGTAAATGGAAGCAGGCAGATGAAGTGTTTGTCGGCGTGCATTGCTATGATTCAGTTTTGTGTTCAAAACCTCTTTGTTCTAAGCACACTTCTCTTTTCAGAGCTTGAGCCTTAGCTTTGCAACCCAAGCAGCAGGGATATGTTGTGTTTCTTTAGGACTTTTTATCAGATGATCCCCAAAGGCTTTACAAGGGTGAATTAAAGGAGCTTCATGTTAAAAAAGTAAAAAAAAAAAAGAAGATCAATTTATTTCTCCCCAGATGCAGTCAGCTCTGGAGTAAAGTAAAAGAAGAGCTGGATTCTCCAGTGGGCGAGATCCTTCTCCCTTTACCACAGAGTCACAAAGGATTTGCTATCCGCACTTAGTTCATATCTGGGGATACTGTGAGCAAAGGAAAGAATGATTCCCCAGTCATCGAGAGGGCACTGCAACAAGGAGTGCAAGGACTAGAAATTTTATTACATTAAAATGTAGGGGAGGAATAAGAAAGACAGAACTGCAATTTCCTTGAAGGGTATTAGGCTTGACCATTGTAGCTGTTGCCTCCATTCTTAATAAGTACAAGGATGTACAGACAAGACTTTGATGTTACTTCTCTGCTGAGCAGCACCTCTGCTTACTCAGTACTGATTTGAGGTTGCTAGAGCAACACCAAAACCACTTCCTATAGAGCATAGACGCGCTCTGCAGGCCTCCTGGGCCCACATAATTAGCAGAAGTTGTGAAACTTCATGGAGGAAATACAATGCAAAGTACTAAGACGTGTGGAAACCTTAAAAGGGGATGTAACTTCAACCACTTCTTAGTCAATGCTAAGGGAAAATAGGAGTGTGATGGCCTTATAATTAAAAACCTCTCTATTTTTGAAGAAAATTTTATTCTGTTAATAAACAAGAGGAGACTGCTTAATAAAGAAAAGAAACACTTTTGTTTAAATTTGAACAGCTCCCTTAAAATACTATTTCTGTGCACACTGAGCCTGTGTGAGTTATTTTAAGCCTTATACTTGTATTTACCATTCATGTAGCTTTCATGACTGACATAATCTCAAACGCCAGAGGATGTGCAAAACCTACTGGGTGATTTGCAAAATCTTCCGGTGTTGGAAATTTTTCTGATGATGAAATACTTTATTAGTTGCTGCTATTTTATCTCATTACTGGCTATTGCCACATGAATCCTGAGGGCTTTGCAACAAGGACGATCTGCACTCCTTAAATTATAATTTCTGGGATGATGCTAAAATACTGTGCAAAAACTGATATTCATGATTATTCAGACAATTCTCTGTTTCAAACATAACTTCCATGAGACTTTAGCCAAGAAAAACCCAAGGAATTCATATCTAGGCAGTTTGCTAATAAAATCCCCAACTATTTCTGTAGAATCTGATTTACTTCTCAGTTGTATTGGTGTGATCCTGGGAAGGAAAGTTCAAGATCTGCTTAACTAGGAGTTTCTTTTCCAATACACTTCCTACCAAATTCTGTGATTTGGGGATTCCGTGCTGAAAGTGTTCCCAGCGCTTTTGATGTTGAGCTTTTGCTCTCTGCCTGTCACGTGTCCCTGGCTGTAACAGTAATACAGCAGCTTCTGCTGGTTTCCCCTCATATTCTCAGAACAATTCAGATTTTGGTATATGCCAAGAGAATCATAAAAACATGGACTGTAAGTTTGGGGCTGTGATTCTGCAAGAATTGATGATGACGTTACTCCTGGAATGTTGCAGCTCGTTAAAATATCACCTTGCTAGAAAGTATCAGCAGGCTGAAAGGAAAACATCAGCAAGCTTGAGAGATTCGCCCATAACAAAAGATCAGAAGAATGGCTTTTGAACCAAAAGACAAGTGGTGATTTTGACACAAGCACAAACACGAAGGTCAGTGTGGATGTTTATACAGAAACATGGGAGAGTTCTCATCTACTTTACAGCTGAGTCAAGGGATGTAGTTTCTATACGTTTATCGCCTGATCTGGATACAACATGGCCAAAAAGATGTATTGTGTAGCTGGGATACAACCAGGTCAAAGTCCCACACAAGCCAGTGACTTAAACTAGTTGCTAGCACCCAGGTGCCCTGGCCACAGCACCTCCTTGTGCAGCACACCAAAGACAGGCCAGGAGTCTCGTAGCCATGGCTCATGGCCCAACAACAGTTGCAGGAAGGTGTTGGACTAACGGTTTGACATCGATGCAAAGGAAATGCCCTTTGACTATTAGAAAACAAACTCCAGTAATGTGACCTATTAGGCTGGGAGGCAGGTACCCACAACAGACCCACTGCTGACAGCTGGGGTACGTTTAAAACTAGGTTGTGCAAAATATTAGAGACTGTGCAGCACACAGCAGCCCAGCACTGGCAGGGAGACAGCTGACTTGTGGGATGCTGGAGGTCTGCAGAGATCTCCATGGGTCTCAGGCTTCTCTTCCATCTCTGATTTCTGCCCTACTGACGTTTGGGTGCATTACTGTCCTGTCATGTGATTTGTTTTATAACCCAAAGGGGACAGCTGAATTCCTTCTACAGCAACAATATTTTTGTGATGCCAATGCCATGACCTTTATTCATGAAAAACAAAGTACAAATGGGGAAAGCAGGGTGGAGCTCTGTCAGAAATGTGATGTAAACAGCTACAAAGACATGGCTGTGCTCCTCCGAAGCCATCTCCCACCAGGTAAGAATCAGAGAAACAGGCATTGCAAACACAGCAGAGATCCTATCAGGTATTTTGTTAAGCTAATTGCCTATACCTAAAAGCAAGGTCTAATACAAATTGCCAAATTGAACTTTCGGTCAGATTAGACAACATCATCCACAACAACAATAGCTTCCAAAGGTTTTATGGAAACAAATTCCCATTCCAGGTATCTGCTGACATTTTAAAAAAGCCAGTCTCTTTTCTACCATTCATGAAAGTAATATGAACAATTCAGCAGGAGAGGAGCTCCCGTTTTGTTGTGGAAACAGTCTCCGCAGTACCCTTGAAAATTCATCCCGAGGCAAGTTTGAAATAATTCATGCTTTTGCTCTTTCAAAAATATCTTCATGTTTGGAGTGAACAGCTGTGTTGCTGGTGGAGAACAGCAGAAATATGACCTGGATTAAAACCTACATCTTACTGGGAGAACTGGGAGCTTAGTCTCCCAGTAGGGAAGTGACATTTAGGCAGCAACATTTGCAAAGTGGCCAAGAGCTCCGGGGTGGCATGAATTCAGCTTGAGGGGAAACCTGAGTTTAAGCCAGGTGGATTGGGTGTGCGGCAGTGGCCGCTGCTCCAGCTGGAGATGGTGTCTGTGCCCTGAGCTCCAGCATGCCACTGGATTTGCCTCCATAAACGCCATACCCCCACTCCACATGGCTTCACAGGACCTCCGGAGGAATTGGATGGAAAAGCTCCCAGGAGTCCACCACACCCTCCACTGTGTGCCTCTGCTCTGTGATTTATTCAGCTCTGTCATCAGGCAGTCCCAGGGCCCCGCTGTTCCAGATGATGCCCAGTCACTGCTACAACCCAGCCTGGCCACGCTGCTCCCCTGCCAGCCCCCCGAGCTGTGCCGCCAGTGCCCACCCCTGCCCAGCACTCGCTGTGGGGCAACAGGGACCAAGGGTGCATTTGGGAGTGCCAAGGGCATCCCAAATCCGCTTCGGCTGCTCCATGGGTCACTGGAATTTGCTTCCCAAGGGAATGTGGGAGCCTGGGGGTGAGTTTTCACACTTCTCTCCATGAATTTAACAAGCCCAACAGGCAAACAAGCAGGAATAAAAATAAGAAAACTTCAGGTCTTTTGCTGACACAGAGAGTAAGAGAAAATTGCTCGGTGCTACAGGCAGCCTGTGACCAACTGTGCACAAAGTTTTAACTGTTTGTGGCCCATTTAACAATCAACGAGTGGTAAGATTGAGCTTTGATACAGATCAGAGCTGACTGGTGTTGGCCAAGCAGATTTTGAGGCACAAATGTGGATTTCTTGTGCTTCATGCTGAGCCTGTTCCACCCCCTCCCTTCTCCACATCCTCCCGTGTGGAGGCAGCAAAGTGGCATTGCTGGGGCTGGGGGAGACGGGGAGCAGCCACTCTCTGCCAGGGCGCAGCACCGGGCTGGTACTGCTGCTGGGCAGGATGAGGCCACCTGGCCGTATGCTGGACCCAGCCGGTGCTTCGCTTTCTTGATTCATAGGACCACTAGTGGGTACCTGGCAGGGAAAACGTGCCTGTTACGGGGGCTGTCGTAGTTGAATGCATAGTTGCCAGACTGGAAGGATCCTGGTGTGATCTCCTGTGTTAGTGGATCTCAGTGAGGCAAACAGCCCCGTCGTTACCAGTTTGCATTGTGTTTGACATAACAGCTGCAGGGCCGAGTGGGGCAGAGGGGCTCCTGTGCACACCAGAAGCCCGAGCCCAAGGTAACTGAGAGTCCCGAGTAGCTTGAGGGAGACCTTACAAGCTCATGTTGTGTATCGCTTTACATTAATGCAGCTTTGTGATTACATGCTACTTTGCTTAGATGCGCATTTTAAATAAAGTGTTAGCGAATTTTATTCATTGCACGTGAAGGGAAGATCAGACTTTTTTTTTTTTTTTTTTTTTTTAAGGAACAGTAAATAACTCACAGCTTTCAGAAAGCAATGTACTTCTAAAACCGGTAAGGAGCCAAACACAAAGTGGTGGCTGCTCCCTGAATCCCGGGTTGTGTCCCTCAGTCCTGTCAACTCTCCTTATTTCTGGCTGGGCTTGTACAGAGGAGAAACTTGATGAAGGTATGCTGGGCCTTCAGGATGAAGGCTGGGAATGCAACGTGTATGTGTTTGCATTGGCCAGGCAGGGTGAGGCTGCAAGTGCATGGGTTTGGGGGCAGTTTTGTCTCCTTAGCATCTGTGTTTGCTTGCTCTGGAGCCGTGTGGTTCCTGGGGGTGTGCTGCCTCACAGCTCTGTCCCTCGCCGCCAGCTCTTTCTACTGCTTGAAAAAGGCCAGAGAAGAAATCCCTCTCGCTCCAGCTTCTCTTCTTCCTAAACAGGTCAGTCTTTCAGGAGGTGGGAAGGAAATGCCTTGTAAAAATACCGTTGTCAAGGCCACCTCTAAACAACATGGCAGACATGCACACCATTAATAAATAGGGACAGGCAAGAAAACCCCCTGAAATGCTGCCTTTGCTCATAACACCACCAACCAAATCGCCCTGGCCTCGGGCCACGTCAGGAGCTCACTGCCCAGGAAGCACCCGGGTGAACTTTCCAAAACCTGGATCTGCCCAGGTTGGAAGATAAGAGTCAGGTATCCCAAAGGAGAAGTGCAGGGATGCCGCAGTGAATATTACTGAATTTATTTTAGGCAGCGGAGATTCTGGCTGAATGATCACTTGAGAGCATGCCAAAGGCCCAGAAAAGGTAACTGCTTAGGGAGGCTCAAGGTCACCCAAGGCTGGAAGCCGCTGGCCTCTCCTCGATGACATTGCTGCCCTGCGGAGCGGCGTGCTGCTGCGGAGGGGAAAGCCGAGGCATCCCCCTCGGAGCGTGCGAGCAGTGCTGACAGCGCTTGTGCCGGGCTGTGCCAGAGGACGGCGGGCATGGCCGTGCCAGGAGCGGTCGGAGCCACCCTAAGCAGGAGGTACGGCGGATGCTGCTACATCGCTCTGCCGGTTAAAAGCAAAGCTCCCGAAGCCGGCTCTGCCTCCCCTGCCACCAGATGCAAGCAATTTGTTTTGCATTTGGACTGGTAGTCCGGAAGACCGAGGCGCTGTGTTTTTAAGTTTATATTACATGTTTGCTTTCCAGTTTTGTTAATTAAAATCATGTAACTGGATAGCTTGCAGGGGTTATTTGAAATTTTCTATTTTTTCTGGACGCTTAAGCAGTTGATGCCCTTCTTCTCTGTGCTTGCAGTGTATTAATTCACCTAGCTAGAAATTCTATCTGTTTGGACTGGTAAAAGCGTGCATTTGGGAATGGTGGTGTTTCTTACAGTATTTTCTCTTAGTGTTTGCCTACACCTGCCAATGTAATTTGTCAGAATAAACTAGGTACCTTAAAATCATTTTTTATACACTCTTCATAAGTGTTTCACCATCACTTTGAGAGGGAAGGGAGCAGAGGGACCCATAAGCAAATAAAAAGAAATACGAGCATGTATGAATTCACTCAAGTGATCACTCTTCCTCTTCGGTGAGTTTAATCCATCGGCTTTTCTGGATCAGACATGTAAGTCGAGAGGGTTCAACTGCATCACTGAGCTCACCACTACACATTTCTGGACTGTTTTCCACTGTGATGCCTGCTGTCTCCAGGGATGTGGTCAGGCCAAGCCTGCCCTGCTTGGTGACCGGCTCCAAATGGAAATGGAAGTGGTTGCACGGGGCAGCCTCAGACCCTGCTGACCTTTTATTTGCTTTCAGACTGGGTCTGCCACAGCTTCTTCCCCATCTCCTAGCCAACATCTCCTATGGCTTCCCAGCTTTTGTATCACCTTTGCAGCACCCATGTGACCAGATTTGCAGGAGCTGTTCTGCTGGTGAAGCCAAGAAAATCTCTCTGCAGGCCACACAGCAGAATATTTAGCTGCAGCATGGTGGGTACGTTATTAGCAGGGAAAGAGGCATGTTCAAAATGTGCGTTGTCTCCAAGCACACCTTGTGCTGCTGGAGCAGTGCTAACAGAGGACTTACTCCACTGAGGGAATGCCACTTAAACTGCCCAGAGTTGAAGCATTACTTTCAGGACTGAAAATGTTAAGCGTGGACATGTGCAAGGACATGCCAACATAAGCAGGATTTACTTTGGTGTGCGGACAGAGCTCCAAGTGGCTCAGCAAAGCACATACGTGCTTCTTTCATGGGAGAGTGAATTATCACCTTAACTCAGCAGTGCCTTTGTATGCAAATCTCAAACTGTTCTGCATTGTGTCAAATAATGACTCCAGAATTAGGTCCGGCAAGACGACTTTTTTTTTTTTTTTTTTGCAAGTACATTCAGAGACTTAGCCTTTTCAGGGCTTGTATCTTAGTTATTAATAGTATCGTTTGCCTTCTTTTGGAAAATTGAATTCATGTGATAAAAAGGAACTTTATGTATCAAATTCTGATGCAGAAGTTCTGGTATGAGTGCTTTTGTGAAATACAGAAGTGGAAAATGCAGGTTATGTGGTAGAAAACTATTTTCTTTTGTGGTTTTTTCCCCCAAATTTTATAGGACTGAGCCAGCAAAGAACAATGCCAACATCAAAAAAAGCCATCACCTGTTGATTTTGTCCCATTTGACGCAAATTTAGGCAGCCATTGCAAGATTTAAGAAGAACTGTTATGTAATAGTAAGTTCAGGCAAAAATGATTAAAAGAGATAAGTTACCATACATCTAGTACTAAGTAAGCGGATTAAAAAGAAAAAAACTAAGAAGTGCAATAACTGGATTTGCCACATAAAATAAAAAGATGAGCACAAATTTGGAATTTTGCGCAGGGCAAGTGTTACAGAATTTTCCTTGGGGAACAATCCTCTATTGGCAAAGCGTGGTTGAACAGAACAAACAAATCTTTTTTGTCTTTAATTATTGTGATTCTGTTTAAAAGTTAGAAGACGTCAATTTTAGCATGTGGAATGCAGTTGTGAAAGAAAATGGGTTTCCTGAATTTTCAATGATTGATTAAAATCCACACACATACTGGTTATTTTAATTTAAGGAAAAAGGATTTTGTTTCTTTATCCCGTTACATAACACTGGATCTATTCTCCCTTGAACACACAAGTATGTTTATCATTAATCTTAAAGGGAAACAGTCGTCCTTCAAAACTCTTTCTGAATTTTTATCTATTTTTTTTTTAAAGTTCGATCCCAAATGACTGCATATGAATTGAAGATGAAAGCACATTATTTTTGTAATTAGATTACTTTAACCTCATTTATGCATAGTTCTTTCATTATTCTTCCCAATAGCAACAGTGAAGAAAAACCCCATTGTTTTAGAAGTGACTTTAAAAATGCAAAACATACGGTTCATACAGCATCCAGCAGGAGACAGAGTACCTGTTATTGGGTTTTAGCTCATTTTTATGAAACTGGCTGGCTTTCAGTTTGGAGACATTCTTTAATAATACCTATATTTTTCATTCTATAGTGCATTCCTTTCAAGGACTTTAAATTGCTCAGGAGGTCTTGAAAATCCTGGTGAAAACCTTTGGATATAGGAGAGTTTTTTATTTCCAGGTAGCTGACTGTCAATTAACTTGAGACGCTTCACTTTTTCCAAAAGCCAGCGTGACCACTTTGGTTCCAGGCTGTTTGGTTCCTCTGGGTTTGCCTCTCACTTTAGGAATCAGCCCCTGTGAAGGAACAGGCATTTCTAGACTCAGCTGGTGTTTGGAAGGGACCCGCTCCAGCCTTTCAGACTTGCTAGGTGCCTCAAGTTAATATGTAATTAGCTGGATGTAAGAAAAGGACCAGTGGAGGCAATCCCATAATGGCTAGGCAGTCTCAAATATAAGAAAAATAGGCCACCCGTAGCATTAAAATCAGACAATTTAATGGCAATGGGGCTATTTTGCAAGAAGACCTGTGGTTTTCAGTTGCCTTGTGTTTGACTTGTAAACTGGGTGTGGGGCTCCATCACCAGCAGGTTCACATGTTGGGGAGTGTACCAAAAACACAGGTGATATTTTAATTTCTGTTTGATATCTTATTTATATATGATTTAAATAGATAAACTAAGAAAAATTAACTGTCCAGGCCATAATTTCATCTAAAATAAACACAGACTAAAACTACAGCAATTTAGTGGATTGTGTGGATTAGTGAGATATCCTGGTACGTAATAGCAATAGCAACAATTTTATTCCCCAATTTAGTAATGCTTAAAATCTGCAATCCAGAGTCACTGTATGATGTGCAAATCCCTTACAAAATCTGCCTCCCTTTTTCAAGCTCAGGATCATTTCCAACAGGGGAATCCCAAAGGTCACCCCTGTATAGCTTTGTATAGGAAATTCATGTTTGGAAAATTGATACGATGGACTTATTCAGACCATCTTTTTGCCATTCCTGCTTATACTCTTCACAGATGGTGCTGTCCACTTGTCCCCTGTATTTCTGCTGAACTTTGTGCCTGGATAAATTTTGCCTTTTTTATTTTAATGTTTATATGCAAAACCTTCCCAGTCCCTGCAAAACCACCTCCTTGTTCTTGCCCTGCCTTGGTCCTGAGTCCACAAAACATAATGTTCCTTTAGCAGCCACACGCTGAAAATAAACAAGTTTTCTCCTGGAAAAGGAAGAAATATTAAATCCATTTTGATTTTAAAATGAATGTGAATTTGCTGATGAGCATATTTGAGATCTTGGTGTGACATCCCTCCCTCCACCCAACTCACCTGACAGAAATCTGATCTAACTCTGCCATACACTTGTGCTAATACGCATCCATCTGCGAAATTAGGCACTCGCATCCCTGCCCCTCGAGACCTCTTTTACAGCGTGCAAATACAGTGAATCTCTTCTGACTTTCATGCCTTCTCGGTACATTTCCACACGTTGTAGCCAAGCTGGGGATTTGGCCCAGTGCCTTTTTTAAACCCTGTGACCCAGACGTGGAGATTAAAAAAGAGTTATGTTATCGGATTAAACAGATACAAGAAGCGCTCACTGTATCAGCACCCAACACCTTAAAACTCTAGGAAGCAGCTCAGCATGTTAATGGCAAAAATAGCCTCTAAGACAGAGGGAAAATGCAGAGGAAGGTGATTGCTAACCCGTGCCTTGGGCTGGGGTGCAAAAACTTGCCGCTCTGGCTAGTCTGCAAAGCAGCCACGGGGGTATGATACTCTGCTTTCTATAGCATCTTAATACTGGATACACTCGAGGTCTGGTATACTAGTCACTTGAACCACACCTACCTGTAACCAGCGTGATATTGGCCTGTCTTGTGAGTTTGGGTTAATGCCTTCATGGCAGGGTTTTGAAGGGGTTAGGCTTGCTTATGCTATGAATGGCACCAGCGCGCATTGAAATCAACAGCACTGCAAAAGTAAAAATACTAATAGATTAAAGCCCGACCTACAGGAAAAGGATAGTAATTTCAGGCACCATTTATACGCTTAATATTATACACATGCTTACGCTTTGTAATTTGGGCCCTAGCTTGTGATTTCGGTTGCATAAGAGAGCCAGAGAAGCCAGAGGCATTAGTGCCACTGTTCGCTGCTGCAGCTGAAGGCAGAGTTCCCCCAAATATTCATCAGGCACATTCTCAGAAGTCGTGCTGTCTCATAATGAAACAGCAGACAGCGATGCACATATTTATGACACAAAAGGACTAATTATTATTATTATTATTCCACTTAGTTCCAGGTACTGTTTACACGCCTCTGACTTCAAAACGGTTTGGCTGTTGGTTTTTTACCCCAGACTTCCCCACCACCACTCCAAACACAGACAGAAACCATGTGCTTTGTGTGTCAGACTTTTTTTTTTTTTTTAATGAGTGAGAAGCAACAGAATAAGGGAGCGCCAGAGACAGAAAATACAGGCTTTAATTCCTCTAGAGAACTTGAGCAAAATATTCCACTGCTGTCAGTGGTACAGCTGTGCTGGCAGGATCCCTAGCACAGATGAGGCTCCAGCCGCTACTTACATTTCACCGATGTGACTGCTGGTTCCTAATCTGCGTTGAGGCATCCTCACTGCAACTGAACAAGTGGCTGAGCCAGTGAGAAATGTTTTGCTTCGTTCCCTAGTGTGGCCAGAGCCGCCTGTGTTTGTGGTCCCTCGTGAAGCCTCACAAAATGCTAGCTGCCTTCAGCGAAGGATGCCTGCAAATCCAAAGCTGCAGCGCACAAGAAACTTGCATCAGAAGATGTAGGTGGCAGCATGCACTACATCATGTTATTAGTTTAAAGCAGGCTGTTCAGTGGAGGTATGTCATCAATTAGCTGCATATATCCCACACCTGTATCTCGTTTCACTTTGCAAATCAGCTCAGACACTAGAAAACCGGAGTGCCCTGGAGTCAGGGAAAATGGCTTGTGTGACTGTGGCACTGTATTTAGCATACTGTGTTGCAAGGAAGGAGCGTGCAGAAGGGGCGCAGCCTTTGCATGAACCAGCCAAGGAAATCAGGCTTCCCTAGGGATCTCCCTGGAGGCTGCTGCGGTGGAATTCATGTAATCCCCCAGCAGCTGATGCATGGGTGATGGGCTCCAAAGGTGTGCTGCCCAGTGGCTGCCACCCTGGCCCATGGTGTAGGTAGGGCGGTAGGGTCTTGTATCTGGGCAAGCCCGGGGGAGCCAGGGCTGCGGGGGCTCTTTGTCCTTCTTTGGTCCATCTCCGCCGTTCCCAGTGCAAGCTTAGCACCGCGGGACTTCGGCGGAACACCGATGGCCCTAAACCTCCTTTTCCCTGCTGCTTTGCCCCTACAATGCAAACAGTGTTTTGCAGCAGAGAGATTCTTACCAAGTCTTCGGCAGGGGCTGTGTTAACATGCCTAGCGAGTCTGTACGCTGCCGTATCCTTCCATTAGCAGAACTGGAGGAGATGCAGGTAGGAGAGCAAAGCCATGTTTGACTCACAGAGCCGTTCGCCGGCAGAACGGCACCGGCTTTCGGTACAGCCCAGCCCAGCCCGCTGCCCCGCTCGTTCCTCCGGCGGATCGGCCCGGCCGTGCGGGGCTCCGCGGCGGGGG
>JAVJGI010000050.1:12467685-12530308 GCA_035590275.1 Ibycter americanus
AGCGGTTATTCCGCCCCCCCCACCTTGCGTTAACTTTTGTTCGCGGTAACAGTTTGCAGCAATCCCCCCCTCGCCGGCGGCCCTCCGGCACGGCTGCGGAGCACTCTTCTCTCCTCCGCTATTTTTGCCCTTTTTTCGTTCGCTTTCCCACTCCTCCCCGCTGTGTTTTTTCTGGCTGCCGTGCGCTAACCTCAAGTGAAGAGGCTGGTACAGGCACTGCTGCATCTGATGCTAATGGGCCTACCTGGTGGGTAATACCGCTGCTGCTGCTTCCTTTTTATTCCCCTCGTTTTCCGTTTATTTTGTTGCTTCTTGGCAGAAGGAAATGAAAGTTGCGGCTGGGGCTTGGGCATCAGCCGCCGGGGCCGCACGGGGCAGGTGACCCAGCGCAGCGCGGTGCCCAGGGGCGACAGTGCCGGGCTCCCCTCGGGGGCACCCGGCCCCCCAGTTCACCCGCTGGCTTTAGGATGATGAATGCCCACCTCTGCCCGGTCTTGTACCGGGCGGCGTGTGGGAGAACTCGCAGGGCTTCCATATAAGAACATGGGAGAATTTATTTCATGCAGGCAAAGAAATGAGCGGAGTATGTTCTTTATGAAACGGGAGGTGAGCTGTGTTTTCCTTACGCAGCTCCGAGAGTGGCAAAACTTTGCGTTTAGAAATCGTAAAAGCTAATTTCTGCTGTTTAATAAGAGCTACGTTTAAAGGAAAGCACCGATGAAAAAAAGTGATGGGAGAGGATCCAGATAAACACAGAGAAATACAAACCCACACGTATCCCAGCACGGTTTGTGCCAAGGTGTAAAGATGGAGTTTTTTGGTTAGTTCCCATTTTTTTAACCGTATTGGGAAAGGCATTAAGAAAATGTGCCGAGAGGAGCTGGTTACGTTGATGGTGCTATTTTGGTAACTGCAATTCTTTTTTTTATCGCTTGCATGTCAGAATGTTTTGAGTTTTGGACTAGCAAAAAAGTGAGGCAGCCCTGATCAGGGAACATGTTATCGGCTGTGTGATTTGGAGCTTGGACGACAGTTGCTGCTGGTTTAGATTGTATGGCTTTAGATTTGAGAGTAAAATCAGCCCGTTAAACCCTGCTGCTGTGGAATTTGGAGGGGAGAGGCTTTGGTGAAACCCCTGATGGTTTTTGGCAGCTGGGTGTTTACCTCTGGATCTGCGTTTGGGCAAGCTGACTGTTTTTTGGCATTGCCTACCTTTGCCTGAGTATTATGGAAAGATTCCCCTGAAGGTTGTTGGGGTTTTTTTTAAAGCAAAATGTGTGAGCAGTTGAGGCAGCCAGCAGCGTGACATTGTCCCTCGCCTGGAGTAAGTCGAGGCTGGAGCACGAGTGTGGCGGGAGGATGTCTTTGTTGCCCTGGTTAAACTGACACTGGAAACTTTACTTTTGACGCTTTCAGAGATAGCATCTTCACGTTTCCTCTTCAACTGTCTCTTCTCTGCTTTGCATTATTTTTTTTTCTTTCTTCCTTTTCTCTTTATTTGCCTGCCTCTCACCTCTCTCTGTTCCTTCCCCTTCCCACCTCTCTCTCACGGTTTGGGCTGCTTTGCAGCTGCACCCACTGGGGGGCGACAGACTCCTTTCCCTTCCTTTCCCTTCCTTTCCCTTCCTTTCCCTTCCTTTCCCTTCCTTTCCCTTCCTTTCCCTTCCTTTCCGCCGCCCCAGACCCCCAAGCTGCAGGTGGGCCCCAGGGGAAGAGCCACTTCTTCCTGTGATTTATTAACCTACTTCTTTTTACTGTGTCGTGTCAGGGTTATTTTCTGCCATACTTGCAAAAAGCAGGAGATTGCAGATGGCGCTGTGATATTTGGAGGTACCAAGAAGGTGGTTGCATGCTTGGGGGCGCTAGATCAAAATCCTGGGGTTTATTGTTTGGCTGGTTAGAGATCTTGGTCTAGAATCCAGTAGAAATGTAGAATGCTTGAAATGCTACCAATGTTTATTGTATTTTGCTTCACTGTAACCAGGGGCAAAACGTGGCACACTACTCTTTGGTGGTAGTCGCCAATTTGTAGCTTTTGGGTGGGTTGCCTGGAGGTTTCTTGAGTGTCAGAGGTGAAATGTTGAGGCTCTGGCAGGGGGTTTCAGTCTGTGTGAAATGCCATATGAAAAGAGGTGCAACACTGCCCTGGAAAAATAGGAAGACACTGTAGATTGGCGTACTCTTGCTGCATGGTACTTGGGAAACCTCCTGTGCCTGAGCACAGTTCTGTTTGTAAAGCCTTGACGAGGATCTTGCTTCACAGATAATCATTGCAAATCAAAAAATGAGTTTTCCTTAAATCAGTACTCTAACTAAGAAAGAGCTACATCTTAGTGGCTTCTAGCCAAGTCCTGTGGGCTGGGTGTTTCCAAAGAGACTCTTGGGCATGAGCTGCCATGTTTCCTGGGCAGCGATGCTCCCAGGTTTTTCATCAGTGCACCTCAAGACTCGGCAGCAACCCCTATTGTTTTTATTTTGCTGCTTCTAGGTTTTCCAGTGCCCTGTAGTTTTGCCCCAGTGGGCAGTGGGGCAACATTGCCCCAGTGCCTTAACAGCAATGTTGCCAGTTCCACCAGTAAGGGAAGTCTCTGCCATGGTGCCCTACCCAGGGTTTTAATCATGCTGGTAAACGACTGTGAAAAGATTATCCTGCTTTTTTTCTTTTAAATTTAACCATATTACAACACATAAAAATGGACGGCAAAGCCATGGTAGTTAAAGCCTTTTGCAAGTAATGCTTATTTGATTGGTCATACTAATAAATTGTAGATCATTTAAGAAGTGCAGCTTTGAATAGATTACCCAGTAGGATTAGTGCCTTCGAGTTCTTCTCATCACTAACTTAATTTACATGACCAGATCAGGGTTATGTTTTTTAAAGTAATCCTGAGTCCGGTCCTCTTAAGTGCTCCGTACACAGAGCTCAAATCCATTCTAATGCCACTCTGTGGGGGGCTGCTTGCAGGGTTGGGTCCTTGGCATTTAGAAGAAGAGCATGAGGATGAAAATGCAGTGATTTAATATTTGTTGAATTTCTTGCATACATGCATATTTACTTGAATCCTCAGCTGTTGTAGTGCCATGGATTTAATTGATTTATGCTAGCTGAGTATCATCCCAAGGCCTGTAAGCTCTAGGCAATAATACCCTTTAAATTGCTTACAGAGTAGCTAATATTGATATAAGATAGTGTGGCAGAAATTAAGTGAAACTGCCACTCTTCATTGTCCTTTTTTCCCCCAAAAAACCTGCCACTGGAAGGGCTACAGTGCTGCCAGTCTGTGACTGAAACTGTGGCTGGTGTCCTACATCATCTTCTGTAGTTATACTAGACTCTTTTCCAGCATGTCAAGATTTACACCAGCAAAAAGCCGCCCAGTGCCGCCCCTAAACCCTGCTACAAGAGCATCCACCAAACCCACCAGCTGGGCTGGTGGAAGGGGAGCATGAATTAAACGCGCGTCCTGCCAGCGAGCTTTAGGTGGGAGCAGCGGGGTGGGTGGCAGGCAGCCGCAGGAGGAGGGTGACTGTTGGGACCCGTGGGCTGTTGGGAAGCCTCGTGCATTTTAGCAGTTACTGGGTTTCCTGTTGTGGTTCTCTGTCGCCCAGAATGGTCACAGCCTCAAAGAACGCCTTCGCTGCCATGGCTGCTCGACCTGGGTTTGAATGCAGTCGGTGCTTGAGCGCTGGCGTGGAAAAATGATTACACTGTGCCAGCACGCAGCAGGAGTGCCCTGCTTTAGGGTGTTGGGGTAGGTGGGCTGTCCGTAGGTAGGAGAGCAACCCATACGTCGACCCACGGGGTTATCAGTGAGCTGGAATACAGTTAAAAGTTTTTCTTTTTTTGCTTCAGATCACATGACATTTGTATTTTATTTCAGTGCTGCAGTGTAATTTCCTTGCTCTTGAGATGGATATAGTCAAATTTTCTGTGATGTTTTAGACAGGATGAAACAAGTGAGAAATGGTCACCTGTTCTGGCATTGGTACTGCATTTGGTGTCTTGATGTTCTTGAAATATAAGTCATATTGATGAAGTTCAGAAAACACTATGCATGATAACATTGAAACATGTCTGACTTATCTTGCTAGACCCATTTTTTTCCTTTAAAATTTTTTTTTGCCTTTTCTTTTTCTCTTTTTCTTTTCTCCAAACAGGAAGAGAAAATCCATTCAGGAGAGACTCTTCTTCATGTAAGTGTTATTTATGCTTGTTTATGAAATTACAAAAGGGTTATAAAGCTCATTAAAATGTTCAAATACTGAACATTTACCGTCTGTTTATAGAAACCAAGTATAGAGCGTGTAAAAATAGTCTGCAGTTATACAGTAATAATGCTCAGCAACTGTTATCTTAAATCTATCTGTGCAGTTCTTCTGTGCATATCACTGCAGAATTTAGAAACCATTGCAAAGCACTCTGCAGACATTTAAGCAGCATGCCCGTAAAGTTGGTGTGTAAATCCTGGAGGGATAATCTTAAAGTGGTTTGCCCAAAGCAGAGGAGACCCGCAAGTGGGAGCTTGTTTTAGCACCCCAGAGTCCTTGATTCCCAAACCCTGTGATGAGAGTCAGCTTCTCTGCCTTGGATCCTACAAAATCCAAGCTCTGCCTATAGAGCCATTTGTTTGCGTGCATGTGTACTAGTGTGTGCATGTATCCATGTGGATAAGAGAGAGTGTGTATACACGTATTTGGCCTCAAATAGCCTATAGGTATTTCAGGCCTTTTCTACAACCTATGGTGATACCCATTAAAATAAGAGTAGGTGCCACCAGCCATTGGTGAATACTGTTGCAAATGTTTTGTGAAAGCATTTGGCTCCAGACTGACTGCTCAGTCTGGGTGAAGCTGGTACAGTATTCTTCATGGGACCGAGAAAGCTGCGTGTCATAAAAATACAAGGGTTTTTTTTCCACACCATCTAGTGATCTGGTTTGCTTGCAGATCTCAAATATGAGAACTCTTGAGCAGGATAGGAAGCTCTGCTCTGGTATTTCTTCATAGTAAATAAATCTGATTAAATGTTTTAAGGGGCTGCATAGATTGAAGACTCTCGTTGCCTTAATGCAAAGTTAGCTTAGCAAGGAAAACGACTGCATTGTTCCCAATGCAGGGCCCGCTTTGCATAACTTCCAAGCATGTACTGCGTCCAGTGGCATGGCAAGCCCACGAGCGCTCACCTCAGGCTGATCTCCCATAAGTCAACTTTTTTTTGAAAAATAACATATATCTCGAAATTGCAGCACTCCATTATGCTTGCGTAGCGACTGCTGGTTAATATGTAGCAAAACGCCGTGTGGTAACAAATGTGGTTTTTTTGCTATTGTTGAGCTGGAATGTTAGTTCAGCTTCTAGATAAAGGTGGCTTGCACAATGCGCCCTGGTAGACCATGATTTCTGTGGCTTGTACGGTGGTTCTGTAGGCAACCGTGTTCTGCTTTTCCTCTCCCCTGTGCTTCCCTTCATCTTCCACGTGAGCGAGGGGTGGGCTTAGGTAAAGGCAGGGAACTGCAGCCCTTTGCATCCCACAAAGCACCAGTCTGGGGTTTATATTAAGCCTGTTGCTAGTCAAGCATCTGTTGAAAACACTCTTTTGTTCTGGTTGCGTTGCTAGCAGAAATGTTGTAAGACACTTTATTTAATAGCTTTAAATCACAAGTGTTCTTTGGCTGGTTTTATGGATATCATAAGACAATCTCTTAAAAAAAAAAAGAAAAAGAAAAAGCCAGTAGTAAGTGAAGGATATCCCACAAAGGATTAAAAAATCCTCCTTCCCTGCAGCTGGAATCCTAGCTGAGATTAGATGAAGGGTTTGTATCTTTGAGAAGGTACATCATCATTTTTAAAAGGTAACAGGGAAGGAAAAAATCCAGAAGGCTTTTGATTGTGAACATTTTCAACATTTGTAGTTCATTATTATTTCATTCTAGTGTAGGAAATTCAAACCTCTTGAAAAGCCTGTGAAACACGTGCTTCCCAGAGATTTAAAATGGGAAATAGTGCAAAAAACCCCCACCTTTAAGGGAAGAAGCTCCCCAGTGGAGAAGAACCCAAACAGATGAGCCCTACAGCAGTGACTGTATGGTGTCTGGAAACTGCAGAATAAACGTGCAGCGCAGATCTGAAGGGTTTTGTCTGGAGATTTCAGTATCACAGACGAGTAATGGGGAGCTTCCTAAGTCTAATACAGACACTCCAAAATGAATGAGTAATGAAAAGTTTGTGGTCCAGAGGCCATTTGCGGTGCGGCCTTCCATCACCTGCTGTGGCTTTTCAACAGCTAACGGCAAGCTTTGAGCATCAGAGCCTCTCTCTTCTGGTTCTGTGCATGAAACATTACGACTTTGACTCGATAACTCTTATTTGTGCCTGTCTGTGCATTGGCTCCCCTTGGCTTCTTCAACTGTGTGGGTTTCCAAAAGAGAGTTAAACTCCAGGCATGGGAATAGCGAGGCTATAGCAAAATGGCAGGATCGTGAAGCATCCAGGACAGGGACCTCTCCCAGGCCCCGTTCAGAGGGGGCTGACCCCTGTGCGGTGAGTGCTAGGTGGGGATAACCCCTCGGGACTGTGACTTGGACTGGTCACTGTGACAGGAGGTGACCACTTTGAGAAAGGATTCCTTGTGACCGTTACCAGCCATATGTAGTTGTAATGATAAGAAAGGGACCATCTTTATTATAGTCACTTTGCGACAAATACTACCACAATTCATTACTTTCCATCAGTGCCTCATCCTATGGAGGAATCACCACTGCCCATCTACATTGAGGAGGGGACAGAAGTCCCGATTGGTGAGTGCAGTTGGGATGGGATATGTTTAAGGGAGGGTGTAACGGTACTTGGGTTTTATATTCCTCACATTTGTGTATACACATTTGTCATTGAAAATTGCAAGGCCTGTTGCAAATGTTTTGGGATTTTTGTTTTGTTTTCTTAATGCAAGTGTATTTTAGAGCTCCTGAGGATTGTTAAATACTGCTAGTGTTGGTTTTCAGCTAATCGTAAATCAAAGTACATAATTTATGCAGTGACATTGAGAGCTTCCACGCAGGATCTTGTAACACAAGGCTGGGGAAGACCATGAGTATCACAAGAAGTGGTTCCTACTTCAGCCTTTGACCTCGGTGTGGAGATACTCAGAAGCTGGCTGGGTCAGCAATTTTTGTCTTGCTGACACTGTCCTGCCCGGCACCCAGCATACTCATGTTGCACACACCGCTGAATAGCCAGAATAGAGTTAGAGGGGGTTGCCATTACCTGCGTTGCACATTAGAGTGCTGCACACCCCCATTTCTGAGCTCTGGTGTGGATGTAGTGTTGCTACATGGATATATAGGTTTGGGTGTTGCTTGTCATTTTTTTGTTCTTTTGTTTTGTTTTTTTTTTTTTTAAATAGAGGAACGGTCTTTCAGATAACCCATAAAGAAAGAGGTTAAAAGCTCAGAAAGTTGGACTGTGGTGATCTCTCTGGACTGTAGAAAGCTGTGACTGCAGCGTTTCCCAGAGCTCCTTCCTTATTCAACCTGTTCTTGGTTGCATACAGTAAGTGTGCTTTGGCTACCACCTTGGGAGTCCGTGTTGTTGAGCAGATGTGTCTCTTCAAATAACTTCTTATTATATATCCTGAATTTTTCCATTCCTGAATTCAAGCAATTGCTTCTTGTCCTACTATCTTTTAAGCTAGATTAATTGCCTTCCTCTACACACAGTGCCTTGAAGGTATTTATAGCTGGACCTCAGCCCAGGAGTCTTCTCATTTGTAGACTGTAATAATTTAGCTCGCTTACTCTCTTAGATAATTTTTATTGTCCTTATTTGTATTTCCTTTAATTTTTATGTCTTCTTTCTAATCTGTGAAGACTTGGAACAGCTCATACTGTATCCACTGTGGTTGTTTTGACATAGCATTGCGCTTTAGATTTCCGTATCATCCCTTCATATGTACGCATCCAGAAATAGCTTAGCCTTGACCCTTGTCCTGCATCACTCAGTAGCATCACGTAGAGGAACTCTATTACTTGGCTAGTCTTACCTGCAGTCACCTTTAGTTCTTTCTTGGATTCACAGCTTTGCAGCTAGCTGCTCCTCAAGCAATGTCACTGCTCTCTGGAGATGTAGGGCTTTATACTTCCTAGCACTAAATCCCCATCCCATTGCATGCCACTTACTTATTTTACTCAGGAATTATTTAAGATAGTATGCCTATGTATTTATTGGAATGCTCTGGGATTTTATCATTTATGTAGAAGTTGTTACTGTTGTATCATATGTAGAACAAAGAAGTACTTACAATTTTATATTTTGATACCTATTACAACTGTTCTCTGCACATTACTGCAGACTCCTTTCCCAGCTCCATCATTCTTGTTTGCATAACTTCCCTGACTTTTCCTTCCTCTAGTTAGAAAAGTCCGTAATGTAAAAACTGACAGGTTTAGCCTTCTCCTTGTCTTCGTTTTGTACCTTTTGTCGTTATACAATTAGTATCTTGTTGCAGTATCTCTTCCATGCATGGCACAATGTGATCCTGCCCACAGCACATCATCTTTTCCTCACCTCTTCTGGGTTTGTAGTCAGCTGAACATCTGCTCGACATCAGTCCCCTCTTCTAGAACCATTAAGGCTAAGCTCTGTCATGGCCCCTGGTATTTCATCTTGTCTTTTCCATTGCACTGAGGAAACCTGGACTGCCAGGATGGTGGCACCTGCACCGAGAAAAATATTGTAAGGCTGATTAATCACCAAACTGACCAAACAAACAAACAAAAAACGCCTATGAGTAAAAAGCTCTTTAGAGGATGTTTTTTTGGTGCTGTCATGAAGCAGGTTGGTTGGATCAGGCTCTGAAATGCAGCAGTAGCTGTGAAATAGCCATATGGGGTTGGGGAGGGCATCGTGTTTACTTATTTTAAATAAGTATCGGGACAGTCAATACAGCAAGCTGTCGTTGAGGGATAATGAGTGGAAAAAGTAAATGATGCAGAGATGACAGCAAACCACAAGCTCCCAGTTTGGTATTTGAATGCCTGACATGGGTCAGGGCTTGTATAATAAATAGTTGGATGCAGTATAAATTGTCAAACTAGGAAGTCAGCTGCAAAATTCTGATCTGGGTCTGGGGCTCCATTTTGGTCCTACTTTCCCATTGAGCTTACCAGCGTGGTTTGCACCTGTATAGACCAGAATAGGAATAAAAAAGTCCTGTCTGAGTTTAGGTTGGAGAAGATTAACACACATCACAGTTGTTAAAACAGTTCAGCACAACCATCATTTACTTTTAAAAGGTTGTTTCCAGAACTTGGATTATTTCCTCATCAGAAAGACATTTTAAATAGTATATGGAGTGCATACTGTTCTGGCCTATTCTGACTGGTGGTGGTAGATCACTTTGTAGAGTCTGTATTTATTTTTAAAAAACAGAGAAATCAGTAGGTTCTTTCAGAGTCTAAATTTAACAACGCTAATTACTTCAACCGATTTAAAAAGGAACATAAATCTTGCTTGTTTATTACAGCTGCTTCATGAAAACAGCAGCTACAAATAATAGCCTATAATGAAAATCTAGCTAACACAGTCATCAATTAACCAACAAGAGAACAAGGGTGCGGGATCTGGGCGAAGGCAGCATTCCCTTCTCTGGAGGGAGGGTGGAGGAGAAGGTGGTTATTACCGAAATGCTGGGTTTGTCTGCTTGGGTGAAATGGAAGACTTTGACATTTCTACATAGATGAATGTGACTTTTTATTGCAAAAAGGTCTGAGCTCTACTTAATTTTTATGTACTTTTGCACTTTCTCGAGTACGTTACTAGAGGAAGGTAGGAAAGCGAGATGTAACAAACATGTTATTACATCATATACATTTCTGAGGAGATGGAGAATATTTTGTGAGCACTAGCAAAGAATTTACACAGTAACAAGAGTGCATATTGGACCCTGGCAGTCTTGGTTCAGGCACAATTTCAACTGTCTTCCACGCAATTAAACAGTTCAGGAGATGCAAGGTGAGGAAATAGGCAGAGTGGGTTGTTATTCACCATTGCTGTTGACACTACGGTCATGGCCATATTCCCTCATCACCATTTGGAACCTGTTGTTTTAAGCACTGAAGAAAACACCTGAGGCCACGCAGTCCAAATTTACATTTCATAAAGCAAAAACCCAGGAACAAAATATTTGTATTGGCAATCATTGTATTTGGCCCATACAGAACACCACCGAGGGAACAGTTGCCTCCTCAGGGATCAGGGAGCAATAGAGCTGTAGGCTGAGATGTTTGTTTATGTTTTTCCTTCCAAGTCACATTGTGAGACGTTAGTGTTGTTTAATACCTGTGAAATTAACTGCAAAGACATACAAATTCAGGATCTAATTCTCGGATTATTTACTCCGTGGTAGCTTTGTTGATCCCAGTAGCATTGCTATTGCTTTGTCGTTGTGTGAGCAGTGTCAGAGTCAGATCCCCCTTTTCAGGAATCAGTCCTGCTGACCTTGAAACCCACGGCACTGCTGCTGTAGCTCTGAGTCCCTACGTGGGCAAAATCCCGGTGGTCCACTTGCGTCTTACTGATCCGCTCTTGCTAATGAATAGCACTGGATTCAGTGGACTTGTGTCAAATGTATACAAGTGTTAGGTAGACCTTGCTTCTGTAGGATGTTTTCCCCCATTAAATCATCTCGGTATGATAGAAACTTCCATTAGCCCTCTGAAGCTGTATTCTCTTGGTGGTACTTACAAGTCATAGTGTAGCCTGGGCTTATTGGAGTCATCTTGATTATGGGAGAAGAGTTTTCATGTAATTGCACACAGTTTCTGCTGCTGCTGCTCAATCCCTGCTTTTAACCATCTTTGGTGTCTTATTAATGATAAAAACTGGGTGTCCAGTCTACTCCTGCTCTTGGGCAGACTCACTGAAAGACAGATGCTTTTTTGTCTCCTTCAGTAAGGGAGTTAGAGCTGTTTTTTAAGCGGGGTAATCATAGGAAGTGCACCTTTCCCAGGCAGGGAGAGTATTTGGCATCTTATGGAGAGCTGGCTCTGCGTCTCTCTAGGAGGTTGCCGTCCCTTGTAAGAGAAGAGAACCGTTTCTGTCATACGCACTTCAGGGTTTACTCTTTCATGGGGTGCTGGCACACAGAAAGCTTGATTTTTGCCAGGTACTGAGTGCCTTCTGCAAGGTATTGAGTGCCCTCCTATCCTTTGCAGCCAAAAAGGAGTTGATTGCTCTTGGCATCAGGCAAATCTGGACCCAGAAGACCACAGGTAGTATTTACCAATTATTTATGTGCTTTCGCATGCCAGCGGTTGTCTGAATTGATTTCCCTAGCATACAAGAGATTTCAGGCATTAATGACACTTGCCTGCCACTAAAAACTTTTTTTTTTTTTTAATAATAATACAATAATAAGCATGACATTTATTGCATTGCCATGGGGAAATTAAAAACCCCCAAAATTAACTACGGCCCAAGTAACTACTAGCTCTTCAGAGCTATTGCAAATGTGTGAGTTATATACCCTGAATGAGCACCATATGCCAATTTATTGTGGCACAGTGAGTCACAGGACACATTGTGGAAAGCAGTAATTGCCTGGCATGCACTGGAACATTCAGTAGGGGGGTTTGTTTGGTTTTCTTAAAGGAATGTGTTTTTACTCTGACAGTAAAATGAGTATCATCTGATATGCTGCCACCAGGGACTTTTGCTTATTTTGTTCTTAACCTGGAGCTTACCCATTTGTCACTCACCACACACACCCTCTGTATCTTTTTCTTTCCAACTGCTTGTGTTGTATGCGTGCAGCGTCAGACCATGAAGACTGAGCCTTCTATTCAGTATTGTCTTGTCATTTTGTGTTAATCCTCCTCGTCTTCTTCCTTTGTCTGATGGGGAAATTCAGATGGGTTATAAGGAAAAAACGTTCACCCTGGGAGGAGTGAAGCAGTGGGATGGGTTGCACAGAGATTGTACAGTCTCCACTCTTGGAGGTTTTCAGAGCTTGGTCAGATAAGGCCATCAACAACCCAGTCTGATTTTGATGTTGGCCCTTCTTTGAGTAAGACTCTGGGCTATGTGACCTCCAGAAGTCTCTTCTAACTTAAATTATTTTGTTGTTCTGTTTACTACCCAGTTCCTGTTCTGATTCAGCTGTGATGCTGTGCACGTTATTAACTCCTCACTCCCTGTTGGAGACACTCTCATTCATACCTGCAAGGAATAGAAGCGACCCCCTGAAGGTCAATGAAGTTACAGTGATTTTACTCGTGTGGGATTGAAATCTAGATCTAAATGGTAACCTCAGATGAGATCAGTAGGTGAAATTTGGGTGCCTCTGAAATGAGGTGAAATTTTTACTAGGATTTCACTTGAGATCTCTTAAAATCTTCACAAAGTGCCAATTGAAGTTACTGGTTGAAGAGTTTGATGCATAATTATATCAGGGCAATGAGTATTTAAAAAGTAAAGATCACCTTTTTTTCCCTTTCAACTACAAATCCCATTCTCAGGCAGCCTTGAAGAGAAGTTTGGGGTATTTAGGATTTAGCAAGTCACCAACTGCCCTCACTCTGCCATTACATGCTGGTTTCCTCATGCGGCTGTAACCACGTGAGGGAGTTAACGCTGCACAGAGCATCTGCTCCTCAGCTCAACGCCTTCCCAGCCCTGCAGCTGTCTGCCAAAGAGCTTTGGATGTGCAGAGGGGCATCTGCGAGCTCTGTAGGGTAGCAAATTTTCATGGGCTGGCCCATATGCTAGCCAAAAAACGCCCTTTGTCCAAATAGTGTTATTGTAATTGTGCTGAAAGAAAGCAAAACTACACTCAGAGTCACCATATCAGTCTAGAGAGTTTTCAATGATGATCTAGCCCTTGGGGGGGCGGGGAGGGGGGAGTGGGGTCCGGGGGAGGTGGAGAAGTCCCTTGCTAAGAAAAGGAAGTAAGTGAATAGTTTTATAGGGTTGCTCTTTCAAGTCTGCCAAGATGATTTTATCAGCAAGAAGTATATTGCTTGTGCAAACACCTTATTTCCCATCAGACTCTGACAAAAGTAGAAGTTACAAACGGGGCTACTGTAGTGGATTGAGGAAGGACTAAATGTGAGCAACCAAAAGCCATCGTTGTCCCTTTTAAGCAAGGCAGGATTCTAAAATAAAGATTTAATAGGACAGACTTGCTGTCATATACTTTTTCTAGTGATTGCGGCTCTCCCTCTTCTGTAACCACATCAATTCTCTGTTCTCGTACAGATCCTCCTTGTATGATGTAGAAGGTTCCTCTTTCAAATGTCAAAAACGCGTTGTGCCACAGAGAGGGAATATAGTAGGAGAAGACGCTGTTGCTTAGTAGTGTTGGAGGTCCCTTCTCTTCCACTCTTCCTGCAGTACACAAACCATAGATTACAAGTCACATTTAATAGATAATATTCATAGGAGGAATTTGAGGCAATATGACTGACTTCAAATCACCTAGGTTTCTCCTTTGGCAAAACTGTCAGAAGTTCATGTAGCTCTTGTACACATGTCACTTCCTTACAAAAATCCTTATAAAAGTTTTGGTTTACAAAGGAAGTTCTCTTGCTTTCTACCATTAGTTTACACATGGAGTGTTTTTATGGCTATCTCAGCTGTTTGTCATGTACCCATCATTTATGGTGGAACTGCAAACAGTTTCCCACCTGTTTGTAATTAGGCTGGGGGGAAAAAATCATGAAAAACAATTGTAGTCATGATGAAAACAAGTTTGGATATTAAAGGTTAATGTGCCACATTGATGTCTAGTGTGAGCATATTCACTTAGATGAAATTGCACGAAGAAGGATCCTCAACTGTTCAGCTTTATGAACTGCGTCTCTGAACTGGTGCACATGAGTAGGTTAAGTTTACAGTAGTCAAGTTAGGACTATAAAAGCAACCTGCAATGAAAACCATCAGCTGGTGTTTGAAAAGATAAGAGAAGGAGAAAAATATTCAGGCTGTTCATATATTGTCATGCTATATTTGGGTATGCTTACCTGCAAAGCCAACAGAAGGGCAAGTACCTGTAGCCTGTGGGATTGACACTGGTATACAGGTGGGACTGCAGGTACTTGTTTCTTGTATTGGAGCCAGCCTTGCTCTTACAAAATTCCCTTCAGAGGCAGTAATTCCAGGGTGAATTCAGCAGGGCTTTTGTCCGAGTAGTGTGTGGGATCAGGGTTTTGTTTGTGCTTGGTGTGTGCTCTGCACTTTGCAGACTGTGATATGCAGAAGTGGTTTATATGTTGGTTTCCTTGGAGAAGTGAAGTATTTGTTCTGGCACTATTTGGTTTTCATATCTCTTGACATAAAAACAAGCGCAGCTTTCCATCTATGAAAGCTGATGGCAGAAGTCCGTGGCAAAAATGAACTGAAGATACACCTCTGATTGGGAATCAGCCTGAATCACGTGATATTGGAAAGCACACTGGTTTAGTGATCAATACCAAAGGTTTTACTTCCATCTTAGAACTTCAAAACAGATGGGTAGTGATCAAAACTTTGTCATTGTTGATCAAATAATGCCCATTGGGAGGCCTGTAGGACCTGCCATTCCTTCTGAAATGCCCTCCGGGAGCAGGCTGAGTGGCTCTGGCTGGCCGTGGAAGCTCAGAGGACGGAGCTGCAGCTGGAGACCGAGCCAGGGCTGTTCTGGGATTAAACAAAACATGCCAGTGTCCAGCCGTGCAAGCCAGCACCTGGCACCAGCTGCATGAAAGCAAATAAATACCATAGTGTCTACACAGCTTTGCTTTTTTTTTTGTGTGTGTGTGTAAGTTTACAGTTCACCGACGTGTTTTGCAAAGTTGCACTCTCTGTGAGCTTCTTCATCAACTTTGCCACTTCTTCTTTTAGCACATCCCCTGCAGACCCCCCTGCGCTGTTTTGCTCTGCCGTATCGGGAGTTTCAATTTCATTTCCTGTGTAAAACTTCATATGCTTAAAGTTTCTGTTCCTTTTTTTTTTTTTTCTTGAAGGAAAGAAAACAACAACAGTAAATTAAACCTCAGGGTGCTTAGGAAATCTCTGATGGCTGAAGGCCTGGGGGCAGTGATGCCCTGGCCCAGCACTGTAGTCGCCCCCGTACCACAGTTTGGCAGCGTGGGTGGTTGCTCCACCTTAGCTCCACATCTTAAAAATCTACAGCTCATTCCCCTCACTGAATCATAATTTTGCTGATAATTACTGCCAGCATGGAGGAGAAGTCAAGACTGAAATCAAAAGTAGCTCACTCTTATCATGAAGTTTTAGAGCTCATGGCTCTGTCCTCATGGCTTCGTAACCTTGGACTTGATAGCCCCGTAACGGGGCTGACGCTGGTGTTTGCATGTGTGTAGTAGCTGTTTTCCTGGTACAAGCTGGTTGGCAGGTTTCCACCCACGGTGCTGTGTTGCGCAACTCATCCTTCCATTAATGTATTCTAGAAACAAACCCAGGTGTTATGCAGGTGGGGCAAAAGAAGAAAGGATTGTTCTCTTCCACCGCTGGTGTTAGGATCTAGAATTGTGGGAATAAGGTACTGGACAACATATTTAAACAGCTGCCACAGGTGGGATAGAAATCTGTCCTCCGTTATTGTTTAAGTTAAGGTGAATGGATAGAGGCAGTAAAAGCACAACTCCGTCTTTGTGTGAAGGTGGCCTAGGCAGGTATGGCAACAGCCTGATTACAAAGCTGATCAAAGCCATTAATGGGTATGGCAAACTCTGCTTGTTATTCATATGTCTGTTTTTTACTTAGTTGGAAAACATACTGTAAAACTACAGCAATCTAGCATTACACAGTAATTTAGCTCGTTACGCTAGCGTTGGTAAACTCAGTGAATTTAAGGCTAAATTTAGAATTGAAAAAACAGGTGAGGGTTGAATGATTTTCCCCAAGAAAAAATTACTTTGAAATAATGAATTCATCCATTTTATTGCACATTTGCTTCACTAAATGACTACTTTATTGTTTCTCTTCCCTGCACTGGGGCGCTGCTCGGATATTGTAGCACAGAGATTGCTGTCTGACTGTCTCACATTAACATGCGTTGTAAGTGCCTTGCAGATGTGTCATGTAGAATCAATACGTTATTAATCACATGCAAAGAATTCAATAGGCACAGTGCACACCACTATTCAAGTTCATAAGCTTTCTGGTCTTTAAGGTTTTTGCCTTTTTTATAGCAGGATGAAGGGCATCCCTTATAGATTTTGATGTGGTTTATTTGTTGCAGTAGAATTAGTTTAATTGGCACCAAGACTTGGTAGAGAATTGCAATCCACTCGACAGCAGACCTTCAGAACTGAAAACAAAAAATGAAAATGCTTGTTCCTTTGGTCAAAAGTTGTATAACTGCAGGGCACAAGGTGGTTGAAGACTCAAGGATGTGCTCAGCTCGTTCAATCTTCTTCAACAATGCCCATCTCGCTAGGAAAGCCATCACCTTGCCACACCACTTGAATATACTTCTGCATTTTGTTAGGGGCCTTGAGAGGTGGTGTCACCCGGGGAATTAGTGTTTTTTCACTTCCACAGCGGAAGAGCTGGCACAGCAGGGGGAGTGTGCAGGGAAGGCGGTAAGGAGCTGGTGCTTCTTTCCAGCCTGTTGACAGTCAGGAGACTCTTAGGTGGCACACCTGGAGGCATTAAATTAGGTCAGCAGTTGTCTTCACATGAATGAAACCAAGTGTTAACTGGATGCTCTCCTGCACTCAGTTACCAATACAGTGTACAAGGAATGAGCAGTTTCCCTTCCTCCTCCCTGCCTCTGCCAACCCTTGCTTTCACACTCTCCTTCCCTGTGGTCCTCTTTGCGAGAGGTGCCCTTGGGCTTTCTTCTTTGAGGAGGGGACAGTGCAGGAAGGTCATGGCTCTCTGGTGCAGGATGCTTGATTTCTCACTGGGATACAGGAGACACTGTGCCCACAGAGGATTTCAAGAGGATGCAGTTGTAAGTAGTGTGATATAGTGTGCTAGTCCTCTGCTTCACTGCATCCCATGCTCGTCCTTGCTGACCACCGCCCTGGGCCATCTCCCTGCGGAATCAGGGTCCATCCCTCAGAGGCTAGGAAGCATAATCTTCACTTCAGCGAAACCCTGTGTTTAGGGTCAGGGTCATGTTCCCTGTGAAACCCACTGGAGTTTGTGGATATTCATTTTTCTCCTTTCCATCCCACACAACGGGAAAGGAGTTTTTAATATCCTCCCATTCTGGGTTTAGTTGTAACTGCTTTGTTCTTGCACATAAGTAAGTAGAACAAAATGAGCATCCAGAGTATTACATGAATGCAGATTTTCTGCTGCTGAAATCTGAGCAAAGATGCAGGATTTTATAGCAGCTCTGTGCTGTGACACGGTGCCTATTTGAAGCATTTGAAGAGCATGAATGGAAACACCAGCAAGAAAAAAGCATGTGGGGAAAAAGTATACCTTTTGTCCAGACCACAACTGATGAAAAAGAAACTGCATTAAGCCCTGGGCTTTCATTTCAGAATAGACTTCAGCTTTATAAAGGAGTGCATTTTGCTCCCAGAAAATTTTCAGTAGCGGATTTTCCAATCAGTCTTAGAAGACTAAAATGTGTCATAGTGAAAGAATAGGAAACAATGGAGAAGGGAGATGACGAAAGTTGAAGGGAAAACTGAGAAAGAAGAAAGGACAAATGGATAGATGTTTAAATAACTACCCATACCCAGGGAAAAGTAATCAGAAATACAGGAGTCCTTTAAAGACAAAGAGAATGGTAGTTCAGGGAATTTTTAGGGGCATTTTTAAGAAGAAGAGAGGCAATGTGTGCAATAAAGGGAGCAATATGGTTTTTTTTAGAAAACATGGGTATCTTGTTTAATGAAGCAGAAAGAACTTGGATATGAGTTAAGGATGGTAAATGAAGTCAGGTGCTCTTTGGATACTGGCGTGGCCTCGAGGGCTGCCAAACATAAAGGCTTTTTCTTCTGCAGATCAGAAAGTCTTGCACTAAAGCCATAAGTTTGATCAAGGGGCTGTTTATTTTAATCATGTATTGATTGGCTTAACCACACTGCTCCGAAGGGGAGGGAAAGCTGTCAACATCAAGAATTACAGCTTTCAAAGGTCCAAGTAATCCTAGGAAATGAGCCAAACATAATAAATTCAGTTTTATTTGGGACCTGATCCTACTACTGTTGAAATCAATAGCAGCTTTTCCATTGCTCTCAATGAGAGTGGAAGCTGCTTATTTGAAGAGCAGCTCTAATCCAGCAATCAGGGCAGCTAATTTTGAAATATTCATGAATATGAATATAAAATAATAATAATTTAAAAAAGAACCAACCCACAAATAGATTGGCAGATCTAGGAAAGCTCGATTTTTTAAGGGAGGATGGCTTTGATTTCCAAGATACAAAAGAAAAAAATGGCAGAAAAATAAAAGAGATGGGAGTGTCTGAAGAGGCAGTGAGCTTAAGTAGGGTTAGAAAAAAAAATTCTAATGTGATAAACAGATGTCTTTCAAAAGCTATTGAGACAGAAGAGGAGAAGAGAGCACTGAGAAGCTCAGGACGTACAGTCTACGCAGGCTGAACTTAGCAGAAAAGGGTCCTTGAAGGCAAAAGTGGTGGCAGTACGCATCACGCTGCAAAAATTGTCCATAAAATCAGCCATGCACCCGTACAGTCATTCCTCAGGCAGCATTCCCATCAAGGTCAGAGACACTCAAAGTATGTACTTTGCTTTTCATTTTCTAACAGAAGAAGGAGCTAGAAAACAAATGTTTAGTTACGATTCTAGTCGCCAATCCAGTACATTGAATCCCTATTCAAAGTTTATATGAGTTGACCAAAAAGAAGTAGCTCCTTTGCTGTGGTTTCTGATGCAAGACGGTGCGTGCATTTTAGCATGTGTAAATATTTACAGATACGTATCTGTGTGTACAGGCAGACTTTGATTTTCATGCTTCCATCAGCATTTGGAAAACCAGTCTTCTAAAGACTTGATTTTTAAAGATTATTAAGTAAGGTAGCATCCACGATGAATTTGTCCTCAGAGCTCTTTCTGGAAGGTGTTACCCTGCGTTGGTCACCTGTCTGTGGCTATAAGAAGCTTGGGGCAGATCATTACTGTAATCCCAAAGCAGAAACTGAACGGTGTATTTTCAGATGTGTAATCCCTGGGTTGTCTGTCAAAAGCAGCCAGTGGTTCAGCAGGAACGTGAGTTGTGTCTGTCCTGACAGCCGGCAGGTCCTGTCCGTGCTGGTGGCCTTCCCCCATCTGCATCTCTCAGCATCCAATCCCTCTGCCCGATGCCTCCCCCATCCCCTACCCCTCATTTTTTGCATGTTACGAAGGATTGTATTTCCATGCCAGTATTTTTTAAAGGGTACGGGTTATCTGGGGTGCAGGCTGTACGTGCAAAGATACGATAGCTGTAGCACAGTAGATGGCCCGAGCCGGGCTGGCTGCGAAAGTGCTCTGCTTATGGCTAATCTGTTGGTATTTTCAGCTGTGCACCAAAGACTAATTAGTCACGGGGGGCAGCAAGAGAGCTTGGGCTATTGCAGGGGTGTTTCACATGAGGAAATTTGTGCACCAGGTGCAAGGGACAGATGCGTGATCCTCCTGCAGAAGGAGGGGAGCCCTTGAGGTGCTCCTGGCCGCACCAGGGAACAGATGCTTGAGAACTGCAAAGCACCCGTGGTTGCTCCCGTGTTCTGTTTGTCCGCATTTTACCAGCATCCATTTGACAATCAATAACTTCATCATTGGTTAATTAGGGTTTGTACCAGCGCACATTAGAGCAGATCCTGAGCCTGGCCCAGTCTGGATTCTTTCTGCCCTTGCTTTCAGGTCAGGCTTGAGCTGTTTGGCTGGGCTCAGCTTAGCAGCACACTGTAAGTGGCAGGCTTGACTGCTGCTTTTTATTTATGCGTATTAAGTTCATCAGATGAAACCAGAGCTTCCTGGGGCCATCCAAAGCTTCCTGGAGGGGGTACTCTCACAGGCAGATGTGGCTCCTGGAAGGCAGGCGTGTGTCTCCGGGAGGCAGACTTATGCCTCAGACTTGGATCGCTCCTTTTGGACTATGTGGTTGTAAGAGCATTTTCTTACAATATATTTCCTTGGGGGAATCAGATGGACTTAGATCTCGGATACCATCCCCACTAAGTGATACAGTAAAAATAACCTATTATTCTCTGGTTTTGACCTGGGCGGTGACAACATATTGTTTCAGCATCTCTGTCAGACTATTTCCCTTAAGAGCCATTTTAACCTCACCCAGTGGGACATAACTAAAGGAAATGAAACTCCAACCCCATTAAGGAAAAAGACAATGCCTTTCACTAAACAAACTTGATTTTCTTGGCTTTTCTTCGCCAAGGAGAATCGCCCGTACCCCCCACCCTTGCAGCCTTTGTAGACAGTTCCTGTAATTGGGAATGGCTGGGTGGACACCAATGGTTGGCAGCAAAGGGGGATAAATCCGACATCCCTTGAACGTGACATCGGCTGGGACTGCAGTCCCAGGTGGCTGCTTAGCGTCAATTCCTATGGTACTGGTCGGCGGTACGTGCCTGCCAGCCACAGCTGCTGGCCCTCGAAACACAATCGGGATTTTAGGAAGACTAGAGAAGAGAGACACAGTAAAACTGGGCTGTTACTAAGTTTGTGCAGATGTTGGATGGTTACTGTACTGTGCCCCACTGGTGAGAGCTGGTGACTTGCAACAAAGCTGTGGTAGTCCATCTCCTGACACCCGTACCATGAAACGGGCACCCCAAAAGCAAGCGTGACCTTGAGGATTTGTGATTTGTGGGCTTAAGGGAAAGATCACGATCCATCTTCACACTCCAGCTAAGGCTGAAACAGAATTTACACTCAGTAATTAGGTTTTCAAGCGTGGCCATTAGTTTGGGGTGTCTTAAGACAAATGAGAAATCCCTTTTTAAAATGCAGTCCCACGCAGTTATGAAGTAGGAGGCTGAAAAGGCGCCGTTTCACACATCGCGTGCGGGTAATTAGGACAAACCCCAGGACGATCACCTTGTCCCGGGGACAGTTAGGGTTTATGGAATGCAATCAACTGGTCAGGCTTGCCAGCTCTGGGTAGAACTAACTAACACCTGGGTCAAAGTAAATCTGCAGGCAAGAAGATTAGACCTGGCAGAAAAATAAACAATTCTGTGTTGCAAAATAGAAGTAGATTGCAAAATATCGCAATCCTGGATGAGTTTTTGATCTCAGGGGTGGCAAATGTCTGTAGGTCCCCTCTGGTTTTTGACGTAAAGGTAGCCCGTGTGCCCAGTGTTCTGTTTCGGGGTATTTCCAGTACCAGTCCCGATGGGGAGCAGTTAAGCTCCTATTTCAAACCTTAATCCTGCAGGGATGTATAAATCTATATATCTCTGTGCCCTGTCAAGCAGGTTTATGGCTGTCCCAGCAGTGCACCGAAAAATTGTCTGAAACCCAAGAGCATACCCTAAACACTAGGTGAGAGTTACTCTCTCTTTTGCAGTTTCTTCATTCTGTTGATAAGTGTTTCAATAACCCCTGTGAAGAACAGCTTCCATGAGAGACGGTCTGAATGCTCTCCATTCCTCAGCCCAGAATAGCCTGTTGCCTCACGGTTATGACATCTGCTGCAAGATGAAAGATAGGGATTCAGGCAGCACAAATAGCAAAAGAAAGTGAAATTGGGCTTTCCACATGCCTGGTTGCTGTTGCAGCGAGAGCAGGACATCAGCCACCTAGCCTTGTAGGTACCTCTTTGAAGAAAAGTGGTTGCACCTACTTTTTTTTTTTTTTTTTTTTTTTTGTCCTCCCTCAAGGGATGACTCCAAGTGGGTGATGCAGCGTGGTGCCTGGCTGGGGCTTGGAGTGAGATGCAGATGTCCCCGGGAGGTTAAGGTTACTATGAATCGCTCTTGGAGGCACCTCCATTAATACACGAGTTAGCTATTGTGAATTAATTTCCCAAAGCAGCTAGGTGCCTAAAGGCTGTTATGGAGCTGGCCCTACCATTGTTATTCAGTTACTATACTACTTTATCTCGTACCTCACGTCTGTAACAGCAACCAATAGGCAGTATTTTAGAGGAGTACCATCCTGGCCTCATACCCCTACAGGGGATGGTGATGATCCATGACTCTGATTAACTTTCTCCTTCTATGAGCTCTCTCTGCTGTTGACCAGGAGGTATTGCAGTTGCTCATACACCTCTGTGCAGTCAGCAGTGGCCTTTTATAAAAAAACAGTAAAAAGTAGAAAGCCGTAATTATTAGTATTGCAAAGATTAAAGTCCCTTTTTAGATCATGGCCTGATAGGCGACTGCTGACACAATACCTGCTTTGCCAAGGCCACCAGTATGTCAGTGGGGCAAATATCGAGCTGCTGTGGTTTGCAAAAATATTAGCCTTCTGAAACTTTCCGTGGTGGATGGAAAGATTTACAGGTACAGTGGTGCATATCTATCTCAAAATCATGTTTGGATTAAAAACTTCCTGCAGAGCTAATGTCAGCTCAGGTTTCAGGTCACTGCCACAGACTAAATCAGGTTAGTGATCAAAACCAGCAAGCAGGTCGGAGGGAGGCTTGCAGCTATCAAACGGGATAATCTGTAGCATGATTTTTTTACGACTGTGCACCCATAATGACATGTACAAGCAGGGAATGGTTGTGGTCTGGAATAAACTTGCTGGTTTGCCTGGTTCCAGTGAAAATTTCACCATGCAGTGAATGCTTTTCAGTATCAAAACACTATGCAAAAATAACTGGTCAGATCCAGCTAAAGTCACTTGAGTTATGTGGGTAATGAATTGGCCTCATATGGCTGAGATCTGAGTTAACATAAAAGCTATAAGTTATTCGTAAATGATTTTCATTAGGAAATCTTGGATAAAAAGGCACTTTTTAGAATAATTCTTTCTGTTATTATTTTTACACAATCTATGATTTTTGAACAGCATAAATTTTATATAAAAATTATCAAGCTATCTATGATTTAATATGCTTTGGGTTTAGCACCAGGTGACTCATGCCACTGACTTTTTAATTAACTAAGGAGCCATCATTCTTGGCAAACTGTTCAATTGCATAGGTGTGTATAAGACAATAATTGAATATAAAGGTTTATTTTTGTCCCTTTATTGATGTCAAGGGAAAACAGTGCAGTTATGAAAATGGAATGAACTGAAAAGATTCCTTCAGTTCCTGCAGGTTGATTAGAACAAATGACTTTCCATTCCGTTTTTTATGAATGAATAGTTTTCTGAAAGCTTTATAATACTTCAGGGAAAGGAAATTGCAGGCAATAAATGATGCAGGATGGTTCATGTTATTGGGAAATAGAGGAATGGGTTTTATCTGGAAAGGTGAGATTTACTGTTCTGCTGTATTTCACTTAAATGTTTGAGAAGGAATCAGATGCAGTGATTTGTACCTTATTATGGGCATGGGAACAGCATGAGACACTTGCTCAGTAACACCATTTGCTGATGCCGACGCAGCGTGCAGTCTCTATACACCTTTTGTCTGCAGGCAGCAGGTAGGCAGCAGTGTCAAACCTTTGTTATCCCCTACTTTGCATTGGCAGCAAGGAGGTGACTGCAGAGTACAGGGTGGTTTGTCTCTCCTGGTCAGTGAAGGCAGCAGATTTATTTTCATATCTCAGCTTGATAAACAGCATTGGTCTTTATGGAGTGAGTTTGGTTAAACAGTCCTTGCAGTGTTAGAGAGCTCTACCAGTAAAGACTGTTTAATAAACCCAGGGTATTTTTATTTTTATTTTTCTATATAGAAAGCAGAAATATGGCAACAAAGGAAAAGCTTCAGTGCTTGAAAGATTTCCACAAGGACATCCTCAAACCTTCCCCCGGCAAGAGCCCGGGGACACGGCCTGAGGATGAGGCAGAGGGAAAACCACCCCAGCGGGAGAAGTGGGCGAGCAAGATTGACTTTCTGCTGTCCGTGGCTGGTGGATTTATTGGTTTAGGCAATGTCTGGCGGTTTCCGTATCTCTGCTACAAAAATGGCGGAGGTGAGTATTTCTTTATTTCATTGTCATGAATCAATCTGTCCGCCTTATGCTTACTATTTTTCAGTACCTTCATCCGATTTTTCAAAAGAATATTCACACATCTGTTTTCTGCCTTCTTTACCAGTCTTCAGGAGAGATTGTTTTATTACTTCATAGTTTTTCTTAGAAGTTAATTAGGGAAAAACAACAGCAATTTAAAGTCTTATACTACTGAACCTTTTCTGCTCTTTTACTTCTGCCACAATTGAGTCTAACTTTTAATCAAAATGCTATTAATATAGACCAGTAGGATTTCAGACCAGTGGATTTCAGAATAAGAGCATTCTGGGTCACGTGAAACTGTTGTGTACCTAACCCCATTGTTATTGCAGATTTTCACTTCAAAAAGGTAAGAAAATGCCCTTATATACAGCCCTATATACCCATTCTTGCAGAGAACATGAACAAGAATTCCCCAGTATAAGATTATTGTATACTGATATTGAATTAACAAATATGTTTCTTTGTTTATATATGCCTGCAGCCACTTATCAGGCTATCTTGTGTAAGTTCACTCATTCCATCTCAATTTTGTACTATTATATTTTCTCAACAGGTGCATTTCTTATACCTTATTTCATTTTCCTGTTTGGGGGAGGTCTTCCCGTGTTTTTCCTGGAGGTGGTGCTAGGACAGTATACCTCTGAAGGTGGAATTACATGCTGGGAAAAGATCTGCCCTATTTTCACTGGTTAGTATATCTTCTTGTGCTTTACTGCTTAAAGACACCTCTGGAAACCATATGCAGCAACACTGTTCCCCTCATGTCCATTAATTCAGCTATTTGCTGTAGTAATTGAAGGTCTGGTATTGGTTCCTGGAAAGGTAGAAGTCAGAAAGTCTGAAGGACAAAGTAAGGTATTGATTTTGATGCTACCATCTTGTTAACTGGCAGAACTGCCGATAAGGAGAGAAGAAATTGCCTATTATGCCTTAAAAAGGTAATTGCACATTTTGTTCACAGATAGCGGAGAAAGTGTTGTTTTGGAAAGCTGGATGGCCTTAATGAAAGCATCTTCAAAATATTATTCTGGTCTGGAAGTCAAAATCCCTCTGCCATGTGAAAGCTTATCATTGGCATCATCCCTCTGTTACTGATACAGCTAAAACCTGGACAGCAGGTTTTTGGTAGGATTCAGGAATGGGACTTTGGTTGTAACTGAGCTTGTCCTGGCAAACAGGCACCTTGGGCTGGTGTTATTAAGGGCCTTTGCCGGCGAATCGAGAGTCACTCACCGCTCACAGAAATTATACCAATGCTGCTCTGGAAGTTAACTAGGATGAGAAATGAAAGACAGGTTAGAAAAACTACCAAGAATGCCTATCTTGTGTATAGATTACGCTTTACAGCCGGACAGCTCAGGCAGAATCATTTGGAATAATTACACTAAACAGAGCAGCACTCTTTGAATCCCATTTGAAGGAGTGGGCACTTCACTGACATGTTTCTAGCTCTGCCACTGTTGCTATTCCAGGCATCTCTCTCCTCTTATGTCACCCCAAGCAGAAGTGAGGGCTTTCTCCGTGGCTCACACTCCCACCTAATACTCTGAACGCTGCTGAAGTTGATGTAATTGTGCCGCTTTAGCTCCATTTTCTTCCTCCTCCTCCCACTTTTATGAAGCTTTTTTTTTTTTTGAGGAGGAGGAAGGAATGTTCCTTGTTTAAATAGCAGTCTCCCAGGCATCCATAAAGAGAAATTGTAGCAGTAATATGACTAACTGTATATCCTGAATTAAATGCAGCTGTACAGAATAAATAGCACTTGCTCTGCTTGTTTTCACCTGGCATAAAAATAATCTGTGGTGGTAAAGACTCCTGCTGCAATAAGGTTTGAAACTGTAAAATACAAGGCAGGTGTCCCAGGTGCTGGGGTAGCTGTCATAGTGATGTTATGGGGAACCTCATAGACTTTTCATCATCTTGAAGAGACTGCTCTAAGTTTTTAAAGGAAATCTCTTTTTTCCCCGTGTTATTCCTAAATGGCAAACTTTGTAAGCAGAGTTAAACATTGATCTAATAACCATAACAGCTACAAATACCATGCGTCCTTTGCACAGGTGAAACTGGGGCAGAAACAACAGCTTTCACATTGATAGCTTTGCAGTTTTCCTTTTTAACTCATTCAAGAACTATCTTTTTTTCTTGCACAGAGGCTGAGCCGAGCCAGTCGATAAGTGTGAGCGGTGCAGGGGCTGCCCAGCCGAGCTGCACCAAGGAAGCCTTGGGGCTTGGGGGCGAGGGTGGTGAGCATGAGGTTCCCCACATAGGTACCTAAGAAGTGAGATGATGTAGCTCCCGAATAAGCAAAGCATGATGCCTTGACTTCCATCTACAAAAACTTGAAGTAGCTAGGTGAGTGTTAAATTGAGTAGACGTCCTGCAGACTTCCCCTCCAATGTCAGCAAACCATAGCCAGAAACTCAGCCCTGAGCAGCCAGTGCTAGTCGGAGGCGGTGGCAGGTCGGTGCTCGTGTGTGATTGAGTTGGGATGAGTTTCCATCAGCAGTGTGGTAGAGCAGGGTACAAGTCCACAACACAGTGGGAATCGCACCAGCTCCATGAGGTCACAAGGTGCCCTCGCAAGAAGCGGCTGTCACATCTGCACGTGTTTCTTTTCTCTTTCCCTCCCGCCAGGAATTGGTTATGCTTCCATAGTGATTGTGTCCCTTCTGAACGTGTACTACATCGTGATCCTGGCCTGGGGACTCTACTACCTGTTCCAGTCGTTCCAGAGCGTCCTGCCGTGGGCACACTGCCACCAGAAGTGGAACACGCCGACCTGCGTGGAAGACACTCTCAGGAAGAACAAAACACTCTGGATATCACTGAATGCCACTAACTTCACCTCTCCTGTCACGGAGTTTTGGGAGTAAGTACCACCACTTCGTGGTGTCCTTGGGGCGCTTCGGTGGTATGCCAGAGCTCAGGCATGACACTTCGTGGAAGCCCAGTGGGGAATGTTAGATGGGAAAAGCCAATTGCACTGGGTGTCAGTTGTTTGACCAGCGTTTGCTGCTGGTTCTCACCCATCTTGAGGCAGACTGGTGAGTCTGGGAGCGGTGGAGGAAGGCGTTAGGTATCTAACTGCATTCACCCTAGAGCGTACAGCGAGCCCTAAAAGCCTGATGCAACTTCTGGTCTGGAAGAAAACTTGTTTCCCTCTTAGCTGGGATTTTCTGAATGCAGCAGGGGAACAGAAACAACTCACTAGAGATGCCCTGATAGCAGGGATTTACTGAACACAGAAACAGTGACAAATCACCAGCTTTGTGGCTGCCTCTTCCTCTTTCCCAGTTGTTAGCGTTTGCAGGACACTTTGAGAAGCTGTAACACATCTCTTATCAGTCTGACAGCAATGGGAGGAGGCATTGACCTCAGCAATAAAAATGACAGAGATAGTGAACGTTTGTGCTGTACTGTAGGTTTCTCAGGTCGTCTTTGTTATATCATTTTTCTCTGCAGTCTCTGAGGAGGCTGTTTTGCCAGATGCCCGGATTTCATCAGGCCTAAGCTGCTTATTCCCATTTCTCTCTTATTTTTCAAGTTCTAAATTATATTGCATAACCTGATTTCTGAACAGGCATGACCACAAATCTCTGTGTGTTTATATAGGCATCAAAACATAGCAGCAGAGGACAACACCTGTAGGGAAACCTAAATCCAAAGGATCTACAAATAGTTTAGGAGGAAATTATTTTTTTTTTTTGGCTTGCTCAGATGGTCATTTAGGAGTAGAATTCGTTTCTGACCTAGCTTGGCTCTTTCAGCATATTTAAAGTTTGGTTTGGTCCCTGATCAACTTGTACCTACTTCTGTATTTTTAAAGAAGAAGCATCAGCCAATAGCCCCAGTAGGAACGGTGTTCATGCTGAAGACATTTGGCATGCATGAGGTTTAGAAAAAAATATCTTATGAATTGTGCTAAAATTCATAACACGAGCCAAAATACAAAGGGCAGATTGGATCTTGGATGAGCAGTTTGTCAGAAGGCCCTGGTGAGCAGTGTGAGAGGCGGGTGCAGGCTGTAGGAGCAGTCCTTTCCACTGCGCCATCAGCTCTGTGTTCCTACCTTGAACGACAGATACTTTCCCAGGTGACTTCCTCCCTTGTAAATATGCAGGGAGCTGGGAAAAGTTTGTTAAATGGTACCTTGGGATATTTTAGGGTAACTTAGAGGCAAGTTGCAGTAGAAGACAAAGCAACTCTCACTCCTTCGGACCCCCCTTCCCTCCCCCTTGCCCTTGCTGTTTTCCGTAGCACAGCCGGAGCAAAGGCTGCTCCTCGATCTGCACGGGGGGAGGCAGCTCTCCTTGCACTTTGCAGCCACTTTAACTTTTGTCCTCGAACAACAGTTTTAAACGTCGTGGACTGAACTCTTCCCTGGAATCATGCTAGGGAGGAGTTTGGCCCCATAATCCTACTAATACGGACATACTGTCCATAGCTTAATGTTTCATCACAAGCAAAACTGGCCTTACCAGAGCAAGCTGCCTTCAAGACTCATGGCACTTACAGAACTATTAAAAATAGTTGTTTTCTCTGCATAAACAACTACTGGTGTCTTAAAGTAAGGACAGAGATCACGCAGCGCTGCTGCAATAGCTTTTACATGGTGCAAGCATTTAATATCCCCAGTTTTTCCCCAGCCATGCTAGTATTCTTTACAGTTCTGAAATTAAAAATAATTTGATGAACTTTCAGGTACTTTGCCATCATAGACCATGCCAGCTGCCAGCCAGCCAGCTACCCACATTGAAAGGACAAGTCAATAAATAGTCTTTAACTGAAGATATCCATCTGCTTTGTGGCACAATTAATTCTGATTTAATTCAGGGGTTTATGAGTATTTGGTTTCTGAAACCCAATGCCATTTTTATTGTGGGACATTTATGTAGTGTCCTCATCAGTATTGCTTTGTAAAACTAATGCTGCCCAGATAGAATTGACCACACTGATGCATTAACCTCTTTGCATTCAGTAACACGTGTCTTTCTCAGCCTGGCTGGACATATAGTCCAGCCTGACATTTCAGTTCATTTGAATTAATGTTCTGTGCAAATCACATGCTTGCCTGAGCAGTGATAAAAGGGGGTTAAGCAAATCTGGCTTTGTATCAGGAGACTTACCTCTTGGTATCACATGCTTCAGCTCTTATTTCTGAAGATCTGATTTTAAAGTCCAAAACCTTAAAAGCTCACTCACTTATTAATACATACGGGATAAGTGTTACAGGGTAATTATGGCTGAACAAAACCTCTGATTGTCTGGTGCTGGCCAAGTGTTTATAAATATTTGGTAATCAGCAACCTTCATTCGTCCAAATCCCAAGAAAGACCATCACATGCTAATGGCATGTAATCCCCAAAGGGAACAACATAAAAACTAAACAAAATCTTGGGCAGCTGTCTCTGCCTTTGGGGGCAAACTTGCAAGTTTTAAAAATCGTTTCATAGTCTCCTTCTAATATTCTGCTGGTACAGCTGCTTCGGTGTTAGTTATTCTTGTCCATCCAACACAAAAGGGTGCTTCACCTTTCCGGGTGTGAGAGGTCCTGCCTGCATTCACTGGATAACAAGCTGGAATACCCTTCAAGGGTTGGATAACTCCTCGTTTTATTTTTGTTTACGTTCTAGAGCCAACTATGGTTCCTATTACATTTCCATATTGCACGTGACTAGAACATACTAGTGTATGATCAAGGTCCAAGAACTCATGTTTACAACAAACTCAGCCCGGTCCTGTTGTCCCATTGGTTATATGTGAGTGACAGTTAGTGACAGCTAGTGACAGCATCGACTATAAATTAGAATTGGTAACAAGTTCATGCGTAACTGGTGTGAAGTTTGTTGAGTAGACTTGGCTGAATCTAAGCGGCGGTGGGTTGTGTAACAGAACTGAAGAGCTGTCAGCAGAGCCCAGTTCATGCTCCTTCCTGAACTTTGAATTTTCAGGGTATCACAAATGCGGGTCGAGAGCTTCTGCTGCAAAAATATGTTGGGTTAGATTTCATGAAACAATCTTAATGCTGAGGCTCCGCTGGTAATTCTGAGTGGATTCCCTGAGGTAGTCGGTCTTTGTGAGATGAGATAACCCAGGACAGAGAAAGCCAGCACACCACTTCATGAGCTTGCTGCCTCATCATAGAAAAGTAACGTATGTGGCTTTCAGTAACCCACCGGGGTGCCCTCCAAAAAAGCTTGATAGGATTGCTGGGGCAAACTCTAGATGAGATGACCACTTTCTTTTAGTTCCCTAATAAAAAGCAGTCTTAGCTGAATGTATTAATAGAGCTCCCTATTCCAAAACGCATTTGCAGTTAATTATTCATGGCTTCCTGAGAGCTGCTCTATAGGTTGCCTTTTTAATATGAACCGCCCCTTAGATTGGAAAATTGCCAATTATTTTTAAAAAAGCCACAAAAGGTTGCAGCTGAACTTTGTCATCTTATAAATGTATATTCTTCTTTTGTATACGCACAGCAGGTTTTTCCCTGGTTTCTTTAGGCTCAGGTGAACCAGGGCTGCAACTTTATGCCAAATATTCATTACTGAGGGGTTTCTCGTAACTGTTGAATAGCTGTGCTGATTAGGGCAGACTTACCCTGTCTGGTGCCATTAGTCCTTTTCCCTAACAAAATACACACACACTCAGAGAGAAGAAAGCATTTGGTGTGAGAACACATTCACACAGGTAATCCGAGTGAATTTGGCAGAGAGATGCAAAAACAGATGGGTGAGGGTTTGAGTCCTATTAAACTGGTCGATCCAGGGTTTGTTTTTTTTTCCAAAAACTAATTGCAGATTTTCCTTTGGTGATTTCATTCACTACTATTTCCATGGTAATAGCAAGGGGAAAAAAAAGTTTAATTAATTCAGGGGAAAAACAAACCTCAGTGATTTGTCTTGTGCTGGATCCCCATGGAAAGCTGCACACACCACACTTGTGGGCTGACCCGGGTACCCCAGACTGCTGTCGTCGCTGCTCTCCATAACTTCAGTGGAGGAAAGTGGCTGATTTTTATAGCTGTCTGAAAATAAAATTTAATTAAGAATTTGTTAGGTAGCAAGTTCATTTCTCTAGTCTTGGGGCAAGACATTTCTGTGGTAATTGAGGTCAAACTTCTTCTCGACTTTAAACAAACCTTGCAGAAACTCTTCAGAGTTCAGTAGGTTCATTTGCAGAGGAGTTTTAGCAAAGTGAACAGTAAGAAACAGTTTGTTCTTTCATTTGACACATGAAGTAAGTATCAGGTATGACCTGGTCTGTCCAGTGTGTGAGGACAGTGTATGTTGCGTGACATTTAAAAAATAGTTTTGAATCAGTATTTAATGATGACCTATGGCAATCACTAAAAGACAGAAGCCTTAACGAATTTGTCCCCTCAGGATCAGAGTATTTTGATGGTGACATGTTGCTCCCTTAAGACCCAGCTTAGGAATTTCTTTTTATTTATTAACCTAAGTGACAGAATAAAGTTTACCAAATATCTGGAGTTAGCTAAACAAGACCCTGGCGGCGGCAGTGCTGGGAGCAGGCGGCAGTGCGCCCAGGCAGGGTTTGTGTGCGGGGGGCTGCGGGGGGAGAATGGATAACGGCTGCAGCCTTCACCCTGCAAAGATGTGCAGCATGAGTTCCCTGCATTGCTTTTCCCATTTCCTCCATGCAGCAGTCTTGCTAGTGAACTGAAAAGGAGGAGAAACACATGGATGCAGGCCAGTTGCAAGTGTCCATGATGGACACATCATGTGCAACGTGGCTTCAGAGCCGGGGTCTGTGGCGATGCCGGGGTGAGTAGGTGTTGCATCTTCAAGGGAGCAAACATGAAAGCCTCACTGCTTTAGGCATACTTTCTTGTCGCATCTTGAGGTGGTCACAGGCTGCTAAAAAGAGCTTAAGCTGAAATGCTGTGCCATATATTGAACAAAAGAGCGCACAGACCTAGGGAAGATGTAGGGCTGCAAAGCCCAGCTTTGTTCACATAAGCCATGCTGACTTAGCAAGCAATTTTTAAAGGGCAGGGGTCTGCCCGTGCATCTGCTGCCCTGCACACCACTGTATACTCTCAGCCTTCGCAAAACAGATTCTGCATCAGCTGAGCTCCTGCATCTCTCTTGTTTTGTTTCCTTTCATATATTCAGGCGCAACGTACTGAGCTTGTCCTCAGGAATTGAAGATATTGGTATTATCAAGTGGGATCTAGCACTGTGTCTTCTCCTCGTCTGGGTGATATGTTTCTTCTGCATTTGGAAAGGAGTCAAATCCACTGGGAAAGTAAGTGCTCTTTTACCCTTTTTATAATCATTGCAGTTAGGAGATGTTAGGAATACTAAGTAATTCTGCTCTTAAAGGTATTCACCATTTGCTGGGGAAAAAAAATGTATTTTTGCACTGAATAGAAGAGGGATTTAGATTCAACTGACTTTCAAAAGTCATTGCCAGTGCCCAGAATGCCTGTGAGTCAAGAACCCGTTACTGCAATGGCATCAAGAATGAGATACAAGCGCAGTTTGAGTACCGCTTTGCCTCTTTCAGGATGAGCATCTCACTAACACATGTCCTGAATGTGGAAGGTCTTAGGCTTGTGATGTGTCGTGCTCTGCGCTCCCTGTCCGTGCTTTCACACTGGCCAAGTTCATCCTCAGTGCAGCAGGGTAGATGTTAACATAGCTGTGGTCAGGATGTTTTAAGTCAGTGGAAACTGGTGGGTGCACAGCATTTTTGAAATGCTGCTCACTTACAGAAGACCTCTGTGTAGACACGGAAGACTAAACTTAGGTACTCGTTTAGACACACTCTTCTTAACAGAGATCCTGGGTAGTTCATGGTTTTAGTCTCATCATGTGCACTTCAGAATCATGTTTTTCTCTAAAGGGTAGCAGTTAATCATTCCTGAATTGCACTCCAGTGCAAGAAGCAAATTACAGCAAATCTCAGCCATTCACTTAACAGCATGAAGTATATTATTTCCTCTTGCATACAGTAGAGTTTTTAAACCTATTTTCATCAGAAAAGGCTTTTGAAGCTATTGCATATGTGTGGTTCTTAGCTTTCAAACCTGTTGGTAGAGGCAGTGTTTCAGGTGGGTCTAACAGAGGTAGAGAGGTCTCAAGATACTAAGTCCCAACATGTTTCTTGCCAGCTAGGTGGAAGGGAGTGACCCGGTGAGTGTCCTGCCTGAGAAAAAGGCCACAGCACGAGGCCAGCTTTTATCAGCCCCCAGAGAAGTCAGGAGCGAGCAATTGCAAATGCCTCAGCTACAGAAAAAGCATCATTTAGCAGCTTTATCTTGTTACGCACTGCAGAATCAACCAGGAGACAAAACTCTGTAGGAAACCAGACCTCATTACTTCCACTGTTGACTAAACTATCGCTTCTCTCTTGCTTTCTGTGATGTTTATCATGGAGCTTTATTAAAATCATGTGTGTGCCTTACCCTGGATTCCCGCCAGCTTTGCCCCAAAGAACAGCTTCCACACCTCTAAAGCACACATTGACAAAAAATGTTTGCTTCTCTGTTCCCTGTGATTGATATGACCCGATGAGGCGATTGTGTCAGTTTTATCGTAAAGGTGAACGCAGTAAATCTCCCGCAGTAGCCGAGCGGAGGCGTGCGTTTCTGCGGTACCTTTGGCAAGCCTGGTATCTGCTCGGGAAAGGTTAGGGGAGTGCTGAGGGATTTTTCCGAGCTCCCTATGGTATGCTATTTCAAGCCCCTGTGAAGGTAAAGAGATTGAAAACAGGTCTGTTAAAATCAGTTACCTAAAAATTTGTGTGTTCTGGAAATCCAGCAGAACGGTCTCATCTCTAAGGCAAGGCGGTCGGTAGGAATTAGCTGCCTTCTCTCGGCAGCATCTGAGCTCGTGCGGGTGTGGAGCCAAAGCCCAACAAAACCATTGGAAAGTCTCCAGTTGACTCCATTAACTTTGGGGTCAAACAAAAGTAAACTGTAAACTCTAGTGGAGGACTTGAATTAGTTGGGAAGTCTAGTTTACTTTAGTAGATGGTTGTTTATAGCACTTCCCCGCTTTCCAGCATGTTAATGGCTCTTTGGAGAGCGGTGAAAAAAAAAAAAAAAAAAGTTTTTAAACCTCGTAGTAGTGTAGTGGACAAATAAACATGGAATCATGAGGAAAAATAATAGTTGTGCTTATGCTTTGGATAATGTGCGTGATCTTAAAAATTCCTCCAGCATTACAAGACAATCTTTACCTGCAGCGCAAAGGCCGCTTTCTGAGTGTCTGCTCAGTTCCTGCAAATACATCAAGGCCTATATTTTTTTGTAAGAAAACTTCGATTTTTTCATAGGCTTGGCTTATATTAAAAAAAATCAGAAAGCACAGAAACCCCCCTTTTATCCTTCTGGTTTTGGTAAAACTGGGCTAATGTGTAATATTATTTGTCAGTGGAAAATATATAGGAAATTCAGGAGAGAATAAAGAAGGATGTGTATGAGAAGATTTCCTTTCATTTTATGAAATCAGTCCAGCTCTGTAAATTATTATGGCAATGCACGCTTTGAGTTCTCCTCGTTATTCTCAGAGGACACACTTAAGAAGAAAAATGGTGCATCCCGGGAGCTTTGCTGTAGTTAAACAAATTCTGGAAAACAAAAATACGTTTTAACTCATGGCAGCAAACTGTAATTACCTGGGGGAATCATCTTACTCCATGAAAAATGCCCTTTCTTGGACAGTAGTGATTCTTGACTGTAACACAACAGTTATATAAAAAATGAGAGAGAGAGCACTGATGAGGAAAGAAAACAAAATGTGAGAGGTCAAAAAGTGTGGGTCTAAAGATAGAACTGTCCAAATACAAGCTCAATTAACCCTCGCACTGGAGATGAAAGCAAAGGGCTCTTTCATCAAATGAATGAGAAGATAACAAGAAGAGAAGAAGTAGGCTGTTATTCAAAGAGAGTGGGAATAGAGGTTAAAAATAATGAAGACATATTCTCAAACAGGATGAATAGAGCCTTAGTTTCCAATAATGATGTTGCTGAATAGGCAGCAAGGGCACAAATGAAGTTATGGGACTGGAAATTACCACTGCTGAGGCTGATGCCAACCTGAAGGGCTTCGTGTGTTCAAGGTGATGGGAGCGGAGACACAGGAGCACGGACCAAATTATCTTCATGTTGTGAGAGGAGTGCCTCCTGGAATTGCCTGTAGGAGCAGTAGCAAGGCTGCACAGCAAGGTCAGGGGTAGCAGCAGAGCTTGCAAAACAGTTTAAAGTTTTTAAGTTCAAATAAAGAATGAGGTAATGCTTCGGGCGCCCTCAGTGAGGAAATCTCTTCAGCTTCCCTGGCAAAGGTGCGCTTGTCATGTGAGGAGGACAAACTGGACAATGTTTGATTGTCATGAAATGAAAGTCATGAGTTGTATAAAATCCTGCATGTTCTTTGCCCGAGTGACGTGTCCGCTGTGAGGGCCAGGGGCTCTGGAGGGATTAATGAATCTGCATTGCCTCCAGCCCTAAAGCAATAAGGTGGTAAAGACCATTACACTAAAAGTAGACACAGAAACTCAGGTCAGGTCTTTTTTAGGTGTGAGGAGGCTTTGAATTTGCATCGCTAGATCTCTCTTGATTCCGGAGGTGTAGCATTGACTGCTACAGACTAAACATTTCTTTTTTTTCTTTTTTTTTTTCTTTTTTTTTTTTTTTATTGCCAGGTAGTATACATCACTGCCACGTTCCCATTCATTATGCTCCTTGTTCTACTCATCCGTGGTGTGACCCTACCTGGAGCTGCAGAAGGCATCAAGTTTTATCTTTATCCTGATATCTCACGGTTAGCTGACCCACAGGTACAGAACCAGGAGTGGGGAGCGGGACGATTTCCTACACAAAAGTGGGATGGTGGAGGGTGATGGTGGTGATGTAATGGCAATAGATAATTTTTTTTCCATGCTCTTTAGAGGTCCATATATAGCATGAACATTAATGCTGGGTTATGTTTTCCAGAGATCTGCTTGAGAAGGTCACTGTTATATGTGTTAATGCATCTTTCCATGTGTATGTATGTGTGTGTATGCGTGTGTATGTTTTTTTGTGTCAAAGGACTCTGAGGCTGTAGACTGTCCCGTTATACAATCTCAGCTTTCTTGTTGGTCAGGTAAGGGAGATGCGTTTTTTTTTAATGAGGATAGTCTTTAGTTTCAAAGGAGAGACACGTGAGCTTCACAGATGGAACAACAAGCGACAACTGTGAGTACCGGTGTCACTTAGCTCCCACTGCTCAATAGGAGGAGATTGGGAAAGAAGTGAATTAAATAATGGAAGAATGAAGACCCATGCAAAGGTGGCGAAAAATGCTTTCTGAGGCACAGGAACTACAATTCACTTAGACCTGGCCAGTGGGAGCTAGGCTTACTCTTTGTGTACAGGCTGCAATTAAATAAAGATTGCTGCCTGCGCTCACAGAGTGCAAATAGGTGACACTTGAGCAGACCAGCATCTTTTCAGCCAATAGTGATCTGTGAGAAATGCAAAAAAAATGCAATACCCTCCGAAAAAAGAAAACAAGGGATCTTTGAAAGTAACAAAATGTTGGTCACAGTGAGAGGGAATAATGTCTGTCTTTGCTATTGCTTTCTAGTGAGTGTTTGGTTAAAATAAAATGTTAAATAGCTAAATAACTGAAGTAGGAAAAGTGTAATTGAAAGAAACATTGTGGAAATTTGGTTCTTTCTCTAGTCTTGCCTTCTTTATACAAGACACCCTCTTCACAGGAGACATTATATTTTATGAATGAATCTTCTTTTATGGGTCTCTATCATTTTTATGATCTACTATTAGCCCTAAGCCCAGAGCATCAGCCGATAATGTAGAAGAGATTCATGCGAGCTGGCAGGCCCCCTCCCATGGTCTAGCAAAAGCATCATCTCCAAGGAAACACCAGTCAGCAAGGTGCTGGAAAGCCATGGTGGGAGGGAGGAGGTAAAGGTCTACGGTCTTAATTCTCACTTAGACTCCTTGGTGGTTTCTATTGGTGTTAGCAGACGTGCATTAGCAGAAAGAAGGGAACAGATGGGATTCAATGGGTGCATTTTGATAGCTTGCTACGCATTTACTAACCGAGAAGCTGATAGTGTACTGCTAGTTCACTCTGTATATGTTTTTTTAATGTAATCAGGAGAAAGAATCATGAGACCAAGATCAGATACATATCTTACAAAGTGCATTGTATTTTGCTTGTTTTCCCCCCACCCCTATGGCTTTTATCTTGCATTTGAACAGGTACAAAAACAACCAGAAAGACATAAAAATAAACAAACCAAATACACAAACCTGTTTCTCAAGCTTTTCACATCCTCAGTGTAGTGACTGGTCGGCTGATTCTAACTGAAATGAGTTACAACAGAAATGAGCAATGTTATAAATACTTTTGCATTTCCTCTTGCACTGAAACGCATTTATTGTTGCGCCAACAGGAAGGATCAGCTGAATGACTAAGAAACTAGAAATACTGAGCATCTCTGGGGAGGGGATACAGGAACTGTGGTAGAGATGTTGTTCTTGTGGGCTCTTGACGCTAACAATTTTCTTTTCCTGGTAAAAGCCAAACTTGCAAATGTGATGTTCTCTTTCCCTTTCTCCCTGACCCTTTAGCTATCACCCTCAATGGAAGCAATTATTGTTTTGATTTTGTGTAGTTTGAACTGTGTGTTTGCGTTGAGTGTTGCAATGCAACGATGCCGGTAATAACCGTCTTTCCGTCTTTCCCTTCAGGTCTGGATAGATGCAGGGACACAAATCTTCTTCTCATATGCAATCTGCTTAGGAGCAATGACTTCCCTGGGGAGCTACAACAAGTACAAATACAACTGCTATAGGCAAGTTTCCATCCAAGGGGGTTTAGTGTTTTAGCTAAATGATGTAAATAAAGTAGGGACAATGGGTTAATTTTTTTTTAATTAACTTGCTCCATGACATATGTGTGACTTAGGGACTGTTTGCTGCTGGGATGCCTGAACAGTGGTACCAGTTTTGTGTCTGGCTTCGCAATTTTTTCCGTCCTGGGCTTCATGGCACAAGAGCAAGGGGTGAACATTGCTGATGTGGCAGAGTCAGGTACGATGGTATTGGTGGCAGTGGTGGTGGGCACTGCCGCCTAGCGTGTGAGCAAAGTTCTGCAGACTCAATCAGCTAACATCTAAGCAATAAAAACAGAACCAGATATCCCATAATCTCCAGAAAAATAAGCACATTGTTGATTTGGGCTTTGATCTAGAGCAGTGAGGGTTAGCCGGGGTTGTATTGTTTACTCTGTCTTGATTAACAGGGCAGCGAACGCATTTCCTCGAGTGTGCTAATCCATTTGAGTTGAGATTAGAGTTAAGATAACCACACCATTATCTAGGGTCCAGAAGGTCATTGATTCAAGAATTTATTCCATCCTTCTTTTCAGACTACCTTTATTTTAACCCAAATGCAAATAGTCAGTATTTATGTGTTTTTCATAGCTCACTTTTGCTTGCTCACAGCGCAGTGCTGCAGTGGGAATGTTGCCTTAGCCTTTTGAAGGGACATGCAGTCTTGTATTCCAACAAGTCTCAGTGAAAGGCAAGAGAAGTTGGAGAACTCCATCTCCTGGGTTCTGTGGACCGTTTAATCCACAGGAACCATAGCTGTTGCAATCCTGCCTTTGTCCTCTGTAGCTTCAGGGTGAGGTTGACAGAACTGTGAGAAGTCCGTTTTGAAACTGGATGTCCGCTTAGGTTCCTCCCTTATTTCGGAAGCGTTCTTCCCATTAACACTCCGCTATGCACATGCACCTGAAGAAGACTAAATCCTCATAGCATGTGAATGTATCTCAGACAAAACAGATGACATTTTTTCCTCTGTGCACAACTTGTCCATGAGGGCAGGTGTAACCATGTGTTTTCACGTAGAACAGACAGATTAGGTGGGAGTTACCGTTCGAAATTAATGAGTCAGGCCTCGACAGCCACGAGGCTGAAACTTAATCAAATTCAGGTAGTAATAATGTCACCTGAGTGCACTTTTGGCATTTCTTTCTGACATTTTTGAGCAATTTTAATTCACCTGCATAGCATTTGAAAGCTTTCCTCTGCAAACATGCTATTAAAAAGAAAAAGTCAATATATCTTCTAATTGCATGGCTCTGGGAGTTAAGTCTTTAAGAAAAATATCTCACTTTGCAAGGGCTAATGAAAAACTAATGACATTGGTGGCACCACTGGATTCTTGGGTGGCTGCAATTGGCATACCTCTCGCAAGTGCAGTTGGTTAATGGTCTTGGCCATAATGCTTATTTTGATCAGAAGTTGATTGCTTTGTTTGAAAACAGGAACCGAGGGAATAATCCTATTGAGTGAATCATAAATAGCCCCCCTTTTTTTAAATATGTAGTTGGATCAGTTCTGAGAGTAGCATTTTTAAGTATTTCCACATTAGGTTTTATCTGGTCAATATTTATTCTAATTTTTATTATTAAATCTCTGATAAACAGGCAGCTATATTCCTGTTGCTTGACATTTTTAGAATTAAACAATTCTATAGTAACATTGTTATTAAGTAATGTTTAAATACAAATTAAATAACAGACAGTGTTTACACAGCATTTTTTTGACAGCTCAAAAAGCATTTTTAAAGGAGGGATTTTATAGCTTATTATAGGGACAACAAGGGCACTGATTAGCTTCTGAACTAGGCTTTCCATTTCTTGCGTATTTTGTTGTCAATTCCTTCAGGTTTTGTACTTTATTTCAATTCAGCCCTAGTCACTAATGGCCAGAGATTGCAACCATCTCACTGTTAGTGGGTTGCCCATCATCACTGGCTGGTCTTTGGCTAAATCCTAAGGGACTTTTTTACATGACAGCAACATTACCAGGATTATCCAAAATTACTGAAACCACTTCCTGTGGGTTTCCTCGCTGCATTTCTCAGCAGAGGTCAAGCGCAGAGCCACTGGTGACCACTTGGTCCCCCTGGGATGAGCATCCCAGGACCCCCACGGGGCCGTGGGGGCAGCTCTTGCTGCTGCCCTGCTGCTGCCTTCTCAGCACAGAGGCGTTCAGCAGGCGCTTCAGCCTCTCGGTTTTTGGCCTTGCCTTTTTTGGCTTCTTATGATACAAGGTCCAAACTGTTCCCCTGGGTCAGGAAAAAGGTGAGCAGAGGCACTGCCGCTTGGCCATAGCACTGGGCAGAGGACATTGTCCGCGGGGCCAGGACCTCCTGCTCCCCCGCCTCTGCCCAGCAAGTTAAATCCTTCCTGCCCTATCCGTGACACCAGTTGTTTCCTTGTTTGCCCTCCTGCAAGCCAGGGGAACGTCAACAAATTTGCTGATAGCAGAATCTCATGGCCACATTTTTTAGCCATGCCAAATTCAGCCTTGGTGCAACGTGCCCAGGGGACAGTTGTCAGCGAGGGGTGGCTCCCGCTCCAAGCACTGGTTGCTGCTGGCCTTCACTGGCTTTAATAGGTTTACATGACAGTTAAATTAGACCCCTCTGACTTGTCAGCGAAAGCAGATTTTTAATAAATAGCACTTGATTTTTTTCAGAAATACTTCTAAAGGGAGAGAGGAAAGCAGTGGAGGCTCAGCAAAGCCATAGTGAGCCCTGTCTGGAAGAAATACTTTACTGCCCGTGCAATTCGTAGCAGTGTTAAAACAGCACAAGATTTGCCTTTTTTTAAAAAAAAATCCCATTTGCAACAAATTCAGATTAAGCAGGCCTGACTATAGTGCCTCAGGTTTCCTGATGCCTGCCCGGTCTGCGTCTGCAGCGCTCTGCAGCCGTGCCACAGCACTGCGCAGCCAGCGGCCAGCGTGTGGGCTGGGGCTGGGGCAGGGGCTGGGGCAGGGGCAGGGGCAGGGGCTGGGGCAGGGGCAGTCCACGTTAGCTCTGAGTAGCAGCCACAAGTGCTTCACTTTGGCAGAACACCCTTCAGAGCAACAGAGTTTCAAATTAAATATGATTTTTAGATTATTTATGTTCAGTCTCAGGGATGCCAGGAACATTTTCTTTGACATGGACTTATCTCTTTATATTTCAACACTTAGTTTCAAAGGAAAATCAAAGCCAGCGCAGGGCTTAGGACACTTGGTATTTGATGGTATCACAGTGCAAGGACAGTTTCACTGGCCAAAGCATACAGAATTGCAGCAAGTTTTGAGGAGAGCAGTTTTACATCTGTCTCATCAATTGCACAAATCAGCTGCAAATGCCATCTGGTAGCAGTTCTCCCTCAGGGACGATCTACTGTATCCGCTGAATTAGGGGGAAGAAAGCAAAGCCCCCCAAAATTTGAGACATTCACCAATTTTTTGGTATCTCTGTCGTATAAAATCTTAGTTGTGTTTCATTTTAAATAAAATTAGTTGCTCGATTGTTGGCTAATTTGTATTTATTTCTGTTCAAATATTTTCAGTGACTTAAAGTTTTCTTTAGTTTGAAAAAAAGTCATCTTTTTTTTTACCTCTTTCTCTTGCTTCTTTTTCCATCTTTCTTGTTGGAAAGGAAAAGTGGGAGGTAGGAAGAGCAGCGTTAGAAATTTTTCTATACAGACCAGAGATAAGATTTCCATCCCCACACTGCAGCAGTTTTTAAAAATTCCTTTTCCCATTGAAAATTACGTCAATCCACTTCTAAATCCTCGAAAGTGCCAGTTTTCAAGGCTCCTTAAAGCAAACAAGCAGACCAGCCAGGCATTCCTGGTTTTAATCTGATTTTAAATCTGCCCTCAGAATTTTTTTGTTGACTTCACCAAATTTCTGTGGCCACTCTGAGAGCCTGCCATAAATGCCAGATTGCCAGTGTTCCTGTCTCCCACTTGGAGAGGGCTCTTTCTCTCTCAACAAAAGCTCTCATAAGCGATAGCTGATAGCACCTGGCTGCAGGTGAGAGCGCCTTTGGAGATCAGCATGCGAGAGCATCGCGCGTGTGCTGGGGATGTGGGTATGAGTGAGATGCTGTCTGGTCCACAGTGCGGACGAGACCCAGTGTAGTAACGAGCCCTCGCACACAAGGCTTTGATTTCCAGAGCAGACAAACCGAGCACTTAGTCCCAGCCCCACTGGTGCTCCCAGACTGTTGCAATCCATCCTGCAGCTGGGGCTGATGTTGGTCATGTTCAGTGTCACTGTGGCAGGTCTGTGTAGGCTGCCTGATAGGGGCAGATGACGTGACAGCGTGGGGAAGCGATTTTACACAGAGTGATTTTACACAGTTCCTAACAGCAGGAGGCATTTTTTTCAGGGACCGCAGATGATATAACTAGGGGTAGCCTGGTCAGTGCAGCAGTGAGTGTTTGCAGAAGTGAAGGAGCAGACTCCTGGAGTGCAAACCTTGCTCTAGAAAAGCCATGCTGGGTTTGGAGGTTGCATACAGAGGGAGGCAATGGCTGCATTAGTGAGGATCCCGGGGAATGTTTGAAGCACTCTGAGTCCCCTTCCCTGCATGCAACAGAGTTTCATCATCATCATCTTCATCGTGGCCATGTGGGCTAGCAGTGGGATTCTGCCATTCCCCTGGGTCACCCCTTCTCCCCCCAGCCCCCAGTACTGTGTCCATGCAGGGCAGGCGTAGGACCACCTCCATTATTGGCATGTTTGAGACAGATGTTAAAACTGGTGATCTGTTAGCAATGGCCTCGGGGGTTTGCCTGTGGTTTCTGCTGTAGTCATGCGTGCTTCGATTTCAGATAAAAGAGCCAAACTGTTTCACTTCTGGTATTTCCAGCCGCGTTTGGATTTATCTGAACGGAACCAGGCATTCCTGCATTTGAGTGTGGCTACCTTTACCAAAGAGCTGGTACTTACTATTTCTCTTCCCTTCCCTTCCCCCTTTCCTATTTTTCTCTTTCTCTAGGTCCAGGCCTGGCCTTCATTGCCTACCCAAAAGCTGTGTCCATGATGCCACTGCCCACCTTTTGGGCAATCCTTTTTTTTATTATGCTTCTGTTGCTTGGACTGGATAGCCAGGTTAGTACGATGGGTGGGAGATACGTGGCTTATTGTATCGGCACTGCTGACTGAGAAAAGGCACTTTTACGGGCATGACTTAAGAAGAGAATACCTCTAATGTTGCTGAAGATGAATTCATCTGGGTTGCTTTTTAGGGCAGGGGCTGCACTGGATGACTCGGTGACTGGGGGTTTATAGTATGATGTTGCTCGGTAAGTCATTGTCATCAGGAGCTAATGGAGCCAAGACTAGGACAGTCCTCCCTAACGTAAATATGAGTTCCAGTCTGGCCACAAAATACCACTGTTTTGGTCACGATGCAGTATTTCCCTACTTTGGGGAAGAGCTTAATCATTTTAAAACATAAAAGACTGCAGCAGTCAGTTCCGCAGAGTACTTTCTGCCATTGTGATCGCCTGCAGCGTGTATACACCATCATTAAAACACTTCATAAGAATTAATAACCACTAGGAATACAGGCTTTGATAGTTACCAAGTGCCAAAAAAGAAAAGCGAAGCCATCACGAGGCACAAAAAGCACAAAATGTTTTCTACAGTATATCCAGGGTGGCTTCATGAGAAGTCAAGAGGACAAAGCCGCAGCCTTTGTCGGTGGCCTTGGGCTCGGAGGTGCCAAGCAATGTGGGATCCTGCTGACTGTCACATCACCAGCATTCAGTCATTCACGTCATTCAGTACCTCCAAACAGGCCAGAGAGCGTCTCAGGTTCCAGCTGTACTAAATATATAGTACACATTGCCATTAATTAGTGAGCCTGAAAAACTCAAAAACTGCAGTCCAAAAAGTTAGGTTATTTTTTCCTAGTGGTTGCTTATAGGAATGTTGGACTAAATACTGCCAAAGAAATCTGTAAATCATTTCTAGATAGTCCACTTACAAGGAAACATGGGTGACCAGGGATTATGCAGTAACTACACATTCAAAATTGCCAAAGTTTTCAGGGCAACAGGCAGCTTTCTGAACTCGAATGGAAAGTCACTACATTTATTAAAAAAAACAATTGGTAAGGATGAAATGTTCATTTATCCTAAATGCTGTCTTGTATGAGGAGAGAGCTGTAAATGGATTTTTACCCAGTTGTTGTGTACTTCATCTCTTACATTTTTTATATTCCATTTGCCCTAAATTGCTCTTTACGGTTTAATCTTTGAACTCTAGTGAGCAACTTTCAATCGCTCCAAAGTAAATGTAGAAGTGCCCGATGCCGTGGTTCAACAACCCTGTGCTTATGCAAATTGGAAGCTGTCTAGTAATTTTAGAAAGCTCCTCACTGCGTAGCATGATTAAAACTAATTGGAGCACTTAATTTCTCTCCTCCACCCTTCTGGTTTTTTGGAGTGCAGTCAAACAGGTTTCTGGAATGCCGGTGCAGTTTAAGATCAAATCAGCCCAAAGGAAAGGGTTGCGTTTAAAGAAAACCAGTTTTACAGAAGTCAAAGTAACAAGACAGGAGGCAACAAAATCCAAAGCGGAGCTCCAGCTTGTGGTCAGAGAGGGGAGGGTTGTTACGGCGCATTTGTGGGCACGCTGTAAGAGCAACATAGATACTGGCTAGGAAAAGGTGGCTTTTCTTGAGATAATGCTATTTCATAGACTCCCTGTGGTAGCTCATTAGTTGCAAGATGATGTAGCCACTTGAAGTGAAGATCATTTCTACAGAGGCAGCCTTGGTTCTCCATGGTATCCTCATGTCTTCGGTGAACTTGGTGCTTTTGTACCTTGCCAGGCTGAAAGTACAGATCAGCTGAATGATCCTTTCTTTGGGTTTGTTTGGGAGGAGTTCAGGAGTTGCTTTTCTCAATGGGTGAAATGCTTCTGGTTTTCAATTAACTTTAAACTTGTATTCAAATCCAGTTTGGGTTATTTGATTAACTCAAGTTACACATCTTACTTGTAGTTTTCCAATGGCAAGTAAGTACAAATACAGTTATCATGAAGCTTAGATAAAGTAAGATTTTTTAGCTCATCTATTCAGAGCTTCATTTTTGGTTTCCACATGCAGATAGCCTACCAAATCTTCGTATAGGGCAGAAGTACCCCAGAGCCTCAGCCAGAGGTACTCGGCCCACAGGTTCAGAAAAGACAAGTTCAGTCAAGAAGAGCTGCTATTTCACATCAAAGCCTGCTTTCCCTTGGCTGGATTTTGACTAGCCAGCCCACGAGTAGAATTATATCCAATTGTGGAATTAACCTAACTAGTACCTGTGAGGTTTTCTGGCACATCAAAAAAAGGCTGGGAGGTACTCTTCTAGCTCATGCTTTTTTGAGTGGTTTCTCTCTGCCTCTTTTCTAGCATACATCGTGTATTCATCTGGAACAGCTACAACATAAAAGCCACATAAGTGCCTTCCTGTCATCAAATTAACTTCCTTTATCCTTGCGGCTTGCATTTACAGAGCCCCTTTGGTAGTTTGTAAGGCTGCTAGGAAATGAACGGCAATTCTGAAAGCTTGTTCCAACCTGAAAACTACCCCCACGCTTCCACCTCTGGGTTACGGAGGAATGGCTTCTGATTTACTTATTCAGAGCAGCATTTTGCCACAGAGTACAGTTAGGGTGTTGCTGTGGAGTGTTTGTTGAAGTATGAGCCTGGAGAAAATACATGGTGGGTCATTTTCAAGTCACGTTTCTTTGTTGTTGTTCTTCCCCTTTAGTTTGTTGAAGTTGAAGGACAGATCACGTCATTAGTTGATCTGCACCCATCCTTCCTAAGGAAGGGTTACCGACGGGAAATCTTCATCGCTATAGTATGTTTCCTTAGCTATCTTCTGGGACTAACTATGGTGACTGAGGTGAGTAGCACTGGTGCTGGAAATCACCTTTTTTTTTAGCCAGTTTTCAGACCAATTTTAGCTATGAATGAGACTGCATGGGATTAGCCACTCAGAGGAGCGCTGCTCTTTAGATCTACAGAGCATCTTTCATCCCTAGATCTGAAAGCATTTTGAAAGGGAGCTGTATATTCCTTCCTTTTCAGTCAGAGGAACAGAGACATAAAATCTCATTAAATTCAATCTGATCTCGGGTACTAATCAACATGAGTATGAATATTAACATCTGGCTCTAAATGATGAAACACATTGGGAACCTTCAGCAGAGCAGGTTAAGAATCCATCCAGTGCATGCAGGGAAAGAGATTTTTATCTTAGTTACATAGACTTGACTCAATTAAATACCACTGGATTTATTCTAGTGTAAACAAGATGGGAATATGTTCCAGTGGCTGCACTGCTGTGATATTTATCTCCAAAATAAAATCCAAGCCAGATTTTAAAATCAACTGGAAGAGCACGACTGGGGAGTTAAAATAACACCTGTAATGGAGGTGCCCAACAAACACAGCATTTCAAGTAAAAGTGCAGGTATATACAGTTCCACTGTAGTGAGAGCAAAGACTCTAACATAGTAGTATAAGTCAAGAGAGTTAGAAATCAAAAAATGAACTACTATTACGAAAAAAGTCCTTCCACTCAATTTATAAATGAAGACCCTCCTGATGAACAGACTTCCATGTTTAGTATTTTGGAGGTGTTAATGTTAGGAGGTGACCTTTCACTTCCTTACATCATTTGTTTCTGTAAATGCCCATCCTAAAATACTTTTAAAGAGGAAAGATATAAGTGTCTCAGTAGATTATACTAAGTGCCTTAATTTTGTTTAATGGTTGTCTTGTTTGGAATGCTTCCTGTAGTAAACATGCACATTCCGTGGGGAAGGCAATGCCAAATATTTACCTTACCTACTTGCTTGGTATTTCTTCTTGTTAGACAACGATCATTAAGATATGTTGGTTACTGGAAGCTGGGCCTGAAGCATTCCGTTTTTTCCCTGTTGGATCCTAATCCATTGTGTCTCTCTTTTACAGGGTGGCATGTATGTTTTTCAACTCTTTGACTACTATGCAGCTAGTGGTGTATGCCTTTTGTGGGTTGCATTCTTTGAATGTATTGCTGTAGCCTGGGTTTATGGTGAGTGAGAATCCTTTCATCTCATACCTTTTCATGAGTCAGTGACAATTTTGCTAGCCAAACATTTAATCATCAGCCACCGCAGAATCTTCTTCCCAGCAACAGACACATGCCATTAATATAAATTTGCACTGACCTCTTGGAGACAAATATGCATCTGGGATGAAGCCAACCTCCAGTGTTTTTCCATGCAAAAATGAGTATTTTTCCATTGGTAATTAATAAAGACACAATTAAGCATTTACATGTGTTAAGTTTAGAGATGAGAGTTGAAAGTTTGGCCAGCCGTGAAAATTTCTGTTTGTCTCTCAGCGCATTTCCTTTCAGAGCTGCAATGTCCTCAAGGGGCAAGCCAACCAAATAGAAAACACAAAAAGAAAGCTGACAGGAAAGTGTATTCTGTCCCGTTATTTTCAGGCGATGCCGAGTACCAGGGTCTGACAGTCGCCTCTGTAGCTGCCTGAGATGGTAGCTGAGGAACCATCAGAAGACGTTTGCTGCTTGGGACTGGTTATTTCCCTGATTCTTCGTGTACTCCGTGTCCTTAGAAAAGCAAAACAAACAAAAAGCCTTCATTTTGCATCAGTCAGATTTCTGTAGAAGCAGGGGGTACCATTTGCTGTCATGTCCTTCCCAGGGTGATCCCTCTGGCAAGTTCAGTGAGAGTCAGTCTGAGGAGAGGAGTGGGCACGTGAGGGGGGCAGGAGGGCTTGGCATTGCACTGCCGCATCCGGATAATGGGGGATGCGTAGGCTGAGAGAGTCCCCCAGCCTTTCTCAAGGAGAAAATTAACTTGAACTTCACAGCTATGGGAAGCATTTGAGCAATACATCTGACAACCTCATCTTCCCTTTAAATACCCATTGGGGCGGTTAGGAAAGCAGCTGTAATCCTGCAGCCCTTACATGGCTTTTATATGCTCAACCCTGATAAATGCGCTCACTGTCTGTTACAGGCGCTGATAATATTTATGATGCCATTGAGGATATGATTGGATACAGACCTGGTCCCTGGATGAAATGGAGCTGGATTGTGATCACACCAGTTCTTTGCGTGGTGAGTACTGACCCGTGCCCTTTCAATTCTTCCACGCGGCTGCTCTGGGCCACCTCTCACTGCTTCTCTTCAAGCGCAGGCTGTTGCATTCAGAGAGCAATTTGCAAAGAGATGCTGGAGGCTTGAACAAACCCCTGAAAGACATCATGTTCTCAGATGTTAGCTGTTCACATGACAGCTCTCCACTGTGCCTGTGCAAACTGCAAGTGGCTGCATTTAAGTGGATTTTTCTTAGGATTGGCAAAATATTACATTCCTGACACAGAAAACTCACTCTCCAAAGAGCAGTCCCTACTTTAAGTAATAGGACTACTAGGCCATTTTAACGAAAAGGCTTGAGCAGTCTGAGACAGGCACTAAGCTTGAAGTATTTAATTGGCTGGGAAGAACATCTTGGTAAGCTCCTTGCAACGTACAGCAAATATTTGAGCCCTGAAAAAGAAGAGGCAGTGTACTGCAGCTGTTCAGCACCATCGCTGAACACTGTTGTCAAGCAGCAGATGCCATAAGCAGATGCAGATGCTTTTTCAATAATTTAAATGGAAGACTCATTCCCCCATTGGATTAAAATACATATGGTATCGTCAGCTCTGCCTTTCACTGCCTCTCTTCCTTAGAGCCAGTGGTAGCACCAGAGCCCTTCTGCTTTCAGCATGTTTTGAGCCTCACTGTTTTCCTTTCTCATCCACAGGGGTGCTTTATCTTTTCTTTGGCCAAGTACAAACCACTGACCTACAACAAGGTCTACACATACCCAGACTGGGCAATTGGCCTGGGCTGGGTTCTCGCCCTTTCCTCCATGATCTGCATCCCTATGGTGATGGTCATCCGCATCATACAGTCAGATGGGTCGCTCATTGAGGTAAGAGCAACTGGTTGTCCGTCTAGAGGGGAAAGGGAGTTTCAGCTTGCTGTGTTCTATACAAAATAAGCACAGTGCTTGGAGAACTGCCTCCTTGTCCAGGCAGGGCAAAGTTGGGTGCCTCTCCTGCAGTGAATGCAAATAAAACGGTTAAAGATCACCTGTCCTTTGGGCAAACAGTAGAAACAGAACAAACATGAAGCCTTCTGTCCTCAGACAATTGCCAAGCGATTTTACTTGCATCCCACTTCTGCAGTTTTCAGCTTGGCAAATTGTTGCCTCCATGTGCAGACAAGTGCTCCAGGACTGGGGTGTTTCCGAGTGCCAGGTCTCTCTTCTCCAGCCCGCAGGGACAAGGAAGCACCATCCTGAAAATCACTGAGAAAAGGAGAGAGAAGCCTGGGTCAAACTTGGCTGTGTAAGAGCTCATTTCAGGGAAATTTGGATCCACCTGCGGATTGTGTGGCTCAGGCATGGCCTTTGCTCTGGGAGACTGAATAAAAGTCAAACCCTCCTGCCAATGAGCTTCACTTTGCAGCTTTGTTTAATTTTTTTTTTATTCCTAATGAATCACATCAAAACACTGGATCCAGGTTGCCCCAGTCTTTGAAAAACTTTGGGTTGGATTCAGATTGGCAGTGTAGATTCTCTCAGGTTTGGATTTGCAGGCGATCTCTTGCCCTTCGCAGTTCAGCACAGGTTCCTCTGGTTTGTTTTTCTTCCAGTGGAAAGTTTTTAAAGACTGCGTAAGCATGAAACTTAGCAATTCTCTTCGAAGGTTTCAGATTAGTTTTGGTTTTGCCTAATGAGATCATCTTAAATGCGGTCCAGGGTATTCTTGGAGGAGAAAGTGGGGCACTTTGGGTTAGGAAAAAAGAGAGAATAGAATAAAAAAAGAACATTTCCCAGAGCACAAATGCTTGCATTTATTTTCCTCCAAGCGTTAATGGTCTTTTTCAGCTGTGGCCAGAGCATGAGTGTTTATTTTCCTGCCTACATTGTCACCATCAATTGAGAGACAAGTCTAAAAGGAGCCAAAACACTCCTCAAAGGCCATGTTAGGAAAGAGAGTAAACACTGGTCAGATGCCACTTAGTTCTTCCTTTGTACACTGAGATGTAGGAGAGAAGTTGCCGCTTGGCACTGAACGGCTGGGCTAAAAGGCAGAGCTGTTTCTGAATGAGGAAGGGGAACGCACATCATTTGATCAGCCGCTGCAGCACGGCAAGCCCAGCGTGCAGGATGCTGGGTGACGCCAGGAGTGCCCTCCCGGGTCTGACTTGCCTGCGTCAAGCCGGGCTCTGCAGCAGAGCAGAAGCTGAACACGGTGCTCCACAGCCCGGGTCCCCGGGTCCTTGCGGAGCCACGTGGCATACGCACAGCTCTGACAGCCCCCATCCTCATCCTTGGATTGCCACGTCCTCCATCCTGCACATGGAGATCGCGGGGGTCGCTTGGTCTTCTCACCGTCGCTTTTCTTCTTTCTTTCAGAGGATAAAGGCGGTGGCTGCCCCCAAGGAAGTGAATCGGTGGTCCAAAGAAACGGAGAGTGGCACCCCCTTCTGCCCCAATGGAACTTCGAATGGCGGATTGATCAAGCCAACTCATATCATTGTGGAAACCATGATGTGAGCTCTCTCTGTGAGAGGATAAACCTGCTTTAACTGCCGTTTACTAACCATAGATTCTCATAGGACCAGGTTTACAGAGCTTTATATTTGCACTAGGATTTATTTTTATTTCTCACAGAGAAAGTTATTTTTTGTGTGTGTTTTTTTTTTAATATTTTGTAAGGTAATCACAGCAGATGTCTCTCTGTAGAGGGAGAGCTTTCATATCAGACTAGACATATTACAGGAATTTACTATTATTGGGTTTTTTTAAATATATATATCTTTATCTCTAAATATTATACACCTTACCACTTGAATTGATTGTCTTGCCAGCAATACATTCAAGTCTCAGAAAGCAATTTTAGGTGCTGGTATGATTGGGAGCAGGGTAACCTACAGAACACACAAAAGGAGCTCTGTTGAGAGATATGATTTTAAAAAAGACGCTGTTTCAAGAGAATTTTCAAAGGTGTAGTATTTCCACCCTCTGGTTCAATTGCGGTAAACGACAGGCTTCAGGGTCACGTTGGGGAAAGGGTACAGTTACGTTTAGCACAGTCCCTGAATAAAGATACAGCTGGAGCAGGGAGTTTGCATGGGAGGCAGAGAAGTTGGGTGTGAAAAGCCTTGCGGCCGTCCCTCCCAAGCTCAGCATGGGGACGCTGTCACACAGACGAGAGGAAGACTTTAGGAAGGCATTTGCAGGATTTATCGTGGTTCACACTTTTTTTTTTTTTTTTCGTTTTAGATTTTTCAGGTTTTTTTACTTAAGTGGAATGCCTGCTGTTTGTGCGTGAGCAGGGAGGTTGAGTACCTGCTCCTGAGTTTTCCAGCAAAGCATATTTTAGTGTGGTGGCACTGGTGTAAACTTGAATTCTGCAAACTGGGAGGGGCAGCAGGGGCGAGGGCTGAGGAGCTGAAGGGGGAAAAGCAACACCTGCCCCCTGGGTGCTTCAGATGTTCGCTTGCTCATTTGGACTTTGGTTTCGGGCAGAAACATAAAAAGAATCCCTTCTGGACTCTGACCGTCCAAAGGTGAACACAAACCAGGTCATCCCCAACAGGAGGAACAAAACTGCTCACCTACACCTGGTGTCGCTGGTGTTTATAACGGACACGTTGTTAATAATAATAGTAATTAAGATAATAATATCACTCAGTAAACAGGTGCTTTTAATCCGTGTATCTCAAAAATGCTTTGCCAAGTTCGGTAACAGGATTTGCTTTATTTATTTATTTGGGGGGAGGTTCGTTGCTGTTGGGAGAACAGACGAAAGGACTAAGTCCCTCGTCCCATGTTACTACATAGCAGTAGTGGACCTGGGGCCCCCACTCTCCTTGCCCATCTTTGGGTTAAACTGTAATTTTATTTTATTTTTTAGGGGGGATGAGGGTGGCAGACATATTTATGAGGCTTATGAATCTTACCTGCTGAAGAAACAGGGCGTTGGGGCTTTTAAGTTAAAGCAAAGGGAACATGTAACACTGAAATACTTTGTATTTGGTCAGAGGGAGTTGCACACCGTTCCAGGTTAGATGGGGGAGTGAAGAGAAACCACTACAAAGAGTATAGGAATGGGGGGTCCACTTCATGTGGGCCAGGTGGATGTTTCCATGGGGAATTACTCCCTAAAGACTGTCCAAAACATTGGCAAAAGCTGCTTTTTTTTTTTTTTTTAATGTTTTGGTTTTTTTTTAACTTGAGCAGGTTGTGCTGGGAACAGGTTCTCTGGTGAAAGAGCCTTTTCTTGTGGGCATTGTATTAGAGGGAGAGGGTTTTTTTCTTCTTATGATACCACAGTTAGGCTATGCAAAGGTATTTAGAGGAAATGCTTGATAAAAGCAGAGTTTGTATCTACTTACTCGGCTCTCAGCTTAGTCTGTCAGGGCAGAGTTTGTCAGTTAAACAGGAGCATATCCAGTTCTTAACATTCCTATGCAGCAGTTTTATTTTTTTTCTTGTCCCATGGGCTAACTGGCCACACCAGCACAAACACTTGTTGATTAGCTTGTTGGTTTTCCTGTAACAGAAAAGGAGTGCTTTAAAACTAAGAGATGGACCAAAATAATTTTAGAAGAAAAAAAAGGGAAAAGTGGCTGCATCTATAACTTTCAAAATCTTTCTAGTTTGAATTCATACAAATTTTTACATCAGATAGCTGAGTTGCAGCAACAAAACCAGCCACGGCAGAATTGCTTTTGTTTTCTTTTTTCTGGTTGCTGTATTATGAGAGTTATGAATGAAACTTTTCTACAGCTGGAAATGGCAAACAACTAATGTCACCTGCTGGGCCAGTGGCAATAGCCATCAGAAGGTCACTGGAGGAATTCTGTGAGCCACTGGGTGTCATCAAATGTACCCAAAGTAACAAACATGCATACAGCTAATTTTCTTTTTAAATAGCCTTTAATCAGCAAAAGCAAGGAAATGTGATCAAAGATAACTCTCTTAGTGGGTTTCAGCTTGGACCCTCATTTTTGAGTTGCAATTAGTGTCTGCAGTAAACAGGCACTCTTGCCTGGGTGGAGAGGGAGTAGCAGGTGGGGGGGTCTAAATTAATGGTTTCTGTGAGTGCAGATGAAACACTGATGCTTGATTTGTTTTTTATATATATATACACATTGTCATACAATTGCGTTTGAGATATAGTTTGCACATCTCTTTTTGTGCTATAGAGCTGAGACAAGCTTTAGTTAGGGGGAAAAATGGTTTGGCTACATCAAAGATGTCTCCGGCGAGTCAGCGGGGTATTTAGCCATCTCCCGCGTTGTGGAGTGTCTTTGCGTGAAGAACCAGAGGGCTAATACTACACCTTTCAAAGTACAACTACTAGAGAACTAGAACCCAGCCCCATTTCAATATAAACTGTGCCATTCAAATCAGTCGCTTCCATGTACCAAGTGAAAATGTCTCGCACATATGCAACAACCTCATTGAAGCGTTCTCTGTGTCAACCTCGCTGGCCCTGCTGTGCTCTTTGGCACGACTGCAAGGGAGGGCTGGGACTCACGAAGAGCTAAGAAATTATTGTTTCTGGAAAACAGTTCCCCTCTCCCCTCTTCCCTCCCCTCCAAAAAAAATGTAATTAATTCATCTTGTTTTATCTGGGGTTTGAGTTCCAATGAGCACGTTCACATTTTTACAGTTTTGGAGTTTTTCCTAACACTTTTATCAGATTTCTGAACTTTTCTTGGTATTAGATTTGCATTTCAACATGATCCTCTGCCAAATTATTAAAAAATAATTTTTAAAGAAGTCTGTGTTTTCTACCTATTTCTGACTGCAAATGCAACTGGGGTTTTTTTTCCTAATTGTTTAAAAACTTGTGACCTATTTTACCTGTTTTATGTAAATGAGGAACTCTATATTAGAAAATCATGACTAGTGGTAGATGAACTGGTTTGGATCCAGGGAAAAATTAGTGCAGTTTCTGGCACGAGATCTTTAGAAACAGGTCCCTGAGTTTAAAATCAGAATAAAACAAGACAAAATCCCACAACTTTCGGCATTTCACATGCCCTTGTATTCGTGGGTACTTCTGGGCTTGAAAACGGCGGAGTCTCAGCAGTATTTATTTCCAGCTGAACTGAAATCAAGACATAGAAATATAAAAGGGAACATTTACCCCACAAGAGTCTCCAGCCTGTTTCTTGTTTTTCCTCAGTTTTCCAGACTTTTTCAGTTCACCTATCACTAGTTACAATCTCACTGAATGAGCATCTATTGTAAGGGACTTTACCAGTAGTCTGTATTTTGGTATTTAAACAGTATGATTTCATAAACAGAACTGGTTTTTGTTGTTGTTGTTACTGTTACTGTTCTCATTCTCCTTCTCATCTGTAGCTTTCCTTTACATCTGGTCCAAACAGATCCACACACTTAGAAAAGTCCTCTTTAAAGTGTGAGATAGTAGGTCCACAATGGATTTGTTCTTGTGTGGTAAATGAAAATACGAAAGTCCAGCAGCTGTACTTGCCATCTAGGACAGCGCCGGTGGTCACCCCGCAGCAGCAGTGCAGCTCCTGGAGCAGAGGGGAGCTGGGATGGTCTGCTGGAACAGCTCAGCAAAACTGGTCTTCACTGCTGTTCTTGGGGAGAGGAGGAAAAGAGGAAACAAAACAAAAAAAAAGGTGCAGCCTTACAGTTGCTGTAACACAAAAAAAAAACCCCAACAACCATCAGCAGAGCCTTTAATGTCACTGTCAGGACAGCATCTTCTGCAGCTGTTTCAGTCCTGTGTGCATCCTCCTTTCTCAACTGCAGATACTCCTGGTTCCTCTTCTCTGTCTCAGCGTTAGCCAAGTCGGGTAGATCTGAAGACACACGGACATTTCCATTCAACAGGCCTTTTACAAGTCTCCTCCTTGTATGTTTTTATTTGCTAAGGAGACCTAAGTTTCGTTGACATCGTGCTTGTCACACAGGTTCAAAGCTCCCACTTGTTGCATCCATGGCAAAACTCTGTCCGTGGGAGAAGGATTTGAACGTTGTTGAATAACTGATTATTAGCTTCCATGTCTTGTGGTCACTGCAGGACTGCTCATGGAGGCATAATGTATATAAAATGTTATATAAGCTGTGCATTGAATGGAGTGGACAAGTTAGTTAAGCAGCTCAAGTACACTTGGAAGAAAGATGACCCTGACATCATTTCCAAGGAGATTCAATAGAAGTTGCTCACTTTCAGTAAAAAAAAAATAAAAAATCTGTGTTAAAGTAGACTAGTAGATGAAATCTTTCACCCTCATATGCACACACACAAGTGAGAACGTTGCTTCTACGCCTGCTCTGCAAGTCACGTGTGTAAGCCTTGCAGAGCTGTTTAGGATGAGGACTGAGAAAGTTTAGACACCCCGTCCCTGCAAAGAGCCAACCTGCCAGGGTGTCCAAATGGCCTTTCCTGAGTTGGGGGTGGTGGAAATTAATGACGAAATCCTGGACTCTTGCCCCTCCAAGGAAGCCTTAAAGTTGGACTTGGAAACTCTCCTGGCTCCCTGTAAGTGCCACATGGCTCCTGGTATGGGGGGTTGGGTGAGGTGGGTTCAGGCAGCTGCCTCGGACTTGTTTTCTCCAAAATCAGTTTCCAAAGCCTTGTGGTTAGGATTGATATGTAATTGTGTATTTGTATGTTTGCATCAGCAAATGTCAGGAACTGTCAGCCCCTGCTAGCTTGTTTTATTTCTTCTGATCAAAGCTAAGCTTAAGAAAGAGTATTCAGTTGATTCGGTGATGCTTGACACCTAAAAAACCTACTAACTACTGCAAAAGAGGCTCCCTCAGCTCCATACTTCAGTCACAGAGTTTTTCTGTTGGTGTCAATGGTCAATTTGACTTTATGGGAGAGCTTGCTCAAGGGGGACCTAAGTGTAACTAGCCCCAGCTGGAAAATTGCCTGTTCCAGCCCTACCCCATCCACCAGATCATGGCTCTTTGCTGCCACGTCCAAAATAAACCTGTACATGGACAATGCTTCTCCGCTTAAAAAAAAAAAATAAAAAATTTTTAAAAAAAAATCTTAATTTGTTTGTGTCTATTAAAAAATAACAAAAAACCCAAATTTTTTCTGGTTTTTTGAATTGTCTGAATTGGTGATTTCAATTTACCCATGTCCATAAAACAAGCAGAAGAAGCTTCAGACACCATTTGACAAAAAATAAATAAATAATGAGGCAAGCTCAGAATTTTGCAGGTTGAAAACTTTAAGAAAACAAATCACCCCCCCATCCCCGTCTTTACTATAGTGACAGGGTTTGCAACTGGGAAAGAGCCCAACCCTGCTGTTACTACTGGGCAGCTGAGAGGCAGAGCAGCCACAGCCAGTTTTGTATCACTGCTGTGTCCTGGTTTGAAGTGCTCAGTAAAAGCATCAGAAGTTAATCGCCACAAGCTTCACACAGCCCTGAGCTTTAGGAGTAAAGTAAATTAAAAACAATTTAAAAAGGGGTGAGTTTTCTGAAGCTTCTCCTCCTGGTCTGGCTCTGTGGTGTGCAGCAGGACAGTGCGGCTCGCTTTCCCATTTGCAGCACAAGGGAAAACATGGCCTGACTGGAGAAATCAGAAGAAATAAAGGAGGAAAATGGAGAAAAAAAAAAAAAAAAAAAAAAAAAAGTGAAACAATTATGCTAAGGAACTGTGCAAGTGTGCTTTTGTGTGTGCATATGCAGGGGAAGACTTCGGTCCTGTAGCATAGTACATGTTAGCACAATACATATTGTTTCTATCTGCTTCCGCAGTTGAGATGTTAAAAAGATTTGATTTTTTTTCAACATATAAAGAAAAAAAAAAAAAAAAGAAAAGAGAACAGTGGCAAAATCATGTTGAGAGGCTGAAAAAAAAAACCCCAAACCCTGAAGGGGCAAGTTGAGTTAGTTTGTCATCTGCTCCTGTCCTGGAAGCCAGCGACAGTCTCTCAGCATTTCAGCATCCCAGTACTGTTCTGAAGTGCTCGTTGTTCAATAGGATGTCGTTTCTCTCCGGTGTAATATTGTGATTGTTACCTGATAACGTTGCCAGGGACTTCACGTCATAAGAGGTGGTCCATCTTGTTTGATGTATTTGGCTAAAAAACAGTGGTGGCTTTTTTATTATTTAAATTCCTAGCAACTGTGACTACAGTAATGTGATGAGTAGCACATACAGTGAGGAGGCATCGCTGATGGCCTCCTTAAAAATGTCATCTGAACTTTTTTTAAAAAAAAACACTTTAAAATATTTTTAAAACATTTTAAAACATTTTTTGTGTGTTCCAAAACAGAATATTTGTATTTGAAAAAAATCCTGGAGTGTAATTTAATCCTAAAAAAAAACGTAGCCTTTGTGTATATGGTAAATGTTTGTATTTTGCAGTTTCTGTTTTGCTTTTTAGATAAATAAAATGTATATGGATATTTTTAAGTCATCTTTGCTTTTTTAGATGAGTTTGTAATCACCTTATAACTGAAAATAAAACTTTCCTTTATAAACCAGTTATGCTCTCAAATGCTCTTTTTTTGGTCTTTGAGTAGCTCGGTTCTTCCTTTAAACCTATTCTTTATTGTGGGGTTGTTCATTTGGGGTTTTTTTCCTCCTATATAAAATATTCCATTTTTTAATATATACAAGCCCTGCTCATAAGCAGCTTGGCCCAGCTCACTATCTGCCTCCACGCCCGTGACAGCTGCCCCCCGTCAGCAGCTCAGCCCCACACAGCCCTTCCCTCACCCCCTCACCCAGTGGGATGGGGAGAGCATCGGAAGGGTAAAAGTACAAAAATTTGTGGGTTGGGAGACAGACAGTTTAATAATTAAAAAAAGGCAGAAAAAACCACCCCAACCCACAATAAAGAAGAAAACAACAAACCCAAGAAAAACAAGTAATGCAAAAGAAAACCATTACCACTAACCAAGCGATGCCCAGGCAGTCCCCCAGCAGCAGCCACCCCTGCCCACCTCCACCCTCCCTGGTTTTATCACCGAGCATCCCATCATACGGTGTGGGCTACAGCTGGGCTCGGTGGGGATCAGCAGTCGCAGCTGTGTCCCCTCTAATCTCTTGTGCACCCCCAGCCTCCTCGCTGGCGGGGCAGCCTGAGCAGCAGCAAAGGCCACGATGCTGTGCAAGCACTGCCCAGCAAGGGCTGAAGCATCCCTGGGTCATCAACAGCAGCGGTTTGGTTTGTTGGGCTTTTTTTAATATTTTTTTCCCCCCTTCCCCCTCAGCAATGACTTTGGCTGAGCCTGAAGGTTAGTGCTGGTCCCAACCCACATCATTTCAGTCCTGCCCAGCCTATGGCCTTATTTCACTGGTGCGTTGTTCCCCACCCCCCAACACTTCATCAAGTGCAGCTGGGCATGTGCTAGTCTTACGTAAGAAAGTCACCTTTTTTTTTCTCTCCTCCCCTTCTTTTTCCCTTTTTTTCTTTTATTTCTTGGAAACAAGAGCTGATGCCCTCACAAGGCTGTCCCTGCAGCCACCAGCTTTCCATGGTCCCTCCACAGGGCACAAGGAGATGACTGCAGCTGTATGCGTTGCCATCCCAGGGCGCTGCCTGCTGCTGTCTGTCCCACCACTGCCGGGGGGGTTCAAATACATCAGAAAATCCCAATAGGAAGAAGAACCAAAACCAAAACCCCAGCATTTATTTTCCTGGTGTGTGGGACTGATCATTTCAGGCTCACTGATGGCCTGTTCAGTCAAACAGGTGAAGGCTACACAAGAGGCTTTGCCTTAAATCCTGGTTTGAGGTAGGGAAAGAAAAACAACACGTAGGTGGCCATGATTTATGAAAAATAAAGCATTCATGCATCAGGCCCTGAGCACTGCTGAGGCTCCAGCACCCGTGCCCAGGATTACCCCACAGCTGTCTTTATCCAGGGGTTTTTGGCTGCGTGCAATTTGAGGACTTTGTCAGGGATTTCTCCTCCCATCAGCGGAGCCTTCAATGCCTGGGCTGAGCAGCCCGATACTGGCACAGGCAGCAACTGCAACGTGTCTCAGGTCAAAATACAATAAAGAAGTAATTTAAAAAGCCACTAAGTGCCACGAGCTGCTGCCAAAGGGTTTTATCTACCTGCCACGGGTGGCTGTCACCTGCCCACGGCTGCAGCTGGCTCCCTGAGCCGAGGTCCATGGGACACGAGGTGACATTAGCAGGAGGACACGCTGCCCACTGAGGTGCCAGCAGCACATACCAGGGGAGCAGCACCGTGCGAACCTTTTACCTGGTGTTCGCACCGACACCCCACGGGTCACGTTGCACGGGCGCTCGTTACACCGGTGCCTCGGTTGGCTCGGCGCGGCTTTGGCAAGGCCCCGGTGCCAAACGTGCGAAGGGCTTTGTTCTGAAGTCTGCGCCCCAGGAGGGCAGCCAGAGATGGCAGATAAGGCTTGTTTACGTGGCAATGATTCCCCAGGTCTAACCAGGTGCATTTCCATACCAAGGTCTCCAAAAATTCCTGCATTACCCACTTGGCCATGAAGGGTTGCAAAACTCAGCTCACCCTTTCCTTGCCAGTGAGCACAGGTTCCCTACAGCCCTATCCAGGGAGCATCCCAGCCTGCACTGCCGCACTGGGAGCACAGGGTGCCCCAAACTCCTTTGTAAGAGTAAAGGGAAAAAGTCCTCAACACGTGGACACAAAGAACTACATTCTGGGTTCGCAGCAGTCATATCTTTGGATGTCCGGTTTCACAGGTGGGATAATTTGGCTACCGCACGGCAGCTCCCCAAGGCACCCCACTAAGAGCTGCACGGTGCTGAGCACCAGGTGAGACACCTCCTGCCAGCACATGATCCTCCAGCAGTTTCCTAACCCATCCCCAGGGATTAACCGCAGCTTTGCAAACGCTGCCACTGCCACAGCCATGCCACAGCCACCGTGTGCTTTGCTGTAACCATGTGCATCGGTGTATCCAGATCTTTCCGTCAAGAGCTACAGCAAAATTGCCTCCATGCCCACAGGGAGGGAAGCAACCTCTGTCCTGCTGCTGGATGGTAGCACGGGGCAACCCCAGCCCTACAGTGGTAGCCCTACAAGCAGTGGGCCCCCAGGAAAACCCTCTGTGTGCCCCCGCCCTTGTCCTTCAAGGTGTGTCCTAACCAGGGGTGCTCTGGCAAGTTAAAATAGGGCTGGAAGCAGAGCACTGCCTCACCTTCATCCTCTAGCAGAAAGAGGCACAAACCAAAACAAGTGCATTTCGTTTGCTTTTATTTAATTAAAAAAAAAGTCAAAGTCATTGCAATCCCATTTAAATACAGAGATTTACAAATAAGTCCAAAACAGGACTAAAATATTCTTTGAAATGCTGTACTTTTAAATATTGTGCTTTCATAGATACATAAGAAAATTAGCATATAAAAATACTTTACAAGGAATACACTCTAATATATGGATAAAAATACACATTTAAGTAATGCATTTCATCTTCATATCATTCAAAATGCATAGGAAGGGATACAAGGACCAAGTTTTTCTTCCTTTTTTTTTTTTTTTTAAAGCCTTTAATAAAAGTCTTCATTAAAAACCTATAAGAAGCCCCAGTGAGCTTCTGCTGCTCAGAATATTGCATATAAAAACACTTTCGGCTGCACTGTCAATGCTCCACAGTATCAATTATGGCACATTATCTAGTTGTGGCAGCAATGGTATGGGATATTGCATACTCGAAGAGAAAATGGCTACAACGACAAATAGCGGGATGGGGCCGGCACGTGTCTGGAAGAAACACCCTGATACATTGCGCTATCGCAGAGGGACGGAGTCGCAAAGTGGCTCGGGAACAGACGGTGGAGGGATGAGTCCTGGCTCAGCAGAGCAGTAACTTGTGCCGTACACCCATCCAACACCCTACGCGCACCACGGGCGCGCAGCTGGTGATGGAGGAACCGACGGGGTGAGCGGGGAACGGGGGCGGCAGGCACTGGGCTGCGGTGTCCGCCGGAGTGAGCTCCTTGCCACCGCTGTGCCTGAGCCTTCCTGGGGAAAGCGATGCCAGGCTCACGCCACCACCAGCACATGAACATCGTCATAAAGTGCTAATACGTGACACATGGCAGGCAGATGAGGGAACTGACGCAAACATCACAGCCCCTCTCCCCCACGGGGCTGGGGGCTTTCAGGAGGGAGGGGAGCGACCACGGGGCATCATGCTTGCAAAGCCACGGAACGGCCAGCGACAGGCAAAGGCAGGCGGCCAGGGGCGAGCAGCCGAACCCGCGTGGGCACACACACCGCACAGCCCACGCGGGACACAGGGGACACAACCTCCAGCTAATGAAGGGCTCACACCACTGCCTGATGGGAGACAACAAGGTTTTAGTAATTCAAAAACATCAGGGACAGCCCTGGGAAGATCGCTATTCTGCTATTCACTTGTGGGCACGGGCCAGGTTTGCAAGCAAGGGATCTCCATAAAGCCCAGACAAACAAGGTGGCTGAGGATTTGGGCAGGTATTCAAGGCCTTTAGCCCTGGGTACAGCCCTCTGCTCTGTAGGAACTACTCCAGCACAGGTAACCACATTGCTCACAGGAATCGATGGCAAGATGAGGCACCTCATCCCATTGCAGGGTGAGCCAGCCCTGGCAGGGAGTGCGGATGGGGCTGACAGGAGGCAGCAGCAAATACCAGTTTTTGAACAAGAATTGCATCTAGCCACTCTCTAGCACATTTTGAAATGTCTTTTAAACAGGGCTCTCCACAGCTCTGCACCCGGAGTGCAAGGGGCTGTGGAAATCAATTTATTGGGAGTATTTAAAGGATGGAGCTGGGCACAACAGAAAAGGAAAGGCGTTTCAGTCTTGCTGTACGCAATTAACCGAGCAAACAAGAAACATAATAGCACCATGTGTGTTTATAGGATGGCCAAGGCCTTCAGGGTGAGGAGGATGTCGGGGGCGGGACCCCACACACTCTGATGACCGGGGCACAGAGGGATGCCTCGCCATGGGCGATGGCTGTGGATGCTCCCTCCTCCCATCGGCAGCTCATCCCATCACTAGCGCTGCCCACAGCCCACGATGCGCATCCAGCTCCGACCTTCCCAGCAACATTTGACGGTCTACAGGCTCACTGAAGACCCACCTCCCAGTTTGCAGGTGATGGTAACCACAGCATTTACAAATACCAGTGCAAAAACCACGAAAAACACCCCAAATACCACAGTGGCTCAGCAGAGGCCCTGGGTACCGCCTGCTCTGCTCCTGCTGCTCAGAGCGTCTGGACACTCGCCTTGACCTCGGCGCCACGGGCCACCTGCGCCGGCAGCTCTCTGTTCGCCTCCAGGGAAGCGTTGGCAGCCAGTGCTAAGGGGTTCCGGCTAATCACCAGGTCCAGTTTATCTCCAGCCTCCGAAATCAGGGGAACAGCCAGACAGCAGTCAAAGTCTCTTGTTCGGATGCGGTTTACCTGCCGGGATGGATTGAGGATGTGCCATGGGGAGGAACAACAGAAAGACCATGTTTGTTAGATAGAAAATGCAAGGTGGGTGCTAAACCCACACCTGTGAAAACACACGACTCTTGGGGGTCCCTGATTCCAGGTTCACAGCAGAGCACAGTGGGGGCACCCCTGCAGGCTGAGCACATCCTTGCTTAGCTGAGAAATGATGCAGTAACTGGTAGACGAAGGCGGG
>JAVJGI010000050.1:12530408-12592281 GCA_035590275.1 Ibycter americanus
CCCCCCCCCCCCCCCCCCCCCCCCCCCCCCCCCCCCCCCCCCCCCCCCCCCCCCCCCCCCCCCACGGCTAGAGCAGGCATAAACCCTGACCCTCCGTTTCTGGGGCAGCATTACAAGTATTAAACACTGCAGGGCTCAATACCAGCTCTCCAGTTCAAGTCTGTAGGAAAAAGGTTGCCATTTTACATGATTTTTTTTGCCACCATGGGCTTTTACTGGCCTTAAATCTGTGATGTGGGGTATTCAGTGCCTAGAAAACAAATACAGCTCAGACCCTGAGGGTTCTAGCAACCATTTTCCAGCTCAGCCAGCCCTAAATTGAGACTAAACAGTTTCTGCTTCTCCTTTCCCCATTTATATCCTTCATTTCAGAGAAGTCTGCATGCTTCTCACGTGGGCTGAGAAGGCAGCTGCAAATTCTCTCTGCAGGATTCAGCAGTGAAAGCACTTTTACTGTTGACTCTTGCAGACCTTCAAGCACATCTCTAGGCTGGGTCACCTGCAAGAACCACCCCAACTCTCGCCTACAGCTACCAGAGCACCTGGGCTTGGTGCCACAACTCCAGGATGGAGGGGGCTGGCAAACAGCACGTGGAGGTGAAGCAGAGAAGAGAGAGAGGAATTTCCCACCCACCTTTGGAGCGTACATAACCCCCAAGGCCAGGCGTTGCTTCCTTCTCTGGGTAAGGGCTGGATGAGTCCATGCAACCCTTCCATCCAAAACCCTTTCCCAGCATTAATGCATGCCCATGGAGCTGGGCTTTGTGACAGCAGCAGTGTCCCCCTGCCCTAGCTGGTGTCCACACAGCTGATCCCAATACTGCTCCTTACAGTGTAGTAACTAAGGCCTATTTCTAGACCACACATGGACAAGGAGAAATCAGCCGTGAGCTTGCTCTGCCTTTGCTCTATGCCAGCCAGTTTCAGGGCAGAAATGCCATCAGTGCAATGCCGTGCTCCAGCTAATCCATCCAGTCGAGAGGCAGAGGGTCTGTTACAGCAGGGACGAGGTGTTCCGCTGACCTTCAGGCACACCACCATGCCCATAATCAGCAGCACTGTAAAGCATCCTCAGCAACGCATCTCTGTACTTCTTGACAGGAGTTGCCTGTACCCTGCAATCCCTCATTCACAACTCCACATATCAACACGATGGCAATCGCCTCCTCTTCTTGTAGGTGTAAGCCGGGCAGCACAGCGTGTCAAAGGGGGGTGTCAAAAGTCTCCATGCCGCTCTGTTTAGGATTTTGGGCACACCTCCCAGAGCACTTGGCACTTGCAAAAAGCAACACATCCAACATTCAACAGAAAGGCAGCCCAGAGCCTAATTAGCTTCTTGTTCATTCTTGCACCATCTTTTATTTGAAGCCGAGAAGGAATAATTGTATAGCAGCCAACTGGCTAGAGACCATAACAAGCTTAAACAAGGTTCCCCACAGCGCTGCCAGTTCTCCAGTTACCTGATGTACATAACATATTGGCTCTAATCCTACTGGCTAACAACGCCCGCCTAGAAATTAGTAAAACATCCTGCTGTTTCCAAATATGGTCACAATATCTGCATTTCCAAATGGTGGTAATTTTTCCATTGGGGTTGCACTTTCTCAATTGCTGTTTGAGTTGCCCCAAAGCTAAAATAGTTGGGTTTCATCCATACAAAGCTCCTCTCCAATCTCCAAAACTCACCACGCTCTTAGCATCCCTCTGGTAGTCCAATCTGCCCATGTCACATTTATTACAGACTGTGCTTTTGACCACAGGTTTTATTCTGTTTCTGCATCAGCTATTTCAAATTAAGTATCTTTCAAAGAAAAACATCCATGAAAAACACTTTGCTTGAAGGATCTGTTTCCTAGAAAACTCTTTTAGTTGTCAAAGGCATGACCAGAGATTCATGAACATCACTTAACTCCACATGGGGCTTCGCAGGAACACATACTGGTCAACACAGTCTAGTTCATCCAAAAATCACCCTCTTCCATGACAGGAAAAGGACCAAGGGTGAGGACAGGACGCAACACAGCTTTTTGGTTGTTTTGAGCTGCCCAAGCTCAAAAAGACCAGTGCTGGGACAGGCTGTGTCCTGGAATAGGTGTAACCTGGGGGTACCACCTGGGGATACTACCTAGTGATTTCTTATTATAAAACACAGGTCTAATTGAGTGCTTGGTGGCTAAGAGCTCACCTAGTTGGCTAACTATTACCTTTCATTAAAGTTAGTGCTGCCATGGATGGGTCTCACTTCTCTCTTCCTCTCAGCCACTCATTCACTCCGTCCCAGCCTCCAGAACTGCATTTTGCATTTATTACCTGAAGCACTCTGTCATATGGCTTGAGGCCACACTGATCTGCTGGCCCATCCGGACGGACCATATTTACATAGACACCTTTTTCTAACAGGCCATCGGACACACTGAATCCAAAGTCTTTGCTCTCCGGGTCTTTGTGGAGTGTCATCTGGAGGGGCAGAAACAGAAAAGACATGTTGTAATGCTGCAGAAGGAGGTTGGGTTGGCAGGATAGGAATAACATAGGCCATGTGTGCGGACCTACAGCAATTCTGCTCTGGGTCCCCTGGGCAGACGTTTCTTAGCCTGAGCAGCTAATACAGATTGAGCCTTATTTACCAGGCACTATCATCCTGGGTAGATCCCATGGAGAAATGCTTTGGTGGCTGGCATATAACCAGCACCGTGACAGTCCCTCTCCCTTGAACGTGGAAGGAAAAGCCAGCAGTGTAGTACAGACATCTCCACCCAAAGAGCAACAAAGCAAGTGTTAGTAATGGAGCATCACCTTCCCCAGCCCAGGCTACACTGGGCATCCTCTGTGTATGCCAGACCAGCACATGAAACATCAACGTGTTCACAGGGAATTTTCAATGTAGTGTGTCAAATGTGAAGACAGCTCATTTTTAATACATCACTCCACAGGAACATCTAAACTTCTCCGTATTATTCACGAGTTCCTTTCAGAAAAATTGTATCAATAGGTGCTGACATACTGAGAACAAGAAATGGGTAACCTCACTGCCCTTCCCTTGAGCATGTCATGCTTTGGCATCATCTAAAGGAGGAGTGCCCTGTGGAAGTGTATCTGGCCACAGAGTAACACTGGGAGCCAGACACAACTAATTCCCCAACACCACCAAAATCTCCCTTTATCTCCCATGAACCAGGAGTGCATCTCCACCATGAGGCTTTAACTCCATCACTGTGCTCTTGGCTGGGTGAGCCTCATGGATGTGCGGTCCCTGGGAAGGACAGTGCCCAGGATGACGCACAGGAGCAGCTCACCTGGCCTCAACCTCATCTCCAAACACAGCCAACACCTGATGCTTCAGTGGAATGAAGAGTCACCCTATAACATGCCTAATTACACAGCTCTCCTCCTTCAGGTACGAAGGAGTTTTATTTAAAGACACATTTGCCATGCCCTGAAGGACGAGAGCAGATCAAACATGAAAAAGTTGTTTTTTTCCAGCTACCATAACTGCAGGTTTCATTCTAAAGTCACACTAGGAAAGAAAAAGGCAATCAAATTTTTTGAAACCTCTTCAGCTCCCTTCCCCGCCTGCATTCTGCATCAGCAGCGTCTACAGTTAATCACTTTCTCTAATTACCGTTGCCTTGCACCATGCTTAAACTGGCTACATTCAGCTGGGTACTGAATTCAAACAAGTATCCCAACACTGACATCCTACCATCTGCATGCCCTTCAGGAAAGGCTGGGGGTAGAGTGGAAGGGGAGGGAAAATAAGTTATTTTCAAGTTATTGTAAGTTATTTTTTTATATGAAAAGTGGCTTACTGAATGAAGTGTGCCACTGGAAAAGGGCTGATGGGCCTCCACGGGGCCATACTTTGAGCTCTCTCGCTTGTACAGGTAGCACCAATTAATAAACCCCAGAACACAAGGACCTAGAATTCTCATATAATAAAGGGAAAGAGCAAAGCACAGGTTTGAACCCTGCTCGAGCATGGCAGCTAAATCCCATTACTCTTCTGAAAAGGCCCCTTCACCTTAATCTTTCCTGCATCTAAAAATTGTTGCTGCAGACCTTGGTGGGGCCTTTAACAAAGAAATTTTCTGAGGGTCCCTACGAAGAAAGGAGATTTTCTACAAGGCTGCAAAGCTTCTACAGCTTTAACCATCGAGGTATGCAGTGCTGCAGCCAGACCAACCCTTGGCAACACAAACCTTGTGAAACTCAAGGGGGGTAGGGGACATGATTTCCTGCATCTCCTTCTCGATCTTCTTCATGTCCAGGTTCCTCTCGTTCTTCTTGGCAGGGGAACTGCTGCCCTCAGTCTGTCCGTCATCACAGCTGGAGTTTGCTTTCCTCAATGGGCTTAGTCCCGATGGGTTGACAGAGTCCAGGAGCAGCTTGCTGCCCTCCAGGCCCAGGTTGTGCACGCTCCCTGTCATGATGGATGCCTGTAGGGCAAGGGCACAAAGTCACTCTGCTGACCCCGCACCAGGAAGAGATGGAGGACGCAGCAACAAAAGTGGCAGAGACAACAACAGGAGGGCACCACTGTTCTCATTAATCAGAAAATAAGTACCTCGGAGCATTTCTCCAGTTAGCTATAAAAGGCATTTCCAGACCTCAGGAGCCTGCTGACAGGTCTATCACTGACCTGCTGTGTGCTCTCCACCCCGATCCCAACATGGAGCTTTATCCCAGAAGGAAGCGTCTGTGAAGCATCTCCATATTTTTTGATGACCTCTTCTACACAAACAGGGCCAGGCAGACCTCATCTTGTGCAGGAACCTTCTTGGTAGTCAAGAAGGATGAACATCCCAATCTCAGGGGGCTCCCAGAGAAACCAGCATCTGCCTGGCTCTCCAACCTACCCCGCGGGCTGGGCTGCAGCTCACCGTCAGCATCGCAAGGTGCTGGCAATGGCCCAGGGAACTCAGTGCCTTGGACTCCACTGAGGCCAATCCAGCGAGAAATTAGGATTTTATCTGTCAGTAAATGGGAGCTGTCACTGAGCAAAACTGAGTTAAAAATATGAAATTAAGTAGTATTTAAACCTGGTCATCCTTGATAACATCCATTAAAAGATGCCCCTAAGTAGATTCTACTCCATTTGGCAACGCTTTTCACTAATGAGATTACATTGATCAAAGCTAACGAAGGAGTCAAGAATCCAGTCTGTGGAACCTCAACTGACTCCAGGTCACACAGTCCATTTAAACGGCATAATGAAAACTGTCATTTCAAAGTTCAGGCTCCAAGGGTCTGCAGTCCCATTAAATGTCAAAAGGGAGAAGAAAGGAAAGGAAAGGTAGGGAGCAGATAGCAAAATTCTGCAACGCTAAACGTGGCAAGTCAAAAAGCAACTGCTCCTGTGCACAGGGGGAATATCACTGATACTTCATGACTAAATCCCTAATCAAGGCCCTCCAGTTCCTTGCTCCAAGCTGGAACAAAAGCAAATAAAGTGAATTCTGGTGGCAGTACAAAAATGCCAGCACTACCCACATTATCCCCAAAGAGAGATGGATAAAATACAGAAAACCTTTTAGCTTTGCACTTTTCAGGTCTTCATGCAAAAATTACTTAATCCACTCGAGTTTGGACAAAACTCAAATACCTGCTACGCGCTGGAAGGACACTGACTGACCACATACTTGGAACACAGATTAACAAACAGCAGCGCAGCCAACCAGGGCACATTCGTTCACCAACCTCAGGCAGCCTCAGCACCCCCAGGACACTGCACCATGCCGTACCAACGCCAGCATTGCAGCGCCAGCGAGGAGAACAGAAAGGTCTGTGCATGACGTGCTACTGTCCTCCCTCATGTGCTGCAAACACCGTAACCGGCCGGTACCCAACAGCAGTCAGCTCCTCTGTCTTCAAGGTATTTAAATACTCCTTGCAGCACCATAAGCCATTTGGAAGGTGCTTTGGGCTAAGTGCAAGCAGCAGAAAGGGCAATTCTGGACTTCTCCAGCTTGTGGCTGCCCCACGTTACTTTTCCCCATGTCTTGGCTGCCCTCAAAGCAAAGCGGGAACAGCCACTCCATTAGACATACTGGAAAAAGCCTGTTTCTACCCATACCCCACAGTCTGGGGCTGGATTGGTACTGTGTGCGAACCTGTTTCCAGGCTATCCTGGGTCATCTTGCATCACTCTTATGTTTTTTTTTCAAATGTAGGGAACGAAGAGTCAAACTTCAAAAAAAAAAATTAAGAAAGAAAAAATCTGTGACTGTCATAAAATTGCAGGAGGCCAGGAGCTGGGGCTTAGAAACCTGCGATCCAGCAAAAGCCCCAGTGAACACCGCGCATTCCATACCGTGCCTCAGGAAGGATGGGCACATGGAGAGGGAGGAACAGATCAGTGGTACTTTGGATTCAATAAAAAGGGGAGTTGAAACCCATCAGACTTCTGTTAAAAAAATAGCACTTTCCTTTTGTCCCCAGAACTTTCCAAAATATTCTAGAAATGTGCTAAATACACCAAAACCCCAGAGGTGCTCAGCTTTTTGTAAAATTTCTTTACATTTTTAAAAGCATTGCTATAACTGTCCAAGCTCCAAAGTCTTAAAACAGCACCTCTGCACCATGGAGCCCTGGAAAAGGAAGGGATTGGGCAGAAAACTATTTTCTCTATCCTGGCATTTCACAGTAGTCCAACCAATCCTTTCTTTTACATTTAGATGCCAGCCATTATGCAGAAGAGAAACATCTATATATCATTTCAGAGGGGTACTTTTTCTCAAGCAGTCAACAACAGTTCAGAAACGTTGACAGCGGCTGCCTAAACTAATTTCTAAATACAGTCAGGTCCAGGAAATAAGTAATCAAGGGGAGAAGTTACGGTTTGTGCAGGCTAGGAGTTTGGGTGTTGGGGTTTTTTTTAAGTCAGCATTTTCTTAAGCAGTTAAGATAATAAATACACTGTTTCACGCTTCAGCACAATGAATTTAATTGAGACTTCCTCCTCCACTTGGAGCTGCTAAGGATCAAGGAGGAAAGAACAATCAGTAAGTCCCTTGTCACCATATAGACCAAAACAGGACTTTCCTTTTCCACATCCAATTATTTAGAAATTGCCCTTTTTGTCCGAAGCCTAAGTGATACGCAATTGTGCATAAAAATACTCCTGCTGGAGGTGACAGGGCACAACTGAGCGAGCATTCGCCAGTCCTCTGCACCCCGAAGGCAGGGGGAGAGACAAGCTCATGGGGTCCCGCTCCTTCTTTTGGGCTACGGGAGCTGAATCAGGGAAGGGAGCAGCACACGTCCCATCCTGCCAGGCAGGTTTGCTTTCCACTGCTCAACAGTCTCGAAGGAGGACTTTATTTGCATCCCACGGCTCAGAAATCCAGGTTCCTCACCCTGTAACCGGACACAATAACATGACCTCCAAAGCATTTTGGATAAAGAAAAGAGAAAGTGGTTTGTGAAGAGAGGAAACACCTTTATTTCTGCAGGAAGCAATTACTTTCTCAGATTTTTCCATGGGGAAGGCTAGCTGAAAAGCTTCCAATTACCTATTTCACTGAAACAGTTTCCAGCACAGTGACAGCTGAATGCAAGATACATGTTGGGGCTGTCTATATATGAAGTAAGCCAAGGCTTTAGTCCCCGTGGGGTTTTGGGGGGCTCCTTTTGCTTGGCCTTTAAGTGCCTTGGACAGACAATATCTTTCCAAGCAGAGGGTTTACCATTTGATGGGGAAGGTTTGCCAACAGTCATGTGAAGATTGTTGGCCAGCAAGAGTTTGCAAAAAGAGCATGGAGTTCCTGGCGGGTAAGTCATCGGCTCGGGGAAAAAGTGCACGCAAGCAACTGCCTAATGAGACATCGTCATCCATTAGCACAAACACCGACACGCATTAAACTCAAACCCTTCTTCACACCACTGGCAACATAGGGATGATCTGGGGAAACAGTCTAACATTTATGGCAAGAGCAAAACAGTCGGTAGCAAATCCAGAAAGTGATTTACCTCAATCTCCCTCAAAAGTTCAGACTGGCCGCATGTTTCCAAATCCTCCAAAGCTTCTCCAAAAACACGCCAAAAATTATCCTCGTGAGTGGTCTCAAGGCCATTTTGGCGGTTGGGGTATCTGTTGTAACGTAGGAACCAAACATTGTCAGCACTCTTCTGCAGCGAGATGAAAGCCGCGAGGCTACAGCAAGTGTCTCACCAGTAAAAGCAGAGACTTGAAGAGTCTTCATATACAAAAGCAAACAATATGAACTTTTCAGACAAGAGTCCGAATACGAGACCTCCATGCATTTACTAACGGGGCAAGTGTCCTTCAAAGGAAGAATTAAGTTGGTGTAGTAATGTCAAAGTTCAAAGGGTAAATTAAAAAGTGCCTGTAGGAAGATTGTAGGTTTAGGAAGACGTTTTGGTGAAATAGAGAAGTGAAAGAAAAAAGGATGCGTTATGGGTAAACCAGGAGCCTCAGAGACTGTTAGTACAAAGGCTGATGGGATAGAGCTCAGATCTGAGACACAGAACACCTGAGAAGAGAGAGAAAAACACAGAGGGTAACAGACATGGTGAGAAAATGATAAATACATTAGGTCTCTATGAGAGTAAGTAATGCAAAGATGTATATAAAATGATTGCCCTGGGCTGGACAAGCAAACGCACACTACTGCCAGCAATATCAACAGTGTCATGTATCACCCACACAAACCAAGTTTCATTTGCTTTGGGGTGGCCATGGAACTGAGCTGTTACTTTCAGGAGGCCTCTTTGTTTTTCTTCTTTTTTCTGTTGTTGTTATATGACACTCACGGCGCTTACAGCCATGTAAAGATTGCCATCAGTTCTGTCTACAATAGAGAGTAAACACTGAGAGAACCTCTCTCAAGCTGGTACAAATGCACCTTAACATGAACACTGTGCGTGTCTTGCTGGGGCTTCTGCAGTTCCCCACCTTGGCAGTTTCAGCATCTCATGCCTGACCACAAGCCAGGGTCAATTCTCAGACTTCTAAAGCAAACAGCAATTAAACATGCTGAAGTCCTCTGAACAAGCCAGAGAAGCAGGTGACACTGGACACCGCTTACTGAACACCAGGCTGTGCAAAACTCAGATGATCAGTGCTCAGTTTCACAGGAGCCTCCTGAAGGAAACTCTCTGCAGTGTTAAATCAAGGTCACAATAAATCCACTAATGTGCCATGGGGAGAAACCCCAAGGGGACAGTGACACCAGAGCAGCCCTAAGGCACCTTCTACGCATCTTACTAGGAGCTGCACGGATGAGGTTCCACCTCTGCAACATCTGGCAGCATCTTGCATGGCTTAATGGTCATCAGCACTGCAGACGGGAAGGGACACTCATCCACCAAAGCCACTTAGCAAAGTCAAAACATTTCACTTGAGTACAAGTCAAAGAGAGGTTGGCCTCCATTAAATATATAATGACCCCTTGATATATTAATAGAGCTTTTTCCAGATCTCTACTAACTGCAAAGTCTTCAGCACACACTTTGCTTTTAATCCACTGGTTTAAATGGGAGTCTGTAACAGGCATAAACTCTCATACGCATGCTTTTGCTCCCTGTGGGATCATGGCTTGCCTGGAGAGAGCAGTATCTGGCATGGCTTATTGTATTTTAAATTCACCCCCTACCTTTCATCAGCTTTTAAAGGACAGGAGCCTTTATACCAGGCAGAAAGGTCAAAAACACACCCAGCAAGACTTTATACAAACAAACCAAAATTTCCCCCCAAAAGGAATTTTTCATGTTTTCCCCTTACTCATTTCCTTCCTCTGCTCCCAGGTTCTCAAAGAGGCAAATGTCTTTCCAGTTACCAGTTTCTTGCCTCTCGGATCAGCAATATAACAAAGACATCCAGGACGCAGATGAGTCGGTACGGGCTCTCGCACCATGGGGTCAGCAGGTTTTTCCAGGCTAAAGGCAGCCAGGGTTAGAGACAATTTGTTTTTTTCTCCCTAATAAAAAGGGCTCAGCAGCACGAACCGTTTCACTTGCACTTTGACATCAGGGTTCGGAGCCCTCATTAGGGACATGTAGGGCTTCAAGCGCTCAGATTTGCTAACTTCAGCTGTCGGCAGCCTCACTGGGAGGGCCATGAGGGATCAACGACCTCTGTGAGCTGGCTCTTGCTGAGAGGCAAAACAAGAACAAAGTCTCTGCCGCTGCCAGCTTTCCTGCCAGTTTGATCATCTTTAAATAGGTGGAAATGGCCATGAGATGTTCTAAGGGTTTTGTTTGGACAAACAAAAGTTAAGGAAAAAAAAAAAAAAAAAAGACAAAAAAAAGAACTGACAGTAACAACATGACACACACAACTATGGGGACTCCGGAGAATGTCGAGGGGAGAGTTAGTTACGAAGCAACGAGACATTTCCACCATGTGTGGCTCGGCAAGGGGCAGCCTCTGCCCAGGGCAGATCCAGCAGGATTTTCACCCAAAGCGAGGGGTAGCTGCAGCCTCCTCCAAGGGCTCAGGAGGTGTTGCAGGATTTCTCCCACGCTGGCTGAGCTGGGGGATTAACTCGACCATGTTCACACAGCATGGCTTTGTTTGTGGTGTTGGAAGGGCCAAAGTATCATGGAGAGAGACATCCAGTCACAGCTTTGGGAGATTTTAACTTGGACCTGCAACCGCATACTGGTCCTCCAAAAACTTTGGTTGGCCTTTTTTTGCTTCATGACTTTGAGCTGTTGTGAAGCTGCATCCTCACTCAAAAAAGTCTGGCCAACACATGCGGGGACAGCCCTGACCATTTCTATTACACCGAAACTATAAAAGTACTGCAGCCTTTACATGGCAGAAGTATGAGACGTGGTAAGACCCTGTGGTCCATGCAGCTGAGACTGCCCTAACTCCAGACACAAATGTCACCTGGCCATGGCAGAAGTGCCACAAAGCTCCTCCCAGCGTAACACTGCAACGTGGAGGTGGTCAAACAAGAGCAGGTCACCACCCCAGCACCCCTCCCCATGGCTGCCTGATGTGAGATGGGGACATCGCTGGCCACTCCATCACATTCCCATGCCCCTTTGTCCCTATGCAGTAACACTCACATTTGCAGACGCACCTCCCTGACTCCTCCCACACCTCCGTACCTGCTGGGCTTGTCCCAGTCATCTTCACTGAAGCTTCCATCCATGTAGGGGTAGTTTTTCCTGGCGTCCCCTGGAGGGGTACTGCTCTTTTGTCTGCTGTGTCTCCATTCGTGTGGATGGAGGGCTATGCCCGCAGCCTGAGGTATGTATGTACCTAGGGGAGGCAAGAGGGGTTGGAGAGAGAAGGGGGGCGGGTAATACCTGGTCAGAAAACCCAAATGGATTAAGTCACGCTGGGCCAGAAGAGCCTCCTTGCCCACTTCCCAAACGTGAGGCTATATGGGTTGCATACTGCTTCCATTTCAAGTCCTCCAAAAGGGATTGTTCTTCCCATCTCTTCTTGCTTTAACCAAAGCAGCTTCTTAGGATCTTGTCACAAGGTATCCCAAGGTGTCCCATTTCTCCTTTCCTCCCCTACTTCAGAGTAGTTTTGTGGTGTGGGTCTGGGATCCACAGACCTGGGGACTACATATACCCACAGGTGCAGATCGTACCTGCAGCCAGCTCCAACCTTGGCTAATGGCTCCTGTTTCCACACTGAACCCAATAGAAATTGTGCCACTGAAGCAGCCACCTTTAAATACAGCAAGTCCTTCAAAGGATAAAAAGATGCTGCTGCCAAGCTTCTCTCAGTGTGCCCAACCCCATTCATTCTGAAGGACTTGGAGGCCTGATTTCTATTAGGGAAAAAAAAATATCCTCATTTAGATTCTCAACTGTCTTTGGGACTTAATGGTCAGCACGAAAAAAGTAATAGGATATAGAAGGACAGCAGCAAAGAAACTGCATCCAGAGCAGCCAGAAGCAACAGCCTCCCGTCAACAAGTCTAATGGTGCTGAGGGTACCTGGTGATGGCCACCAGCACCAGTGTGCTCAGCAGTGGTAAATGAGAAGAGCTGGTCCTGATCCCGAGAGCTGTCAGCCAGTTCCCGCAGCAAGCAGAGCCCTCCCATGCCTTCAGGGTCAGCTGGTACAGATACAGAAAACCGCTTCAGGGACGTGTGTGTGAAAGGCAAGGAACAGGAGGAAAAACTCTGCTGGCTTGAGAGAAGGGGAGGCTCATCTGTACCACATTTGATAGGAGATCAATACGGACCATTAGGGTGAAATCAGACAAGTTTCACTACACCTTCCCCTGTGGGCTTTTTCCATGCTGCAGTGTCTTACTCCAGAGATGCAAATCCATCACTACCAAGTCACAAGATCCCCAGGTCTCACGAGGAGCTGCCTGGACAGAAACCTTCCAAAACAGAGCATTCCTCAGCAGCGCCAGTGCCATCTGCAGTGGAAACAAATCTCCTGAGTCCCTTGCCCACCTCCTGCTGCCCGTTCAATGTTTCAGAGAAATCCTTACTGTCTTTCCAAGAAACATCGTATGCTTCCATCACACGCTGTGCCAAGCGAACAGGAAGAGGTAACAGAGAAACACATAATTAAGGGAGGCTTGACCTCCCAAAGAGCTACAGCACTGGGAATACCCAAAGACAACGCCAGCACTTTCTTTGAAAATGCCAAGGCCTGTTATTTCACTTAGCGTTTCCTCTGTGAGTTTTTAAAGGTTAGACTGCTCTGGAGAGAGCCCAGGAAAAGCGCCTGCCAACATCCTGCAGCCCTCAGGAGCGCTCGCTGCCTGCCAGAGCAGGACACGGCCCCTGGGTGCAGGTCCCTGGGGCGGGCGGGCAGCAGCTGTGGGCTGCGCACAGGGGACCAGGGACCGCAGGGTTACATCTGCAGGGCTGTCACTTGGGTGCCACTGGTTTGACCTCTTCCTTCCAGGGAGATGTGCTGGATCCCTGGGATTCAGAGCCACCTGGTGGCACATTCCCACCAGGCTCAGCACAGCTCCCTTGCCCAAACTCTTCCTTGAGTGGTTTCCTAAAGCTGTGGATGAACCTAAAACCTACAAGGCTGCAGAGCCCAATCTATAGCTCTCCATTTGGGGTGTAACCCTGATCTCCAGGCTCTGTGCATCCCAGGTCTCCCTGCATTCTGCCTTCCCTGCCCAGCCCATGGGTGACTCTGCGTGTCCTCCTCCCTACCCTCCAGCATCCCGCTTCCCAGGCAACACCAGCACACCAGCATGCAGCCAAATGCATGTACCAGGAAAGACGAGAAAGCCCCTGAAGCAAAGTTGCAGTCTGTGGATGTTGGGCAACTTGGCATCAGACCCACTCCCCGGGGCTCTGTGCTCAATTACTCATCCTCAATTTACCGGTAAAAGCAATTGCTTTGCTAAATCCAGTGTCCAACTTGTGTTAACATTCAATTAGATGGAGAAGGATTGCAGTATTATAAAGGCCAGGGGATTCCTCCTTAATGAAGCCTCCAGTCCTAACTGCACTCCCAAATTAAGACTTCAGACCAACGGAGGCTGAAGGAAGACGCAGGCATCATGGAAGAGCCACCTGCGTGGTGCTGTCCTTTTAACTTTTCTAAGTCAGAGCACAGAGGGCACAGGCACACACCTTCCTCAGCACACTGAAGGTGCTTTGCAACAGCATTCCTGCAGCATTCCTCCCTGTTTTCACATTCTGTTCCAGACAGCAGTCTTTTCACCAGTTTCCTTTTGCAGAGGTGATTCAGGGTTTTGTTTTGTTTCAACACAGACTAGTACTAGCTTATGTCACTAAATCTGAACTGGAAGAACTATTTTCCAGTGGTTTTCTCCAAGCAAAAACCTATTCCCATGACTAGAGCATCCTCCATCCCAATTCCATATGTCTGCCAGAAGCCACAGCTGAATAAACCTGGCCTCAAAGACATGTGTTCATCTGATCCCTCACTAGAGAGTTAGAGATACTTTCTTGTAGTATTACCTTAATTATTTTGTTAAGTGAATGTTTCTAGTCACAAGACATTCTTGTGGATTTTACAACATCCTGAAGAGGATTAATATGTTCTACACAGCCTCTCTGGAGAATTAAGTGAGCTATGGACCAAATACTCTGTAAGACATACGGCCAGCAAATACTTCCTCTGATTACGTGAATTATAAAATGCTGTAATGGTTTTGAAAATGCTGTGAACAGTATGATGCCGTATAAGCCAGAATACATGTGCCAATAAAAACCTGAAACAGATACATCAACTCAGAGCACCACATGAGTGTATTCTAAAATACATTTTGTTCCTTGCTTGAAGCAAGAAGCCATACAAATGTGGTCAGACCACAGGCTTCGGCTCACGTTCATTCTCCAGACAGGTTCAAAGGCTCTGCCTATCTTCACCTTGTCACAGAGACCCCAAAGAAAAGACAACCCTGGCTTACCTTGGCTTCCATATCCGGCATCAATGCCAGAGCCATCCCAGGACTCCATAGCACTGTCCACGCTAGGAATTGTGGTGGAGTACATCTCAGACAGCTTGCTAGTTTTCTGGGAGTCCGTCAGTTCATCTTCTGGGTCACTCACTTCATTTATACTCCCCGACTTCTTGGGATAGGATTCTGAAACCAGGACACGCTGCTTCAGCAGGCATGAAGAGCAAGCCTCAGGGAAAGGCTTATGCTGACACGGGAGCAAGCCCAGGTACTGCAAGTCTTTTGAAGTAGCTGAGAAAGGCCCATGCAATGCAGTTGAAAGCATTTAATGCAGTACTCTTATCTCAAGCTGAATCAAGAAAAAAAATGCCTTTCTGAGTTTTTAGCACATGGAATATAAGGAGCAACCATGGGGATTTGAGGATTCCCAAATATGAGAGAGTTGGAACCTAATCTCAATTCACAAACACATCTTCTTGTGCCTTTGGAAGCTCCCTCCATGCAGCCCTGCCCAGAGAAGTGTTGGCCTCTGCAAGCAACAGCAGCCCGCAGCCTCTCTGGTTCCAGGGGGCCTCTTTTTTACTCAGAGCAGCACCTAGTCAGGGTGCTGGCTGCAGACGTGCTGTTACAAGCAGGTGTTTTAATGAGATTCCAACAGCAATGCAACCCGGTCCCAAAGTACTGCAGCTGAAGTTATAGCTCCCTTCCAAGGTTGTACAACCTCGTATCAATTCAAGGCTAGTCATCACCTCTCCAGAGTCTGCCACACAGTCTTAACGACAACAGTGGGATTCCTGTGCCTGGTATCTTGAGGCTGAATTTCCCCTGATTAGTGATTGGAAAATGGAAAGCTGAATGTGGATGATGAAGCTCAGACATTCTTTTTCATTATTTTAGTACTAATAGACCCTTATTATCATGATATCAAATTCCCTTTCAGACAAAAGCTATACAAGGAATGGTTTCTCAGCACAAGCATTTCTTTGTACTGAATATTTTAAAGCCCTTGTTGATTAGATACCCTGTTAGCCATCCACACCCTGGATCTCTGACTCGCAGAGGCTGGGATAAAAAGCCCTCTGAAAGTCTGCATTTGTGAGTGAGGACAGATTATTTTACCAAACAAAGCCCAGTGTCCTGAAAGTCCCTATTTTCCAAGCATTCAGAAGATTGCTCACCATGATTAACTCAAGATTACCTTCAAATTTCAATTACACCTGCTTGATTCTCAGAATGATTAACAAGTCTCCAACTGGCACTTGCATATCAATTATTTCAGCGAGCAACTGTGACAATGCTGTGTCAGCGGGGAGGGGAGTGGAAAAACAGTATTTCAGACCAAGGATCAAGACACTTGACTGCAGGGAACAAGACTGGGGTTTCTTGAAGAGGAATCAATTCCCCAGTTCTGCCTCTATTTGCTAAGGCCCCACTCCCTGCCTGAGCTTCCTCCATTTGTAAAATAGGTGCATTGCCACACATTTTCAAACTGCTTTGAGCTCCACAGAAATGCTATGTTTCAGAGCAATGATACTTTTTCAGATGCAGGACAGATATCCCACGAGCCACGCTTGCTTGGAAGAGCTTTATCACTTGACTTCTCATTCCCATAGCGCTGTGGGCCGCTGGCTGGGTAGGTCTAGCTAAATCTAGAGACTGCAGAAGCATGGCACATAAAAAGATAGAAAATAACAGGTATGGGGAGAGACAGAAACGCAGCCAGAATACGCCCGCTACTTTCTGAACCTGACGAAAAAGCCTCAGTTTGTCTGTGATTATACAGTCAGGGATAAAAGTTTGCATGTTCCCTGGTTTTGCCAGTCCCCCCTCTGTCCCCCCGAGAAGTGGCCTGCCTGTACTAAGTATACTTCTGGTCTTTGATATGTCAAGAAGAACAGCTTCAAAGTCACAGGGAGCTTGGCAGGGAAATGAGGAGATCGCTAGAGTGAAGGTAGATGCTTTGAAAGATGATCTTAGGACCCAAACCCAGGAAAAGAGGCACGAAAGATTTATTGCCAATTGCTTTCAAAAAGTTGAATTAAAGGTGGGGGTTTTTTTCATGGATTACACCAGCTCAGAGTCCCCTGCTCATTTTGGTGAGTGATACTTTTTAAAAAAAACTGCGCTATTTACTTTTAAAAGCAACTTCTGCTTCACTTCTGTGTGAAATGCCCACACAGACAGGGAATGATGGTGCAAGGCATCAATCTGAAAATAAAATTATTGCCAATAAACCTGTTGTCTAATCTCTTCCCAGTACCACAGAGAGCCCCTGGGTTGCCTTTTTTCTTTTCTCTCCTGTGAGTCAGAAGATAAAAAAACACCCACCTTTTCCCCCTGTCCCCAGCCATACCTCTGACTATGCGGCTTCGTCTCACCTTCCACAACACATGAAAGAAACCCCACAGCAGTACCTGCTCCATTGCCCAGGGTCCCTGCTGGGGTGTGCTGTCAGCCCCCCAGCCCAAACCAGGCTCCCCAACTCACTCTCCGACTGCTTCTTGATCTTCAGAGTGACCGTCTCTCCCGCCATCTGCAGCAGGTGGATGGCTTCGCTCAGCGGTTTGCCCTTGAGGCTCACGTTATTAATCGCTAATATGCGGTCACCGATGTGGATGGCTCCGGTTCTGGAGAGAAAAGGCGCTGTTAGAAACTTCAGAGAAGCAATTCACCTCTGCGAGACAGGCCATTAAGTTGTTGCTTGAAGCAAGAGCGTATTAACTCTCAGCACTGTCAAAGGTCTCAGCTTCCCCTTGTTATGCTGTATACCCACGATTTCCTCTTCATCACCACCACCAGCAATCTGGGTGTCCCCTCCATCTTCCACCTGTGCATATACATAGAAATACGCACAGTAACATATGCACTCCTGGGATCCCAGGTCCCTCAGGAACTGGGTGGGACTGCAGACCATCTTACAGTCAAAACTCTTCAAAGCAAGGGGGTCTACACGTTAAAACCACAAGCATTTCCAGTGTGTGATGTCCACTGGTTATCACACACGGAACTGAAGGGCATGTTCGCACTGACAGAAAGAAATTATGAGACCAACCTAGAAACCCACGGAAAAAGAAACAAAATCAAAATGGCCCAACGCAGATAGTGTGTGCAAACATAAGCTGAACCAGTTGCAGATCAGTTCATGATATGTTTAAAGCTCACCCTACACAGCTACACCACTGTGATCTTCTCCATCATGACCAATGCTCTAGAAGAGGTTACTGTGTTTTATTGCACAGCCGCATTCCAGCACTAGCTGCTGCTCTCCGCTAAATAAATCCTCAGGCTTCAGCAACAGCCAGGGACAAACTAACAAGTCACAGCAATTCTCCCCTTTCTCGATCCTTCCCCTCTGTGTCTGCCCACAGACAGGGGCTCACTCCACCTCCCCCAGTGTTTGCAGCAGCTCCGGGAAGAGCAGGCAGGACGGGATGTGTCCATCGTTGGAGCCGGCTGCTAAGGCAGGAGCTTGCGCTCACCGCTGGCTGGACCGAGCTCACCACACTCGCACTCCAGCTCCCTAACATCAAGGGTGAGCAGCAATCCTCTCCTCCTCCAGCAGTGCCATCAGATTTTGCTATCAGGAACCTGTGTGATCGAGGCAGGATAAGATGCAAATTTGGACTGCAGTATCTTTTTGTCCATGGCCAGGTGCCTCTCTCACGTTGCATCTCCAAACTGGACTGCTGCTCCTGCAGAACTGGAATTTGATATACTCTCGCAGGCAAAACAGTTGCTTGCCATGGCCCAAAATATGAAACTTGTGTAGACACACTGCTGTGAAATACCTACTATACGGACATCAAACTCGGAAATGTAGCCAAACAGCAGGCAGGACTGTTAGGTCTGCTGCTTCTGCTGGGGTTGATGCGCTTGGGCAGAGCCACGCCGGCCCATCAGCCACTAGGTGTCTGTCTTGTCCCACCCAAATCAGCCTGAAAAAGCCCTCAGGGAAAATTTGTGCATTCACATAAATTATGTATCAAACTGGAACCGGAGTATTTGTCTTAAAAGTTTCATCTACGTAGTCAAAAAAAAGCAAGCTTAACTGCCAGCAGTTTAAATGCGATCCTTTGCTCGCTGCAGTGGTTCAGCATTTGAGGTCTCCTGCTGCAGCCCTGAACCCAGCTTGGGGATGCTTCTCCTATCCAAGACACCAGCCTAACTGCCCGCCTCTAAAAACATGACCGCTCTGCAGAAACTGTGGAAGTCCCTCAGCAGGGAAAAATATAGAAACAATTAAAAAGAAAGGTCACGTTCAGCCAGGTGTTTTTCTTCAAGAGAAAAAAAGTAAATCAGAGCCCAGTCCTCTCATCTGTCCATCTCCAGGCACCTCTGTGAGGACAAGCAGACAGAAGCCAAGCAGGAGCAACAGGGAGAGCTGTTTCTAGCTAATGACCCTTGTGCCTCTCCATCATCACTGACAGTCTTTACTTTACCTCCAACACAAATCAGCCCACGGAGCTGCAAGCTCCATGTCCCTTCTTGCTCAGAGGACACATGCAAGAGCAGAACTGAGCAGCAGGTAAGTTGTAAGGTGCAAAAGGGGCTGCTGGTACTTTCCAGCAAGCACTGGAGAAGAGGTGGCTGCATGCACATGGTAGGGATTTACTTGGCATGTGGGCAGGGGAGGACCACCATCCCTTCTGCCCCATGCCAACATGGGTTGGTGCTGAGCACTCTTGGACAAAACCTTCCTGCAGCCACCTCCATCTATTTGACCAGGTGGCACTAGAGGAAGCTGGTCAGGCACTTTAAAATGCAAGCAACATCCCAGAATTGCTCTTAGAGAACCATTACACCTCGACCAGAATTGAACAGTATCATTCAAGCACACTCCCTTCCCGAAGAAGAAGGAAAAAAAGTCCCATGGCCCAGGCTAAAGCCACCTACAAGGCACTGAAAGAGGGGAAACGGAGACTAACATGGGAGAGCGCCACGGCTCAACACCAACCCAACAGCCTGAGCTGCCTCTGTAGGTTTCTATAAGATCAGACACGTACAAGGAGAAAAATGTTCAAGGTTAAGATAAAACCCAAGTCATCTGAATCTGGAGCCTTTTCAGCTTAGACAGCCTGTCACTCGCTGTGATAGACGTGTGACAGCTCCTAGAGGACATCCTGCCTTCCCCATTGCCAAGCAAGCAGCCCGAGCTGCAGCACAGACCTTCACTTGTGCCTGTACGAGAGCAGCCAGTGCGTTCCTGTTATCAGATGCTGGGATCTGGTTCACCCAGTGCTGGTGCTGCTGAAACCTGTCCTGTGCTCCAGTAAAAGCCAGGCACAGATTTGGGTTTAAATTCTTGTCCTTCACAAACCTGTCCCACCCTTCAGAGCCTGGCTAAGGGCACTGTGGCACAGGGAAGGGTAGTGATGGCAGAAAAGGCACAATTTAGGGTAACGCTAGGACTACCCCTTTTCCCTTGACAAGGTCGAGCCACTCCCTTCTGTTACTCTCAGCAGAAAAAAAATACACCTTTCCTGCAGGCAGCCTTCATCCCAGTGCTCCTCATCCTCCCTGCAGGGAGCCAAGGTTACCCAGAGAAATCCCCACGCTGTTCTGTCCCCATGCTGCTCCTCTGCACAGGCACCATTATTTGTTAGTCAGCTGCAGTGAACGTGCCAAACAGCTCCATCGCTCTTCTCAAAAGGCTTTTCATTCCTTACTGCCTGCCAGCTCCTGATCAAAATTCAATAGTACTGCAGCACTTGCCTGCGCTACGTTTCTCCGTGGAGCAGTCACTGATGTGTATCCAAGTTTGAAGGAGGAGCAGCCACAGCATGGCAAAGGGCACTGAGAGCAACAAGGGTATGAGACTGTCTTCTGACAGCTGACAGCGTTTGGGCTTTCTGCCCTTTAACCTCTCTCATGCTGGGCTGCAGGTACAGTGCAGAGCTGCTATGCAGAAAAGCCTCGGTACTCTGTGAAATGACTGAATCCTACAGTGGCAGGCAGTGATATAAAATCCCCACAGAAAAGAACCACTAATAATTCAGTCCATCCCTCTTCCTTACTTCTCAGGAGACACTGATGTTCTGCTTTCTGTACCAAAGGGAAGCAATGGAAATGTGCAGCAGCGCGCATGCTGAGAGCTCCAGGAACCCAATGCAGAAAGAGGCACTGAGCTGTTTTACAGTCCAGCTAAGGAGAAGTGTGGCCTTGAAACAGAAAGACCAAAAGGCCAGATCTGCAGTCAAACCTCCCCAAGGTCCAGCACTTTACACCTATGTGTTCAAGGTTTTTTTGCTGCTGTTCTGCCTGTCAGGCAGCACAGGGTAAAGTAACCCTGTGAGAAGTATGAGTCAGGGCTGCTGAAATGATCTATTTACAAGTCACTGTTACTGTACAGATAGATTAATTAAGATACAGTGTATGACTCAGTTCTACCTTGTATTCTCAGCAATGTCCTGATCCTCTAAATCCCACGCATGCCCATATATTCAGACACAAACACACACAGAGTCAACCTCCCTGGTTGCTGAAGGTAAATCTGTACCTACGTTTATGCAGTATAAACATCTCCTGCTTGAGGCACCCCAGCCCTGCACTGAGATACCTCCACATGTAACAGACTAAGCAACCAGTAAGGATGGATCAGAAGACCCCCCAAGATCTGTGTTTTCAGCAGGACACGCCACTGTCATGGCCGTAAGCCATAATTCAGCAATGGGAGAGGTCCCGGACAGGAGGCTACAGTGGATTAGTGGGCAGGCTGGGCACTCCCCCCAGGCAAGATGTGCATGGGAAACCAGGGACCAGGCAGCAACTCTGTGGAAGAGGAGCAGACAAACACATGTTCCCGGCTGCTACATTCAACTGACTCACAGGATCTGACTTTTCCAGAAGTGCCTTGCTTTGAGCCTCTCTCGCTGCCCTAACAGCACAATCCCAACCACTTGCTTCACAGCGCTTGGTACCTTCATAGCACTTTTCCTTTTTAGCAGACTGAAACACCTAAGAAGAGTTTATGACAGTAGAGGAAACTTGGCAAAGTTCAAGAGCCCTTCCCACATCAATTCAACCTTCTGACCCCAAACCTCACCTTTCTGCCAGCCCTCGTTTAGTCAAGCCTGAAATGACGATAGGATCAAAAGGCTCCTCCGTCCCAGAGATGGTTATTCCCAAGGGGCCACCGTATCGCTTCAGTTCCACTGTGTAGATAATAGCACCAGTTGTCTCCTGCTCATCTGAAAGAGACAACAGGAATGCTGAATTTTTTAATTAGCCATATAAAAGAGGTCATAGGAAAGACTTGCAGCATTTAGAAGCAAAAGCCTGAGGTCTTCAGCCATCCTCATACCAAAGAGGATTTTAACCTTCCAGACTCCATTCAAGGGCAGAATAACAAAAATAGACTATAATCAATTGAAAAGTGGTAACTGGACAGGCAGCAGCCCTTATCTTTGTTAGTTTGCACTACCTATTGGGAAATGTCATTACAGTGGACAGGCACCAGTTTGCATCAGAATTTCTGTACCAGAGTTATCTTCATCCTTCCTAATCTTCAATTTGACCAGGTCTTCACACTGCCTTAAAATCTGCACAGCATCCTCCATTGAGCAATTGTCGAGTCGGATGTTATCAATGGCTAACAGCTTGTCTCCCGGTTCCAAGGTGCCGGTTCTACGTGGAAAGGAAAAGAAAACTGAAAGTACATTTGTATTTGCCTTTCAGATCCCACGACACATTCAGTCCTGCAGTGGCAATGACAATATTAACTTTTTGCTGTCCTTAATCTTTTCTGCGAAACAACCATGAACAGAGTCTGGCACAATTGCAACTTAAAGGCAGGAAGTTTGTGTAGAGCGTACATCAACACAGAACAAGGCAGAAGGATTATATCTACAGCCTGGGTAACCTACAGCACTGAAAAATGCCCCAAGTTTAACTGACAGATAGTCTACCTTTTATGGAAACTCCTATATGAGCGCTCTTAGAAATGAGCCCTCCGGCAGCACTAGCCTGGCTACGAGGTGTTGAGATCAGAGGTGCAGTCAATAAATGCTGAGTTATTTGCACAGTTCTCCACCGGTGCCCACAATTCACTCACTCTGTTCACCTGAGTAGGAGCTGAGACATGGCAAACTACCCGATGAACCATGGCACCTTTACGGGATATATGAAGCCCTTTACCACATGCTCTTAAATGCTAAACATCCATCTCCCATAGGATCAGCAGACATCTGAATCAGTGCCCTGGCCACCTTCTCCATTAGCTCAACTGTACTTGCTTCAATCCAGACAGCTTTTATTGCAAAACCTACTGTGGTCTAAGACAAACCTCTAGGGTTGAGATCTCGTTGCATGCTGGCAAAATCCAGACCCGACTGCTACTGCTTGGGCTTCATTATAACCCTCATTACCGGGCCATACATTTTGCAATGGGTTTGGCAGATGGGAAATTCTGCACTCACCTATGTGCTACGCTCCCCTTCTTGATGTCAGAGATGATCAAAGGCTCCCCAGGCTTTCTGCTTGCAGCTGCAAAAGACACACATGGGTATAAAGCTTGGTATTGAGTCTGCTATCTAGGATGGGGATGGTTAATGAGGAGCAGGAGTCGTAAGGAAAGGGAATTTATATTCCTTTGACAAAATGATGCTTCACGCTTGAACTCTGGAAGACAAATCAGGAAAAAAAAAAAAGAAGCAAATCCCTGCCAAAGTTTGTGGATTGCCCTTTGCCCAAGTTAGCTAGCTGCTTCCTTCAGATTCCTCCGGAAGGGGAGGACATGTGGTGTCCAGCAGGAAAAGGTGGGATTGCCCAGTCCCAGCACTGTTAAACACCCGCTCACCCACATCTCTTGGCACAAGACAGCGAGTCAATGGCTGTGGCAACGATCACATTAGCACTGCTACCTAGGGAGTACCTAGAGCTCAGTGCTGTGGTTAATATAAATATTTCTGTGTTCTTGAAGTGTGCTGGGAAGTTTTCCAGGTAGAAAATCACCCAGGAAAAATCAGATAAAACATTTGTTTTCCAGCTGGTTCAGCTCCCCAGGCCACTTCATCACACAACCAGATAAATCAGGGCTGGTCTCCGTGCTGGAGCTGGAAGGGGTGGTTTCCAACTCTTCTGTCCTGCCCGACCCTGATAACTTTTTCAGCCCACAAGAGATGTGAGTACACATCTCTGGAAGCATTTGCATTTTTAAATTTGCCTGCAAGACTGCTGCTCTCTTGAGAAACCCAAGAGAATTATGACTGAAAAGCCTCTTGACCTCTGCCATCCACACACCAAACATATGCCAAGAGCATCCTTCTCACGCCGCATCGCTCCCTCCTGCCTTGATCGTCTCATTTAAAGCTGACGGAACTTCTCAGCAAAAACTGCGTGGGAAGGAAGGAATTCACAGCATCTGAACATACCCAGTGCAGGTCAGAGATTAAAATATCTGTAAGGCATGTGGCATCAACCATGAAGAGATCCACCTGCCTGAACAGCAGTCAGAAAGCACCCCAGAAAGTCACACATAAAGAAATGGGTGCTTCCTCTTACCAACCTCTCTGCTCTACATTTTTCTGTTGTTTGCATTCATTTCTGAGATTTAAAAACATATGTGCTAACCCTTCACCTTCAAGGATACCCTCTCCCAGATATAGCTAAACCTTCTGTACTGAACAGAGCAAAAAGACAGCCAATCTCAGCCATAGCAGGGCTGAGTATCAAAGTTTGGTCAGACAGTGAGAGTGGACCGTGACCGATTTTGTAATAATCACAGCAATGCGACTGCTGAATGATACAGAGCCTGGTAGAATTATTTAGCCAGACTGTTTAGTCTGGACAAAAGGAGGCTCAGGGGGGACCTTATCGCTCTCTACAACTACCTGAAAGGAGGCTGTGGTGAGGTGGGGATGGTCTCTTCTCCCAAGTAACAGGGGATAGGACCAGAGGAAACGGCCTCAAGTTGCACCAGGGGAGGTTTAGACTGGATATCAGGAAAAATTTCTTCACCGAAAGGGTGGTCAAGCACTGGCACAGGCTGCCCAGGGAGGTGGTTGAGTCACCATCCCTTGGAGGTATTTAAAAGACATGTAGATGTGGCACTTAGGGATATGGTTAGTGGTGGACTTGGCAGTGCTAGAGCAACGGTTGGACTCTATGACCTTAAAGGTCTTTTCCAACCTAAACGATTCTATAATTCACTCCCTGTCTTACTAGAGCGTGGTGCCAGGCAATTTCGGTCTGGACGCTCACATTCAGATTGCAGCCACAGGTCAAAGAGAAGTGGATGGGTTGTGGAGATTCACCAAGGGTTTGTGCCTGTATTCAACCCGCCCACAGCACGGACCAGCCAGCAGCCAGACCCACACACAGCGAGCAGAGCTGAGCAGTGGGAGGGAAGATGGGGTGCAGCAGCTAAAATCGACACAGAAATCCCCCTTCTGATCGAGAAGGCCACACACCATTGACTAAAAGCACAGGGTACAGAGACATATCACCCTGTTATTATTATTTCTGTTCTCTTTTTTGATATAGGAGATGTATTTACTGCTGAGAGAGGTGTAGAAAGCAGGGGTCCAAGTGGCAGTGATGGGAGACTTTGTTAGCATGCCCTGAGCCCTGGGTCGGGCTGGCATCGCTGCATATTTAATCACACCCTAGCCTGGTTCTGTCAAAACGATCCAGGTTAGCAAAAATACTTTTCACTGCAAGGTTTGTTTACTAGTTTCAAAGCAGAAGAAGCATGACAGAAGGGGGTTAGGGAGGATCTCCACAGCCCTGGTGGTGGGTTGGGGACGGCCACCTCTAAACCTGACCCAGCCACAGCTGGAATGTGTCCAGAGACCGTGAACACTCAAAAGAGCAAGAGGGGCAGAGGGAGAGGAAAAAAAACCACCACAAACCAGCGAGTATAGTCAACAACATGCTTCAAGCTCTGCAGAAATGGTGTTATCTCAGCGTCTGCCTTAGAAGCCCTGAGACACATGGGGGGATCCTGCCCACAGTCAGTTGCCAAGCAGAGAGCAAGACCGCGTCCTTCTGCAGCTCCACAACTGGTGTCAGCACAAGCTGCCCGCATCAGAAGCAAGGGTGAAAAACCAAGTGCTTTGTCCATTAGGAAACAAAGCAAGTTTTAAGGAAAAATCATTCTGGATTTGTGGGTTTTTGGAAGTTGCGTTTTCCAAACAAATTTTCTTGAGACTTTAGTTAAATGGAAGAGCCATGTACAACTGCATAGAACTGTCCCTACCACACAGTACCCAAATTTTAATAGATGGCAGCCCTCTGTTTTAAATGAACAGTATAAAATGGAAAGGCTTTATAAAACCATCACTATTACTCAGCATCTACAAATGCTTAGGGAGACTTAGTGAATAATCATTCCCTCTCAAGAGGTATAAGATACGAAATTAATAAAATGAAATCTCAAAGCACAGAACAGTCACTTGCTGTTCGTTTTAAAAATCAGTAGATACTAACTCGATTAATTCACCTTTGGTACCCCAAAGCCCCTCCTGGAGCCCCAGCAGAGTGCCCAGCTGGGCTTTCCGCCCATCAGCTGGGATCAGGCTGCTCCTGACCGCCCCAGCCACCCTGGCACTCACATCTTTAACAGTCCTGGGCTGCTCACGCAGGGTGACAACATGCTTCTGTGTACCAGCTGTCTGTCTACAGGTGAGAGCTCCACTTTCACTGAAGTAGTGGCTCAGTCTAGGTCAGAGGCATTAGCTATGTAGATCCCTGGTGAGATTTTGGATAAACCATTTCTAATTTGCCTGCACTTAAAAAAGCCCTTAAATTACATTATTATTTTATTAGGTGGTGGTCTTTGGAGTTAAGATACTTGCACAGATGAGCATAGTCTCTTTGTCCATTCATTTCTGCTGTCGATGTGGTTATTTCTCCTCAAAGGACATTGCCTTGCTAACTCTGCTGTAGGAAGACACGGTTCAGATGCCCAGCTCGCCTCTGGGTCTTGCTTTCCCATTCGTAAAACAGAGATGGCAGCAAAGGGAGTCAGGGGAAGAGATGGATCAAGGCACAGAGGCAGAAGCTGGTGTGCAGAAACCCATGTTCTCTCTTGGCAGGTGCTCTGCTTGTGGCCTCCATCTGCCAGGGCAAACCACTTCAGGTGGAAGTAGGCTCTTTTTCAGATACATTTATACTTTTGGTGGGTTTGCCAGTACAAGAGAGTTTAAATCTGCTCCAGTGGTCCACAGAAAGCTCCATAAATCAACAGCTGGTCAAGGCAGAAGCATGGGGTGGGGGAGAAACTCAAAATGAAAACACCGCTTGGCAGTGGTGACAGGGCAGTGATAAAAAGGCGAATTGATCAATACCATTATTTACTTTTTATAAATTGCTTTCAGTCTCTTGCCACCTCTGCTGGGATTCTGGTTCGCTCGGTGTTTACTTTGTGATGGATGACGAGGCCAGAAACACATGTCCGGTTTGTGTTCTTAATAGAATGCATAATGACCTGTATTGGTAAATTATTCTCCTCCAAGGAGCACAAGCACATATCTCACGTGTGTCCACCCGTTATAAATGCCCTTTGTCATTGACCAAGCCAAAGCAGCACTCTGCCAATGTGTAATTAAAGAAATTGTAATAATGCCATAAGAATACATTTAAGAAAGCAAGCATTTATAAACGGGAAAGAATAAACAAAATCAGAAACCCAATAATCTCAGGATAGCTAAGGAATGAGAAGAGGAATAAAAGCAAATCAGAATCGATTGCAAAAAGCAGCAGTGAAAATTAAATCCCCAGTACCCAACTTTTTCCTCTATCATTCATTAGTTTTAGCAGCAGGTGCATGAATTATCAGCGCCTCCAGCAGCATATTTGCCCCACTGCAGATCTATTGCCGTTCAAAATCTCCTGGTAGCAAAACCAGGACAGAATATCCCACTTGAGTAACAGCACCAGAGCAAACCAGCTCCAAATCTCAGTTGAATCTGCAATGTTAGCGAGGGGGCAGGACACGCGGCTGCCAGGCACACCGCCGCTTGCAGACACACTCTGCTGGGCCAGTGGCATGGCCCAGGTTAATCCAGTGCCAGCAAAGCTAGATTGGCTTGGCTCACAGACCCATCTTCTCGCTAGGACAGCGACTACACTGCTTAAGCAACTTAATCGAAGTTGTCTATCTACCCAAATTCCAGTTTTATCACTCAGAAGCAGACATACTACCTACTCCTTATCTGCAGTACTTCATGCCAAGGGCACAGGTATTGATTTGTTAAGATATATAAAGGTAATTTGATAAACATGCTATAAAAAGCATTAATGCATATCTAAAGTGAATGGTGATTTCAATATCTGTTTAAACAGCAACAACAACACACCTATACCCTGCAGCAAATTTCACACCTAGCCCTTGGAGAGGATATTTGAGACAGACAAAAAAACAAACAAACAAACAAACAAGAAAAGCACCACAAAAAGCAATCTTTTGTGTAATCAACTATCATTTTCCAGAGGCTAAAAACAAATCCATATCTTATTTTAAGATGTCAGGTATTGAACCTACAAGAATACACAACTATTAGTTTCTCGCTGTTGGAGATTCTAATTTGTAAGAGATTTACAGCAAACCTACAAAGGCATAACTGTATCATTAGAACTGAATACAGCCAGCAAGATCAGAGCACTTAAGGCGTGTGTTCTGCTAACGGAGATGAGTTGTTCAGGCTAACAAGAGCCAAATCTTCAAATCCCTGTGTCAAAAATCTCAGTTTGCACATCTTTGCATCCCCACCATTCAGAGCACCCCAGAGGTCCCTGCAGACAAGTGAGCTTCACAGCCCACACAGCTCCTTGAGCCACGCAGCGCAGAAAGGAGTGCACGCTGGGCTCTTCATTCAGAGCAGCTGTTCTACAAACAAATGCAGCCCTCTCCCTGGGACAGAAACTGAGGCACTGGAGTATGGAGAAAATGAGAGCAATGTTGCTGGCTTCTTGTCCCTTCACCCCTGGACAAAGCCCATGGAAGCAGTGCAGCCGAGGCAGCTTCGGTGTTTTGCTTTGCTAATTTCCATTTAGCAAATGCAGGAGACTGAAATGAGGCTTGAGGGCATCAAGGTGCCACAGAAATACAAAGCAGAGTCAGTGAGAGACTCACCCCTTGGGTTTCCTATTCATCCTTCAGGGAATGGAAGGGGAAATAATGCTATATGCATATATTGGCATCATGTGTCTCGATTTGCTGCATCCCTTTGCCACACTGTGAGCAGGAGGAAGAAACCGTTCTGCATGCACAGACCACAACCAGGGGCTCGCCCAGCCCAAGCCTTCTCTTTCTGGAAAACCTTGAGACCTCAGGGAAGATGAAACGCCCTCAGCAAACACCTGCCCCTCACCAGGAGCAAGCACAGACCCCCTCTGTATGTTCATCCCAGGACCAGCAGCGCCTACCCTCCTCATACAAAAACCTCCTGGGTTTTCAGCCCTTTTATGAGGCTTTCCAGCAGATTTATGGTTCCTCCTGCAGTCAGCTCCATTACACGGTTTCTTCCAACACATCCATCAAGAATCTTGCTCTCCCTCTCTTTACACAGCCCATCTCCCAATTAGCTCTGAGAGCCACAGCACAGCAAGAACTTGATCACTTTTATTTCTGCAGTGCTCCTCTGATGAGGTCGTAGCACTTTCTGCCCATGTAAGAAGGCTGTGGCAAACCTTCCTAGACAGAGGAATTAACTACAGATGAGCCTGCTGAAGCCAAGAGGTAAAACTCAACGAAAGCAACTCATTTTTCATCCACAGTGTAGCTGGACCACAAGGTTTATGAACAAATTCAATTCTGTGGCCACAACAGTGCAGGGGGTCTTCTGCTGACCCATCCAGCTTGTCATCTATTTAACCTGCCCCAGTTTTACAGAGCAGGGAACAGGAATCAATGTGGAAGGCCAGAAAACCAAGTCTGCTACTTTGAAGCAGTAGTTATGTGCTTTTCCACGTCAAAAGGAAAGCTGTAAAAGCTGTTTCTAGCTCTATACAAGCATTCAAATCAGCAGAAATGGGAGGAACTGAGCAAAATAGTTATTTTTACCTTTTCCCTTGCTGCTTGCATCACATTCCCGCACGCACATCATGTCTCTGCAGGAGGTACTTACCATAAGGCTGCTTGCTTTGGTTTTAATGTTTGAAACTGGTGTATTTATCTGCCTGGTCAGAGTCAGAGTGACAAAATCATGATCTAATTTGCTAAGGGTAATGTGGACATAGGCTTATACAGACTAATATAGGAAAACAGAATTAGGATTCAACTAGCATTTCATCCTTGCCACCACATTTTCTGGATGGCTGTCTTTTGCTCCGTTTGTAAATATAATTTTGGCTTTGACTCAGCAAAGGACTGAAATATATCTTAAGTTTATGCATATGCATTACTTAACGTCCTGCAAACACGTTCAACAATCAAAAAGATCAAATCTATTATATTGTTAAAAAACTCCTTTGTAGTCGGATAATGGGTATCTAACTATTTAAAACCCAGGGGTCAGTTTCTTTTTATTTAGTGGTGATTTCAGAAAAAGTGTGTGAAATCAATTTTTTAAACAAATCTCAAATGAAAACATTTTCAACATAAAAATACGTTTGAAGTGTAAATGCACATCTGAAGCAGATCCCATTTAAGTGAGACTCCTCAAATAAAAATGAATACTTTTGCCAGCAACTCCCAGGTTCATTTTGCTCTCCAGCCCCAGATACAAACTAAGCTTTGAAGCTTAAATGGGGTGAACCCCTGGCCATGCTCAAGCCAGAAGATTTTTGCTGCCAGATCCATCGTCCTAGGTTGCTACCTGCGCGTGCAACGCCAGCGCAGTGGGCAGGCTGGGAACCCAGCACAGGCTGGGCTGCTGCACCGTACCCTGCTCGCCCGCCAGTGAAATGTCATTACAGGTACCCCGCTGCTTTCGGAAAGCACTTTGATGTCTTCAGGCAGTAATTGCTAGCAAGCCAAATGTTAAATACTGTGCTGTCATTTCTCAGGATTAACCTTGTGGCACAAATAGGGGAAGCTGCGAAGAGGGAGAAGAAATAACACAGGGTGCAAAGCCATCATACTGTCGATGCTCAAGTCACCCCTGAGAATCACCCCACTTAGACCAGAACACCTCCAATTAACTCACTAACTAATGCTGTAAATGCCAAGAGGTAATTGCAAATACCTTATCTATTTTAATGAAACCTAGTTTTAAAGTGTCCCTAGCGACTCCATTCCCCAGACACAGCTGGGTCCGCACTCCTGAGGGCTTAGACGCAAGATCCCATTACTGCAGCCTCACAAGCTGCTTTGTTTCAGCTGAGAGGTGATGGCAGCCTCTGGGCATGGCAAATCAGAGATGATTCAACTCAGTTTCCCCAGCAGTGAAAGAGGGATGAGTGACGTGAGACATGCTTACATTTGCCATAAAAGAAAAATTCACTGATGCAAGGCATAACAAGACCCAGAAATTTGGGATGGATCTGCCTGTATCATCCCCTTACAGCATCTTCTCCAACAACGCCAAAAGGTCTTTAAATGAAAAATATGCTTCAGAAGAAAAACAAAGATGATTAATCAAGAGTGAACAGAGAAGAGAGAAAAGAAAAAGGTTTATGTCTTGTTCTCTCAGTGCCCACCAAGTCCTGGCACACTGATCTCCTCCTCTGTGGCTGTGGTTAGTCAATGCAATGACTTCCAGCAAACTCTGCCCAGCACACTCCTGTCCTTAAAGTGGCTCCCCACCACCTCTAAGGCCTGCCACCCTCTTCATCTTCCTTCTTTTGGCAGTTTCCCCTCTCTACCCTTCAAGCTGTGAGTTCACCTGACACTTGTTCTCCCCCTTCCACCTCTCCCTGCGAGGGTCTCACCAGACCCAGGCAATTCTTTTTAAAAAAGAACACAATAAAACTGTGAGCAAGGAAATAAAAGTAATATTACTATAAGACTGTATAATTATATATGTATAATATAATATAATAAAATTATATAATATTAGCCTGTGGCACAGACCAACTGATCAGTTGAGATGCATCCTTTGCCCCAACCCCTCATGCAACCACTTTTCTCTGTGGCTGCCGGCTTGTGGAGGCAGGAACCACGAATCTAATTCGGTTTGGGATAAATCACAGGCACTGTGAGCGCTACCAGGAAACACCAAGTAATCGTATCTCTCTCCGTTGGGCCCCTCTGATGTGCCAGGGTGGAAAGCAGTGGCTCTTGCAACTGCTAGTGCAAGTCTGAGCAATACTTACAGCTGATTGTAATTCCAAGCTCTACACCTCTTTTCTTGGGCAATTTAACATGGAAAGTACCGCTGCTGGGTATGACAGACTCTGTAAAACCAAAAACAGACAAAAAAAGAAAAGAGGAGGAAAAAAGAGAGTTTTCAGTTGCATGGATGGTTTCTTTGGGTTAAGAGGTTAAAATTTGGATTCTCATTAAAAATACATGCTCTGAACACCAGGTGAAGCGCTCACATCACACCGTATTTCAAGACTGAGGCAGCTCTGTCAATGTAAAAGGAAAAAATAAGTTTTGGGCTTTTTTTAAAGCTGCACTTTAGCCCCAGCCAATAGCTTTGGCTCCCTCCTTGCTTCAAGGCCATAAATTAGTATCAATATTATTCATATTAATGGCCAAATATTTAAAACACATGTGGCCTCTTCATCTACTCCTTAGGTTTATCTCAGCCAAGTGGTGACCACAAGGCATTTATGAAAGGATCAGAAGAAGGAGCCTCCATCTCAGGGCACATAAGAGAACAAGAAGAAATGGAAAAGATCCTCACAGGGTCTTCTCATTCTTCCCTCTGAGCTCTCACAAAACCTGGTGTATTTGTGTGAATACACTCCCTCCTACGGGTTAGTAAAGGCACTCGCAGAGTGCTCCTGGTAGAAGCAGCGATTCCCTTGGCAACATACCTGCAACATCAAATTCAATCTCCAGCACCACTTTGTTCGTGAGCGCAGCATCACGCAAAAGCTGATTTGCTTCCTCCATAGTCCCATCCTCAGTTGCAATGCCATTGATAGAAAGGACTCTGTCTCCTACTTGTAGCAACCCACACCTGCAGTCCACATTGGGAAAAGAGGGAAAGGGAACAAGGAGGCAAGGTAAAAGAGGAAAGGAGAAAAAAACCCACAACCCCACAACCAGCCATGAGTTACTTTTGCCAGGCAAATCTGTTACAAGACACACAGAGTAGTGACAAACCCTGCAGAAGTGGCCCCAAAGAGAAGGTAACTAATTCTGCAGTGCCTGTCCCAGTGCCAGGAGCCCCTGGAAGTTCACAAGGCAGCAAATTCCTTGTGGTTAGCTTAAGTTCAAATACACTTCGCTCCTAAATAACCATTTTTGGTCACATTTCCTGCAACTTCCAGGAAAAAAAAGTAACCCTCCCCTTCCTAAAAATCAACATCATGGCCAAGAGATGAGTGTAATACATGAGAGTGAGAAAGGAGGGTATGTGCCCTCCTACCCTATCTAATGGTATACGGCTCTTTCCATGTGCCTGCACCCTTTGAAACCCAAACTAATGGCACTGAAAATTGCACAGATTCCTCTGCTCAATACATGGCTAATACCGAAGCTACAATCCAATGAACTCACTGAAATGTCTCAGCAAATTAGATAATCACTTAACCCTTGTAATTGCATTTCTGGAAGCCAAACGTACATTAATACTGTTTAACTGCCTTGAAAGGCCAATATTATTCCGATGCGATAGTTCGCCAATACAACCACAACTGGCCTTTTGGGGTTTTTGGTTTAGACCCACTTTCACAAAGAACAGAATCAGCAGGTTTTTTCACTTTGGAAGAAAAACAATGATGGCAAGGCTATGATAGAGACATACTGCTACAGCATGGTTTGTCTCTTGGGACTCTCCCTAATTTATAAGCAAGGTTTTTTCATACATGAACCACTATGTTCCTACATTCACTATCCACACTCCCTTTTTTTTTTTTTTTTAAATATACTGCAATGCCAGCAAGACAATCCTCCAAGTTACCTCCCACAGCTAATCTGAGCTGGACCATGGCTCTACAAAATGAGGAGTATAGTTTTCCCTGTGACTGGCCATGGGCAATGGCTCACCTTCCTTCCTCTCCATACCCTTCATCAGTTGTTCACTATAACTGCATCTTTTCAGATTTTCCACTCATCACCTCTCTGTAAGGCTATCCACTTGAGCAGAGCTTGGGAAAATTTTCTTCATCCATCATTAATGCAAGCTACAGAGTGGTCTCCAAAGTAAGTTGTGGGTTATGGGAACAAGTTTGAGGTTCACCTCAACGTTTGCAGTGATTTTACCACAAACGTTTCCCAGAAGGCATCAGCTATCCTGTTTTGAGCCTTCTCCAGAGAATCTTTATTCCCTTCCGGTTTAATGATCAAGCACATTCTTCACCCTCTCCTTTCTAGTTGTCCACTTCCACTGATACTTCACAGAAGACAGCTTGTTTTTTCTGACCCTTCCAGCCACTCTTCATCACTCGCACCCAATTCAATTGCAAGAAAACATGATACCACAGCTTCCAGGCACATGAAGACGACATCAAAGGCAATGGACACTGGCTGTGTTATTCACCTCCAAGCAACAGGTTTGGATATATATATGAAGTGCCAGGTTATCAAGAAAAAACACACACATCCAAATTCAAGAAAAATGCACAAGCCCAACAGTTTTTGCTGGTGGCCCATCAAAAGCTGAGATAAGAGCAAGTTTGGAAAGAGCCTAGAGAGGTTATTTTACTGGTAAGAAGGTATTAAGCTTGCAGTATATTTACACTGCTGCCTGAGTTCATCCCTTCCATGGAAAAATGCTGGCTATTTTATGAGATGTAAATTCAGAATTGTTTGTTCAAGGAGACTGGGATAAGGACAGACAACTCCATGGTGTACAAATGAACCTGCCCTTGCAAATAAATTCCATCATGTTGAACTGCAGTCCTTTACTGGACTTGTGGCTGTGCAGCCACATAGACGCACTTGGAAATAACAGCCTATAAATAGGGAGATGCCAAGGAGTACAACAGAGATGCTTCCTCCAGCACCAAGAGCTCTCTTGCTATGGTCATAATGCACCTTTCAGAAAGAAGGTATCCACATCTGCATCACACAGACATCACTGTCATTTCAAGGTCACAATTTTGGCACCACAGTTTCAGCTGCAAAGGCTGGGAGATCACAGGATACTTATACCCAGCAACAAAGCAAACATTTGCCACCTTTCCCACCAGAGCTGCCTTCTCACAAAACAACTGTTTCTTGTGTTTCTTCACTCAAAGTACATTTCCCTGGGTGTTTTGCAGCCAATAGCTCTGTTAGGTCAGAAGTGTTTTATTTCTTTTACTATTAGCCTCAGTCAGCCATGGTTGTTTAAGCCCTGGTCTTGCAGGTTTATAAAAGTTTGTGGAGTGAAGCCACAACCTGCTGGCTCCCTCCATGAGTGCAAGGAGGCCCAACGTGCCTTGTTAACCCTTCAGAATAATTTCAGAGTCATCAGTTTCCAGTTGTCATGTGCACTTGCGTCAGAGGAGCAGGGCCCAGGGAGCCAAGGGTCCTGCAGCCCTCTCCTTGGCTCTGCTGTGGGATCCCACATGAACCTTTCAGACAGCTTTCCCAAGGAGAGGGCACTTGTCTCAGAGATGCACAGCCTAACATCAGAGCTCACAAAGTGCTTTGCGATCATGGGAGAAGTGCTGTAAAATCAGAAAGAACATAAGTATAGGCATCTCCTGGAGTGAAATACAGCCCTATGGATGGGAATGAGTCTCCCCGGGGTTGCAGAGATTTGCATTTTGTCATGACTCATTCCTCGGGCTCAAAGACAGCAACAGAGCAGCAGAGGTGTCTTGCTAGACACAGAGCAGCACATATTCAAGCCTTGGGCAGGATATGCACTGCAAATCTCACTCAGCATCACCAGCATCTGTGTGGTCACTCCAGCTGTGGAGTGAGTGGTAGCAGCTGTGGCAATGACCACATCACCGGCTGCAGAAACCAATCTGTCAGGCCCTTACATGCCCCCGAGTTGACCTGCACAGGTCAGATGTGCACATCTGTGTGTGTATGTACATCTGCGTGTGCACACTGGTGGGTGGGTCCCAGTCCCCAAAAGATCAAAGCTTTGCTGACAGCTTCACCCAGCTGCTAAACTTTCCTTATGCAAACCATTCATACTCAAAAGCCAGAAACATAATGATCAAACAACTCTGTCTGAGCAGAGATAGAAAACATGTAACTCAGCAGGAAGCATTGATTTTGGATACTGGGATGGAGAAGCCAGATATTTTCCCACTGCTGTCAATGACAGGGGAGGAAGGACACAAACACTGCATGTTTCAAGGCAGCCAAGAAAGGATATCAGGCATCTTCCTATTCCACTCTCCCTGCTGATACCAGGGGATGAATCACTGTTTCATTTGGAGCCCAAAGGCTTCACCTTGCACCCAGTAAACAAAACAACAGGCGAAAAGGGAGGTCTATTAGAGGCTATTGGCTGTAAAACGTAGCACAAGTCAGGTAGGTGAGAGATTTTGCTTCAAATCACCTGCCACAAGCTAGAATGAAGCAGAAAATAAATGTGAGGCAGCCAAACCTCCCTGAAAAGAGAGTGATGCTGTCCTCCTCCCTGGTAGTACTCAAACTTGCTAGACACCCAAGGGGCAGCTCCTCCACAGCAAGCCAGATGGACAACGTGATTGTGGATCATGCACTTGTACAACAGCACATTCAGATTCACACGTCTTGCACAGGAGTGTGTAAATATGCAGGAGAGACCCAGGCTGCTAAGCCTGATCCCTGCATCCCTGTTTCTCACCCTCTTCTGCAAAAAGCAAAAACTGCAGCACAAGAAAGAGCATAGCCCAGGCTCAGCTGAGAGCCCAGCCTGGTAAAGGGGAGAAAAGTGGCTCTAATATCTTGGGCTGCAGTTACAGCAGAACCTCTCAAGGGCAGGGAAATAAGGTGTCTAGGAAGGATGGAGCAAACAAGTTCTGTGGGACAGCAAGAAACAAAAAGTGAAATGAAAACATAGAACTGTCTTTTTCACCTCTCTGCAAACTCAGTACACTTATCACCTCAAGATGGGGAGAAAAGACAGTGTTTTCCTGCCAGCTAGGAAGAGCAGCACGGCCTAGGAAAGGAAGAAATACACAGCAGAGATTTAATCCCCAAATCAAATCCAGGCTGCAAACGCAGAGAGGATTGCTCACTGTCGCCAGAAAGCAGCAGCCAGGAGAGCGTGAATCCTGCTGGGTGGGCAGCCGAGAGGGAGAGCAGTGTGTGTGACACATTAGAGTCAAGCAAGACTGCACCGCCAGTCTTTGCTTTCGCTCCAGGCTTGGCAAGATGATAAAGCAAAGCCAGGCAGATTTCAGCACATCTCTCTCGTCCCCTGGGACAGCAGGCTTTGTTGCTGCCTGATTTATAAAAGGAGTTTGGTGCCTTGCAATGTGAGCCAAGTTCACCCTGGTAATAGAGGATAAAAAAAACCAAAACACCATCACCTTCATTTTTAAACCCTGTTTGGAAACAAACAAACAAACAAACAAAAGGCATAAAAGCCTTTTGAAATCTCTCTTAACCTGCATCACTCAGGACAACTCTTTTTCCTGTGCCAGCCTCTTGTCCCTGTCCTCCCACAGGCACAAGCACCAGGCACTCACGCTTCACCTTGCCTCTGCACCAGCCACCTGGAGAAGCTGTCACACACAGAGCTGCCTGCACAGCAAGGACGTGTGCTTCCTTATGCAGACACTTTCCCCGCCATACGACTCCTCAGTGTGCTGTTTTCCCAGGCTGGCTTGGGGACACCAAACCACCAGCACATGTTGATGGAGCCCTTGGAGGATTCTCCCGCCAAGGAAGGGTCTGCAGCAGGCACTGAGCACTGCCATGTCATTGCACCTCTGGCACCCCTAGGCAGGAGAGAGCACCAGTGGAAATGACAGGCGGAAAGAGAAACCAGCACAGGGGCACAAGTGCCAGCTTGGTCACCTCTCACTATTTTCATCTGCCTAATGAAACCAGCTCTTCTTTCCACTCCACAAGAGCTCAAGCCATGCTGGGATCTGGTGTGTTTAGCAGGAAAAGCCTTGCTACCGGGCACCTACACTGCAGTGCACAGGCACTCAAGCAGACTTTAAATCCAGCCAGCAAGGGTACTGGGAAAAGTTTACCCAGAGCAGCCAGAGCTCCTGAGCTGAGGCTTGGCCACTAGAGGAGTACTTTCTCCCACTATCCCCAGGGGATGTCACGCAGCAGTTAATGCTGCTCCTCTGTCCTGCTCTCTTCCCAGCATTACAGAGCCAAAAGCTCAACGCAGCACCCACCTGCTTCTCAACCACAGCCCTTCTCTGCAGTTCAAAGTCTTGGCTTTAAGGCCAATATATATGGCTGGGCTCTGCTACAATGAAACCAGGCAGAAAACACTTTGCTGGGCCCACTTGTTTATATCTTTCTCCTTTCTGCATCCAGATAAAAGCTTTATCTTTCAAAGTGAAAGAAAAAAAACCAAACACAAAAAGGAATGGGAATGGCACTCTCACACAGACACACACTCCCTTCCTCCTCCTCCTCCCAGAACAGCCGCAGCCTGGTGCCAAGACGTTCACCTGGGATGCGAGGGAGGCCGCGGTCAGCCGACGAGTGCAGAAATGGCAGTGACAGTAAACCATGCCCAGTGAAGAATGGGAGATATTACAAGGATGATAGTAAATATCTAAATGAGCCTCTGAGGAGAGAAAACAAACCAAACCATGAAATGTTCAGCAGCAGCACCATCAGCATCCAAGGGCAAGGTCTCTAACCTCTCTGCCGGGCTGTCAGGCTCAATAAAACGGACGAGAGGTGGGGAAGACAGGGTTTCGGTAGCGAAGATGCCTCCCTGGAGCTGAAGTCCAAAGCCATTCAATGGGTCTCCCCTGAGCACCACCTCTGTCGTCTCCGTGTGGACTATCTGCCCGCCAGGACCCACCGTGCTGGAGGCCAGTGACACTGAGAGGAGGAGAAAGGCAGAAGGTCAGGGTAGCCACAGTCAACATAGCAGATCTGGTCACAGACCTTGGTCTGGTAGTGGTGGGGACAGTGGCTGAGGATGAGGGAGACACTGACAGTGCTGAGATGAGTGGTTCTACCCCAGCTAACAGTCAACTTATTGTTGGACAGCAAGGCAAGCACGCATGCCCTGTCCTACCCAGCCCCAGCCCACTGTCCCTCTTACGTGAGCTCTTGTGCTCCTTCTTCTTCTGCCTCCTCCTCAGCATGGTGGTGCGGGGACTCATGGGATGGGAGCTGCGAGGTAGCGTGTTTGAGTTCTGGCAGGGGAAGCCCTGGGCGTTCATGGTGGGAGACGAGAAGTTGGCAGCCACCAGAGCTGGGGAAATACAGAGTATGTTAAAGACGTGCACAGAGAAGTGTAGCACTGCATTCACCTAACAGGTGTTCATCAAACACCTAATGGGTTTGGACTAGCTCCCTCTGCACAGCTCCACACCTCAAGACAGGGTGAGAACTTCGTCCTGTGCTTTCAGCTCCAGGAGAGCTGTGGGAATAGGCTTGGATTCCAGATGGACATTGCTCTCTGGCATGCAGTGACTCCAGTGGCTGGGCTGCCTGTCACTGCAGCATCCAGGCCACCAGGTGAGAAATGCATCTTGGATGCAGGGCAGCCATCAGCAGGTTGGCAAGATGGTACTAATGAGCCTTAAATACATACAAAGAGAAACCACAGCTTGAACTTGAGCTGCTGGGTAACTGGGCTGGCCTGTTTGATTCCCACAGTTCGGACACAGTACAACAGTTCCTCCTCCCTATCTTACTGCCCTAAGACAAGAAACCAGGGGCTGCACAGACCCTAATTGCTGCAAGAGGTGAGTTTACAGATTTTGGAGCAGCCATAGTCCTGCTGCTAACATGCTGTGTGGCACCAGGGCTGAGCTGAATGCATTGCCGTATCACATTCCTACACATCACCAGAGGCGCCCTCCTTGTCCCACAGCAACTCATTTTTGCTGTATGATACCACGCACTGGGGTGTGGGGTTAGAAGATGGGACCATGGGTCCGTCCAGCACACTGTTCTCATTGCAGTTACCAGATATGTGTGTGCTGGGCTGCAGATACTCATTCTTTACCTCAGCACCAGACCTGTGGAAACAGACCCAGGCGATCGAGAGGGAAACGAGTGACAAGCCAGGCTATGGAGTTGCGTGTTAAGAAAACGGAGGGGCACAACATGAATGAACACATGCATGGATGGGGGCAATGCCACACGCTGAGGTTACATTTGCAGTAATCCTGTCCAGATGTCTGGTTCCAAGTGGGTGTCTTGCAGTGCCCGGGGTGGTGGGTGTGACAGTAGTTGACACAGGGGTCCCAGCAGTGGTGGTGGTCACTCTTCTGCACCTTGACTGATGGCACCCAGGGGAGCAGAAATCACCACAGGCAGGGAGGAGAAGTGAGAGAAAGAAAAGGTAAGAAGCATAAGCCAGGAGATTGCAGAAAAGAGCCTCATACTGGCTCTGAACAACTCAGGACCCAACCACAGTGCGTCAAGCACCAGCAGCGAAAACGCATTCCCACACAACCACATGACACTTGATGCAAAGTGGCAGAAATCCACCCCTTCCCCATAAAAAACCTCCGCATCCTGAGCCAATGGCCTGACTAAACCACGCTGGCAGCGCACAGATGTCATTACCATTTGCAGTCTGCTGTGTGACGTGCAGAAGCTCCATCCAGCCACAGGTTTACTGCAGCGGCCATCAGTGTTATCTGACAGCACTGGGGAAACCTCCTCATGCTGCTTCCCACCTTGCTGCTGGAGCTGTCCTCCCCGGACAAGGTTCAATGCCTTCCTCAAACAAAGGACTGCCTTGAGAGCTGTGCTTGGCTCCAGTGCTTGGGTGTTCAGTGGCTGCTCCTGGCCCGGAACGCACATACGGATGAAAGAGAGGAGCAGCAGAGAGCTGCCTCCAGCTCACCAGAACAAAAGGGATTTTATACACTGCTCCTTAAAGGCAATTAGGGAGGCCCATCGACACAGGAAAAGATGCCAACGCTGTGGCAAACAGTAAATGATGGCACCAACATGGCAGACTCTGTTTAAGGGCACACAACTGCTTTAGCTTCAACCCTCACCCCAGTCCAGCACGTGTTGACAGAAATCTGTTGCAGTGTGACATCCATCATCTGGAAATCCCTTCTCCCAGGAACTGTGGCTTTGCAACATCAAGTCACTATGCCACAAGTCTCCTCTGAAGTGCCTCAAACACCCCGCCAGGCACAGGTCCCTCCTCTCTTCTCACTCATGCTCCTTTTGCCCCTGGGCAACACAGGGTCAGTTTGGTTTTCCTTGCCCAACAGCACTGGGTTTTCTCTCATGAATCTCTGCACCGTGCTGTCTGGATCTATTTTCTTCTGAGAGGAATCACTGGCTAACAAGCAAGATTGCAAGGATCCGGTTTATTCAGCTAAGCATGAACAGCAGCCCACAGCAGAGCATCACTGCAGCCATGAGTTATCCCAGAGCTCTTAACCTCACAACCACTTGCACTGTCTGGCAACTGCATTCCCAGGATGAAATCTCTTCCAGGCTCTGTGTCCTCCAAGCAGGCAGAAATGCCACCAGTGCTGGGACTACCAGAGCTTTCTGAGGGTGCAAACCTGGGACAGGGACTCAGTTTGTTTAGCAGATCCACCCAGAGATCTCATTTAAAGGTCATCTGTTAGTGCTTGTAACAGTGGAAATCCATTTTGTGTGCATGCATCACAGGCATCAAATCGTTTAGATCAGGTTTTCCAACCAATATAGTGATTATATTTACTCTTCACTACACATTTACTAAGTTTAGCACTCAGTCTATCAAGCTCTTAAAAATACACTTCCAGCTTCGGGGTTTCTATTTTGTGGATTCAAAAGTAAATTCAGAGCCAGGCAGCTTTTAAAAACAAAAATCAAATTAATAAATGTAGCTATATCTAGACAAAAAGGAAAGTTCTTAATAAAATTAAGCACTTGGAACATGAGGGACAGAGCTTATGGGCATATATACAAAATCATTTAATCCATTTATAGTAATTAAAATTTTTCCCAATTTGTCTACAAATTCTTAGCTCGTATCTGACAACAGAAAAAAGTGCCTTTGAAACTGAGCTGTCAGTGTGCTGGGGAAGAGAAGAGAATTTGGACAATTTTGTGATAAAAACCTACAACAGCCTTCCCCAAGCTTTCACACATCATCCCTGCCTGAGGAAACCCATCCATCCCAGCACCGCTCCTGGGCACCATCTGCTCCTGTTGATCCTGTGAGTAGGGTGTAATCCTCCCACTAACTCTCTAAATGCTCCCAGAGCCACAGAGAAAGCAAACTCAGTTTGACAAATCCCGTGCTCCAGCATTAGACCATATTTTTGCATGGCCGCTGGAGCTTCAGATCCCTCTCCACCTCCTCAATAACTGGATTTTGATTGCACATTGCACAAAAAGCCACTTTTAAAAAACATCATGACAAGCCTCATGCAGGCACATCTTGGAAGGACTTAGGTAATGCAAGTGCTGAACAGGGATGCATCTGCATGGTCTCCTCAGCTCCTTTCCCCAGGCTTTGCTCTCTTGCCAACCATGACAGTTTGCTTTAGCATGGCCTATTTTTCCTTACTGCCCCTGTTTATTTCCCCAAAATCAGAGAAAGCAGCCTGTGGAGCTGGCACTTGCAATATGGAGCAGAAAGAAGCGCCTCTCCCAAGTCCAAACGCAGTTTGTCAGCTTTGGTGCTGTTCCTTGGCTGCTCACCATGGGCTGCATGGTGCCACAGCTGGTTATACCACTGAGGAGCACTGCTTTATGAGCTGCTCCTCCTGCCCCAAGTGCTCTCCATCCTGTCCCTACCACCTCCATCAGCACTGGTGAAGGTTCAAGCCCAAGCACTGGCCTCCAGCCACATACCTCTGCCTTCTAACAGCCATGCAGATGAACAGCATCCTTCTGTATGATCCCTCATGTGTTAAAATTTGAATGAGAAGTGGGAAAAACTGTTATATCCCTTATTTTTTCATATTTATGTGTTACAATTATTGTTCCAAGTTTATGTTCTGTATTTCTGCCACAGCAAACTGATCTGAAGTATGGCGGTTTGGGTAAAAAGGCTCTGAACACATCGAGCTGTCCTTCCACAGATTCTCCTTCTCCTGAGCTGCTAATGAATGCATATATTCTGAAAGAAGATTAGGACCAGGGAACTACTGGAAGGAGGAGAATAGTTCATTTTAACAGCCACTGAAAAAGGATTATATCTTTCCATTTTTTCTTGGGCACAAAGGTCAAGTCATCTATCCCCTTTGTTAAACTGCTTTAATTCTGCACAAATGGGACTGGACATGTAAGAGATTTATTTCTAGACACGGAGATCTTACTAGATTTTATGTTTCACTGCATCATGCTAAATAAGACAACACAGATAGTTTCCTCCTTTCCCCAAACTGTCCTAGAAGAGAATGGAAAGAAGAGCTGTTCCCAGGGCTGCTGTGCACCGATATCATTAAAATGCACGTTCCCAAGAGACAGGTGTTTGAAAATGGTTGCAAAAGGGACTGGTATGGAACAGTCATGCCTGAAACACCTGAATTACAAGACCATCAGTACAGAGTGTAACAAAACTGCAGGCAAGAGTTGCAACAAATCTACTAGTACTGACGCTATGTTCACAACAAAGTTTATATGAGAGCCAGAGTCAGCCTCTCACATGGAAGGAGAAACTAAGGTGTGCAACAAGGATGCTCACCAGGGTGAATTCCTAATGACATTTACAAGCATTTTGGGCTTGACCTCTCTGCAGCCAGAGTTTTTTTCCTCTTGTATTTCTTTGGTGGGGGTGGTGGAAAGCAGCAGCTACAGCTGCATTCACTCTACCCCTGGCTGCTCAGACACAGCTGCCATTCCAAACAGGCTGGTCTGGAAGATGAACACTTATGTTACAGTTTAGTTTCCTAAGGAAGTCCAGCAGGACCCTGTCTAGCTGCTGACATGTCCTTTATAAAGCCTTACCAGGCGTCAGCAGATGAAAACTGAGCTCGGAAATATATTTGCCAGCACCAAGGTTGTTTTTCTCCCTCTCCATTAAAGTCTCTTATCTGAGGTACTAAGGAAGTGGCTTGCACAGCACTCAGCACTGCAAAACCCTGGGATTCCCAACTCCAATTTCCCCATTCAAGCACAGATGTTACCTTTTTTTTCTATTCACATCCTTGAAGAACGTAATCTAATCACATGCATTTCATCAAAACATCACTTCCCCTCCTCCGCAGATGTCTCTCTTCGGAGTCTGTTGCCAGCATTCAAAAGCCGCAAGAACCCCAGTAGGGACCTCAAGTGAGTTTTAAGGGCGACCAACAGCGTTTGCACAGAGAACACACCTGTTTCTGGAGGCTTCAAAGGCAGCCTGCTTTGGTGAACAGGTAGTATCTCTAGCTTGACATTTTCTGAAGTGGCAGCTAAAAGCTGAGTTGCCTCTAATAAGGAGCAGTGTTCTGTGCTTGTGCCATCGATGGAGAGAATATGGTCGCCAACATGCAATGCGCCACATCTGCAAAGGGAACAGCAAGAGAGGTAATTACACACATGGCTTAAATCCATGTCCATACAGTTGGGAGCAGACACATACAAAATTATTTTATGAATTCATGTGAAATTTGTTCATATCATTTTTTTACTTCTAATTTGAATGTTAGGTTCATAAGTGCTGCCCAAAACACCAACTAAGATGGTTCATGCTTGAGTTAGCGCTGCTGATGGCTTGGGAAGGATCTTTTAACTTTTTTCTAGTGCCCACTCATAGCTAGTCTGGGTGGCTGGGGGCTCACCAGCAGTGTAGTTAAGTCCTACAAGCCAGCAGTTAGCTCAGCAACACAACTAACTGCAGCTAGGGCTGCGTAACAGTCTGTCTTTCTGTCTCTCCATGTAAAGGGTGACTAGCTGACTTTGCCCATTAGGAAAAGGCTCTAGCTAGAAGTTCCCAGAATAGGTTTTTGCCATTCCACAGCTCCAGGGCAGTCAGATCGGAGGTTTTTAAAACAAAGCTCAGCTTTCGCATGCACCGAGTTACATTCATTCCCAGTGAGGAGTGTCCACTGGTCAGATATTTTTAGCACACTTAGTGCTAAGAACATGTGGACATGGGCATTTCAAGGCGAGGCAGGGAAGAATGGTATATAACTAACCAGGGGACAAAAAAAAGCAGTGGAGAAAGGAAAAGCAGAGCTAGGAGCAGCCTGTTCAGATCTGTACCTGTCCACCACACTGGCTGGCTTGATCTTGTCGATGACTATGACCTGCTTGTTCCGGTGCATGGCTGTCGTCAGTGTGATTCCTAGCGTAGACCCCGGAGTCTTTGCTATTTCAACTAGTAAAGGACCTGATGCATTTGCTACAGTATCTGTAAAACAAGAGAGTATCTGAAGACACTTCTCATACAGTCTTTTTCATTCCTAAACGCAGGGGGTTGGCCAATAGTGCTGACTCGCCACGTGTATCAGCAAACCTGTAGTTTGGGCATCCTACACTCCATATCACGTGGTAATTTAACAAAGAAGTAAACTCAAGAAGCAAAATTGCTTCTGCACAAAATATATATGATAATGAAGTGAAGAGATATTACAACAATTCACTCATGGAAACAAACCCCCTGCCTCTTTTCTTGGGGTTAAACAGCAAGATCAAGGAACAGATCGCTCAAAGGCTGTGCAGCAGTCACATCAATGGTATCAAAAGCACAAAAAAAAGGAAGATCAGGAGGACATCACTGTTATAGACTTCGTCCCAAACAAACTAAAAAGGCACAAAGAAACAGGATCCCACTTTCTGAAGTACTCAGAAATCTTGTGTGCTGATGGCCAGCACACAAGTCAGTCAACACCTGTGTGCTTCAGCACCAGCTTCGAAATACCGCCTCAGCTGCTCGCTTCTGCTCCACCGGCGCAACTGTGGGAGCAGAGCCACAGCACTACCTACCCGCATGCTTACGAAAGCCTCCCCTCTCCCATCAGACAATACAGGGATAACTCATACTTAGAAGATGCACTTCTGCAATAAGCTTAATAGATGCTGTAAGTGAGACTATGAAGCTCCTACAAATTTGCACCTGTTAGCATAAGCCTGCACTATACTTATTCACCTCTTCTGAGGAAGGGGAAGAAAAAAAGAAAGCCTGTATCTCTGGCTAATCAGACAGAAATTCCCTCCATGTCCGTTACACACATTTGCTTCCAGATTACCTAAAACCATCAAAGAGGCTGGATTCACGAACGTGTTATCACCATCAGACATTCAACAACCAGCACCCCATGTGTAGTCTGACCCCTCCGAAAAAAACACTACATGGAAACCCAGTCATTCACTTCGAAGGAAAAGCCAGGAGAGCCCTCTGAGAGCTTGATGCCTTCTCAGCCCTTAATTACTCATAATAAGGCTTTTCTCTTCCAAAGCTATGCTCCGCTAAAAATGCTGCTGCCACTTGGCTCCAAAACTTGATGCATGTCTCGTTCTTGCTCTCTGATAAACAGGAGCATTAATGCAGATAGTAGAAGCTAAGCCACAGCAAGGTCTCTCCTGAGATCTGTTGAAGATGCTGAGTCTCTGGAGACAGAAATTTCACTTGGAAATTTCCCCTGGAGATCTGCCAGGGGATGTTCAGGCTCCGCTCTACTCACAGTGCCCTTTTTCTGGGGGAGGAAGGAGGAGGAATGAGCCATGTTAAAGGTTATGCAGGCTTCAAATAAAACACTTCCTGTTCTCTGCTGAAAAGGACCACTGGGGAGATCTGCAGGCCTTGGCAAAAAGCTCAGTCCCAGTTCAATCGAAAGATGCACAAAGGATCCAGCTAAAGCCAGCAGAAGGTGCGCTTAAGCCTTTGTTAGCAGAGGAAGCACCAAGAGACTGAGGATCTCTTTCCAAAAGCAAATACCAGCTATATGTTGGTTTTGCAGCCCATGTGTGTCCAGCACATATCCTCTGAAGAGGGACACAGACCGATATTCCTCCAACTGAAGGGAAGGAGATAGGAAAAAAAAAATAACAAAAAGCACTTGCTGGAGCAGTAGACCATTCTTTGCAAGGAAAATGCCTGCTCCTCTTGGTTTTACCCAGCATCCAAGCTTCTCAGCTTTGCCAAGTGTTTCCCAGGGAAATCTCAACGCAATGGTGAGTGAGCTTTTGGTACCTATTCCCATGCCAGGACCTAGGTTATCAACAAGACTGTAGGAAATCACAGTCCTGCCTCCAGCCCATGGTCCCTCCTCCCACTGCACACAGCACGGACCACCCCACCATCCCTTTTAATTCTCATCTCCAGTGGCATAGAAGACTACTGCTCCAAATCCATTTTATAGAGGCATTTGTTGAGGAAATACCAGCCAAGCCTCTATTAATTATTCTAGGGAAAGATGTGGCTCAAACCAAAGGTCAGAAGTCTGCAATTTAGCAATATTTGTGAGGCGTGATTAACATGGGGCTATTACACCCAAGCTAATTAAAAAAGAAAAATGCAGAGGACAGGGCAGACCATGCAATAACCTCAGTGCAGGGAGTCAGCTGGTGTTGCTGCTTTGCAACCATGAGGTGCTTCTGCATCATCATGCATGGCTGCAACCTCACCCAGCATCTGTGGAGAAGACATCCGTGGCTCTCCTGCATTTCACTGCAAATCTCACCTTACTTAAAGCCAGACCTGTTCTCACAAGCCAAGAGAGTCTAAGCCCTTGTTCTGGAGGGTAAGCATCATGAGATATTCAACTCAAATGCTGCTCAGCATGTACCAAGGGCCAAAAATCACACCACTGCAGAACAAGCATCACTGAGGCCAAAGACACCAAGTTTAATGCGGATACAACAGCTTGCATCATTTCTGTAGCATTTTATTACCAAGGAACAGAAACACCACGTATGTATATGCCATCTTGCATGGCTGTGCAGATTTTTATGCAAGGGTTTGAAAGTGTTTGCAAGCAGTGAACTGTGCTTCCTGGAGGAGGATGGTACCATTTTACAGATTGGGAAACTGAAGCACAGCTGTCACACAACGTGTCCAAAAAACATATGTGCTTGTTCAGTGGATGGACAGCCAGGGTCCAGAAGACCCATTCCCCTTTGCTGGATGAATCATGTTACATCTCCTGACATGGCTGGGGGAAAGTACACATGCTATCTTCATCCATCTTCAGAAACAATAGTTTTAGTAACCAAATAAACCCTTAAGCCCTCCACCTTTTTGAAGACAACTGCTCTTTTTAGGCAATATTGACTAAATTAATAGGACAAATTGGATAGGACCCTGTTAAAATTCAGTATTGGCAGCTCTGTCCTGAATCAGTTAACATCTGCCTCCAAATCCTGCTTCCATTTTTCCTTCCAAACCCAAATTCCAGCCATTTCAAAATGTTCAGGTGGAAATTCAGTAGCCACCAAATGACTCACTACAAGTTTAATCAACCCTCTAAAGAGGAAAGCCTACCAAAATTGCCTCCAGTACAGCAAACTCCACCACTTTGTCCACCTGGCTGACCCCAGGAAGACAAGAAGGGCTGTGTGAAACCTGCTCACACCCATTTGCTTGAGGGGTACTCACCAGTAGCGTGACGGATACAAGGGAAACAGAGTCTGCTCCAGGTAGTCAGACACCCCAGTGCTGAAGGTTCAGGAGAGCAGGTTAAATTCAAAGCTGGGGTTGGCAGGTATTTTCTAAAAGAACTTTCTCTCAGCAGCTTATTTTGGAGGAAACACTGTGAGGTTTCTTCCTTCTTGCACTGGGTTTCCTTGAGCCTCACCTGGCTTTGCTCACCTGCCTAAGGAGGGATGGCTCTCCTAACCAGGCTGGAAAGTGTTAGGAGCACTTGCCCAGGGAATAAGTGAGATGTGCCAGCAGGGATTACTTTTCCCTGCTGTAATTCACTTAGAGGAAGAGGAAGGGGCATCTCCCTTGCAAATGCAAACAAAATAAACTAAAACCTTCTAGAAGAACCAAACCAGGGAGCTTCCCCCTTCCTGACCGAGCCCGGTGGCTTGTGATCCCTCTGGCTTCATGGGCACAACGGAGGCATTTGACTTCACGGGCCCCTCGTCAGGCCCTACCCCCTGCCACCGCCCAGCAAATGCCAAGTGGTCACGTATTTATCTGACACTACCAGCCCTCCACTCTGTCAGCAGGAGAGCCCCACAAGCCTAAAAATGAATGGGCAGAGGGGCAGCCAGGGGAAGGGAGAGGAGAAGAAGGACACAGCAAATTGCTTTTCTCACTCGTCATCTCTGGCAGAGTTTCCCTTCTCCATGAGTCAACCCTAAAGGCTGGCAGCCCAGTGCTTTGTGTCATGGCACACACAGCTTATTTACAGAGTAGCTATTCAAAAGCCACCAGTTTATGGCTGATGATTTTATTTGTTGGGTTGGGTTTTTTTCTTTTCTCACCCTTTTTTAAAAGGCTCATAAGAAAGAGTGTCGCCACAGGAAAGCATGTGTTCATTGCAACATTGATCTGGCATTAGCAAAGGGCAGAGATTTTCCTGATGCTCAAGGGAGGTGCATGCCCAGATCGCACTCCTTTTAAATGGAAATGGCAGATTAATTTAATTCCTTCAGTGGCCTTGAGAAATCTCAGCCAATTTGATTAAAAGCCTGCTGCGGTCCCGTCCTACGCTGGCCTCCCCAGTGAAAGCCCGACAGCCGGGGGATGCTCGGTGGCAATGGCAAACAGCTGTTGTGTCCCTCACACCAAGAGCAGGGCTGGCCCATGCGCCTCCTCCTGAGCACGCAATTTTGGCTGGGAAACCATGCAGCCAGCTGGGGAACACCATGATTCAACACTCCCCCGCAGCAGCTTTGGTCTCTCACCAAGGACAGATGTGGAAAAACAACTTCCCCTGCTCGAGGGTCAGCCCACATGACCCCGGCATGTGCAGCTGCAGCAGAGAGAGAGGGCAATGTAAAAACCTCTCTTTTCCCCAGGGATGAAGAGGCCAAGCACCACTTCATGGTGGTGTCCTGAGCTCCTATAATTAATCAAGTGAACTGTGTGGCCAAGTGTCCCTTCAACAAGTTTTCAAAATGGGAATTAAGAGTGCTCCCTTCAGGCTAATAACTACTTTCAGCATCTGCTCTTCCCTTCCCTCATCATCTTCCTCTGACTAGTAAAGAAACGTCCATAATAGTTGTGATTTGGGGATGACGCACTCATCTCCCATTGCAGTTACCAGCCGTTGCCTGGCAAAACTGCCTGCAGAGATTCTTTTAAGCGACACGTTCTGCATCATCCTGCCTTAAAAGAAAGCAGCGCATGTACATCCCTTTACAAGGCTGGGGAGAAGCACTCTCTATGCAGAAATTATCTAAGAAAGGTGCTGTCTTTACATCTTGGAAAGCATCTGGCTGTGGTCCACTGTATATCAACATAAGATGGAGAATCACTGCATAAAACCCTGCCATCACTCTGTGTTCACTCATCCCTAACAGTTTTAGGTGGCAGACTTACTCAAGAAGAAATACCCAGACACCTTCATGGCTATTTTTGCTCCAAGTCAGGTTTTAAAACGATCGGCTTTCTGCAACATAGGCACCAGGGTACCGTACAAACAACAAACCCCAACAGCAGCCCATTCCCATGCACCATTAATTGTTTACTACTGTTCAGACTTGACAGCTCTGTGCAAAATCCCTCTTTAACTCCTCCTTCCCCCTTCCCAGGCAGGGCTGCCACCCCAGCCAGCCTGCGAGGAAAGGGACGGACATCCCTAACTGACTGCTGCGGAGTTATGACAATGACAATTAATGACATTCATATAGAAAGGTAGAAAATAGGCTTTGGGTTGTTTCTGTTCTCCATCATTTAAACGTTTCCTCTTTTTCATGAATACCAGCCAACTTCTGAAGAGAAGCTGCTTCTGTAGCACGGCAGAAGCCAGGCAGCATGCAGGCAGCCTCCAAGGCATCAGGTTTTCCTTCCAGCTCTCCCAACAGAGCATGTGCCCGCATGGCAGACGGCTGCCCAGGAGCTGGCAGCCTCCTCCCCCAGGGCAGACTCAGTAAAGGATCTGCTGGAAGGAAGGGGAAACCTTGGGGGAAGGAGACTCAAAAGGAAGGAGACAGCCCCCAAGGGCTGACACGAAGAGCTCCCTTTTCCTGCTGCAACCCTCTTGCACATTGCATGGAGTGAGTTTTGACATTCTCAGCTCTCTTTCCTTGGGGTGGTGTGGTATTAAACTCTCTCAGCTGTGGATCCTTTTTATTTCCCTCCTCAGCGACAAATCAGAAAACAACCCGATACCACAGGCTCCTACTCCTCACTGGATCCTAGGCTCAGATGTGTTGAACTGGTTTGCAAGATTTGGGGAAAAGACTCCAATCTAGTCCGGCTTGCGGCTCCAGTGGAGGCAGAAACCCCTCGGGAGATGTATATGCAACATCCAAATCTAACATACAGTTCAACAAGCTTCCAGAGCCAACACAGCTTTCGGACTCCGTGGTAACCTTAAACTCATTAACAACGCTCCCTGCAGGAACAGCTGTGTGTCACAAAGCCAGCTCCAAATGACTTTACAGTAGCTAATAATAAGCCCTTTCCCAGGGCTTGAAACTGAAAATCAAATTAATAAGAAACCACCAACCCTCCAAACCCTCAAACTTAATATCTACTGTGTAGAACACTTTTTAGAAATACCCATCCTCTGCCCTCCAGTAAATTCTGTCTTATTTGGGGTCAATCAGTTGATCACCCCTCATTTACTTCAGCAGCAGATCTGCACTAACATTTCTGAGAAAGGGAATAGCTCCAGAATTAAGCAAGGTCGAAATTCAGAACCAAAGCCACAGCCACATTAAGTCTCTGCCTGCTTGCAGCTTGCTCTCCTGCACACATTTAATAGCGGTATTTGCAGCGCTGGCAGAGCACTCCAGCCCCCTTTAATTCCAACTTCTCCTGTGCCCTCTTTGCCTACATTAAAAAATCCCCTTTTTCCCCCTCCTCTACAACCGGTCATCATTCCCATCCAGACGCATCATTGGATAAGGGCACTTCAAATGCATTCAGCTAAGCCGGCTTTGAACTCTACCCCCCTACACCCACACTGGCAGTGCACTGCTCAGCATATTTCCACTGAAACCAAGTATCCCAGTTACTGTGTCTAGTCTCACATACTTTCCAGGCAGTCAGAGAAAATGCCACCACGACCCTCTCGGCCTTACCCATGATGGTCACATCATACTCGATCTGGAAGAGTGCCTCCTGGCTGCACTGCCGCAGGATGTTGAGGGCATCAGCGTGAGTCATGCTGTGCAGAGGGATCCCATCAACGCTCAGCAGCCTGTCCCCAATTTTCAGGGACCCTTCCCTGTAGGAAGACACAAGCAAAAGGTTTTTTGGTGTATGTGTATTTATTTATATTTATTTTATTTTTATATATATATGTATTTAATATACATAAATATTTTGCTGTGTATACATATATATGTGTTTCTGTGTGTACATATGTACATAAAGCCAATTACTTCGATCCTGTAGGAACTGAACAGTCCTTGGGCCAGTAGTTTGGTTATTTATAGTACCAGACCCATCAGACTAAATTAGTGGTATGAGAATAGACAGACTGCCTCGTGCTTTCTAACACAGCATCAGCTATTCATCTGCACAGGGTTAATTAAGTGGCCAACTCTGGAAGAGGGGTTTCTGCTTATAACATCTACACAAGGGTCAGCCTGTGAGCACCAGACCCACCCTCCCCACACATCACAGGTCCCACACCACCAGCATGAGAAGCCTTGGGGAGGCACCAGCAAGGAGGACAAGAAGGACACGTGTCCAAGAGCACAGTGAGAGCTGCTGGTTTGTCTTGTGAAAGCACATGTTGGAGGTGCAACATGAACATTACCTGTCCGCTGGACCACCTGGCCTCACGTAGGTGAGCACCAGCGGTCTGGACTTGTGCCAGTCTTCATGGGCTCCCCCTGCAATCAAACCGGGAAAGCCGTAAGTCACTGGAGGTTTGAAAGCCTGAACGAGAGTGCTGAGAAAGGAGAGACATTTATCACATAACAGCTGACACAGCCTGAAAGCAAAAAGACTGCCCCAGATTAGGCAGCTGGCAGTCGTTGAAGGCTGCACGGGATGCTCTCCAGGACATGCTTTCACTTCTCAGCTGATGTTTATGACATTCATCTTCTTACTTTTCTCTTCCCGCTTCCCAAATCACCTCTGCCAGTGCTTGTCCCCTCTTTGTTTTTCACTGGAGAAGGTACTAACCTCTCAGCACAAAGCCAAAGCTGTTGCCTTCCTTGTAGAGGGACACCTCGATGGTCTTGGGAATAATGCCAGCACTGCTCTCTGGCACTAAAGGAACAGAGGAAGACCCAGTTACCCCCAGATAAACCTTTCCCATACCACCCTGCAAAATAATACCAAAGTTCATCCAAACGGCATAGAAAGTCCAGCCCAATACCCATATTGTATCTTCCCTGTTTGGAGAAAAAGCAAGCCCAACCCAGACACATGCATGAACCCTCATCAGAGCCAACCATCATGTTTTAGGATGATTTCACCAGCTTAGTGCTGTGCGTCTCCCCTCAAATTTGTCTTGGTTAATACTCTGACATTCAAGTAAAACCGTCTCATTTATCATCTGGTTTTAACGTGTTCAGCATTACCCAAAAGCCAGAAGCTTCTGCTGCAGATGGAAACTTATTAAAAAAAAACAGCAGCAGCATAAGGAATCAAGTCACCGGTGACCTTAAAGAAAATGAAAATCCCAAATCCTCAGTGCAAAAGGTTGGGTTTTTTTCCCTTACCTCTCATATTTTGACTTTAGAAAAGATTAAGTGAATCCTTTAAACTGATCCTAGGGGCAATTCAGTAATTTTATGTTAAATACACAGTCCTATTTAACGTACAAAAGTAAAGAGAAAAAGAAAGAAACTGCTTCTGTCCCTTGCCATCCCCTGCTGTTTAATGATTTATTGAACTACTGCAGTGAATATGGGACAATTTTCCAGTCTCCTCCATCCAGAACTGCACGTGGCATTTCAGCCTGGTCCACTCTGAAAAGATCAATTCCTAATCTGTAAACCAAGTGCAATGAATGGCCACAAGGATAATCAGAAAAAAGATTAAGAACTTGATTTCAGCCTGGCAAATTGGAGCTGAAGGCTCCCCTAGGCACGTCCACGCTAGCATTTTCTTGGCTCAGGAGCAGGGTTTTGAAGTGAACTTCCCCACTGTCCTCACTGACCACACTGGTCCTCACTGCCAAGCGCCCTGAGGGCTTGCAGCCTGCACCCAAATGAGGGTTAAACTAACCCTTAAACTAACCCAAAAGATGTACCGTGGTGGTATGGTACCGCCTCACAAGCAGGCAGCCCTGGGGACCAGGCTACAGCAAGGCCAAATAAACCCCCAAAACACCGTACCCCATGCAGCTGCTTTGCTCCTGCTGAGCGCGGACCGCTAGCAGAGGCACAGCCTGGAAAGACTCCAGAAGGGAAATGCTCAGGGCACAGGAAGGCTACCCGCTAAGGGGCGATACTCACATACCAAGAAAAGGGTATAAAGCATCCACAAACGAATTCAGAAGCCATTCAATTTCTGTCCTAAGCATCCAAGCATGAATTTCTGCAACACCCTTTTGTAAGATCAGTGGGGAGCAGGGAAACCTAACACACGGCTTGGTTTGTTTATGAAAGAGATGATACGACACAGTGGCCTGAAAACCAGACTTGGACTTGCAATGAAGGTCTCTTCCAAAGCACAAAATTACAAAGTGGGGAGAAAAATTCAAGCCCACAAACACAAGCTGTTGAATTGCACTGTATTTCTGCTCTTTCCCAGGGAAAGAGGGAGAGAGGCGGTTCCACATAGCAGTAACACCCCCACCGCAGACAAAAGCCCACAGTGAACTGGAGCAAGGCAGTAACTGGTAATTCCCTGTATTTCACAGTACCTCTTGGTTTGGAGTAGTCATAAACAGCACCAATAACCTCCTTGGAGGGAAGTCACTATTTCACTGTGCTCTTTCTGCTCACTCAGAGCTGGGGACATTTTTGCATCGCTGCTATTGATCGAGCCATGCAGTATTGGCACTGCTCCTTAGCTGCTAAGTACAGCTTATCAGATTCCTGACAGCCAGGCTCACAGCTAAGGAGAAAGGTTAAGAGTTGTCATCTCTAGTAAGCATGACAACATGGAAAACTTGAGCCACCATTTGTTTTACCAGGGTTGTATGCAAAAGCTAGCCAGCGTTTACAGCAGAACAGAGGGGCATGATGAATAGAGATTCACCTAACTTAGATTATATTTTTCTTCTTCTTTGGGCTTTATATGGTCATTTATATATTGAATACTTTTCATGTAAAGGCAGCAGCTATAGCAAAGCTACAAAGTATAAGATAGCTTCCTATCCAGGGCAAAATGTTTAGATTTCATTAGTTTTGTTTTTCCTGTCATCTTATTTTTAGTTGTTCCACTTCTTCTGCCCAATCATTCTCTGATTGATCTGGGTAACCGAATGAGTAATAACTGAGGGGATCATCTTCACGACGGAAAGACTGTGATGAGAAACTGTATCGAGGCATTTGCTTTAATCAGAACAAACAAATGAGGGCAAGAGCACACAGTCTCCCATGTCAGGACAGAAGCCCTGTGAGTGTGAATTGGGCTTGCCAGCTTCTGCCAGGGCCCCTTAGCTGGAACACGGATGGCTTCAGCTACCCTTCTGAAAACACCTAACATTTCAAAGTGTCGTGAGGAATAACAGCACTTGCCACAGCTCAGAAAAGAGGATCTGGCAATACAGGCTTAAGACTGAATAAAACCTCCCACAGCCATGCTCCAAAAAGAAAAACAAGCTGAAGTAGCATCAGGAGGCAGATTGGCCTGTGCTACCAAGTCACTCCGAGGCAAGACAGACCTAATCAGCCATCTCCTGCCGGTGTGCATGAACAGGCACCCACTGTGCTGGAAAAAGCGCTCTGCTCCGACTGCACACAGCTCTGCAGCATCCACCACGGCACTGCGAGCAGATGAAGGCAGAACGTCAAAATGCCCCTGGATACTGCCTTTGCCATGACGGCTAATGCATGAGCAAGTCCATCTGTACCCCAGGACAAAAAGCAGCCAAGAAAAGAGTAGCGTTATCAGAGAGGTACCCACCAGCTGGTGGAAGCTCATACTCTACTTCCAGCACTACCCTTTCGCCCACGTTTTTCAGCAGGCTTATGATCTCGTCATGCCGCAGCTTGGTTAGGTTAATGCCATTCACTGACTTGATGTAATCCCCGACGTTCAGCTGGTCACTTCTGCAAATAAAGAAGAAAAGAAAAAAAGCAGTGGTAGCACAAAGTCTCTGCTACACTCATCCTGCATGCACCTGGCAAACTTTTGGTAACTGCAGGACTTTCTGAACAAGCCACCAACCTTGGGCTGATCTTAGGTGTCTGACTGAATGCGCCTGCTATCAGAGGGAAGTGCTGAAATCAAAGCCACGTATCTTTCCCAGTGGCAAGTGTTCAGATCTGTACATGCAGCAACAATTGCGGTCTATGTTTCCACAACCTCGCTTTTTGTTGCTTAGTTCCCATTCATGTAGAGCAATCAGTCAAAGAGAAGCACACCAAGAGCAGCCTGACAAAAAAATCCAGCAGGGAAAAAGAAAACATCTTTCCTTCTGCCTGTTTTCTGCAAAATTGTTCAATTACTCCTTCCTCTTCTCTGCCTCCCAGAGCCTTTCTTCTCCCATTCCTATTCCAAGCCAATAACGTTACTTACACACTCAGTATTCAGAACAGATACAATATTAAACCACTTAGCTTGATCAAGATGTATTGTACCATGCAGCTCTCCTGACAAGGCTGCCTAATTTCACAGAATCCCAAATATCCCTACACAAAATTTCAGAGCATAATTGCACAGAGTATGGGAAATAACTCAAAATAGAAGACGTTCTACTTACTGAAGCAGCAACTTTGCATTCTGGGGCACTTCAAAAAAGGGAGTTGGGTGCCAACTACTTTATTATAACTATATTCATTCAGTAACCAGAACATGCAACTATTCCTCTCCAGTTTTACTGCACTCTCCACACGCCACTTTCATTTCTCACCTTGCAGCCAGTCCTCCTGGCCTCAGATTGGAGACTCTTGGCTTTCCGTCTTTGTCTGTGCCACCTGAAATGGTTAACCCGAGGGTGCTTCCTTCCTTCTTAATCAGCTCCACAATGGTGACCCCTCTAAACTCCTCTGAAAGGTCAGGAATAAAGACAAACCTCTCAGTGGAAGGCATATTTCTCCCAGTCCCAAGGACACCCTTCTCCTACAGGGTTGAACAGCAGACCTGGGATGATTTGTACAATTAGCATGAATAGAAAGTTTCAGACAATGTTAAATAAAGTTTGTGAAACAGAAGTGTGTCCTGGTGGACCCACAACAGTGGAGGGAAAGTGTCTGCATGCAGGTCTGCAGGCAGGACCAAGCAGGGCAAGGCAGAGGAGTGAGGGCTCGTGAGAGAATAAACCCCTTGTGTTTCAAGGTGCTGCAGGCAATGGAAGGACTCAAAACCAGAGTGACGGGATCTCAGCAACGATCCAGGGAGACTACCTCAGGAGCTATGTTTGATATAGAGTGGGGAGGGTGTTAGGAGGGCTACAGGTCAGGCAGTCACAGTTACCAGGTAGGAGGATGCTGTGGACCTGCAGTAGCTGCCTGGATGGACAGAACAGGGTGGGTCTTAAAATATTGTGAATAAAAAGGGTATCATAAGACATCAATACAGCTGGGAGATAAAGAACATAATGTGAAGGGGGTGGGATCCTGCCATCAGTAGGGAAAGCAGGAGGAGGCATGAACTTGATTCATTCACAGCAGTTTCCCCACCCATCTGCACCTGGCCTATGTCAAACCTCCTCCGTATTACCCACCTCAGCTACACCTGAAATTGAAGACTCGAGTCACTTTTACAACATGACTGGTTCCATGTGCACTGCCAGCCATAACGCGTATCGCAGGTCCAGGTTTAGGGGATGCACACCCCACGCCTGCTGCACTAGTACCACTTCTCTGTTTGCTGCAGGCAGCATACATTTTACCTTCCTTTAGTCCAAGACGACACTCCCATTTATCCAGCACTTATAAGCTCGACCTGATGCTGGTTTTGATCCTGTTACAGCTTATGTCTGGGTTTTACAAAAACAGGGTACCTAAACTATTTCAACTTCTGGATTTGACACAGAGGAGGGGAGTAAGCTAGCAGGAGAGCCAGCACTGGCCCAAGGAAAGACCAAGAGCTCTGTAGACTTGGCAAAAAAAAAAGACTGCTCCATATTAATCCACATGACAGCACTCGCACTCTTTGCTCAAAGGAGGACTAGCCCTGGGGCAAATCAGACGACTTTCATGCCTTGCCAGAGCCTCCTCTAAGAAGCTTTTGCAGAATTTGTCTACAACATGATCCATCTACCTCCACTACCTCTGCTGTACTGAGATCTCCCACAATTTTACAGAGGGAAAAGTCTTCCTCACACAGGGCACCTTTCCCCAAGGCCATGCAAGAGGAGATGGTGATGGGCATGAGCAGCACACAGCAAACAGCAGTTCCACAGCAGTGGACTAAAACCCACGCTGCAAATGGCCCCAGAGTTTGTTTGCACCGCAAACCCCACCAGGCTTAAATGAAATGCTGTATTTGGAGAGCCTCTTGCACACTATGATTTCCAGAGCAAGGCAGAGTCTCTTAAGTACCATATCGACACAGAAGACCCATGCTGGTGCAGGGCTTCTCCTCTCCACCCTCTTTCACTGGGAGAAAACATTGTGTCATTTGTCACTGCAGTGCCTCTTCACTAGCACTTTGCTCCTTGTGTACTGCCACCATGACACTAGAAATTGTGCCTCACTTCCAAGTCCTGCCATGCACTACCTGTTTTGTAAAGCACTTCCAAGAATAATTTATGCACTTGACTAATGTGAGTGGGGAACTTCTTTGCAATCTAGCACCAGTCTGGAAGGCGTTTAGGCACTGCTGGGCACCCATTTAACGTGCCACTGGCAGCTTGTTTGAATATGTCAGGTCCATAATGCTTCTGCTCTTTAAACTTCTGTTTGATCCCTTGCCAACTACAGTAACTTAGTTTTCAATTCACCAACCCAGGATCCCAAGGGCTGCCAGAAACTTGGGGGGGGCTCCCCGCCGTGCTGGAAGGAACACCACCCAGCACTAACCTGCAGATTTCCTCTCAACTACAGACATGACTGATCAACACAGATGGTGCCACAAGGGGAGATTATTAGCTCTTCAATGGGGTTTAATTTTAATCCTTGGTAAGTGTTTAAAATGAGAACTCCCAGAGTGCAATTACCCATTGTTATGTGTTCAAGGAGAAATCACTGCTCCGAAAAAAAGGCAAGTCCCTGAGATCAATCTATTAAGGTAAGCAGAAAGGGATTTTGACCAATGCTTCTATAAATCTACTGCTGCTATCACAGACACACAGAGATGTAAAAGTGAGCTGGTTAAGCAGGATCTGATCTTTCAAGACATAGTCTTTAAGTGTCATAGGAGAGTAGTCTTGAATTTCTTCTCTTGGCATAAATGCTTGCATTTTGCTGCTCAAAGCATCCCACGGCAGAAAGAGCACATCTGAATTTTGCCCCCTCCATGGAGATATCTTGTGCTGGGATTGTTGGACATACTGGCTCTTGTGAGTGGGGTGTTAGCCTCTCTCCATCAGGGCTATGGTACAGCGGCAACGTGTTGCAAAAGCCCCACAGGATGCAGAATATCCCCTAGAAAAGTTGCTGAATGACAAAGCAATAGCAAACAGGCCCCATTTCCTCTCCATCCCCTACACCACACTAAACCAAACCTGCAACTGGGTTGTTAACCATCAGAAGTCAAAATCAAGCCCCAGGCTTTATTAGGAAGGAGATGAACTGTCCAGAGCAGCCCATCCAAGCCTGCTGGTGTGTCACTGGCTGACAAAAGTCCAGAACCAACAGAGGCAAACATACTACTTTTTCTCCACTCCATCTTCAGCCCCCGGGGGTGTTTCAACACGGGAAGGTTTATCTCACACGGAAGTCTGCTGTGACTGACTAAATATCAAAACAAAATTAGTCACACGTGGGAAATACAAAGCTTGCCAGATACTGCCAGTCTCCCTCCCCACCTGGCGAGCTCAGATGTGGCAGCGCTTCTTCCCTCTCTCTTTTACTGCTCTTTTCCTTTTTGTGGGTGTCAGTGCAGCACAGTCCTTTCCTGGCTCCCTGTAACCACCATCGACAGCTCCATGCCAGCCTGTGGTTGCACCAGTAACATATCACTCACTGAGATCATCCACTTCTGCCCTGCAGCAAAAGCCTTGCTGACAGATGCACCAAAATGGGTGTTTTGGGGGGATTTAACTATTTTAGGGGTAGCCAAGTAAAGTGTAATAGATGCCCCGATGTTTTGGAGCAGGAGCTGACCCTCCTCCTTTACCTGGGATGCTTTGCCTCCTGGAGACCAGGGCTGCGTCCATCCCACCAGAGTCCTTGCTCCCCTTCGAGTAAGGGCCATCGTCTGTGAGCAGAGCAAACACAGAAGCTGAAATTAGTACCAAAAGCAACAAACAGAACCAGAGCACTTCAAAAAGTTGTCCTGGTGACACCAAAATTGAGATCACATCTGTATCACAGACTGCAGGCAAGAAAAAACCTTTCCAGCCCTGGCTTTGCACTGTGCTGTGGGGGCTATCTTGCTTTTTAGAGAGGGAGGGAAAGAAACAAGAAGGCAATAACATTATATGATTTATTCCTCTTGGAGCTAATCCATTAGGACAGAACAAAATTCCCTTACTCCTGTAATTATGCGGAATAGCTGAGGACAGAGAAAGCTGTGGCATTAGTCTCACAAGTTTTAAGCCTGTCATTATGCTTGTGAAGAAACTTAACGGTCTTTGGAAATGGAGTTATACATCAGGACACTAACAGGGCACTAAATCACTATACTTGAACGAAATTGCCTATTCTTATAGATCCCATTATTTCAAAGTCACATTTTCCTGCTGCTGTTCCAGCCTCCGGACAATACAGAGAGCACCTTCTCTTAAGTGATTTAAAAAAAGAAGTCAGAAGAAAGAGAAAATAGTATTATGCACTGTAAATGCACCATCCAGCATAAGTTTAATTTAAATTTAAAGCATTTAAATATCTTTGTATTCTCCTACTGGAAGATTCCTATATGGTCCAGAGGTTATTTGCAGAGAAGGGAGCATACTTCTACAGATTTCATTGCCATCCATCTAAAATGTCTATTTTTATGGCTTTTCCTGAAAAGCTGGCACTTTTTCAATCAATAATTTCCAGTAACCATGTAGCATCAAATAACTCCCATTCTCAGTGACCACATTACTGGATTGCCCTTACCAATTTTTCAATAGCTGTGAAGGTTTAGAAGTTGTACATGATAGTATAAGTATGGGTTACTGAAAACCTCATCCAATTATTCCTGTCTGCTACGCTTAGGTAACTTAAGTTACAGAGAAGTTTTCATCTTGTTGAGTACAAGGAGAATGCCTTTTGTTCAGCCCCGTACCAGACAGTGGTCTGTACGCAGAGAAATTGAACCCAATGTTCAGCTTACTGGCAGCCCACTTTCCCCACAAGCAGAAAAATGATGGTGTAAACTGAATCACATGGGTTACACTTAACCACTAGGAGGGGAACTTTGCTCATGGGCTTGAATAATTTTTAAAAGTAAAATGAAATAAGGTTCCACCTAAAGTAATTTCCAAAAAAGCAAGAAAAAAAATGTAACACTTTATCTAGTTTTAATTCTTGTTGCTCCAGCTCAAGTAACTTCACAAGCTGACACAACTCAGTGAAAAGTTTTGGCTGACTCAAATCTGCACTTTCAAGCATAAAAAGTTTCAGCCAAAAAATAAATATCATTTAGTTTTGCAGCCCAAATTTCGCAGCCCATAGAGGGAGAATATAGATATGCAGACCCTGGACTCTTCTCCTGTGTCACTTTGAATGCTCTTCCATCACCGCTAAACTGAAGATTTCTAATGAAGCAAGAACTAGCACTTGACACTGGACGGTCACCAAGCTATGCCAAGCCACTGCTGCCAAAACACACTGAACCTTGATACCCAAGCATCCAGGACCTCTGTGAAACAGGGGAACAAAGCTCTGCCTTTCAAAAAATAAGGAGAAGAACGGAAAGGGTAAAACAGCGCTGTCCTGACCACAGAGATCTTGCAGCTGACAGTGAAAGCAGCAGCACTTGGCTAGAGAATTACAGCAAGCACCAAGAGGAGCCATTGATTTTGGATAGGTGCTAGTACAGCCTAGCATCAATTCTAAGAGCAGAAGGCTTGAAAATGAAATTTGCATTTTTAATAGCAATGGTTCTTTGGGTGATGGGGAGGCCAGCATCAAGGTTAATCTGGGCTAAATGACTCTGGAAAGAAGTTTAATTTACTTGGGACAGCTTAGCTCCAGCATCCAATTTAAAAAAAAAAAAAAAAAAAAAAAGCAAACCCCCATGCCGTCCCTTCTTCAGTAGCTGGTTGATAGTGATAAAGAT
>JAVJGI010000050.1:12595190-12798960 GCA_035590275.1 Ibycter americanus
CCCCCCCCCCCCCCCCCCCCCCCCCCCCCCCCCCCCCCCCCCCCCCCCCCCCCCCCCCCCCCCCCCCCCCCAACCAAGGGCGCATGTGAACAGTTTCATTGCCTGCTCTTGCTTTTCTCAGATTGTTTTTTTTTTTTCCCCCCATTCCCTGGCTTAGCATCCTACCACTGAAACGTATTGCCTGGGAAACCAGGCTCCCCAGCTGTGAGGTGCAGCCACTCTCCCCTCCCTCCCCAGATCATACTGGGAGGCACCAGAGGGGCACCGGCAGAGAGCAGGGGCTGCCCAGAGATTAGTCTCTTGGTAATTAACCAGCATGGGGTTGTACAGCCAGAGCTCTGCTACTTGCTTCACACATGTCATTTGGTACCTCAGCTCCAGCGATGGCCACAGGACCATAAAAATGTCTTGACACCTGCTCTGCCACCAGCACAAACACTTCTCCCTGCTTTTTTCATCACTTAATGTTTGGGGGATTATCAGCTTCTGCCCTCTACTTTAGAGAAGAAGCCAGGAAAGGAGAGGCGAATAACAGTTGTCAGTAATTGCAATCCAAAAAAGAAGGGAATAAACCCAGTTAACGGGGGCATGGGCATACGTGGATCTTGCGCAACGTCCTCCCTGGCTGCCAGGCCCCACGGTCTGCCGTGACAGCAGCCAGCCCAGGCTGTGTCTCTGTCGTGGTTTGTTGGGCTTTTTGGTTTAAGATGAAGAACTGGGGCACTGACAGGAAAGACAAGTTGCTCCACAAACAGCAGACGTGGTGTCTTGATTTCTCATGGAGCTCTCTGTTGTGAATTCTCCTAGGTCTAACCTGAGGTTGAATCTACCTCCCCGACCTTGCATTCTCATGGAGGGCACAAACAGGAGTCTCTCCTCTAACAAAGACGCTTGTCCGCCCATTTATCACCCAGCAGCCTGCGGGCTGATTTGCAGGGGTCAGCTGCACACAAAACCACTCTTAAGCCCTAGGAAATCCACAGCTTCCCTAAACTAGTGATCCCTGGGCTTCCTGAACGGTTTGACCCATTTGTTGACCCCTCCCCAAGGCTGACTCGCTGCCTTCCTGAGCCACCCAGCCAGCCCCTGGCTGTCATGGGACCAGCAGAGACGTCCTGGGCCAAGTTCGCTCTCTGTAGCAAGCAGCACCAACCCCAATCTCAGTAACACCGTGACTATTCTGAGTTAAATTCCCAACAGGAGGTAAGCACAGGCACCAGGATCTCCCGCCACCAGTTCGGTCTCAAGCCAACCTCTTGTTAAAACAGAAGGGAAAGAAAAAAAAAAGGGGGTGGGGGTGGGGGTGGGGTGGTGCTTTCTTAGAAGGAGCACTGATTTAGGAGTTCATTATCCCTGCCTGTGGGGGGGGGAAAGGAAGGGTTTTTTCATTTAGAAGAGTTATTAGTCTATGTTATTAACAGAGATCACCTCTTAATGAAAATCGTCATTGGCTAAATAAGATTGTGACAATTAGGCTTGCTGTCTGCAAGTTGTTCAGATTCCTGGATCGCTTTAAGACAGTTCCCACAGAGAAAGTGCATTAATCTTATGGGAAGACCAAGAGGTAAAACCTCCCATTTGTTTAATGGAAAAAAGACAGTTGGAGACAGTTATTTTGCTATAGGGTAATTGCACTCCTTGTTTAGAGAAATGAATACTAAAACAGCGTTAAGAACCAAAAGCTGTTCACGCTAAGGCAAGCCGGTATTTTTCACTAGAATAAAAGCACGAGGTTGGAAGCAGGAACCCAAATGACTAAAACTGAGTGCAATTTCATCCGTTGTGAGGAGAATTATTTCTGTAAGTCAAGGGAGACATTTACCTGTGGTCAGGTAAAGAGCAGTTGGGTACGTGCAAGTGGGTCAGACAGCTAGTGATGATTCAAACTGCAGCTGCGTGGGAGCTGGTCTCCAAGGGTCAGGATTTTAAAGATATCTGAGTGCCTGAAGACGCAGACGTGTACTTCAAAACCAGACTGTAACCATCTTTCTGTATCTTTAGGCACCTAATCGCCTTTATAAAGCTGTTGTATTACTAGAATGAGGAGATGGAAAAAGAGATACTTCCGTGTACACCCATTCTGCATCTCATATTGGTGTTTAGCTCCCAAATTACACAGCCTCCACTATAGCCTGGCCAGGGGCTGTGCCATCATTAGAGGAAGGAATAACGTAACCCTTCCCATCTCTCCCCAGGCTGGCACTCCACGTGGCATCACAGCCGATGGCATTTGATGCACCGCTAACAGGTTTGGGTTTGATTGCAAGGCTGTACACAGCCGAACCTCCAGCACATCCCCCTAAGGGCAGCTGGAATTGCTTCAGCACCACCATAGCAGGTCAGAGACGGCTGTTCCAGCTCTGCACGAGACCAGCACAGCGGTGGCCTCCCATCTTCAAAGCATTTAACCTTTAACACAAGAGACAGCAGATCTAGAGAGGTTAGGAAAGGAAAACAAAAAAGCCCATTTTGAATACTGTTACAGACAGACTGCGTGATTTCCTGAAACTACTTAATTATGAAGCTGACCACTGCCCAAGAGGTGCTCCCATGCATTTGCTTCAGGGAGGAGACTCTGTTTGCATGAAAGATCCCACCTTCCTCAGGCCTTCCTCAGCAGGTGGCTTGAGTTTTCTTGTGCTCAACTAAATCCAAAACTCTTTAGGCCCTTGGAAAATTTGTATATGAGTTCATTAAGCCCAATACAGATGTTCAGATTTTTTTCCCATCTCCAGAAATGCATTGCTCCAGCTCTGTATCAGAGAAGTTAAAGAAAATAAATAGAACCCAAACAAGCGGATTATAAACAGCTGCCCGTGATCTCCAGACTGCTTTTCCTAGAATACTGCAAAAGTGGAGCTAGAGCATGATCCTGCCCTACACAAAACTAGCCAGAGCATACAGCAACAAATACACTAAATCTCTAGGCAAGATACCCCATGCTCCTGTGAAGTGCTTAAAAACAAGAAAACAAATGTCACTTTTGCTTTAGGATTCTGCAGAGCAATTTCATTGTCATGACACTGACTGTTTCACTTGCTGCATCCAAAAAAATGCCCCGACATTTAAAAGACCCAGCGTTTCCTGGCTTTTATTCTCCAGGAGGTGGGGTGGGGCATTTACCAGTATGCCAGTGAAAAACCCAGTACCCATCAGAGATCTTCTCTCCACCTCCATCAGCACAGAGCACCCTCAGTGTGACTCTCCCATGGCAGCCACTCAGACACAAGCAGGGCTTTGAAATGTTTCTCCCTTCCTTTGTACCCAAATAATTTAAAAAAAATTCTCCCCTTAACCAGTGAGCTCAGACTGGAATGGGCCAAGTTATTTTGGAAGCAGCCCCCTGGCCCCCCAATTTCACAAATACATGTACCAACAAATTTGGGATACAAATGGCAGAGGCTGCCTGTTGCGAAGAAGAGCCTCATATTTTTCCCTTCACTGGCAGCAAATCCCTTCACAGCCCATATTCACGAGTTACACAGAAGACAAATGAGGGCTTGGGGAAATGTCTTCTCTTCAACTTCTCTTATCACAAATTTTCCAAGAGCACAGACAGAGAGAACAGCCATGCTGTACAATAACTGCTCTTGCTGGAACAAAGTTCTTGCCTCAGAGATGACTGAACTTTCTCCCATTTTCCTAGCTAGTTCTGGTGGGGAAAAAACCAAACCAATCACCCCAAGAGTATTATCAGCCTGCTGTCAGTACCTGTGCTGGCCCCATTGCAATGATGCTGTGCTCCTTTCCCCGGGCTGGGAGCATGCTCCACCAACTGCAGCTTCCCATGCTGCCAGAGGTTTTTGTGGCATCTCCTCCATTCATCTGTGCAGTCGTTGCTCCTGGCATCTGCCAGGGAGAACGTGTCCAGACTTCAAGCTTATTCCAAGAGGAAGTTGTACTTTTAATTTCCTCTCCCTGATACACACCACATGAAATTCATCTCCCCACACCCTTCACATCTCCCCTCCTTTTCTTCTAAAGCCTGTATTCATTTATCTACCAACCCTTCTAAGGCATGTATAATTTCATAACCACCTGCTGCTTTATTCACAGGAAACAGATCTATAAAAGATACAATAGCCTATTGTTCAACAGAAAACTCCGTGCTTTGTTCCTCTATTTTTTTTTCTTTTTAATAAGAAACCAAAATTACTTTTAAAGGAACAATTTGTTTCCAACAACCATTTCCAACTGAAATGATGCAGATAGTCATTTGCATAGCAGTAGCCTTTATGAGACCACGAAACGAGCCAGAACTTGTCCCTGTTATCAAGCAGGTCAGCTTCCAAGGGATACCACAGCCTATTTCTTCTCCCTTGCATGCCCTCAGCAGATACGTAGCACTCATGGAAGAAGACTCCTGCTTCTCACGGAGAAGCAAGAAGTTCCAGCTTTTACTAAACAAGTAGATGATCTACTTGTGTATGTGTGTGTGCATGCACAAAGCCCATTTAAGTTGGCTCTGCAGAGAAGCCAGGCTTTGGGAAGATTTAACTCGCATCAACTTTCACAGGATATTAAACACCTACCAAGGACTGATCCAAGTCCCCTCCGATCAGAATGAATGCTGGACCTGGTGTGCAATGCCAAAATCTGGTGGTACTCACGCTTTCTTTAAATACATGGAATTCCATAAAAAAGCAGCAAAGGGGAAGAAATTAAAAAGACATGATTTAAGAATCTGCAAGTCAACCTGCCATTACAGTCACGTCTTTTATATACCAGAGACATTGCTACAATGCACTGTCACCCATTATTGCTTTGGAAGCCAGTGCAGAGTAACTTTATTTATCTAATCAGTGCATCTGAGGGAGGGTGCGACAGAGGACCTGGAAGCAGTTCTTAACTTCCACTCGAGCTGTACTGAGAGATGGAAGAAAAAATACTTGAAAAAGTGACTATATTTTTTTATTAAACCCAGCTCCACCTTTTTTACTTGATTTTCTGCAAAAATTAACTTCACCAGCTGTTTGTACATCCATCCATCAACTGTCCTTTTGCACCTCTGGAACCCAGTGTCCAATATCCATCAATCTGAGGGGGAAAGTGAGCAGCCCGAAAGGGGATTACAGTCCTGTAACTTTCATTAAAATTGTGTTTTATCATAGAATCGTTTAGGTTGGAAAAGACCTTTAAGATCATCAAGTCCAATTGTTTACCCAGCACTGCCAAGTCCACCACAACATAAGCCAATACATTAACTGCAAAAGGTACCTAAGAAATAAATAAATCTGCAAATTAATACCACATAAAATGAAAGTGCTATGCAACACTAGCAGTTCACAGATAATGTATCTGTTTCTGATTGAGTAGGAAAGACCCAAATTATTGCTCTCAGCAAAGAGCTGCTATGCATACCAGCTCCAGACCAGCTTCACCACTCATTTTCCTCTGCATGGTCGGGAGGAGAACAAGGAATATTGGATGCAAAACCATTGAAAATAAGTGTTCTTCTACTCAGAGGAGCTTGTGTTGTTCTTCTGACGTAGCCTTTGATTTCTTTAATGTAAAAATAGCACAAACAACTCTTTCCCATTCTAATGAGGATATGCTTTTGCGCATGAAGTTAGGCCTATGAAGAGCTTCTTGAAGAATAGCGTAGGCTAGGTCTTCACCACAAATAGCTTTTTCCAAACAAAAGCCAAACATCTTCACTTTTATCCACCTCTTCCAAAGCATCCTCTAAAAAAGTCCATACCAAATGGTCCCTTTTCACTCGGTGAGCCCTCTCTAGTTTGCTTTTCTTAGGCACTCCACAGCGAGATCTGAATTTCTAGTGTTAGAGGATAAAATTAGAGAGAAGAAGAGAGACTTCCCTTCCCGCAATCCCTCTCACCCTCCCAGGCATTTTCAGACAGCTTTCATCAGTTTGTATTTATGAACAACTCAGTGGCAGGGGAAACTATGCAGTTTCTCACCCCCCTTGCAGCTCACATTTGTGTGCACAGACACACACACATTATAGGCGGTAATTTTGTACATGAGGGACAAGAATAGTGCAGAAACCAACTCAATGAGATTATTATTTCTCAATGGTTCTAGTGGCTGAGATGATGTTATTAAAGTTACATTTTCCAGTCAATCTGGCAATTTCTCTTATTAAGCAGTGTAGACTGTACTGGGGAGAGTCCAACAATAAGCCAGGAAGATGAAATATTGCTGATATACTGATTGTGTTATCTGAAAAAAAACCTACCTTTCAAGAGTAAATATTAAAGGGGAGCAAGACACATTTTCAGACCGATCTTTTGTGAAAGTTACCCAAGTGAGCAATTGTAATGTGGTGAGAAATGAACGATAAAGTCCAACACCATTCCCAGGGAAGAATGCCTCTCTAGATCCATCTGGGTTTATTAATCTATGCAGCAGACAGCAGTAAATCCTAGCTGGCAAGGGAATACAATTCCCCCCATTAACTCCACATAAGTTTCCAAACTTTTTCTTGAATATGGAGATGGATAAGAAATGGAGCCTGCTGAATTCAAACCTTGGGGACTTTCCTTCTTTCAAGCACCAAATGCTATGCTAAGTGACTGTGGAGTGAAATCAAATAAAAAAAGACAATTCTATTGTGGCTTCTCAATCAAATGAAATTAAATACTGTCAGTTTATTAGACTTTAGCACTCAAATCACTGGTGCCACCTAAACCTAGCAGCCACTATTACCTGATTGTTTAAAAACCCTGGAGTTAGTAAACTTAAAAACCCTGGAGTTAGTAAAAAAACCAACAAAACAAGCTTTGTTTTAATGAAAACAACTGCTTTCACTGCACAGGGTTTGGCACTAAGCTGCCTCCCAAATGGGAAAGTTTGTCAGAAGACACAACAAGCATGCAAAAGCTTTTATTTTTGACAGATCAATAGGTTAAAGCAAAAAAAAAAATTATTTATGTCCATATTAAAAAATATTTTGTCTTGGGTTGGGTTTTTTTGGCTGTCTTACTGGGCTTAGACTCACAGAGGTCCAGGGAGGAGATGGGGAAACAGGGCTCGAGAGCTACTGGCAGTGCCAAGAACTGAGCACCCTCACGCACAGCCTGGGTGTGAATATGCAGCACAAATCAGCAGCTTGGAGACGACAGAGCGATTCAGGAGATTCAGAGCGTGATTCACAGTACCTGGTCTAAGCTCTTTAACCTATATTATGCAGGGGGTGAGACTGGATTTTGAATGGCTCATTTGGGCTGAAACTCCCCCAGCCTTAAAAAAGGTGAAGGTGTCATTTGGGCTGAAGCTAGCAAAAAAGAAAAACCAGTTTGGTGGAAAGGTGATTTTTGTCCATAATAAGTCTCTTCTGCAATTCTGCCAGCTCAGAGCTTGAGATCCCATCCCAAATGAAGCAGGAGAATACATTTCTCTTTCTGCAGCACAGCCAAAAAGCAATGAGAGCCCAGGTTCTCTGAGCTACCTTTTCCTGCTGAAAGATGCTCAGTTTCAAACAGAGGAAAACTGGAATACCCATTCCCCAATAGACAGCGGGGAAATAAAGAGATAGAGCCTGAGTTTTGAAATAAAAGTGGGAGTAACAAAGACTATCATTGAATATTGCTGAGTTGTAAATTAGTGAGTTGAGACAACAGTTTGCTCCTCTGGGTTTTGCTACAGCTGGGTAACTTCTCCCAGTTCATTGGGGAAATAGCCAAGAGCAAATGCCTTGTAGCAGGCAGTGAACAGGGCAGAGGAAAACCTGAATTCAGCAGAGAGGGAAGATGAGGTGACAACAAGACACCATGCCAACATTCAGCCTTGAATGGGCACTCACAACAGTTGTAATACCTTTTTTTTGCTTTACTCCTATAGCACTTCCAAGAGAGCCCATGTTACGCAAGTAAATTACATGCTCCCAAAAGCATACATAAAATTCAAGCACCTTACAGCACGCAACATGGAGAGCAACCAAGAGTGGTAAACCCATCTTAAGAAAACCTGCTAGACAATATATCTCCTTAGATAAGGAGTTGGGGAAAACACCTTCTTACATCCTGCTTCCCTACTTATCTCCAGCAGCAACATCAGTTTGACATGGGCACCTCCTGCACCAGCAAGATTTAACAAGGGGTGGGCAAGGGGACCCCAGCAGGGCTGCTGCAGGGAAGGTCACCCTGCCACTTGTCCAGGTGAGCAACCCCTCTCCACTCCCAGTTACAAGACTGCTCTTGCTCAGGGAAAAGGCTCAGAAAATGAAATGAGGAATCAAATCTGGGAGATTTGCTGTGCCAGTTCAAGAGGTGGCTGAGACTGATACAGGTCCACACATGGTGTGAATCAATCTCAGTGCCAACACTAATAAAACAATACATGCAGACCACAAGAACACAAAACTAACAAAACAAAAAAAAACCCAGGCAAATCAGGCAACAGAAGAGATGCACTTCAGTGCAGTAACATTTAATAAAAGCATGAGCCAGGGATCAAGGAGCAAAGCAAGACAACTGATTTATATAAAACCTAAAGGATGCCATCAGCACTAGCATAAAAAAGTCAAACTATAAGAAGCAGATATCAAAGCTGTCCACAACCTCATCTGCTATTGCACTGATCTTATCATCTCAACTAGACTATGGCCTCAAAAGGAGCTATGACAAACCTGAGCAGCCTGGTGAACCAGGACAACGCTGGCTCACTGCAGCCCTCCGCCAGGCTGTGCTCAGCCCCAGCTGCAGTGAGGGCAGGGCTGGCACAGGGCTCAGAGGCTTCACTGACTGCGCTGAGAGACCAAACCAGCCTGAGCCAGCAGGCAGCAGATGTAGTAAGTCCCCAGCTTCCTCTGAAGCAAGGGCTAGATCTCCAACAGCTTTTTCCACCATCCTGTCAGCCAGTGCACTAAGGTGTCTCACAGGCAGGTTTGCCAGACACTGCAATGGGGCAATCCCCATGGAGCACCCAGCTCCCAACGCAGGTTTGGAAATGCCTTTTAGGAGGACTGCAGAGACAGCTGGCACTGCTGGAAGATGGCATCACATGAGAAGACATTCAGTGCAGTACGTTGCAAATCAGGTGCTTTATTCCTGGATTTGCACTGCATTCTGATGCAAAGTGCTTAAAAACCAGTGGGAGTCAGGAAATAAGGAAGAAGTTCCAGACAGCATTAACTAGTTTAAAAGAAAGATTTCCGGCACCCCATTTAGACTTGTTTCCAGCTTATCCATGAAGCTCTGCTAAACCTTACTAAGGCTTAATTCCCATAAATGTGATTCTCCCCTCAGTGTTTAGCTAAGTAGCAATGTTTCAAAAAAAGTAAATATCAAATCGTGGGAGTTAGATTATTCATTCATGTGGTAAAAGCCATTATATATGGATATATACAGATGTTCCCACTTCATGACTGATCTAAACATATGTAGATTTTAGACTCTGACACACAAACCATCTATTATGCAATGGCCCATCTACACGGCTGGGCTGCTTTTATCCTCAACTGTGTCAGGAGGATTCGCAGGAGCTGTGTGAGAGACGGAATAAGCTTATAGTTAAAAGACTAAAGGAAGTTTAAGCAAAAGCCTTGCTTAAAATGAAAGAAGGGAGGGAGAAAGAGAGAAATCAAAGAACCAGGGAATATCAGATTTAGCAGGACAACAAGATGAAATAAAGTTTCAAAGCTCAAAGTTATTTCATGTTGGAACTGGTGCAGTCTGACCCCATCAAACCAGCTGTTAAACATTTGCCTGAATTGCCCATTAAATCTTGCTTCAAACAAGCTCTGCTCCTGTTTTTGCCCCACTTCTTGCTTTCTATCAAGCCTTGCCTTGGCTGCAAGCTCTGCTGACATCCCATCTCCCAAACAGGTCCATGTCCAAAGATCAGCACAGCACCACCATGACGAAAGCAAACATCTGTTTAGTATGAAAGATGGGTAAGACCCTGCTCCAGCAGTTATTAATGCGCTCCAGCAGTTATTAATGCACTCCAGCAGTTATTAATGCACTCCAGCTGTTCTATATAGCTGCCTTCATGCAAACTGTTGTGCTGGTCTCCAGTTGCTTTACATTGCACAGGTGATGCAAAGCAGGTGGAGAACCCAGTCTCAACTACAGCCAGCACAAAATTCCCTAAAGACACGGAAACTCCTGGTGAAAATCAGAACAAATTGCTGCAAGCTGGGCTCTGCCACCCTTTGAAAGGCTCAGAAGAGACGCTCACTCTGTCTGTCCTGCACACAATTCAATCCCTACAGTTCTGTGGGTTAATTTTCCTTTGGGGTTTTTTTAAAAGTTTAAAATCCAAAATCATCCCAGCCAACGGATTAGCCAGGAGCAGGGTGCCAGCCGCAGGAGCCACAGGCTGGAGAACAGGGACACTGGTTAAAACAGCACTCATGGTGTGAGAGCCTGAGCTCTCCTGAGCATCACAATAAGCCAGAGGGACTGGCTCATGGCAGTGTCATGCCCAGGACTGGGAAAAAGTAATTTTTGCATTGTGCTAGGCAGGTACTTGCTCCCCCATTGAACACTCGAGCTGAACTGGGATGAGGTAGGGCAGAGGCGCAGGAAGCCCTCCAGGGGCTGGGTTGTGCAGCCCCCAGCAGCACAGCTCCACCTGCACCCCACAGACCGACCTTCTCCCCACGCACTGCAACCCAAGGCCCCGCACGTTTGTATCTGCATAGGGGCACAGGTCTGAAAAGATGCAACACACACCTGAAAAGACAGAGCTGGGAGTTTTACAGCTCACAGAGGATAGGAAGTAGCAATGAACTTGGGGAAAATTCAGGTGTAGCTAAAGACCACAGAGTCTGGGGAAGAGAGGAGACTCATGCAATAGCCCTTCCTCCACTCAGGAACACAGACCATTAAGTGTAATGCTTCACATTATGCTTCCCAAATACCCACTTAATTTTGATTCAACAAGGCACTTGTGCTAATAAAAATTAAAACCAGCAGGTTCTATCAGGTGTGTAATAGATGTGTGGAAGAGCAGTGTGTGCAGGTAGATCTAAAATTAACTACAAATATTAAAACTGACTGCTTTCCAAACCTCAAGAAGTCTGGGGAACGCTGCAATCACTGGATGCACACATTCGGCAGGGTGCTGTGCAGGTGCCTGCCCAGCCCCTCACCACACCGAGGGTCCTCGGGGTTAGAGGGAGGGAACATCCCTGCACCAGGCATCTCTCACTCCCCGCATGCCAACCTCTACGTGGAGTCTGGATGTCTCCGAGACCAGGCACTTACTTCTTGCCACTGCCCGCCAGAACCAAAGGCAGCTGCCAAGCAATGCATTTCTACTAGTTTTGCACAAGTATGAATATCCGTGGGTCTATACCGGTGCAAGAGAGCTGAGCGTGCGCACAGGGAGATGCGAGAGAACAGATAGGCTCCATGAGCATTAGATACAGCAGATCCATGTAATGATTAAACACACGATTGTTTGCTTATAAAACGCAGAGTCGCATAAATCTGCTAGGAGCTAACTGCCTATTATAGCTGATGGTACTGCTCGAGTTAGCTGCTGAATGACAAAGGGACTTTCAGAAAGGAGAGGAAGCCAGCGGAGCTCCGCTCGCTCACCTCCGCCACATTTTGTTTTCCAGTTCCTGCAACGCGAACGCCCATTCCCGCTCCAAGCAACGGGGTCCCTCTGCTGAGCACGCTTCAGTGGGAAGGTGGGAGTTAAATTGAAACATAAGGGGGAAGGTGAGTTGCTTTGATTCTTTTTTTAAGTTATTATTATTAATAACAAGCTTCTCCGTTGTCTTGTGCCTCTTGTCCAGCCACCCAAATCATGGCAGCTATCCGGACACCTCTGGAGCCAGCCTGGAGCTGCGTGACATTTGCCACCACCCCGACAGCAGCGGTCCCCTCGCACAGCCCAGCGACAGCAGCAAGGAGCAGGGAATGGCAGGGAAAAGATCCATGTGCTACGCAGCGAGGGCATGGAAGGCAGCAATGGACCACAGGGTGAAACCTGGTTTTGGAGCAAAGCAGGAAGCAATGAGCCATGTGCCCTCCATCTCAGAGTTCTTTGGTTTTCATCCTGATTTTAACTCCACAGGTACAAAGTTTACAAGTCACCTGGGCTGTTTGATCCAGATGTACCTGAGCATCATCCCACTGATTTCCCTGGATTTCAGGCATATCTCTGTGGTTCTACCCCTGAACCCCATCTAGTTCACTCACACACACACACACACTTGATCTCCACACCTGGCTGCATTGCACGCTGCAGAGGAATCGAGCTGAGGATAAACCTGCAGAGAATCTGCCTAAAGATGCTCCCCCGCACCCAGGGGCCTGCCAGGCTGCAGGTTCGAGGCACTCTTGCAGTGTGAGCAACAGAGCACAGCGTTGCATGGCAGGAAGGAACATGATCTGTTTACACAGTAGGTTATATAGGAAATTAATTACGTTATTGAAAAAAACACAAACCTTTAGCAAAACATGTGCATTCATCTTATGCCAGGAGTTTACTCCTACCCAAACGGCACTGCATTCCACAAAAATTATCCCCTATAAATCACCAGCGCAGAAGCAGGCCATGTTCCTCACACTTCAGGCTGAACCATTCACTGCGGTAAAGACCCTGTACAGATCAGCCACCATGCTGACAACGGGAAAGGAGGGGATCCCCACGGAGACCTCATGGAGAAGCAGATCTGTTGCTGGGACAACTCCACTGAGGCTGGCGGCGCAACAGTGGGGACCTGTTGGAGGTTTGACTCAGACCTTCATCATCTGTACAGTCATGCACATGGTTACTCAAAAACAGAGAAGCAGATCCCTGACTTAGCTTGGCTGTTTGGCTGGGAAAAGCAGCTGCTTGGAGCTGTGCGATCCCACCCTCACTACAGTGCAGGGCAGAGGATGGGTGCGCGGGACCTGCCGGCTCCCTGAGCACCAAGACGGCTCAGACAAGGGAGCAGAAGTTGGGAGGGAAGAGTTATTTGGGATATCAAGCACGTCATTTTGCTCAATGACTGCAGACAACTTGGCATACAAGTTCCAAAGCAGGAGCAGACAGCAGATCAGGGACCTACCTCCCTCCTTTGGGAAAGAGGAGGATGCAATGAAGCAGAAGGATGCAGCAAACCCCATTTTCATCCATACACCAGGGCAGCAGGGAGCCAGATCTTACTCTCACCACCACAAGTTCCAGCCTCCCAGTACAAAAGTGTATTTATTCTCTTTGTAACTGTTCCACAGCCCTTTCTGCCTTAATGCCAACATTTTTCTCCTCAAACCTGAGCCAGCTCCTAACTTACAGTTTCGTTAGGATATACCACACAGGTGTTAATCATATATTGAGATTGGAAGCTAAGAGTACTGCTGGGAAGAAAATCACAGCTCCTTCCACCTTTCTAACATGATTTCATGAACTTGCACAATAAGAAACAGATCAGTTGTGAGGCATGATTAAGTAGGATCATCTCTTCACCTTTCTGCTACACTAAATAATTTACAAGGCCATTTTGGGACTGACACGCAAAGCAGTTTAACAATGATTTAGCAAAAAGTACGGGATTGCATCCTTTCATAGTTTCCAGGTGTTGGGACCAATTTACTTCACAGCAGTTTTAATTTCTGGGCCTTTTTTTCCCTCCTCCCCACAAAAACCTGCAGCTGCCAACTATGCTGGCATCTACTGCAGCTAGGAAATGAATTTCCCTATGAAGTAAAATTCTTCCAGGATGAATTGAATGAAGGCAGAGTTCATAATTGCACATTACTGAAAACATTTCTGATAAAAAACTGCGGAGATATTTTTATCCACATCTCCAGTTGAAAATTGCTGGGAAAGATGCTTTTGAAAAGCCGTCATCCCCAAGCATATAATTATCAGATCCTTGAACAAAAACACACAGTCAAAAGAAAAAAAAAAACTTTCACTGAAATAAAAAAAATCAGGGATGGCAATTGTTGGGAATGGAAGGAGAGAAATTCTTCATCCTGTGTGATTTTGCATGTCTCTTAAGTTACCAGACTGATTTGTAAATCCACAGATTAATACATTTGGCAGCTAAGAACATCAAGCTTGGTTAGCAGGGTTTTGGGTTTTTTTATGAACGGAATAATAATAATATTTAAAAAAAAAAAAAATCAGAAGGAGACTGGCAGTCAGACTGTCACAGAACCAGAATTTCCTAACTCCCACGTAAGCACGCTTGTCTTGAAACAGTATTCTGCCACCTTGAATAGACAGCCGAACAATGACCTGGGGGTCCCATCCTATCAAGGCTTAAGACCGTGCCTACCCTGACGGGATTATTCACACGCTAAAAATTATGCAGTAGCTGAACTGACAGCTGAAAAGAGCTTTAAATGTTCTTATGCCTGGTAGTATTCAGTTGTCAATTGATGAACGTTGCTAAATATTTATTTTTGCTCTACTTTCTCTCATCCAGTTCTGTGCCAACACCTCTTTCTGATTATTATTTCTTGTTAGCTTTAATTGTTTCTTTTGTTCGCAACACCTACACGTGCCTGAACGCAAAAGCATTAAGCACCCTTCCCTCCAAGTTGCCCAACACCTTTTTCTGACCTCTTGGGTAAAACTGCATATGATTTCCAACCTTGAGTTAAGCAGATAATATCACAAGCAAAAAACACTGGCATCCACATACAAATATCAATTTTAACGGTCCATTTTCAAAATAAATCAAATCCTACATGCTCTAACATATGCAAACACTTTAGCAGTGTGGTTATCCTGGGCTTATATGAATTAATGAAACAGAACAAACGTTATAAAGAATAATGAACCTGGACATGAAGCCAGAAGCAAGACTAAACACACCACATGACATTCAGTCCCCTCCTATGGGACACTCAAAGCCAGAGTGCACCTCTTCCAGTGGTAACAGATTTTCTCAAGCAGGTTGGCAGGGAAATAAACATCTGGGCTGGAAACGGGACTCCAACAGTTAGTGCTGAAGAGAAAACCTCAACAGCAGTTATTCAACTGACACTATGGACTGGCATTTCTATTAAGTCTGCCTGGCCTTTGCACTGAAAAACATCCTTCCACTAACAAATGTGTACTAATGAGATATGCATGAGCGCAACCTTTTAAGAGGAAAACCTCTGTAACCTCCATACAGAAGGGGAAAAACGGAATAAAAAGATAATCCATTTCTATAGGCCACAAAGTTGTAGGAAATCACTTTAGTCTTTTTTCTTCTATAAAAAGCAATTTTGGTGGAATGGGTCATCTCTAGAATAAAGCAAGAACTCACTTCCACTGCACAGACCAGCTCATTTATACTTAGCATACTCAACAAAACTTTAGAGACCTGGACACCGAAGTGCTAAAGCTATCAGCAGGTATCCTTAAGACCTTATGGAGGAGGGTAACACATCACAAGACTGCAGAAGAGCAAAATGCAACGTTCAACTTGGAAAAAAACCAAAACAAAACAAATGGAAGCAGTATCAGAGCAGGGCCAAGACACTGACAAATTCATCAACTTCTCTTTCAGTTCCTGGAACTGACCATCTGTGTGTGAGCTGCTAAAAGAAGATGAGGAGGACTAACTGCAGATCTACCGCAAATAAGTCACACCCGCCCAATTTCTTTCCATGACAGAGCAACATTTCTGGATAGACAGAAAATGCAAGTTGTATTCTCAGTTTTAAAAATGCTTCTGACACTGTTTCACATGCTATGTTTATAAGTATGTTTGGGAAGCAGGATACAGATGATTATGAAGTGTATGCAATACTGATTGGAAAACCCCACACTGAGCAAATCCCTAAGTTGTTCACAATCAAAAGAGATGGATGTATTGAATGAACTTCTGTGGGGGCTCATCCCCGGGCTGGTAAGACTCCAGGTTTTCGTTAAAAGACCTGGGTGGTCGCAGAGAGATTGCTCTTACCAAGTTTACTGACAGCCACCAGCCAGGAGGGACTGGAAGCAGGATAGGGAGTAAATTTTTAATCCAGAATGACACATACACGTTTGAAAAAACAAATATACAGTTAAGCAGAGGCGCACACAAGCTACTACATAGACCTGGACAGGAATAATCAAATGAATAAAGAATGGGGGGAAACCATCTAAGTGACAGTTGAGGAAGGACTCTTCAGATACTGTGGACTGCAAACCAAATGCATATGACATGGCACTGCAGAATTACAAGAAAAGCTACCACCCTGGTACATATAAAGGTGGGTATAGTCTGAAATATCTGTGAAATCATCTTTTCATTTTACCCAGCACTGATAAAAGCCTCAGCTTGAACACAGTGCCCAGGTTTGGGCATCACAATCCAAGAAAGATGTGGTCCAGCTGAATTTCATTCAGATTGAATTACTGTGGTCTGGTCAGACATCCAGAAGACCACAGCTTCTGAGACTGGGACGAGGAATGAGTTGTCTACCTTAAAGAGAAGAGAGGGAGGAGAGAGAAAGTACTGCTGCTGTCTTCAGACATCTGGAACAGTGATGTACAGAGGAAAGGAGTAATTTGTCATCTGTGTTCGAACAGGAAGCAATAGCACCAAAATTGCAGATGCAGAAAGGTTTTCCTTAATATTTAAGTATAATTAATGAATCTGAGCTGAAGTGGTGTTTCCAGCACAGATGTATTCAAATACAAGGTGGACGGATGATAACACAGGTATGGCTGATACTAGCTCAGGGCAAAGCCCAGACAAACTCTCTCTGCCCAGTTTTGGCTCAAGGAAATTAAGATCAGTGTGATTCAGGTCCACACCCAGGGATGTTTGCCTTGGTACGCACATCCCAGTTTCTTTTTCTCTTAATCTTTCATTTTGCCGCAACTGAGGCAAAGCTTGCAAGTGATGTAAGCAGCTTGATGAGCAGGAGTTATATTAAATTGCACTATTGTGATAAATTCTTCAATAAGAAAGATAAAATCTGTCTTCCTAGGAGCTTTATCTATGAAGATTTCCTCCTGTCTTATTCTAGCTCCTCACATTAGTTTTCTATCCCTTTCAGATATTTTTCTCTCTGTTTCTCCCCCTGCCTATTTGGCAAGCGGGAAAGATCTGGGACTATTGCAGAGAGAGGACAGCACAGAACAGGGGACCCTGAAAACCAACAAAGAGGAAGGGGCAGAGATCTATTAATAAGACTTTTCCGGGCCATTCCCATGCTGCAAATAAAGGGTGCAGCTTGCTGGTCAGGGAGAAGGCACAGAAAATTCGCACTGCACTCCTTGGTCTGCAGAGAGTCCATCTCGCTTTTGCTAAAAGCATGGCTTCTAATGGCAACAAAAAATCCCCACCCTAAAACCAAACAATAAACCCAAACAGAAAAGCACTGAACAGCCTCATCTACTATATTTTTCCTATGCCTTCTATACAAACTATATTTTAAAAAATAATGAAGTCATCCAAATGCATACTTCTGAAATACCAAGGGTCTTCTGAAGTTGCCGGTGCTGGAGTCAATTAACCATTTAACTTGGGCTGGTTTGCAATGGGATCCTCACCTGGTTGCTTGGAGCAGCATGAAGGAGATTCAGTGAGCTCTGTCATTCTGCCCACTCCTGCAGTGATCCTGCAGTAAGGACTAACTGAATATGAACTTTGCTAGAGCAAAACATATAGGGTCTTCCTGGACTTCAGAGAGGCTATAAAACATTTCAGGGAAGTTGCAAGATTGCAAGGTCTTTTGTGGAAATACACTATCACACTGGTAACAGCAGAGCCACACACAAGCTTACTCTAACCAGAAGATGAACGCTTCCCCCACCTTCCATAAAACATGACGGCTAGTTTGCATTTTCTGACCCTTCCATTCTGAAGGACAGCCAAAGGCTCTGTATTATTAAAATGTCCCATCATAAAAATTTTCAAGAGTGGCTGGAGGACAGCAAAGAAATCACCAAGACCCCCCAGGAAGCACTTCTGAAACAATCCATCTACTTTCTGGTTTTGTCTATCACACTTAAAATGTTAAAATGAGTGATATGATAGCAATTCACTCTATTGCTTCCATCTCAGATGATGATCAGATGAGGAGATGAGTCTCATGAAAAACCCAGGTTATCAGGAGAAAAGCCATATTAAGAACGCAGCTGAGTGACCGGAAGAGAGCTCCCTTACACATCAGCAAAGCCAAACCCAATGCACTGCAATCAATCCCCCTCAAACCTAGTTTTTCTCTGTGCACTAAAATAATTAAGAAGATTATTAAGAAGAAAAGGGATGGCAGACATGAAACGGGATGGTTGCCCACCCCTCTCTCTTTGCTCTGTGGCTGGTGCAAAGGATGGCCTCATCTGTGGGGTGCTGAGGAACACAGTACCCACTGTGTGATGAAAGCGTAGGCTTGGTCCTCAGGAGCACCACCAGCACAAGCTGTGTGGGTCCGACACCAAGGTGAAGCAAGCTTCCTTACCCGCTCAGTGACTGCACCGTTCCCTTGTACATGACAGAGCTAAGCGCAATATTGAGTCAAGGTTCTCCAAGAAAGGTTTGGGGCTGAGATCAGGAATATTTCTCATTTGATCACCCAACACCCAGACAACATCACCATGTACAGCAACACAGCGATCATCGGGACCTGCACGTATGAAGCACCAGGTGCCTCTGGTGACATGTTGGAGAAACTGGATGAACGAGTTCCCATGTGTCTGGTGGCATCCAAGAGACTCCTCCAGCATAGTTGGTGTCAGCCACCTCTGAGCTACGGGGCCCAGCTTATGGCTCAGCCCCAGGAGCAATGGGAGCTCCTGCCAAGTTGTCTTTTGATCTCTTCATGGAACGGCTGCATTCCTGCCCTGTTAAATCACACGCCCAGACTCCCTCTGCCTACCAGGACACATCACCATATCTCAGGCAGCTTCAAAATAAGCCCCAGCCCTCAAATCACTCCTTGCTGTGCTGCTACAGTAAGTGGACATTGCACCTAGTCACCATCTATGGGATAAGGCAACACAGCCAGGCTAAACTGCTTTACACCTGGATTATTTTATCCCCCAGATTTAGGGAGGGAAAACAATTTTCTAAACTTAGGTTCATGCTTTAGGGCATCTTAAGGCCAAGGAGAGGATCAAGTCGGTCCCACTACATCATTTCAGGAGACGTAAAATGATTCAGAAATCATAAATTACCTCTGTACTTTGAACTCCAATGTCTTTGCTTACAGAATGGAAACGCTTGCATCAGAGCAGAAGAGTAAGCTCCATGCAGTATATTTAGCTGCAACAAGCCGAGCTACAGCATGCAACGAAGTACCTGAATATTGCACCCAGTTAGAAATATCGGAACCTGCCCATCCTGGAAAGACTGGGGCCAGGATTTGGTGACTATGCCCTTTGTAAAGGTGCCCTTCTAAGCTCATCTACCCAACTCTTTTGCAGAAATGAAATAGATATTTTTTTTTTATACTCCATGGTAATAGTGAATTGCTCACTCCAGGTTTCTACAACAGAGGTTAGCAGGTCATTGCAATGGCAGATTTCTAGCAGGAGCTAAAATATTTGTTAGACAAGGTAGTAGTAGATTACATTGGAGGTGGGGGTGATGGCAGTGATCCCACCATGTTCAGCAGGGTCCCTTACCCTTGTCTTTCCTCCCAGCCCTCTATTCACCATTGCTGAATGCCCAGCCCATTCATAAGCCAATTTTGAAAAATAAAAGAGCTACAACTTAATTTTGTTTTTCAAAAAAACCAAAACAGCAGTAAAGGCTCTGCAATATCTGGGGGTGCCTTAAGAACAGCCCCTGTGTCTGCCAATCTTCCAGCTGGAGAACGGAAGGAGGGAGGCAGCCTGAAGGGTACTCTCCAGTGGTCACAGGGAGAAATTCTTTCCAGAAAAGCAGAGATATATTTTGCAAATTAAAACAATTAAGTCGCAGCTTGTATGCAACGGCTTGGATTTATAAAACCCCCTTCAAAGTAGCACATTAAATTTTTAATGATATTTAAGGTGGTTAAAGGAAATCAGAGTAAACAAAAGTAAACTACTGGAGCAGGAGAAAAAAAAATAACACAGACAGGCTCACTCACCAAAGTCTGACTGCAAATCCTTTTTCAGTCCACAAAGCATGTCTGCTGTTATCTATCAAATCATTCAACTAATTGCAACAGCCGCTCCTTTCTCTCTCCCTGCCTGCACTGGAAGCACTTTCCAGCCAGCTCAGGCTCACTTTCAGGCTGCCTCCCACAGCCGAGCGGGGCTGCAACGCACACGCTGCTCCTCACTTCACAGCAGGAAAATGAAAAAGAAATCGTTCTGGGCACTCCAGTTTGCAAGGACTCAAAAATGTGGCAATCCGTTAGAAAGAAACATCTTTAGGTGGCTATTTAATGCGTGACTCGCCAGTCCTGTGTAGAAATAGGAAAATGAAGGGTATGGGGTTTTTTTAGCTGGTCCTAAAAACCCCGTGCTAGTTCTTTCAGCTCGACTGGCCATCAGGCATTGCAAAACAAAAGTTAGAAGCGCAGTGATTAAACGGAACAGCTGGTTGAAGGGGAGGCAGCCACTGAACCCTGACTCTCCGGCAGATGCAGCAAATGTCGAGCGTGCACTTCATTCCCAGCGGTATTCCACCTCGCGCCCCGCCGGTCCAGGGCGGACATCATCCCGTTGAGATGGGCTGGCCCTTACTGCCTGAGCCCTGCTGGGGCTCTCATGGGGGTTTCAGGCAGGGGGGGAGGATAGAAAATGAATAGATAAGAGGAGAGGCGGGCAGCCGGTGCTGCGGCGGAGGTAGGGCTGCCCACCGCGCCGCGCTCCGAGCCAGCTGCAGAAGTTGGCCGGCAGCAGAGCCTCCCGCAACCCTCCAAGTTGCAGCAGCAGCGGCAGCGGGGCTGAGTGCAAGAAGAGGCTGCGACTGCAGTATTGCCTGACACACTTTCCTCTCCCCCACCCCCTCTTGGCAAATGCTTGCAGAGCCTCCAGCACCTTTCAAGGCAATGTCAAACTGCTGTCAAAGCATTACACTGCCTCCCAAACACACACACACACACCCCCCACACACACAGTGCTAGTAAGGGAGTAGGAAGCTGCAGTCTAGTGTCCTGCCTACAGCATTTTCTGAAAACTCGATTTAACCCTTTCCTAGGGAGGGCAGCAGTAACAGCACTGGTAAAACACGTGCAAATCCTGTGCTAGGATTTGGGCGAGCAATGGACCGCAGTGAGGGGAAGCTTTGGGGGCAACACTGGTCACCAGCTGGGTCACGGGGAGCCCTGCCCTCCAGGACAGGATGCTTCATGGCTTCCCCCGAAACAGCTGGCCTGCACCATGGGTGGAGATAGGGTACTGGACTAGAAAGAAATTGTAATAAACCAGTGTCTGCTTGCTTTGCTGTTAAAATGAAAAACAAAGTACGCTGACTTGTGTGGGAGATACAGAGCATGCAGGTGATGCTACCATTCCAGTCGCGGGGCACGCAGCAGGGGAGGCAGCAAGGGTGTGCACAGGGCTCACACCCCACCTGCAGCACCATGCAGGCGCCCATTTCAGTCAAGCTGAGAGATGAAAACTCTGTTTGTACCAACCAGCCCATGGCTTACATCCCAAAGGCAGTTTTCTCCATAGTTCATGTATCCCCTCGAGAAATGGTACCATCTGTAACAACAAGGTTATACCCACAAACAGTGAAGAGAGAGAAAGACAAATATGGTGCAAGGTGCAAAGACACAAAAGCCATCTACATTTTTGTGTGAGGATCCAGTCATATTTGAGACTCCTACTAGATCTGGCTGAAAATAACAGTCAAGATGTTACAAATCTAGGAGGCGGCTCACAGAAAGGCAGCAAGGTTAAGTCTTGTTTCCTTAGGAAACAAATCAGGGTAAATCAAATGGACCTGAACACATCTGGATGTGCCAGCAGGAATTTTTTCCAGATCTGGAGACCCTAAGTCTGTATGGCCCATGTGGAGGGAAGAACTGGGTTTCAGCCTAACGCCAAAGTTCTTGCTTGGATTGAAATGCAGCAGTATCTCTATTTTGGTTCAAACTCAGTTGTTTCCTGTGCAGACAACTTACACAAAAGCAATAAAATTAGGAAGCAAGAAAAACCTACTTACAAAAGAGATATTCTGGTCCATAATTTGTTTTTAAGAAGTTTTCAGTCTGACAATAGATTTAATTAGTAATTAAGCCAAAATTTATAATTAGAAATCTTTTCACACAGCTATTAATGCTTTTGCTGCAGAGAAATCTCATCTTAAAGGAAAAAAACATCTCCGGTTGCACCACAAATACAAGAAGGTGCTAATTTGAGAACATCCCATTGCTTTGGAGGCCATGAAATGGACATCTCCAATAGGATGCTTTAAAGAAAAGCTAAAACCAATTGTTTATATCACCACAAAAATTCTTCTCTGCTGTCTTAGAAAGGGTATAAGAGGGCAAGTCTACTACATTGTTGAGGGTGCTTGTTTTTATGGGTGAGAACTGGATGGAGCCGCCCCGTTTCTCTGCTGCCGGTGGAGAAAGAGGCATTTTGGCATTTCCAACCCAGAACTGCTTGTGGCATTCATTGAGCAGGCTGGCAAGAGACCAGCGCACCAGGAACCTGGAGAGGATAAAGATGTTTACTCTGTGGTTTCTGGCCAAAACCCATAAACACAACACTTTCTTCACGTTTCAGGTGGCACTATATTAAAACCAGTTGAAGCAAACAGCTTGAGTTTCTAATGGGGAAGGGAAAGGGTACACCACACACACCAACAAAATTAGGCAGCCTAAAAAGATACGTTATGACATGAAAATATATAGGTGTCATAAAAGACATGGCTTGAGAGACTTTAGGAACAGTATGTAGAGCTTTCATTTTTCATGAACAGTCCGTACACCCTCCTGTACCTCTTGACATTAACTTTACGCTTGTGTGCTCAGAATTAGCAGCTATCCAAAAACGCTCTGGCAACATCAACTACATACAAGCCTCACCTAAGAGCATGTTTTTTACCCACACACTGGAGGGGCCATGGAGGGTGTTAAAAAAAGTCTTTCCACAAGAAAAAATAGCACACACCTCAGTTCTGCTTTCTTGGCATATACTGATCTCCTATTACCATCCTAGGAGTAAAGAGGGTGTAGGAAATGCTTTCTTGGGCCTCCTCTTCAGTATAAAATGCTGAGCCAAAAGACAGCAGAGGCTGAGGACAGTCCATGGCTAGAACAGCTTCTGGGTGGTCCCTACTGGAAACATCCATCCATACAGGCTCTTGGCTCTCACCCACACAACTAAAGAGGCGATACCAGTCAATAAGCCACCAGTCTAGAGAAAAGAATTATCAGGAAACAGGCTGACCTTTGAGCAAAATTCATTTATTGTAAGTAAGGAGTAGCTACCCTTACATGCACACACAGGTACTAGCACTGGGTTTATGATTTCTCGTACCTGACACATACTGTACTGCTCTTGAACTTAATACATCTTTCCTCAGAGCCAACTTACAAATCCCCCCAGAACCTCAAAGGGAGTGAAGCTGCAAACCTTCCATGGCCTAAGCTGGTTCAGGTGACATTTACAGAATACACTTTTATGCAAACAAGGCAGGGAGGAAAGCAGAGGGAAGATCACAAGGCTTCTTAGAATATCAACAATTTAGTCCACTGCTTGATGGGTATTTGTTCCTGCAATTTAAACCATAACTTATTTAGTCACATCCAAAAACATCCTCACCAGAAGTCACAGAACTGTGGAACACTCCAGCAAGATCCTGAAATGGACCGTTTAGCACTGAACGTTCTCTGAGCCTGGGAGAACGTGGAGAGGATCTTACATCACTCCACATTAGGGAGTCTCAGGAGACTCTCTAAAGACAGCTGAATGAACGTAATGAACAGTCAGCCACAGGAAAATGATGAGGAAAAACACCCAACCACATGCACTTAGAGCGCACAGAGAAACACCCAAGTTCTAACCGCATATAAAAATCATATTAATAGCAACAGAAATTGCTTTGAGTTAGGGGAAGGTTCAGAAGAGACTGACGCAGATGCTTTCCATTTCTTTTAAATTCAGATCTTAAATTAAGATTTTACATTGCCATCTCCTTTTCCCCATCCTACTTCTATTTAAAAATGCATGTCCGCACATCAGGGGTCTGCCTGGGGCTGGGGACCCCTCTCCCTGCTCAGTCACCCTATCAAGGCTTGTTGCTGGCACAGCAGATCCAGTGCTTTCAAATGTCTTACTGGGAAAGCCAGATTTTACTGGGAACTTCAACCCATCTCTGCACAAAATCAAGAGGTCTGGAGAGCCTACACCCCTCCTTGATTTATTTTTGGTTGCTACAGACAGGGAGGAGGAGGAGGGACAAGAGGAAGACCCATCGCCCTCTTGGTGGAAGAGACTTCACAGCTGATTACGCAGCTACCCACTAGCTCTACATTTGCTCCATTTCATCTGCTCCAATTTTACATAGCTGTGCTTATTTAGAAACCCCAGACAACTGCATGCCTGCCTGAGGCCTGCAGCAGGGCTCAGCTCTAGTCTAACTACATACCCTGTTCTTCACACACAGACCCAAAATTCATCACACTATTTTACTGATACTGTTTTCATGGGAAAGGGAGAATGGACTTTAAAAAAATAAATCCTGAAAGAAAAGGGTATTTAAACAGTTTAATAATGGAGCCAGGGGAAGAAGTCCTTGATTATTCTTTCCTTTAAGTGCAAATTCCACCAGCCAGTCCTAAACATTAATTTATTACAGGTAATGAACACTGAAAGATAAATTGACTCATCCAGCAGGCAATTAGAGCCCCTGCTGCACACACACATGCAGAGCACCGAGATGGAGAGCGCTGCTGAAGGTTCTTCCAAGACCCCCATCCATTCCCTCTACCTCTAGAGCACAATAAAATGGTCGCGGTACGTTTTTCTGCATAATCAGAGTAGGACACTACAGGGTTGGGGATCCAGTGCTGATAGGAGAAATAGCAGAAGACAAATAGGCTGCAGCAAAGTACAAGATCCTTTATTCCCCAGCCAGCTCTAATGATACAAAAGAGCTCGTTCAGGGACCTTGTTAGCAGAGGTCATCCCAACAAAAGTGAATTTCAGCTTTCCAATGTTTTTGTAAGCCAAATGGAGATAAGCTTGACAAGCCACAGCAACAAGCAATGCAGCAGGAGGTTAACGATCCATCAGCAACCGCCAGCCATGCCAGGGCAAGGTGGGAGTTTATGACCTGGTCCAAAAGGAGCAGAGCTCTGGAAGCTGTATGCGCAGCATCTGAAAGTGGATTCATCACTTTCAGCTAGGCAGAGCCTATTTCTCCCATTTATCTCTACCTCTGTGGCTGTATTGTAAAGAACAAGCACTTCTTCTGGGCAAAAAACACACACACCCATTTAGGGATGCTCCTAATTGGCTTTTCTTTTTTCCCCTGCTCAAATCTTTCATAGCAATGTAGCTAGCAGGTATCAAACAGCCTTGAGACACAAATAAAATACTCTTGAGCAGACACTGAACCAGCTCACAAAAAGCTACGTGTGAAGGAGGAACCATGCAGAAACGGAGACCAAGAGCAGTGCCAAGCAACTGGGGGAAACCAAAATGCCTGTCAGCTCCCACCTTCTCAGCTTTTAGTGATCAATGCACCAGAATGATAGCAGGTTGTTTACAGCTAAAAAAACTGAGGAAAAATAAGTCTCCAAGTTCTTCAGTCATGGGACTGGTTCCCAGTTTCAAGGTTGTTAAACCACTCCAACTTACAGTGAGTGTGTGGCAGCTGCACTTGGCACTTCAATACCAGCACCAGTGCTGCCCTGGCAGGACCTGTTCATGCTCTCTCCCTCTAGCAGAAATGCTGTTTCTTCTTTATATTTTATTAGTATCACCAAGAATGGAAATAGTGATGGGCCTGTATTAGCAGCATTTACTATGGATAGGCAGTTTAAATGAAAAAAGCTCCATCACACAGACCATGATAATCAAAAACGGAAGAGAAGAAACATATCCTGCTGTGGACCTTTCAATAAAGAGAGAAAATGAGGAACCATCAATTCAGCCCTCCAAAAACAGGACAGCAGCCCCACAGCTCTATCAGCCCAAGCGACAGCAGGGAGCTGCCCCGTGGGAGCAGAGATGCAAGCTTGTGTTGATGGGGCTGCAAAGCACATCAGCAGCCCTGAACCCCTTACTACCTTACATGCCACAAAAGCTCAGGTCTTTGCGATGGTAGAGACTGAAGACTTGTTCAGCTTGATCCAAAAGGACTCAGCCCTTGAGCCCAAACAGAGGGTCCTTATAGGAGCACAGATGTGGCCATGCCACATCTCACCCCAAAAGAGAGCGAGCCAATGCTACAGCTTACTGCAGCCTGAAGGACAGGTCTTAATGTTTAGTCAGCATCCAACTCCACTCCTCTGTGGGAAGAAAAACCTCTGCATTTTCCCTTTAAAAGATTTATCTTGGCACTGGTCGTTTCAGAGGCAATGCTGCCAACGCAGATGGAAAAATAAGCAAGTGGGTCATCAGTCTTAGCAGTTGTCACACAGTTTCTTTTCAATGAGTAGCAGTGTAACAATGCATTAACAATAAATGAAATGCCATGTTAACACTAATTTGCATAGTACAGAGCCACAGTGCTCTGCTTCCTCTATTCTCCTTCCAAACTCTCCTGACCTGCATATGAATCGAGATGAAATTTAATTGCTGGGGCATCTAGTAGAATCACTGAATTCCTGCTTAATGAGGCTTCATTTGTACTCTGTTGCATCAGACACCTTTTCTCCAAGGTGCTGTATTAACTAGTTCAGATGTAAAATATTTTCCATGGCATATTTTCATACGCATTTAAACAAAGAAATAGCAGGAAAAGTGCTGACTGCAGAAAGATGATGTTAGTATCAGTAGCATGATAAGGCCAGCAAGATCCCAAGAGCACCAAGCCATATTCCTTAAACAAATAAAAAAAGTTTTAACGGCTTTTATATCCATGCTTATGCACTACCATGCAGTATCTACATTGTGCAACTCTTCTAGAAGAGACAAGGCAAAGCTAGGTGGGACCTGGCCAAGGTCCGCATGGGAGACAGCCAAGAACAAGGAGCAACACCAATAATTTTGGTGACTCAGAAAAAGCACAGTCCATGTTGCACCCAGGACTCGGAGCCCTGGGTGGTTTTGCATTCAGATAACTCATTGAGCTTACCTTCTTCAGAAGTCCTTGGCCGTGGCCAGTGGGCTAATTTCCGTGTCAGGTACCTCAGCCTACTTAGCCCAGCAGTTCCCTGAAAGATCAACCTTTACTCTTTTTTTTTGCTTAGACGTAGCACAGCACAGGCATGGCTGTGTTTCAGTCACATGCACTGACCAAAGCCACAAGCCCCTGAAACACAGCTGATGGCATTAACTTGTGCTAGCGAGGGACGCAAGGCTTCACGCGCAGTACAGATGGGGATTCCAGGCTGATACAGGACACCGCAGCGCTCAGTGCAGGATGAGGCCGTGAGCGGGCTCTCAGCTTCAGCCTGAGACTCTCACCCAGGCTGGCCCCGCAGCACAGACCATGCTGAGTGATGCCAGCACTGCATTCGTGCGAGGAACAAGTCACAGTAAGCAAACGGAGATGACCCAAAAGGCACTGCAACACCATGGAGATGAGCGTGCAGCTTTCCCTCATGGGGTGAAACCAGGTCAGACTTCCTTGCTGCCACAGGAAGGCTCCCAGCTCTACCCAGACGCCCCGAGGAGCGATGCGGCTTTCAGAAGTGCTTGAACATGCAGACGCCTTCGGACAGAGTTGATCAGCCACGTGTTTTGGGGCGAGGTGTTTCCATCTGCTGGTTTTGCTCCCCCTCCGGCTTGTGAAGTTTTACCTCCCAAGCTGGGACAAAGCAGAGCCACACACAGCTTCAGGTAACTCCCAAGTGCTGGGACCAGTGATATACAAAGAAGTATTTTGGCTTTAGAGTGTGTGGAGCTCCCCGAGGGACTGCAAATTGCTTGTTATTGCAGGCTTGCAAGATGGGATCAGCCTCCCTCCTCTCATCCAGGCTCCCCGGGAACAGTTACAGCATGCTTATAGCGGTATGTAAAGGTTTATCCTTTTACTTGTGAGTTACAGCAACCTGTAAAAGCACTGCTCATGGCTCATCCTGACCATGGGTCCAGACAACAACAGTGGGCTTGTGCTAGTTGCAACAGGCCAGAAGATGGACCATGAAGTCAGTTTGCCATTTGCATTACAAGGGGAAAGAGTGGGGAACAGGGTACGGTGCAAGGCAGTCCTCATTATCCCAGGGTAGCTAATTATAAAGGATGTAAATTGACAGAAATAAAACCACATGGTCAATAATAGTATTTTTTAAAAGCTGGAAATTTGAGCCCGTTATCTTTCCAGCTGAAAAGCTTTAACAGAAAATGGCTAATCTTCCAGTGAGTTCAGGAAGGGTTTACAAGCTAATTGCTCTCTTTTCTTTAGGATTAACACTGTGTTCTGTGAATAGGGGTGGAGGGCAGCAGATGTGCAGCCTTTACTCTCTTTAATCCAAATGCCCCCACTGCCACAGATGCTCCCAACGCTGTGCGGTGGCATAATGGAATCGCTTTCTCGCACATAAAGTGGTTGTTCTGAAATGAAATTACAGCTATCTATTAGAAAGGGAACAATAAATTTCCTTCACCACACAAACCCATCATGAAAGACACAGCATTAGCCTATAAAAATCCCTGATGGAAGTAAATCTTGCAGGAGAGAGAACAAACATGAATTTACCATTCTCCTTTCGTAACTGGTAGCTGGTGTCATTTGGACGTGGGCAGAAAAGTCATTAGCCCACAGAAGGCAGAGCATGATCCCACAAACTTCAAGGTGGCTGGGACCAGGTTGCTAAGCTCTAGGCTGGGAGAAGATTTAAAGGAGCTGCTGGGGAGAACAACTGCCCTCCATGTAAGTGGAGAGAAATTGCTTTTGTTTTGCTAACCGTAAGGGCAACTACAACTTATCACTCTCACACGCTGTAAGTACAGTTAGCTGGTAATCTTGACTACCTGGAGTAGATGGGATTTGCAGTAGATGAGAAAAAGGGGTTGGCTTGATCGTGTGATCTCTCTGGGAGAGATGCACTTAAGAAGGGAGAAGAGGATCCCTAATAGCAAAGGCACAGTGACCCCTAATTCTCAGAAAGAGGGGAGGGGTAGAAAAAGCATGTTCAAAGACATCTAAAAATGAACAAGATCAGGTTGTGGCCCCTCAGTTCTTGCTGCCACAGGGCAAGGAGGACTGAGTCTTCCTTGACATGAAATCTGCATCCCTGCTGTTCAGAAAACCAGGCATCTGGCACCTCCTTGCAAGACCCTGACTACCAGTCCAAAAGGGGCAACACATCCATCAGCAAAGCATTTTTTCATATTCCCATTATCAGACCAGGGAAGGCTACAGCATGAGGTGTAACGGTGTGCCAACCCACCCTACCCAGACTGCACCTCAGAAAAGCAACACAGCACCTGGGCCCAAAAGGTATGGGGAGGATGAAGCATTTAGTGTTTCAATCAACAGGAAAGTAAACCTAATGTTTTGTCATACAGGCTCAGCAGTGCTTTTCAGAACAAGAGCAGCACCTTTCCAGAAGGCACTAGGGAAGGAATCCATCCCCATCTATATGAGCTGTCTAACAGGAGAACATCACCTGGGCTTCCTCTAGGATGGTCGAGGAGAAAGATATCTTTTCCTAGAGAACAGTTCATCTCAAGTCCCTAAGATTAAGTTCCTAACTTTAGCAATCTGTAAACCAGAGAGAAAATTAATCTCTTTTCACAGAACAGCAAATACAGCCCATTAACTGCTTCCTCTATTCCTCCTCCCCCTAAAACCCAGAATTTCCTGCTGAACTACTATCAAAGGGAACATACTAAAACCCAGCAAGAAAGCTGTGCATACACCACCCATACAACAGTGTCTCAGTCAAACCCACAGCAGGCAGGAGACACAGTAGTCCAGGGAATGGGTAACAGACACAGAAACATCAAAAGCTCAACTAGTTTTAAAAACTGTATTTGTGTGAAGTTCAGCTGAATATTGCCTTTTCAAACCCTTGCCTGGAATAGTCACTAAGTTGCCATCCTAAATCAAGCCTTTCACTAGCTAGAGAAATGGAACATTTAGTGTTCAAATGAAGATGAATTGTTGCCAGTCAAAGCATCATATTGCATTCAGCAGTGATCTCTATCATGCAGAGTATTTCCTTGACTAAGGAAGAAAAGCTTCCGAGCAAGCAGATGACAGACATGCATATCACAGGCATATGACAGTATTAAAATCTAGATGGATGCTGAGATATTAACAGCACGGGTTAGAAGGGGGTATTTTCAAAACTCCATTAACCCAGTGACCCAGTTTATGAGAAAGACGCCTTCTCATTTATACCTTTTGATTACATGTAAGAAGAGGCAGCAAGTGCACACTCTGCCACCTCAGCAGCCATTTGCATGCTGAAACGTAGTTACATGTGCAATAAGGCATTACACGTTAGGAGATTTATTCATTTTTGCTATAAAGTTTAGGGCAATATTTAGAGCAGAGTTGTTCCCTCAATTTCCCTTATTTCCCTGTGCTTCCCTGGACATTGTTCCTGCTACTCAACGGCACAGGAACTGTTGCTGGAGTTCACTCTCCAGAGCTACACCTCCTACTCCAAGCCTGTATGTCTGTGCAAGGGCCACTGGGAACAATGTTGAAAGGCTCACGGCTGCAAACCTTATTACTCCACAAAGATGAACACACAGAATCCAGGCCAGAATCAACACTGGATGAATTATTGCCAGAAAAAACAAGTTCTGAAGCTGTATACTTGGCAAAAAAAGATGCTTTTGACTGCCCCCTTTTTTTCAAAGAAAAAAAAAAAAAAAGAAAGCAACATAGAGAGAAAATTATTTTCTGAAAGCTGTAAGAGCTACAAAAACCTAGTTTTGCTGTCTCCCACCTTCATATTAGCTGACATCTCTGACACACAGTAATAACCAGACCTACTGCAGAACAGGAACTAGCATTACAGATTTAAAGGAGCTCCCTAGAAAGTTTTTTTTTGTCACAGAAATATTCTGTGCAGTTACTTACAGAATGGTAATTTAAGAATATTTATTCTCTAAAATATATCATACTATAAAACCTTTTCACTCAACTATTAATTCGTTGCTAAGAAGCAGCACAAGGCTTAATAGAACATGGAGATTTCAGTGAAAGTTATGGGGTTGCTCCCTATTTAGCTGAGAACTGATGCATGTTTGTTGAGGCGGGGGGCGGTGGGGGCAGACAACAAGCAAATAAGTCTTGATCAAATGATCAGACAGAGCAGTGAAGCTTACAGGTGCTCTGAACCAACAAGCAACGCCTGAGGGACGGATCGCAAAGGGGGCATTAAAGCTTCCTTGTAAGATTTCAGGTGCACCCCTGCAGTAACCCTCCTGGAGAGCACTGCATGCTAGGCAGATGGTGGCCCAGACATAACTGACTAACAACTACCTACAATTCCTGGGATTTTTCCAAGGTAATTAAGAACTGGATTCCTTTAGAAATAGCATTCGTCTCATGCCCATCAGGGTGGTGTTTTCAGCAGGAATTGCACCGTTGCAAAGGATGTTTGTGATCTGAATCGCAGCCATGTTAAATACACTATCAAATATAAAAAGCACCACGTAGCCTTAGCTCTCCCCGGAATGACTCATTCCCGGTGTAAAGTGATTTAGTCAGAAGAGAGGGGTGCTGGAGGAGGAGGAGGGTGCAAATGCTCTTCACAAGTCATTCCTGTAGCTGCCACATCAGTCCTCTCCCATCTTCTCTGGTAAAAGCCTCCATCCAGCCTCCTCTGGAAGTGCTGCCACGAAGGAACCCCATGGACAAACACAAAAACACTCCCCTTACTTGGGAGGCACCTGACAACATAAGCATTAACTGGGACCATGTGGGGTGAAGGGCTGGGGAGGTGGATGCCCATGGCTGTGCCTGCTCTCTGCTGTGAGAAGGAAGGCGAGAACATCCACACCACCACCCCCCACATCTCATCATCCCACCCAGGGCCGGATGGCTTGGCCTCCTGGCCGGGATTCGCTTCTCTGCAGAGGGCAATCCAAGTGCACCAGCCTCCCTTGCTCTAAGAAGAAGGTATTTGGCAGGATTTGGTGGTTGAGCATAATTCCAGATGAAACAGGCCAGACTGAAGGATTTCTACATAATTAGGAGTATAATACTGTATTTAAGAGCCTCCTAAATACCCACAGTTAACAGAAGGCAGTGTGCTCAGCAGAAGCCCATCTCTCATCACAAGGGACTAAAGCTGGCACTAAGTGGGATGCAGGTCTTCATTTTTGTTAATACCTCAGCAGCCCAAAAGCAGCAGCAGATAAAAGTCCTTCCCAGAATGGGCCAAGTCCACAGCAGATTTCCTTGATCACATGCCCCGGCTCGGAGGCATCTGGTGTTCCCTGAGCAGCAAAAGTGGCTGTGCAGGTGCCCAGGCTTCAGGGAAGTTTTTACAGCAACAGGATGCAACGAGAATTTAGGTGTTTACGTGGCACAGCTGATATACACCAGCATGGCTATACTTAAGTCATTGAGACTGATGGAAAAACCTTAAAAAACAAGATGCAATTCCCTGTCAGAGGGGTTTTGCTTCTCTTCACTTCATCCCCACAACAGTTTTTAAGTTTCGAATTCTGAGTTGATAGGTCACTTTCCTGTTACCTCTGCCAAGGAGTGGGGTGGATGCTTTTACACTCCAGCTGTTAGAAGTCCATACAATCCCAATTTTCCAAGAAAGACCTAGGCCAGACAGCACTACCAGATACACCCTTCTCCAAGTAGCAGGTGAAAGTACAGTGCTTACAGGACAGTATCACTTCTGATTGAAGTGGAGAACAGGACAGCCATACGTGTACGTTTTCTAAATACACATCCAGCTTTTCTGCAAGGCTGCCAGGCAGCAGCAGGCAGCACCATCATCAGCTCTTTCTCCACAGGGCACCATGGTGCCAGGGGAGCTACAGGGGTGGCAGACGTCTCCTCTGAGACCAGCACCATCCTGAGCAGTGGCCGTAAGCCAAGAAGTCAGATTCAAGGCTGCTGGGGACCTTCCTGAACGTTTTCTTGCCAGCCAGCAGATACCTCCCTGTGATAAGCTCATCCTTGCACCACTGCAAGAAGGACACAATTTCCTTCCCTAACAGAAGCCCCAGGACACAGGTGCCAGCTCTGCCTCCTCAATAGGCCAATCTCAATGTCCAGATTAAAGGTGAAACCTTCCTGCCACTCCAGTCCTATGCTACAGCAGCTGCTCCTCTCCATGCCATTTTTCCCTCTGCCTCTGGCTAGGCAGCCTCTGTTTTTTTCAGGAGGGATGAGTGTGTGCAAGCGTGTATTGCCAACAAACACCACACCTGCACTACGGAGGCACCATTTGGGGTAAAATCTGAGGCTCTACTTCCATTACTGTTTGCAGCCCCGTGTGCTCCTGCCCCACCACATTGCCTACAGCACCACCTGTCCCCGAGCCCTGGGGTGACAGAGCGGATTTATGGGCTAAGAAATAAGATGCACACCTCTATCACAGGATGGAGGGAAACAGCAACCACGAAGTTCACCCTGCCATCAGGACAGCTATGACTTTTCCTAACACAATATTGCTGTCCATTTGCTGTCACAGCTTCCCTCCCTACCCCTTTGCCTTCCTGCAAAAAGGGGCTTCTTTAAGCGCTAAACTTTGACTTTTTACAAATTAGGAGTTTCACATTCTTTGGTTTTGAAGTAGCAAAAGTTTCAAAGCAAGTGAGAGGCGACCATTTGGAACTTTCTCTCACCTGCCTTACAAATTAAAAGCTCCTAAAGGACAGTGCCACAAAGCCTTCCTCCCTCTGCAAGGGCCACCTCACAACCCCTCCCTGGAAACACTTGCTGGAAGACAGTTGAAACTTTAAAAAAAGTAAAAAAATTAAATCGTGAAAAGGACAGGCAAGGAAAAGGAAGCATGAGGATTGAGGAGACAGCCGATTAATAGCCTGGCATTTATGGCAGTTTAATAATAGAGCTGTCACAATAGGAGAGATTTACTAATTGCAGAGTCATTTGCTACGGATTCCCATCAAGCTGCCACTGAAATCGCTGTGCGGTTTTTAAGATGGCTTTCGAAACTGGGGAAAGGGGGAGAAGAGACAACGCCCACAGTACTTAATGCAGCTAAATTTAGGAAAGCATTGTGTTTTCCTCCAGATGAACAAGTCAATGAGGACAGCAAGGAAGGAGCCAGCATTACTGCGAGCGCAAAAGAGGCAGGAGGCAGGTACATATTTGCATCTGAGACCTCCCACACAGCAAGCGGGTCTTATATCTGGGGACGAGGCTCTGACCTCAAACTAAGCCCTGGTGAGTTTTACATAGTTTTAACCAGTGACCTGCTAATACCTCCAACATCTCCCCAGGCACTGAGCTGTAGCTCCAATGTGTCTTCTTGCAGAGTAAGTCAGCACCAGTTTTAGGGGTAAAAAGTCATGTTAAACCATAGATATGACAGTCATGAACTCTTGGGGCTGTCAGCAGGGAGGATCAAGCTGGTTCTTCTTCTACAGACTTTAAAGTGAGATGTAAGCTCCTAATTCTTATGTTCTCATCACGCAAAGCCTGCATTATGCAGCGCCTCAACCTGTGGCATGCACAGCTCTTTTTGCTGGGGGAGCCTGGTGACAGCACGCTGCAGTGAAGGAGTGCCCTGCATGCCACCTCCACAACTCAGTTCCTCTCCATGGGGTCCCTGAGGCCACCAGTGCCAGCCAAGCAGTGATTTACAGAGCTGCAAGTGCTTGAGTCCTCCTGGACTCATGCCACAGCAGGGTTGTAGGAGAATTGAATAGGTTGAGAAATTTTTCCAACAAAATCCTCCAGGGAGAGTTGTTACCTGGTGGAAATACCTCATTTCATTTAAACCTGATGTTCCCCAGCCTGGACCAAAAAGCTTTCCAACACAGTCTGGAGGGAATTAAAACCAACCCAGGTGCAAGCAAGAAACCTGGTGAATAACAGAACCACAGGATGGAGAAGACTGCTCTCAATCAGGCAATTGAGTCTGGAGCTTTATCTCCTAGAAGAGCACCCTCACCCTTTTGGGAAAGGAAAGGGGCTCTCAGCACTAGCAGGAGCAGCTGCACATCCAGCAGTCCTTTGCCCCTCCAGCATCACTCCCTGGGACTCATTTTCCCTCAGAATAAAAGGGGGACAGCCATCCTTTGCACCCTAGCTCTTGCATCTACAGAGGCACCACGACAGCTGCAGAGCACCCAGGTGGCCGCACATTGGGCTCCACTTGGTGCTGCAGGAGAGGCGGGGGGAGATGCTTTTTGGGGGGCCAGGGCAGCAATGCCATCCCATATCAGGCAGTAGCCCAAGGGGAGGCTGTACCTTCTGCATCATATGTGCTCTCAAAACTCAGCTGAGAGGCTAGCGAAAAGGCCATTCTATTCCTCTTTCTCTTTAGGAAAACAGGGCTGTCTTGGAAGTTTGGTCAGGGCTTTGCCTTTGCAGATCATCAACAATTAGCAGCCTACATGAGTGCACAGTTGGGGATTTCGAGGCATTTCAATTCTGCTGTCATTTCATAACTACAAGTGACTCAGAGGCTGCTTTCCTCCCACATGCTGTGGCCCAGCACTCTGGATCTTTTTCATCCCTTTGAATCCACTGGTACAGAAGATAAAAATCTATTAAACAACACTGCTTCAGCATTGCATCTGCAGCTAGTCTGACACGCCAAGAGCACGGTTTGAGCAGGTATTACATTTGGGCCTGTACCCAAGACTGTTGTTCAAGTACATTTGCAAACAGAATGGTGCATTAAGGCAATACAGGGCTCTTCCTAGACCATCTCTGGGGATAGGACAAGACAATACCCGTTCCCATTCAGCCCCAGCATCTTACTCTTGTTACAGCTGTTTCTAAGTGGGTTTGGTCTACCAAGAACACATTTAGACATAGATGAGAAGTGTTACATGGCATTTTCTTCTCAGAGACATAATCAATTCCCATTTTACACTTAGTAGAGAGAAGATGACTGAAGCATAATTGATTTTATTTTATGGAATGCTCTACCATGAGCACCCTTAAACAGAATTCAGCTATAATGAACATACAATACAAGATGAGTCTTCACTGAGGCAAATGTCGTTGCCTAGGGGCAAGTTCATATCTAAGCAACTTCAGATGCATTACTCTGCATCTTAGACAAGGCTCTTCAGTCAAGTTAAGCCAAGTGTGCCAACACATATGTTCCCTATGCATTCCCATCGAGACAAGGGCAATGTTTACCATCAGCTCCCTTGCTAACTGAATGCCTCCTCCTGCACCTACTTCACTTTGGGAAGTCCTTTTCCTTCTGTATCTTTTCATCACCTCATCTGTGGTACCTTGGGAAACCTCTTCAGGCTTTTACAACGAAATCTGGATCAACAGGAGAAGTTAGCCCCAATTCTTCTTGCTTCTGCACAGCTGAAGAGCTACCCCAGTGCCCAAGGTTTGGGATCCCTCTTGCACTGCTCCAGCCTGGAGTTCACAGCTGGCAGCCCCACCACCGGTTCCTCCTACATCACCATAAGCACCCATCAGCTCTGGAAGAGAACATTTACTTGTTTAGACAAGTGCACCCCATCACCCCTTGCCCCGGCTGGTGCTGCTGGGAGCTGGCTCTGGAGCTATTGCGACATGTTTTCATGCCTGCACTAGCAGAGCCTGCCCTAAGCACCACTTCGGAGTGCAACCAGACACCACCTCTTTACGGACTACAAAACTAAGGAGTTAGTCACCCTGCCAGCAAACCAAACAGCAAACAAAACTAACCAGAATTAAGCTTTTTGCTTTTTACCGTGAAAATGCTGGGTTCAGGTAGGGCCAGAAGAGGATTAAAGCAGTGTTTGAATTAAGGGAGGGGTACATTAGGGAAGTCCCATTTCAAAGCAACTCCCAAGACTGAAAAGGTAAAAATTAGGGGAGAAGTATGAAGACAGAAAAAAGATACAGAAAATGACTGAGTGTGCACACACTCAAAACCTGGGAGGTTCTTGCAATTTGCTTTTGCTTTATTGGTAGTTTTTGATCCAGATTCCTTCCCCTGACCCCTTTGTCCTTGTGCAGGGAGCAGAGGAACAAGGGAAACGAAGAGAGGAGTCTGCAGGACAGCAGAGGCTATGACACTGTGACAACACTCTACTGAGTTTAGCCATCACATACTAATACAAGACGTGTCTGATCAGAAACTGAGTAATTAGAGCAGCCTGGAAGGTTAATGATACACGCCACCTACTATCACCTCATCAGAGGAGAATCTGTAATACGGACACCAGTACTGCATCTGATTAGTGCAGACTCACACTAGAGATGCTCAATAGATTGACAGACAGCAGAGTTAACTGTGAACCCTAGTGAAGCTGCACAGGAGAGCTACTCTTCAATCCCATTCACAGCAGGGAGAGGGCCATGGGAGATACCAGCATACCTTGGATGGTGGAAAAGCTCTGTTCAGTTTTACAACTCCAATTTTTCTTTCCAGGAAATTTAACTGGAGGAGGGGGCCAAAAATGCCACCCTATTCCCCCACCTCAGGAGAAATCCCACAGAATGTAGATTCAAGATAACTTTACTGCTGGACTTGACGGCAACAATGAGACCCAGAAAGCTCTAGTGAAGGTTACACGTGGTCTTCCCTAAAAATCACACAGATCATGCTTGCACTGAATTCCACATTTCAGACTGTTCAGCAGAGTTGTGCAACAGATTTCTATTTTGACACAAACCAGCCTCAACAACACACATTAACAGATTTCCTCCTGATAAGTCCGTGTATACAACATCAAGCACAACATAAAGCAAACACCCTCCCCCAACCCAGCAAGCACCTCTTTGGTGAGTACACTACAGTTCAGTTACATTTCATACATTTTTATACTACTTCCAGACAGTTCACTACCTTCCAAGATTCTCCAGTTAGGAAGAAACAAAGAAGCTGGGGGGGGGGCGGGGGGAGTTAAGGAAAACCTCCAGCCCCCATCAAGCCTGACAAGTTGTCACTGGTTGTTCCCCAGTAAGCTACTTTGTTTCCTAAATCTGCAACTGAGAAACCTGTGTTTCCTTGGCACAGAGTGAAACAGCCAAGAGCAAAAGCTGTTGACAAGGAAATGATCTTTGGACTGTAACTAGCAGCTGGGAGGAGAGCTGAAGTACAGCAATCCAACCCTGCCAGTTGTTTCTCTGCCATATACTTGAAAAAAAATCCTCCAAGTTTAAAGAAAACAAAATAAAAAGCCCCTGAGGAAGAGAAGCTCCCAAGCTAGAGAGGGGCACAGGCAGCGTGACTCAGTCACTAAGCTCCCAGGGACAAGATGCTTCTGCTGCACATCAGTCGTCTTTTAGAACTTTGATCTAATTGGACTCACGGTGTGAGAAACAGGGACAACCTTCCACCACAGCACTGCACAGTCCCGGGACCACTGGCCGCCTGTATCTTTCCCTGTGACAGGTTTCTGTGAGCAAAGTGAAAACCAGCAGAAGTGAGCAGCACTATTTCATTTGTCCTGGGGACAGTCTACAGATTCCCCCATCTTGAGGTTGATACCAGCAGACAGCTTGTATGAGATCTCTTATCTTCACAGATCCCTCCTGGGAAGCACTCGGGAGCCCAGCAGCCTGGGATGCCGCTCCATGGGACAGGCGTCTGCACGCATGGGCTGAGAGAGCTGGCAGTGCAGGCAGGGAGAGGTGACCTGTGGGTTTTCTTCACCCAGACAACACCGTCCTGCTTGGAGATGTCACATAGCCTTGAGCTATTTCAAATTCAGATTTTCAATTTCGAATTATTTCATCACTCTGAAGTAAGCATCTAGGCTGTGTTTGCAGCCCAGATACCCAGCACCAGCTTCATCTTTAGTCTAAGATCCAAGCAGCCTTGACTCAGGGACCTCAATGTCTCGTGTGTGGGTACTCAGAGGTATTAGCAGATCTGCTCTTGATCTGCTGAAGTTAGAGCACAATTTCCCCCCATCCCAGGATACTCTGCAAGGAGCCAGAGCACCTCAGAGGGAGACAAGAAGCTTATTTCTCAGCAAGGAGGACTTCCAAAAAGTACCTGCACTGCATTACATTTCAGCCTCCAGGCAGGTTCCCAGGGGCAGTGGTTGAACTGATTCAGGTAATTGTTTTCACCTGGAACTGAAAAGAGTGTCTCCTCCCATCGTTCTAATCTAAAAATTGTTTAAAAGCCTCAAACTCTGCATTTCTGCACTACGTGAAAGTGCCAGGCGCAACCACCAACAGGTGACCAGGAGGCAGCCTCCCACTGTGATCATTCCAGCCAATGTCACAAAAGATACTCTCAAAATACGCCAGTACTAGTAGCCTGCTGAGTATCTGCTAGAAAGATGTATTCATTAGCAATGACACCTCTGCTATTTGAAATGCAAACAGGACCTGTGATCTGCATTTATGCCACTTGCGTAGTTTAGAGCAGACACTGCCTGGCAAGCCAACCCCCATGCATCATTACCAGCACTGCTTGAGCCACTGTTCAGCTGCTAATTAACAATCAATTTATGTTTTCAATTCTAACATCAATATTAATATGAAGCTTTTATTAATGCCGTAACAAGACACCCACAAGTATAGCATGGATACAGCCAACCTTTCAAAGCAACTAGAGAAGGGTCACAAAAGAGATTCTTGTCTTATTTATATATTCCCCCCAGGTATCAGTGGCGCTGAAGGGCACAGTCAGAGGGATGGAGTCACATTTGTGCCGACAGCCCAGCAACTGCTGCAGCTCCGAGTGCCACCAGCGCCATGGGCAAGGCCAGTTCCCGCTGCCCCTTGGTGGGTCCATGAGCTGGAGGAGCTCAGGAGCCATGAGCCAACTCTGCCCTCTTGCGATTACCACCAGGCTTCAAACCCCTTCCCGCTCCCTGTGCATCAGGAGGGATGAAGGTTTTTCTCCAAAAAGGCACCTACTTCCAGCAGACATGATAAGGAGCATTTATTTAGGGAGCTGAGAGTCAGAAGCTGCTGGATGATGGCAGGATTTAGCAGATTCCTCAGCTGAGCAGGAGGCACTCTGGGCAATTCCTGCTCCTCTCTGGGAACACAGCCCAGACCTCAGGTTTGTTCCATCCCTCATGAGAGGGATTTAGCCCCATGTTCGGAGCACCCAGCATTTTGCCTTTGCCTGAGGCTGCAGCACTGCAGACACAGGGCTGCCTGCAGAAAGCATGCTGGACACGCACGCAAGCCTCTAATACCCTGGGCACTCGGGCTCTTCAGGCCAACTCATCCCTAAAAAAGCCTGGAAAAACCTCTCCCCACCACCACATCCTCATCACTCCTTACTCATCCACCCTCCAAAGCCAAGACACCTCCATGAGCTATTCCCATATGCTCCATTCCAAGGCAGGGGGCTGGCTGGAAAATAAAGACTGGAAAAACCCTCATTTCACCACCTGTAAAATTCCATTTTCCCCTTCCTAAAAGGAGCATCGCTTGTTTCAGAGGCTGCTGGACCAGGTCCTTTATACACAGCGATCTGCCTGAGGCTGCAAGGCAAAGCAGCGCTGTACTCCTGGCCTCGCTGCAATGCCTGGTGCTCCACGAGGGAGCAGCATGTGCTTTCAGTTGAGAGCGTTGGACTCCACAACTCCTTTTAAAATGGCTAACGCAGAGCTGGGGGAGGAGAACAGGGACAGAAAGGGATGCAGTTTAATATTTTTATTCTCACAGGCACATACACAGGGTCACAATGTCACCCTGCAAGAAGGAAGGTGCTGCAGTGATGCACTACTGATTACTTCTGGTTTGGTGTCCATATAAGCTGACCTACCAGAGCAAGCTGCTGGACATTTAAAAAAAAAAAAAAAAACAAAAACCAACAACAAAAAAGCCAACACCAAAGAAACAAAAAACCCCCAAACAAACAACAAAAACACCAAACCAACCAACCACCACCACCACCACCCCCCAAACGAACAGAAACAACCCACCACCCCAAAACCAAACAAAAACCCCAAGAAACCCAGGTGCCAGGGAGAATCAGGCTTCAGAGCTGATTTCAACCCAGTTGCATGAGGCTCTTCAGTAGTCACAAGTCAGGTATTGGAGCCAGGAGGGCCTGACTTGGCCATCATAATAATTTACTGATATTCCAGACAAGTCCAATAGAAGCACTGGATACCCCTTATCTTCTTTCCCAGCCTTTTGACAGGAACTGGGATCCTGTTTTGATGTTTGCCTTTGCTGCTCCCCTTGCGTAAACTCAGCAAGGCACAAAATTCATGTGCTAACTTGAATTAAGTCTCACAAAGAGCAAAGAAAGAAAAAAATATACATCAGGCCCTTAAGTCAGGCCTTTCTGAAGGTGCAGAGCAGCCAACTGGAAGGAGATGGGGAGAGGGTTAAGACAGTTCACACAAGAGCTTCCTGCACCATGGTATTGATTATGTTAGGATTAAGATTACATAGCATTACTTCCAGCTGAGCCTCACACCCAGGACTGCTCGACCAAATCCCTACTAAATCACCACCCATTCATTTTCTGATGATGGACGCACAAAAGGCCGTCATGCAATGGCAGCAGCAAAGCTTTACAGCTGGTGAGGACCTCAGCAGAAAACACTGTAGTGAGCTTGTGCATACGGATGTGTTCATGTGCATAGTGCAATGAGGGTAAGAGAGTAACACAGCACAAAGCAAGAGCAGCACAGGTCATCTGTTGTCAAGATAATACTATCAGGAATATTTAGTTGGTATATATTGGAAAATGAAAAATGACCACTACCTTGTAAAGGACCTTGTAACTCTAGCTGAGCATGGAAAGGGGAATACAGAAGAAAACTGCAACATGCCTGCCTGGGAGCTTAGGAATAGCCCATAAAATCCCCACCATACATTGCTGCACCAGCAAAGGAACATGGGAGAAAACGGTAATATATTTAAGTGCTAATAAAATATATATACACACATATATACCTACATATATATCTCCACAGAAGCTTGTTACATATATATGTCCCCATCACATTATGTTGCCGCTGCACATCACTGTTTCGCCAAAATGACAAAGAAAGATTTGAGCAAGGGTTTAAAAGTTTTGCTGGGGATGAGGATAATGGGGGATACCATCACCAATGCTGTAAGGCCAAAGAAAGGAAAGAGCAGTATCTCAAGAATGAAAAAAAACAAAAACAAACAAACAAAAAAAATCAGGACTTTCCCCTTCCAACGCGGCTACAGAAACTGTCTGAAAACCCAACCCCAAGGGACATGACCTGCTGCAGGGGTTACACTTTAGGGCAGTCAATGATTTCTGGCTGGGATATTTCCCAAGGTTAATTTGTAGGAAAACTGCTTTAATGGCTGCACAGTCCCACACTGTCCGGGCCTGGCCCAGAGTCCTGGCAGGGCTCACCATGAAGCAGGGCACTCTCCGGGAAGTGCAATTTGGTCATTGGCCAAACCCCTTTTCTCAGCTCCACTGTTCCGATAGCTAAAGCATAGATTTTTGGGTTTTTTTCCCTTGGGATATTCACTAATCTTGCTGAGTTTTGTGAAGTCTCACTCCCCCATTTCCCCCCACCCAGATATACTGGGGGGCGATGGAGCAAGACTTCAGACCAACAGACGATTACTTGCTGGCTGCCCTAGCCCCTAAGGACACTCACACACACACCGTACACAGCAGTTCCATGAATTAGCACTGAATCTCGGATCTGTCAAACTCAATGAGTGTTGATTGATGTAGACCTTTAATTAATGGATTTTGTCAGGGAAAAAAAGGAAAATTATAACAATACTGCAACAGTTGATGTAGACCAGAGAATCAGCTTCCCTAGTCCCACCACTCCCAAAGCCAGCCTCCTACAAAGCCTTTCCTCTGTATTTTCTGATTTCAACTAGCACAGTTTAAAAAAAAATCCAGTAACCCCAACCATGTCACCTCACTCCAAAACCTCTCACCCCCAGCAATCAATAGTAAGGCTGGCTGATGCTTACAGGAGAGCCTTTCAGGTCAAAACACACCAAGTCTGCTTAGACATGCCTGCTTTCCAAAAGCCTTGTCTGTATATCTCCCATTAGCTCCAAGTCCAACACAGGTCAACAACAGATGAAAGGCAGGCGTTTAATTAACACACCAAACTACTATGAGTCTTCACTGCCCAGCTTCTTACCCAGTCCTGTACTTGCAGCTGCCTTGCTCCAAACCTCTTTACTTGCATCCCAAAAACTTAGATGTCAACAAGGGCAATGGTGTCATCTCTGGTTGGGACTCCCCCATGTTAGACATCCTACATCCTTTTTCCTATAGCGCACAAGGTCAGCTAATTGCCCAAGGCACTCCAAGTCACTTAGAGAGGCTATTTTATTTATTTATTTTATTTATTACTGTTACTACCCAAACAGTGGTTAACATCCCTAGGATGCACATTGGTCACCCTCCAGCCACTGAACGCACACAACAGCATCAGGTCCCAATACCAAGCACTGAGTGGACACGTTGCTCTCGGCAGCCTTATCACGTCCCTTCCTGGGAGACAGAAACGAATACCGTGCAGTGTGACAGCTTAGCCCCGGTCTGTCCAGAGCCAGCATTAACCCATGCCAACAGAGACATTCTGAGCACAACATCTGATAAGTCTTTTTGTTTCCCTACCAGCAACAGCTTAACGGAAAGATCTAGTAAGGATTCTCCCCTACCTATGTACTCTTAACTTAGATATCCAAGTAGAAATAGGGGAACAAAAATCCATCAAGGAATCCATTTATGACTTGCAAAGGACATGAACTATGAAGATTTTCAAAGTAAATTCTGCTCCTGCAGAGCTCCACAATCAGGGGATCTCAGTGAGAGCCATGCACTGTGTGCCGTATGTAGTTCCTCCACGGAGGATGTGTTTCCCTCAGAGAGATCACAGTCTCACACGGGCTTTGGTAGCCTCCAGAGTACATTCCTCTGGGACACTGATCTCCTTGATGGCAGCAGCACACCATATTTTAACCCCTGTAAAGCAAAGATCAGGTCTACAGCCTAAAGACTTCTGAACTCCCCAGGCAATCTGCACATGGAGTTGAACCACTGAGCGACACAGGCACAAGGTTACCACTCACGTACAATCCTACAACCCCACCATGAAGAATAAGCTGTAGGGAGAGAGGAAGCAAGCCCTGCCGGCAGCACATGGGAATCTTGCTATAGAAGCACGCAAAGGTACATTAGTGTTCTACAACAGCGTTATTCAAGAGGTGTTTGGGAGATCTAAAGTCCATAGGAAAGCAGTAAGTAGCAATTAGCTGGATAATGTGCACTTACACATAGCTTGGGAACAGAACAGCAAAGGATGATGTGGTAATTGTCAGAAAACACAGGGAGGGGAAAGAGAAAATAATCAGTGCACTTGACCAGATAATTTGGGAAGTAAAAAGGCTCTTAGTTCCTGCAGATTTCGAGACAAGTAAAAACTTTGTATCTTTAGAGGATCCAGATTTGGATGGACTGGGTTTACTAAGGGCCATTTCTATTGTACCAGCACTGTAGATTTGGACCCCTTGCCTTCTTGGAGGTGTCTAGCATTTCCAACAATCAGCATGCAAAGGGCTTAGGAAAGCACAAATAAACCTTCAGCTCAGGTTCAGCAACACAATACCTGTTAGCATAGTGACCCAAGCCTCTGACCTCTTTGTAAATTCAACCTTCTTCAATACTCCCAAGGAAACATCTCCCCATCTCTGTCACTGCCTCCCACCTCCAAAAGACGGGGACGACTGCAGTCCCTGCAGCAGCAGCCCTCGGTCCCCACCTCGCTGTACTTGAGCTAATTCCTCTGTCAGGAAGAGGATATGAACATGGAAAGCCTATGTAATTTAAGTAAGTAGTAAAACATCCAGATGAAAAGATTATTCAGTACATTAAAACGTGATTACAGCCAGTTAGGAAGTTAAAGCACAAGGATAATAAATTTAGATCTCCAGAAGAGAGAGCAGTACAGTTCGGCTTTCAGCGCAGCACATGGCTGCTGTCCATAAGGATGACAGCAGACAACTTTTATAAAAAAGATAGAGGAACATTCAAAGGTTGGAACATTTGGCAGGGGGCAGCTCCTTCCAGTTATCTTGTTAAAACCGGCATAGTTCGTATCACCTGTAAGTGCAATTCTTACGATTGTTTTTCTCAGCCTTAAGAACAGCAGGAATCAAAGGCTTAAGAGAAAACAGAAAGATCAACAGAAAACAACCCACACCACAGCGGACCACTCACCACTGCACTGACTCAGGCAAAGATTAGACACCAGGAGCAGTTCACAACCCCAGCCAAGCGGGACAAGTGGTTCTGCTGTTCCAGGAAAAAATTAAGTAAAATGAAATAATCACTACTTCGGGATGACTCAAGTCCTCACAACAAGCTCCAACCTCATCAACAATCCAGTCACTTCAGAAAAAGCCAGCGTGTGCCACCACACTCAGCAGCACAACTCTGTCCCCAAAGTGCTCCAGGTGTGCCTAAGGAGACAGCTTCCCGCAGCATTTCCACACCAAGTCTCAGCTTCTGTAGCATGCTAAATTTTACCATACCAATGCCTTCAAAAGCATCTAATCAGGACCATCACACTACAGATACCTTTAGCCATCAAATAAAGCTTAAAGCCCTTGCTTTTAACAGGCAAGCCCCACATCTCTCCAAAGGAAATTAGCCTTGTTATTAAAAGCCCATAACTAGGGAAGAGGACAGACACGCGCCTCCTTTTCCCCTTCCCAAATAAAAAACACCGACACCGAGGCAGCCAGGGGATCATACAAGGTTTTCTTCAGTTAATGAAATATCAGCCACAAAATCTGCAGAGTAGCTCAAACAGAAACCTCAGACATGCATCTCACAACCCACTCTGAACCCACTCTGCTCCCTCGTAGGAAGATTTAAAACAAAACCAAAAAAAATGATGAAAGGTTAATTAAGCCACAAAACAAATGAAGACTCCAGTCAGAAGTACAATTACCTCGGAGTGCCCTCCACCGGAGGAAGGTCTGCAAGAAGTGCATGCTCTTTTTTCTCAGTCCCAGAGGAGGTGGCAGCATTAGCAGGACTAGGTCTGCTCCACCACTCACTCACAACCACTCTGGCATCCGAACCTCCTTCCACCCCCAGCGCTACCCTCGGTCCAGCCTTAACGAAGCGCACCTGGTCTGCTCTGCTGATCACTGATGTGGAGTCTGGGGTTCTCTCTCTCTCGTTCTCTCTCCCTCTCCAAATAAGCAATTAGCATGAATAATTACAGCTCTGATAATAATACCCAGCCACCTTTGAGCAAGAGGGAAAAGACTGTAATTAACTCTTTCTTAGGGATCAGAGGAGGTTGAAATCGCGCAAGCCTAATTATCTTCTTCTGGGATGCCTCCTGGCTACTGAGAAGCTGCGGAAAGAGTGGATGGCAAAGGTCAAGTAGCATCCTTTTAGAAACCTTTCCATCCAACCCAATTTTATGTGCCTGCTACCCAAGCGGTCGTTAGATGTGGAAATTTACACAAGGGGGAAAAGAACCCACAGCTTCCCCATTGTGTGCTTAATCAGCGATGGGCCGTCCATCCACAGACTGCCTGCAGCGTTATTCCATGATGAATCTTTAGCCACTGAGGACTTCGGAGTTGTCCCCCTGCCAGGGAACATGTTGTGGCAATGTGCGGATCCTCCTGCGCATAATGCAGAGCCACACCAGCAGGAGGGTTGCTCCCACCAACCTGCCCAGGAGACCCGACCCCAGGCTGGAGAGAGCACCAGTGCTCACCCTGCAATGGGCTCCTACCATAAACCGAGCATAAAGGCGCTCCCACCCCAGAGCCTTCTTCCTGCCCCATCTCTCAGGTTGCAAAGCTAGGGGAAAACCCACATAAATAATACAAGTGAGGACTCAAGATCCAATCAGGCGGGAAGCTGGGGTGAGCACGGTTAATGTGCCTTTGCATCAAGCTGGCTTCGTCCCGTTCCCAAAGTGTCTCCTGGCAGGCAGGTGGGACAGACGCACATGCATGCCCTGCTCCCAGTTCCTTCCAAGAAGCAAAACGCACTACACGCACCACCCCAAAAAGGAGTTAAAGTGAGTTCAGAGACTAAAACAACAGATGATGGTCCTCTGCAACAATTGCCCCAAATTCCCCAAGGCACTGAAAGGGGGCAGGGTTAGATATTTGCTATAACATGCTCTCTTCATGTTACCAGAAAAAGTGATTAATAGAGTTATTATACAGTCTTGTCATGCTTTATTGCTATTGCAGTGTCTGGAGATGTTATTAGAGTGAGCTGCAGTGGAACAGTCGAGTATGCTGCCCTCCAAACACTCCAGTCTCTTATTAAAAGAGCACAGGTTTTGTTAATATCTCCTCTCCACTGACCTGAAATGTTTAAGAGTGGAAAAATTAGTGTGTTTATGAACGCTTATCACTAGCCTTACAAAACCTGCTGAAATTTTTATAATTCTCCAAGCATTTAAGCATTAATTTTCATATTGCAAAGATTCTACATAATAATTCTTTTATTTATGAAGTCAAGGTGCTCAGGGCACTGCAGAATATAATAAAGCATATTAAAATACAATAAAGTATTTAGATAATAATTTGAGAGATTTAATGATTTTGTAAGTGGGACTTTACCAAGATGTTGCATATAATGTGTATTTTAAACTTCCTTACTTCATATAGTCTTTAACTACAGAAATATCTTCTTTTTTTGCTGATTTCTTGAAAAATGAGAAGGTAAATATATTCTCATAGACAGCCTGAATCCCACAAGTTATCATGTATGTTAGTTTTCCTGTAACATGAGTAGTTCCACGATAGGTAGTACATTGCTACTTAAGTAGACTAAGCAATGGTATAAAGTGAAGCTTATATATCATGACCCAGCCCCTGAAATGGTAACTATTAATAAATAATATGACTAATATGGCTCAATAGTTATGATATTGGGGTCTTAAAAGGCTGTTTTGTTGTGGAAAAAACCTACACCTGGGGTACCTACACTTGAAAGTGTGGCCCAATGTAATTTCAAGAATTGGTTGAGTTCGGGGTAAAAAAGAAAAGGAAAGAAAAAAAAAAAAGGGCATTTTGGGCTTGAATTTTAGTTTTACTATGATCTAATTGCCAGGGCAGCGAGTCCAGCCTCTGCTCTGGATTCCTTCCAGCTCATATATTACCCTCAGCATCTCTGACCCGAGCGGGTTATTTATGTGCTATTAATGGACACTGGAGGTGGAGGCACACACTACGATTCTCTGATTGGAAACAAGACGACATTCCCATAGGCTGGATCTGGCCCCAGGGACGGGGAGAGCCTCAGTGGCACTCTGCACCACAACAGTAACAGCCTCCATCACACTGTGATGGGCAGTTAGGGCTGACAGGGACCCACTCCCGTCTACCTGGGAGGTGTTTGAGGTCTTGGATCTGCACGTTGAAAGCTTTATAGCGAGGGCACGTGGGCAGAGGCCACAAGCACACACGCCTCTGCACTCCACATCTGTATAAGGAGCCCCAAAGAAGATTTTGCACAGATTTACACCAAAGTACAGCCCTGGAAGATCAAGCAAAACATCCCCAATGGATCTGGCAGGGATGAGCCATTCAAAAATTATAACCTATGGGGAAACTGCAGCACAGACAACATCTGTAGACAGTAAACTGGTCTGCAGGCAGGGGCCTGAGCTTTAAAAACAGACATGGGGACGTTCAGAGGAGTGGGGCTTTGTATCTCCGTCATCTGGCTCAAAGCCTTAAAGATGCTATTTGATTAACACCTTTTGGTTACTAGTGAGCTTCCTAAACAGCGAGTGAGTGATGCAGCCTGTTGTAGTCTGCTCTATACACTCAGTACCAGCTGCCTTCGGGCATTACTTTGCTAAAAACTTCCAACACTTTCAATGAACATGTAGCAAAATCATTAATCATGATGTCTTCCTGACAAATAATTGCTCTCCCTGGCTCCTTTCCACATCATTGTGAGTTTCCATTTAATTTATGGACTCTAATAAAACAAAGAAACCCAGGCTAATGCTTCATCAGCTTCCTAAACATAAAGTAATCAGCTTTTCGAACACCTTTGGTGGGGAGGGGAGTTGGCACTTTATTTTACGGACCTGAAGGAAGGGTGGCTCGTCCAGCAGCAGGCAGGGAGTTTGCAGCGGGGCGAACGACAGACTCACACCTTCCAAGTCACATCTGCAGGGCTGGGGCACGAGCACCAGCTCCCAGCCCTGCTACACTGGAATGTGCCTGCTTGCCCCTCAGCACAGCCTCCCACATGTCCCACGGCTGTGCAGGGCACCTGCCACAGAGGCACAAGATGAAAGGAGAAGGATGCAAACATCAGAGGAACTGGGGAGACCATGTCATAAAGAAACACAGCTAATTCCTTCCTAATTATTCAGACCTCGGGCCTCGCCTTATTCAGCAGTTAGGCTTCAAGCAGGAAGCACAGCAGAGGATGCTCGGGGAGGGAGGAAGGTGCCTTCCAGAGCCAGGGGGACTTGCCAGCCCTCCCTGGGCTTCCGGCTGCACATGGTGCATGGGCCCTGCGGTGGTTTGGGTGTTGCAAGCATTCAGCTCACCCATTCTGAACCACAACCCCAGTAATAACAACTACAGCATCCACTGGGCACAAATTCACCCTACACCCATCCACACACATGCAGTGTGTGAACACACACCAGCACCTAACCACAGCAGCGTGCTTGGGGGGCACCCCATGCCTGCCCCACCACGGGCACAAGGCACCGCTATGTGCAGGTGGGTGCCTGAGCACAGGGTGCAGAGAACTGGCAAATGTCTTTGCATACATAGCCTTGGAAAGCAAATCAAGGCAAGACGCAACACCCCCAAAAATCCAACGGCTGGAGAAGACACTCTCAGGTGATTACAAAAATTGGAATTGAAAGCTGTTCAAAAGGCATCTGAAAGAGAAAGGGAAAGGGCTACCAAGCCCGACTCCCCAGATAAAGTCTCTCTGTTGACAGGTTTGCTTCCAATGTGCAATTCTTGTGTTTCACTGCACCTGGAAACAGTACTGGCCCTGTCTGATGTCTCCCCTTCACACAAGTACACACTGCAGTGAGTGGCCGTATTTGGAGGGAGAGGGCACTCAGGGACAGCTCTCCCCACTGACTTTGGCACATGGATGAGCTGGGACTGACAGCTGCCTGCAGGCAGAGCCCCGGTCCTTGCCTGGCTGCCGTGGCAGGACCGCAGGGCGAGCAGCAGACCGGGTGGCTGACGGGCTCTTTAAGCACCGCAGCACCGACCTCCTTGCTCTGTACTTCGAGGTGGTGCGAAGGGCTTGCAGGGAAAAGCAAAGAACTGTGAATCTCAGCAGAAATGGGGGTTGCGCTATTATACCCCAGTACCAAGGGAGAAGACTAAATAATTAATCACAGAAGCAACTAAGTGTTAACAAGCTGAGCAGGATCAAACCGCATGAAAGATGCAAAGCCCCTGCCCGCCCCCCCGCCCCCCCCCAACCCTCTTCAGTGTGCTGACAAGCCTCATTTTAATAACTTGACTACCAGAGTCAAGAGAATATGCCACAAATAAAATAAACAGATCCCAGCCCTTGATTACTTGGACTTGTACTGGGGATCAGCTTGACACCTCCTTCGCCACCAAGCATGGAACCAGTTCAGAGCCACATTTTGCACGGGGAAGAACTGCGAGCGCAAGGTGTCCTGGGCTTTGGGTGTCACTGCAAGCCCAAGCATGCAGGCAAGGATCTTCTGTGTGTGTCACACGCTCTTTGTGGCTTTAAGGGAAGGGGGGACATGCATATGGAATGGGAAAAGCAAACAAATACGGCTGCTTCAGTGCCATCCCTACACAGCACAGTATGACTATGCAGAATTGAGCAGTGGCATCCAGTAAACAGTAGCTAGTAAGGATAACAGCCTGTGCATAAGACGGGAAGGGAAATACATGAACACGCTTAATGCCTCTCCTGGATGTTCTACTGAATCAGCCATGCTGAGGACAAGAGATTTCAATCATTGAAAGTTTGTATACCCTGCACAGACTACAGGGCTATAATATACTACTAGTACTAAGACACAACTACGTGGTACCAGCATTAAAATGCATACCTCCCCAGCACACCACACACCAGACCCCACCAACCCAGCATAATGCTGCGTTACATCAGCTTGTGATGGAGATCTTAAGTACTAACACCTACATCACAGTCTCTTGACCTATCTTTATCAGGTTTTTTCCATCCTACAGTGAGAAAAAGTTGTCCCAACTAGGGTGAAAAAGACTATTTCGACTCCATTGTGCCAGTAGCTACAGCAAAAAAAACCTAAATAAATATATCTTCTGCTTATAAAGCACCATGGCTTCCAAAAGGGCTTTGAGAAGTTAAAGTGATAGTCAGGCAACAGGCAGAGTTCTGCAATCCATCACTCAGATGCTACAATCTGAAGGGGAAAAAGGATTCTGCTTAACGGCCCAGAAGAAATATATTTAGGACTTAGGGGTATTTGTACACAGTGCAGGATACATGCACACACCACCTTTGCAGATCCTCTCCAGGAGTTTGTTTTGGCTCCAGTATCTTTATCCTGTAAAGTCTGAATAGGCTAATCCCTACACAGCTGAGTGTGGGAAGATAATTCAAGTAAGACAGCAAGATGGGCTCTTCTAAAGCACCTGTGTGATTGCAGGGCACCAGCCTCATGAAAAGACTGATGTGCTGAAGTCAGAATGATGCTTCTGAAAATTCCCTGTAAGAAAGCTCAGAGCCCTCTCTCCTCCACTACAACATCAACATCACAATCTTTGGTTAAATTAAGGAAAGTCATAATCTAAAACAATACTCACACTTAACGCGTTTCCAATCTCCAAGAATTATTTCATAATACTACAGGCACCAAAACACCCATATTATCTTTAATCCTGTGTATTTTATCAGACAAACACAACAGACTATGAAATTACCTCCTCTGCCTGTACCTCTTAGTAATACTGGAAGAGAACGAAGTGATTTTTGCAGGCTTCTCTATTCAGGTATGAAAGCCACAAGACACCAAGATTTACTTGGGACAAGAACCCTGCAAACAACAGAATACTGCAGGACATGTTTGCAATTGCAAAAGACGATACCACAGTGTAGGCTGGGGCAGAGAGCTGAGACATGGTCAGCAATTCAGAATTTACCCATGCACTTGCTGACTAGCAGAGGCTTTGCTACAACACTTTAATGATACATGGGCTGAATATTTTACATTTCTGTGCGTAAAACCTCACTCAGCCAGAATGAGGTTGTGTCCCTTGTGGTACACCATTTACATCAAAATCTCCCCCGCTTCTCAGCATGACTTTCATGTCCCCCCACCATTTAGACAGCAGAGGCATATGTATGTGTGAGGACAGACAGGAGGGAGAAATATCTTTTTTTAAACATTCATTGAGCTGGAAGTGTGGAAGATGCCAGCATACGAAGGGTTGAACTGATGTGGAAAAGCAGCTCTTTGAAAAGAAGGAACTGAACACCAGAACTGGTTCAGTGCAGCTAAATTGGTCCCCTAAGGGGCAGTGGTAACAGAAACCTTCAATCCAAATAAGAACAAGTGAAATATTCAGCAAACAGCATTTGATGCTTATGTGCAGGGGTAAAAAGTGGTACAACTATCACAAAATGGAAGTATTGTGTTACTCCAAGCTACAGTAGAAGTGGCAGATGAAGGGAGGGGTTGGCAAATACTCTGGGTGTGGCAGGGTTCTGGCAACCTGGTGCGGGTAACTGCAACATCTCCCAAGAACATGGCTAAAGCCTGTGATGGAGGTTGTCCCACTATGCCAACCCACTGGTCAGACTGGTCATGCTGGGCTCCCTCCAGGCACCACAGCTCCAAGTCACACTTCTGGCAGCGGCGGTGGGGAGACACTCAGCATGGACCTGAAATGGGCCCCCAAGGAGCAACTGCAGAGGATCCAGGTTCTGACCTACACAGGAGTAAGACATGCGTGAATAAACTTCCTCCTATGACCCAAGGCCACCTCTGGAGACCTTTAGCCTTGACGGAATTTCACAGCTCCTTTTAGGGAAAAGGCAGCATTGGATGGACAACCCTACTTAGACCCAGCTCGACACTTTAAAGCTTCAAAAGGCCCAAACCAAATTAGGGGGGTCCAATACAGAGTTTGAAAATAAGCCCCTACACAAAACAGGTCTTGGAGCAAATCCCAGGCCAACACGGTCACAGTGTCCTTGAATTCAGTACCATGGCACAAGTTTACACCAGCCACCTGATGACTTTGTGTCTCTACCTACCTCATGGGTTTTGTTCATCTCAATCTTCCTGGCTCCAAGTGCTCCATGCCAGGGCACCTGGGGCCTGGATCCTGCCTCCACAGACAGACAAGTGAGCCACACACACTGCCCAAAAACCAGCATCTCAGCACACCCACCCTGCACAAAGCAGGACTGTGTGACATGACAGTAAAACAAACATGGCAATGGGCTTTTTTTCCACTGTTAATATCTCCAGGTCTCTTCATGTGCGCCCCCAAAAGCTTTAAGGCTGATAACATCCAGTCCTTGGGTTGAACTTCATCTGATGCCTAGAAACAGGAAAGGACCAAGCTCTTGTTCTCTCATTGGGTATGACCCTATGCAGTACCGGGAGCATGAGCCCAAGACTGCCGCTCATCCATCTGCATTTACCAGCAGTAATATGGATATCCTGCAGGGTCAGGGGCTGTGCAGGGCTTATTTTACCCCCCAAGGTTCCCAAAATCAGGGTGAACCTTGCCCCTGAGGCTTTAACCGTCAGCACGTCTCCTGAGCTGCTTGCAACCCAAAACCAGCCTCCTCCACCGCACCAAGTGATACCACCTTAGTGAGACACACAGACAAAGCCTGAACTTTATCAACAAAAGCTCAGCTCTTGACTGTTATCCAAGAAAAATATATCCAAAACACTGCAATCACTTTAATTTATCCTGTGAGGAATGTTTGAATTGCTTTTTGTTGTTCATATCAGTCTGTTTTATCCCCTCTATATTTCTTCGGGTTTTCTTCCCAGAAAGGAACGTATAAAAGCGGGTGCCCTAGTACCTGAATTTCTTGAGTCATTTTAATAGCTGTTATTATGATCATTGCTTGAAGACAAAACTGTAAGCAATAGCTCTTTCCAGGGCAGGAAGGGAATTCATCAGAAAACACGAGAACAGATTCAAAGAAAGAAAATGCATAAGAAATGAACTGCTCAGGGAAGCAATGCTTGCTTTACGGGAGAAACACAGACAGTGAATCATTACTGTATAAATTCCTTGCTTTTTGAAGAACGTCTCATTTTTATGAATGTTCAGCTACATATCATAGAAACAAAAAGGAGTTATTTCTTCCTGCTTTACCAGCCTGGATTGATTTTGTCAAAGAAAAGACCTTGTCAGTATCTCTGCGATATAAGTCCACAGGTGTTGCTAACACATGGGGACAGTGGCTGGTAAGTAAACTAACTGGCCACTATTTTATTTTCCAGCTGGGATCACTGAGCAGATATTGGATAAACCGATGCTCAGCCTTGGAGCCCTCACTTACAGGCAGAGGAAGAATTAATTCAGGAAGAGAGACCTGTGTTATTGGAGTTATATCTCTACGTGCATTTCTTCTTGCACTGGCAGCAGATCTGAGTGGGGAGGATTTTTCGACTTGCAAAAACTGGTATTTTTTTTTTCCCCTGTGATGATACAGAGGTTCTATGTATCATAGCTGATAACCTAAAATAACCTGAGATGCCAATTCCAGCTCCAGATCAAAATCAGGCACATCAGGGATCTGAGCTGCAATCTCTCTGCTCATGTGAATGTCCTGACCACCCAGGCATTGCCTATTTCTCAGGGCATTGCCTATTTCTCATTGCCTATTTCTCTTTCTCTTTAGTCTGACTGTGGTTAGAAAGCTCAGGAAGGAGTTTCTAATGGCATATATATCAAAACACTACAGATACTGTGGATCTCTGGATTCTGACTCTCCCTTTTAACTAAAAAACGTCCCAACTACCTCCACGTCTTGGACCATTCACAAGGGTTGCAATAGATCTGGGAAGAAATTAGATGGGGAGAAAGACTCTGCCTTCCTCACTGCCAGACATATCAGTTACATTCCTAACTTCCCAAAACTTTTAAAGATATGCAAACATATTTTAAGCAAAACAAGATTTAAGCAAGCCAGATGAGGGGGACACTGACAGATGGACCCTAAGAACTATGTGCAAATCTTTTGACTGAAAAAGGATGATATTTCCGCTTGGTTACATGCTAGTCAGCAGAGTGAAAAAATCTACATCTTCTCACAGAAAAAGCTGAGTCTCTGGTAACTTCATGTTTAGGCTGGGGTACCTTGGTGAAAAGTATGCTCACACACAGATATTTGAGTAAGTTTTGAGGTTTAATCACTTTATTCTTTGATTTGGTGTTTGGCCCTCTTCAGTGCAATGGATGCTGATCTATCCGAGGCAGCACAGTCACAGCAATAGCAATAGTATGAAGCAAACTGCTGCAAGATTCTGGACCAATGTCCAAAGCACTCATTTTCTGCTCAAGCATGTTTTCTCAGCAGAAAAAAAGAGTGTGTGTGAGAAGAAAACATTATCTCATGACTCTTCCTTTACAGTCCAATGCACTCGGATGAGAAGGGGAGTATTTGTTGCGAAGACAGACCATTTATTTGAAAAGGCAGATAGTTTTCCCTTTGGTTTTGTGTTTCTTGAAATAGATTGTAAAAAAGGAAATGCAGACAGATGTCTTGGGGATTGATAAATCATGTGGTGATTCTGTAAGGAGCACAACCCTTCCCCTGCGCCCTCCCACTATCAATTATTACGCCCTGAATTACACACTGCCATTGATTTCCACAGCTTTCTGTGATTAATCTGGCTATACTCCATAAAGCAAAAAGAGCAAGAAGAGAGAGAAAAGAAAATAGCTCACAAAAAAACTAGGTTACAATAACCCTCAGGATCCAAGTGAAACCATGAAGAGAAAAGTTCAGCACTAGGCTGCCAGCCTGGGCAAGGACACAACCCTGACTCCAGTGTTGGACCCACTGAGCCTCAAATGCCCAACACAGAACACTTAGAGAAATGTTTTTATAAAGCCTTATTAAAAGAAAACAATGGAAATATTTCACCACCACCAGCAAGGACTTAGACCCAATGGTGCTATTTTCTTTGCCCTAGTACGGTGGGATGCAACTAGCTCCTAGAACAGAGACCAAAGTGAACGGAGGGATCCTGTCCAGATCCCACCTGGACACACTCTGCAAGGAGACAGATCGCTCTCTTCCACCCAAGCTAAAAGAGCCCGCGTAAGGTATCAGGGAGAGAGCAGAAAGCTAGAGCAGCACTTGTTATTAGCTAACTGTTGCATTAAGAGAGTAGCTGGTGACCACCACATTTTCTGGAACTAGTTGAAAAATGACCCTAATTCTAGCCTACAGCAAGAGCCAATGTTGTTTAGCTTTCTGTTTGTAACTCATAAAACCATCTTTTTTTGGCCAGATTACAAAAATACAAATTAAAATACAGAGCTTCATATTTTGCTAATATGTAGCCTTGTTATCATCTTAGGACTCTACCCGAGCCAGAACACTGAAACCTCACTTCACATGATTTTTGTCCTCTCATTCTTCTGCAATGCATTATTAAGATATTTTGTTAGTTAATACAGCTATTTCATTTTTACCCATTACCATTCAAAGTTATTCCATCAAAGTATGAAATGAAAGCCTAGTTTCTTACCAGGTATTTACACTGAGACAGGACAGAAAGCCCAGATCTGCCAGAAGGGATACATCCTCTACTAGTAACATCAGTCTGCAGATAACTTGAGTTCCTGCCTTTTTAGCATCTGATTTGGGGATTTAAAAAACAAAAAATAATAATTTTGTAGGTGAATACAGCAGAAAGTAGTTAAGGAAAAAAAATTCTTTTTTACTGATACGGGGTTATAATTTTGCCCAGTTGCTTCAGATGTCACACTGGGGGCACAGAGCAGCCTGGTGGGAGCCCTGAATTTTAAGACTTTGACAAAGAGGAGAAAACTGCATTATAAAAAATTCACTGAGGGTGCCCACGGGGTGATTTTAGACTTTCAATTCTATCAAATTTGGGTGGATTTTCAAAATTAAAACAAAAGTACTTCCTGCCACACGGAGAGAACAAAGCAACTGAAAACTTTAATAGAGCTAAAAAAACCCCCAAATTTCCTTGACGTGGCCCTGGGGCACAGGAGCAGATTGGCCTCCAGACAGACCTACTGCAGATCCCCTGTCAGTTCCAAAATAAATGAAGTAGTGTGATTTGGCACATCCCCATGAGTATGCAAAGTCAGATGCCTGTACACAAGGGAAGAGATGCTACAGATAAAAGGCTCTACAGGCACAGGAGAATAGGAAATCAAGGTATTTCCTCGCCGGTTTTAAATGCTGGCTTTCATGCTGCTTTGTGTACTGTTTGTGAGTTAGAAGAAGTAGGCAAAAATCTCACACAGCAGTATGTAAGGAATGGAGTCAGGAGGAAAGTATCTCAATTACTAAATAGGGAAAACAACTTCCCCTAGATCCACAGTTTTAACATCCAAACCCGCTCTGGTGACATGTATACAATGCAAACAGAGAAACTTCAAACACACCTTATAAGCAGAAAGATGATAATTCTGAAATAATAGTAAATAATATTGTTTGTATTGACCCTGAGCTCACTGCATCTTACAAACTTTGGCAAACTAGGTTTTATTTAAAAAATAGTTAAACAGCAATTGTCAAACTACACTATCATCTGAATTTACATTTCTTTCTCTCACACACTGTGCACATTAGCCAGCAGTGACGTCATGAACCTTCTACATTTTTCCAAAATCAAGGCCTGATTTTTCTCTGTATGATAAAGCAAATTAAAAGTCATCTGAGTCAAGGAAACTTTTCTTCATTCTCCAAAACCACCTGGCTGAGCTTGCAAGCCAGAGATACAAACCAACAGCGCTTCCCAGCCTGAGGGGATGCCCATGCATCACTGCAACATGCCCTTGTGCCAGGGGCCACACAGGGCAACGGGTGGTGTTTGAGGCCCTGCATCCGATGGACAAACCCAACCACTTAAGCCTTGATCGATAACAGGATCTACAACACCTTTCAAGACCTCTCAGCAATACAGTGGCAAATGACTTCCCGCATGCCATGCCCCATTCATATTTCTAAGTCAGCAAAAGAGAAGCATAAAAACAAATTTATGAGCAGGGTACAGTCAGTGCTATTAAAATTACTCCTCGAGACTGCTTTTGAAGGTCTTGATTCCATCATCCAGGCTGCCCACTGCTGCAGCCCTTCGCAGGGAGCCCATCAACTGGAGCCATGGCAAATGGTCCCAACGGCATCAGCTCTCCTTGTCTTCCTGTCAAGTTCTGCCTTTAATTTGCAAGGCTGCCGATCGTGCACAATACAGGATCAATAAAAAACCCATTGCTCAAGGACAGAGGGAGGATATGCCTGGAGGTGAGTTATGGGAGACCTGAAGGGGGAAGGGGCTGAGACGAAGACGGGTATAAAGTCAAAATCAGTGCTCAGGAGTAGTCAGGTCTTCCTGCCCTCCCTCCCACCTTTAGCTTAGCATTAAATCACAGTCTGCCTGCATAAGACAGGCAACCATTTATCTTTTGGGGCTATAAAATCCATGTTTTCAAATTTCTTCCTTGCTACCACAAGAGATGGAAATGTTGTTTGCCATCACCCAACGACCCCAGCAGGTAAAACCCTGAGAACATCACGGGGTTCTTCGTTAGGTAGCAAAAGCTGATGATGACGTGGGAATTGGGAGGTACGCCTGTCCCCCTAGTGCCACCCCATGAGACAGTGCACCACCCTAGCAGCAATTGTCCTTCAACCGGCATTTCTTACCACTCCACTCTGCCTTTCGCTCACTGCTCTTCATTTACCCCATCCTCGCTAATGGGCTTCTCTCAGCTCCTGAGCAGGCTCTCTGCTTCCTAATTACAGCCAGGTAACAGGTCTGGCAGTCTCCTCATGCAGCAGCAAAGGGCCAGGTTATCTTTGGAAGGGATTCTCCACATCATTTGGGAACAGTAGGCCACCCCTCGCCAACAAGAGCTGCGGTCTCGTGCCATTTACTCACCCCAGCAAAGGCATGTGCAGATCACATCCCAAGCTCACAGGCACGAGACAGCATGTCAAAAACCCAACAACTAGTTTTATTTTAAAGAAATAATAATCCATTATCTATGTATTCCCTGAGGAAAGCAGAAACTGCCTTTCTTCTGATTTTGAAAGCCATTTCTGGTGAAAATAGTCATATAGACCGAAAAAGAGAAAGTTTGAGACAAGCAGTTCAAATGGGATAAAGGGGGGAAAAAACCTAAAGGACTGGATTTTCCCATTCAGTGAGATGTTTAAAGAAACAGGGATATATGAGTGGGATGTTTTTAAGTGTCTTGGGAATCAAGGAACAGCTTTCGAAGTTGGTCTAGGCTCCTAGGTTCTACTGGAATTAAGAAGGTGTTAATTCCTAGCTTTAGAATACCTCTAGAAATCTCCCTCCCAATTCTTGAAATTGCTGGTCATCAAGACACAGTGGGAAGCGTCCTTATCTGAGGCGCACAAACCCCTCTGCCAGCTTCACACAGCCTTGTCAGAAACAACATCTCCTGCCTCTTTGGGCTGCAAGTCCATCTGTCTTGCCAAGAGGCTGTGAAATCAAAAGGGATCAGGCAATGAAAATATTTAGGAAGCTTGGGTATTTTTTTTTCTTTAATTTTTTTTCTTTCTTTCTTTCTTTCGTTTTTCCAATCAGCACCTATCTACACCTTTAGCCACCTAAATACCAGCCACCTCTTGGAAAACACTGTCCCCACTATGCAAAGAGGAATCAGGTCAGTCTAAAAAGCTAATTTTTCAGCTTGCTATGGCTCTGCCAGTGCCACTCTCACGCTGATCAGCAGTGTCCCCTCACTGTTCCCGTCCTTGGGCCCTCTCAAGCACCGCCAGCATGCATTAGCCCTGACGTGCCCCAGCGCCTGCTCTCGCCATCCTGGGCTCTTCCTGAGATTCTCAACTGGGACAGCTCGGGCAGTCATTACAGAGAAAATAAACACCCATTAAAACCCCCAGCACACACAAATTGTTAATTGCAATAACATAAATGGAAGGACAAAGAGTCCCCACCCAACCCCTGTTTCTAGCTTTAATAACACAGACACACAAAAAACCCCACACTGTTTTATGTACAAAACAGAAAGGATGCATGGGCATGCACAAGAAGCACAAGGAATTCACCCCTTTTTTGCAGTAGTTTACATCTAGGGACAAAGCCCAAATTTTCCAAACCACTCCAGAAACAGCCCAGGACTCACTGTGCATCACAGCAAAGGGATGGCATGCCTGTTGCATGGGCGAATGTGACTGCACTTCTTTAATGTATTCACAGCAAGTCAGGGTGGGCTTTCATTTCTATTGCAACAGAGCACACATGGGATCTGGGCAGGATTTGCCCTTGGGATACCAGCACACGCTGTACCTTTCCAGCAGGAAGGGTTAATGCCACCTTGGACACGCTGTCCTGATCACCAGCTTCCCTGCAAGGATTTATCACCTGCCTCTGGGCTGCAAGGGCCTTTTTTCACTCAATGTAGTGATAGGCACTTTATATATATATAAATACATATATTTGGGATATAAATATAAATAAATATATATATTGCCACCCTAAGAGACCAATATCCTCTGTGCTGCTGGAGCCCGGGAGGAAGATGAGGGATGAGCTGGGGTTGAAGGAGCTGTGCAGTGCTCAGAGCACGTGACAGTCACTGGGGATGCTACAGCATCAGGCTGAAAAATGGGCTTCATTAGGAGACATAAATAGAACATGCCCAATCATGAATTAGAAGATATTGAAAGGGCTGGACCGTAGCCACACCGACAGAAGAGGAATCACAGCCATTGCCAGCTTGGTGGTTTGGGCTTAGGGAGCTTTCCTGTGTTCACTACTGCCCAGCTTTCACTGCTGCAGAAGGAACACCCCATAAATATTCACCACAGCAGCCTCAGAGATGTCTTCCTCTATGAAACATGCAGGTGAGGATAAATCCTAGGAGGCAACTATCATCGTAAAGAAAAGGTGGTCATGTGAGGGCTATAGCATTGCGCTCAGCCTTGGGTTTCTGAGACCATGGGCTCAACCTCCCCGCCACAGCTGCTTTTTGGGGAGAAGTCTGGCTTTGTGTGCTGGTTGCCCATGTGCTAAACACAAACTGCTTTGTTTTACTGGCTACTCCAGGCCTGGAGGATAAATGCAGTAACAACGACTGCTGCCACCTCCAGGAATAGATGCTCCAGAGGACTTTTCACTCTTAACACTTCGCTGTGTGGTGCCCTGGATTTGGCACCACACCACACAATGGAAACAGTTTACCTACTTACCCTTTTTTTTCCCCCCTTGTCAACAAGAGATCCAAAACATCCCTGTTTTTGTGCAGCTAGCAAATCTTTTACTGAACAGTCACAGAAACACTCCCTGCTATGAAATGTGGCCAGGATGCTTTACAGCACGATACTGCTGTACAGCAAACAAGGTGACGTGGCACAAGAGCTTGTTCCTGATTCCTTCCACAACACTGTTCACAACAAAAACATTGAAATAAAACTGAACATCTTTCTACACTGAACAGGATGCAGTAACTTCTGTCTAAAGGACAAGCCAGAATGCCTACATGCATGGGATTTCAGTATAAAAGCTGCTGTGCTAAAACGGATAAATTTTATTGCAAGTCTCATGCTATTTGACAGTTTTTCTGAACACATTCTTCTAGCTTCTTCCTGCGGTTTTCAGGATGCTTTTTCTTTGCTTACTTATTTTCTCAGTTCCCATTCAAACACAAGAGAGGAAACACAAAAAGTAAAAGAAAGCACCTAGTAAAAAAAAAAGAAAAAAGAAAAAAGGTAGTAAACATGACTCAGTGAAGCTTAAAAGGCTGAAAAACACAGAAGTAGAAGAACAGCAGAATATATATTTTCTTTTACAAATTTTGATGCCTGGCATGTTCCAAATGACTTTTGACGAAGTAAAAGTAAAATGACTTTTAGAACTCTAACATTGTTCACACGACATACTTGGAAGAATTAAGAGTGGACAAAAATAAACATTTTTAAGCTTCAGCATCTCAAACCGAGTAGCCAAATTTTTTCTTCTGCCACAGCAGGGGAGTCCAGGCCCCTCTGTGTGTTGCTGGTGGCTCAGGCGACTCCTGGTCTCACCAGCTCTTCCAGAGCATCCCCTCCCTTGGGCTGCAGGCTTCGGAAAGCAGAAGAAACAGCAAGGGCGCCTTTAGATTGCCTCATTTGCTACTTTTCAGGCAGACACATGTATCTGGTTAATGATTTAGGATCTCCACCACTTCTGTTTACTTATTTATAATATACAGTTGATTTGCTGCGGTAATTGGGTCTAACAGGGAAGCCAACCACCAGCCACCACTCTCCAAATAGTCCAATTTGAGCTCAGCTGAACATCAGGCATGGCCCTACAGAAATCGCAGCGGCAGGATGCATGGTAGTAACGCAGGCACAGGGAGCCATGACCCTTTGAACAGGCATTGCTACCATTACATCCACAGCATCTGTTAATGTAGTTTAGCTTTTCCAGTGAGAAACCCACTAATACTGGGGAAAGTTTAATTACTGTATTGGACAAGTGACTGTTTGTTCCTTGGGGTTTTTAATAGCACCTTGTGCAGAGGATCAAGGGGCCTTGAAGAGGAGTGAGGAGCCCTACAGCTGTACCAGCTCATGTTGGCCAAAGGCAGCGGCTGAGCTGCAGGCAGGAAAGCGCTGCCTGCCCCTGGCCAGCCAACTGAATGCCTGCTGGATTAACTGTGAGTGTTCCCTATGCCAGGAAAAGCTCAAAGGCTCAGTGAGAGAGAGAAAGCAGGAATCTAAGAGGACCAAAAGCAAGAATTTCTCTCTGAAGTGAGGGGATTAGCTGAGGAGGAGCAGCTGGAGTTTCAGAGAAGGAAAAGAAAATATAGCAGAAAGCAAAGATTTGGGGGAAAGCTTGCCTAAGAAGTGCCAGCCTGTGGGAAGGGGTCCGTTACAAAGTAGAGAGTAACAATTCGCACAGGGAGATCCATCCTCATTTCTGTGACAATGTTTAAACTTAAAAGTACATAACTCTAACAGCAGCCACCATAGCTGAGATTTGAACACACTACCTTACAATTACATTACAATCAACTTTTAGCAGAAGGAGTATCTCCCCTAGCAAGCATACAGCTGCAGAGCCAGGCAGAGCTCATGTTTTTCAGACACAGGATCACATCAATGCCTGGACCAGAGGACAGACAGATACCTGGGTGAGTTATCTGCCACCTTCTTTCACACATCTTTGCAGACCCCTTTACTGTGTCTTCCTTTCTCTCTTCAAAACAAAGGTGGTGGGGATTTTTAGTGCCAAATAACAAATGATTTTATCAGGCCTGATCATCTCCTAGGATGCAACAGATAGCTAGGTTTTGAGCATTTACAGATGGGAAACGCAGCAGAGTTCATTACTTGCTAGCATAATTCATACCAGCTCCTGCCCTTGGTTGCTGTCCAGTCACAATGGGCTCATTCTGGCAGCAACAGTGCCTAGACATCATTTATTTTTGCTCATTCTTTTGGGGATGTACTTTAAACATCAGCTGTCCCAAAATATAGAAGACAAGTAACGACGTGTCTCTCTGGCTGTTCATTTCAAAGCTCTAGCCCCAAAAGCCAATTCCAGCTCAGTTTAATCCTTGATCAAAGCAGTACAATTTAGCATTGGATTAGTGATTCTCACATTTAAATCTGTCACTAAAAAATGCAGGTGATTTAAGTCAATTCTAAATACATCAACCAAGGCTACTGAAACTTGATCAGGTAGTACAGGGATAACATTCGTTATAATTTCAGGCTGCATTTTCACAGTGTTTTGCAGGCACAAATGCACTTATTCTCCCTTTGTCAGAACAGTCTTTCCTGACTTCCCTGGAAAACTGCGTAAGAAAAAACCCCTCATGTTACAATACTACTGCCAATTCCTTTAGGATGCTTGAGCAAAAAAGCATGGCAGGGAAAAAGAACTGGAAAAACTAACAGGGCACCAAATCTTCTCCTGGCATCTCCCCACTAAAAAAGGCCCCAGGGCTGCGTTTGATCCAAGCACTTCCAGCCATCACTCTAGAAGGTGGGAATCCTGCCTGTGCCACCCTGTTAGATTGAGAACATGAAACTCCTTCCAGTGCAGAGAGAAGCCCACGAAGCCCCCAAACCAGGGAGGAGAAGAAAGAAAGAAGCATCAGCATAAACTGTCAAAGGCAAATGATGCCAAATACAAATTCATACATCCGAAATAAGCTCAGCTCTGAGGCTGCCACAGCAGGACAGTAACCCCAGGGTGAACGTGCCTTTATGTGCAGCAAGGAACACAAGAGACCACCTTGCTGATGCCTCTGCATGCCCAGCACTGCTCGCACATGCTCCAGGAAGGAGCACAGTAAAGTAATCATAATCCACATGCTCCCTTGCTCTCTTAGCATCCCAACAACTGACGGGAAGTGTAGCAGTCCTCAGGCTCCTGCTCTACGCTCAGACTTGTCCCATGGAATTGCAACTCTGATCTGAGCAAACACTTTTTTACTTAATAGGCAAGTCACGCACAGGAATCATGCCCCAGACTTAAGGTCTAGTCTACATCAGAAACACACGCATTTTGTTCAGGCCCTTTCCTTTGCTACCAAAGTTCTGAACCTGCCAGTGTCCTGACAGAGTTCCCGTGCATCAACACACAAATCCCTGCACCAGTAAGTCCCTCGTTCGCTCTCTCTCCTTAAGTGAGGCTAACAGCCAAGTTTATGCATTCAGTGAAGCCTGAAATCAATAACATCCAACTTACACCGACCCCCTAAAAGCTGTTGTTCTTTAGAGGTCCCCATAAAAATGCAGGTTGTCTTCCTTTACACCAAAGGACTTTGATCTGCTGCAGGAGGGCCGCTGGCAGTAAGGGCTTGCACAGAGCGCAGAGCTCCCAGCGGTTAGAAACGGCTCCAGGCCCCATTAAAATGCAAACCTTTCAGAAATCAAAGGCAACAGTAACGGGGCTGAACACTGGCTGCACAGCACCCTGCGAGCTGGGAGCTCTGCAGCCACAGCAACCTCCACCACAGAAGTTCAGAGACCATCTAACACTTGCACAACTAAACCGGGGGCAAGGGACTCTGGCATCACAGTCTGGCACAGAACACTTCTTTACTTCTCATCCCATGCAACACTGCAGGATTGTGAGAACAGAAACTCTATCCTGTCTCAAATTAAATTTCTTGGAAATATACTTAAAATATTACTGCTCCTCACATCTTCTGAAAGTTTATTTTCTCCCCATTATCCTCCCAGGTTTCTCATCCTTTCAACCCACCCCCTCCTGGAGGGAGCACGGGGAGGGACAGACCTCAGGATTCCCAAACAGTCTGGTGGGGTCCAGCAAACACCCAAGTGCCTCTCCCTGCAAAGTAACAGCTCCTGCATGGGAGGAGGGAAACCTTGTGACACTCTGAGGCACACCTAAATCTACTTCACTGCAATAATAACCATGGCAGATGGATAGAATAAAAATCTAGAGAGTCGACAGGGAAAAAAAAGCAACCCAATCTCTGAAAAATATACAACATGCAAGAAAGCAAGATAATCCTACTCCCACCACCAATGCATATCGAGGGTGAAAATCAGTAACAGATGATGTAGCTTTCTCCTCCTGCCCAGCTGAGGAAAAATAAACGTACAAGTGAGTCCCCCTCCAAGTCCCTCTCGCAGGCAGGAGCCAGCCGCTCCGCTCTCACTGTACCTTTATTCCTCCGTCTCACCACCCCAAGCCGGCACTTGAGTGAAACAGCAAACATCTTCCCCGACCGCTGCCTCCAGCGCTCCACTCACATGGCTCTGTGCCGCTTCTCCCTCCGCACCTCTGCCTGGCTCTGCAAGGGGCTGCTGGCTCAAAATTAATTTATGATTACTGTGAAATGGAATCGTGCTTTATGTAGTGGCAGAGGGAGTGAGAGGGAAGGGTTTTTGGGGGGAGGATGGCAAAGACAAAGCTAGAAGGGGCACAGACCCTTTCCAGTACTTTCAGTGCGGGGCTGTTTTGTCCTGTTATCTCACCTAGATGAATAAAATCCCTCATTGATGTTTATAAACCTATCGCCAGTCTCCTGCTGTTAGGGGCTGGGAATCTGCTACTACATTAACATATTAATTTAGAAAGTAACATTATTCCTTAGCACACACAGATGCATGCTTGCACTTCACCAGAAAGCTAATCCAGACCTTACCAAGGAGATAAAAGCCCTCAATTCCATGGAACCAGCTCACCAGAAACCCAGTACCGGCACACGTGGTGTGGGGCTGTGCACTGGTAATGGCCCCAGCAGCACAAGTCCTGCTAAAGAAACTTCTGCAAAAGAACTTGTGTCTGCAGAAACCATCAGGAATGTCCTGCAGACCTGAGAGCAAAGCCACCATACCAAGGACACACAAGGCACCTGCTGAACATCAGCTCCCCAAACAACACGCCTGATGTATCCCAAGTCCCACCTCCTACTTGCAGAAGTGGGACGATGGATCATCCTGGAGATTTTTGCTGGGGATGGAGCAGCCTCGGGGCAGTTCAGGGCTGCACCTTCAAACTGCTGGAGAGCTTTTGTTTTTATAAGCTCTTGCATACAGCGGAGGACAGCGGGCAGCCCCAGGCAGCACCCTAGGATACAGCTAGTTCTCAGCAGGGGTTATTGAGTGATAGAAAACACCAAGTTTATTTTGGGCAGAATTACCAGGGAATTTAGGGGAAGGCAAAACAGATGCCTTACTCTTGGCAGGACCACTCCGGGTCCCCATGAGAAATGAGCCCCATACAAACCCTCACCAGGAGCACATGCTGCCGGAGACAGCAGAGGTTCCTTCCTGACCGTACCACTGGAGAGTTTGTGTAGGTTGGACTGTTGGCAAGACCCAGCACACCCACCTGAAGGGACCAGCAATGTTCAGGAGGGCCTACTCTGTGGGGTAGAAAGGAGTCTGAAGGATCTGTACAATGACTCAAAGCCAGCATGACAGTGTCAGTTTGGTGCACCTAAAAGGAAGGAGATCCCTTTGTCCAGCCAGGTCTGGTGACTAAGGGGACGTGAAAAACCAAAAGCCTGCGGGTCACACAGTGAGAAAACAGAGTTCATAGTCCCCAAGTTACCCCCTGTCAAATACAGGCGGCACAGTGGGGTGCTATACATATACAATATACTAAAGACAGTGTAATAAATCTACCCAAGGAATAGCCATTTGAGATACTAGCTGAGAAGTTACAGTGCTACCTGTTCTTTTATTCAGCTAACTATTCTGATAGCAATCTCACTTTTCTCACATGCTGTCACCAAAAATCAGATTTGCAAAGGAATAATTTTCTGGACTTTTGAATGCCTGGAAGAAAACAACAGCGGAGGTTTACCACTAAGTCTTTACAAAGCTTAGTCATATTCATTTGTCTTTTCAAGCTGGGTTAAACGTAGACTTGCATAGCCCAATAGTGCCTTTAAACAGTAATCTGCAGAGCTTCCATATGTACAATTGTCTCTGTGTTCAACAAGAAGTAGGACTATGGTTTGTGTGCCTCTGGTTCCACAAACCATCCTCTTTCTGCACAGTCCCTCACTTGCATCCCTGGGCCAGAGAGGCATCAGTGGTAAGGGGATGTACTTTGCCTCCCAGCACTTTTTAGGTCTGAGCCACACGTGTTGGTGATCATACACCCGTACACTCTGCCCCCGACATGCCTCCTGCTCTTCTCCATCTCCTCACAGCACACTTTCCAAGTCAGGGAGGATCACACAGAGGAACATGGACTCTTAACACTCTCTTTGGGTGGAAGGACCTTGGAAAGGGTTTGTGATGGCACATCAGGTCTCACTGCCCTCCTTGCCCAGCCCTGCTCATCCTCACGTTACTCTGGGAGAAGGACACTTGCTGAGAACTCTGCCTGACCAATATATTCCTACTCCCTTTCATCTGACTTTTAGACCCAAATCACACTGGAAATAGCACTTTGGTTGGCCTTTTCTACTAAGCTAAGCCTCTCCCAGTGTGATAATATACTCTTCATTCTATGGAAATTCAGTCAATGGTAGAAGTGGTTCTCAACTGCTTCTTACCATGGTCCCTGGGGAGCTCAAAGGTGCCTTCCAGGAACATATGGGGAAACCAGATTTATAGAAGCAAGCCGCATTACTAAGCCAATACCTGAGGGCTAAAGGCTGCTCTCAATAGATGGACACGTGGGAGTTTTATCAACACAAAATCTCCAAGCACCTTCTCCAGCTGATATTTCTGCTGATCCCACAGATGACTTAGGAGATCTCAAATTGTTTCCACAGACCAACTGCTGCAGGCAGCAAGGCACTGCATCTCTTCAGGAGGCCCCTTAGAGACACAACACAGAATTATTCAGCTCCAATACCTGACCTCAGCAGTGTTCTGTCACTGAGTCCTTGCACTTAATTACCAGGGTCACTCTCCCACTTTTTAGACTGGAAGGACACACGCAGTTTGGTAAATTCAAACTCAAAGGTGTAAGTTTGGAATTAAAGGAAAATGTAACACAGACCAACCCAGAAAGCTTTCCGGCAAGGAAAGGGCTAAAAGCAAGCTGCTTTGAACGTGTGGCAGCGTTAGCGGCACAGCACAAACAGCAGTCTCAGAGGAGCTAACACTGAATTTCAAATTCAAGAATTCCAATTACAGACCCTGGAAACTCAAACCCTCAGCACTTTAGAGATCAATCTTTACGTAACAGTGCAAGAGATTTTCTTCTTGATTCATCTTGTTTTCTTTAAAATATACAGTTGAAAGCTTTGACAGGTACGTACAGGTATATTAAATGTAGATACATTTAGATGTAATGCATGTATTTAAAAGCTCATACAGCAGACAAAAAGCCTGAGCTTGTTTGCATTGCATGAGAAACATGTATGTGGGGCTGATGATGGGTTGATGGATGGGGCTAGGCAACAGGGCTTCTCCTGCTTCTACCAATGGCTGCGAAAGCCCGAAGGGGCTGAGCAGATCACACAGAGCCCCAAATGTTCAATTTCTGAGACAGCCTGAGCGCTGATCCCCAGTTCCTCATGCACAGCTGCTCGCTCTGCCCAGGTTGCTTTTTTTTCTCTCACCTCTACTGAGCACATGCATCTCCAGTTAATTTCACTGGAGCTGTAAGAGAGGAACTACATAGTTTTCCCAATCAAAATATCATTTTGCACCAGATTTTGCCTGCTCTCATGATGCTGAAGTACCAGTCTACAAATAAGACTAAAGGAATCATGCCATTTCACCCTTTCTCTAGGTTCATAATTGGGATTTAAACATATTCAGACATAAACCTGAATATTAAGATCCTGTTTACCCTCCTCTGAGAGGCTCAGAGAACCTCTTTAGCCAGGGGAATTGCCTGGATGTCCCAAGACAATTGGTTTTACTTCAGAGGAAATTCCAGTCGCAAACAAAACACAGCTGTTTCTCTTTGATACTGAAACAAGTGTGTTTTCAGCTGTCCCACATATAAATCTAATCCTCATTTCAGCTAAGGAAACGACTGTGGGGACACTGGTCATCAGGAGCACGCAATAGGAGGAGTGAGAAATGCAGCAATTAAGAGGATAAAAAAGCATTTGTATAATGGGAAATCTATTACCATTTATCACGTCTGGTATTTGAAGCAGCTCTGCCAAGCCATAGAATCAATTGCAAATTATGCAAGAGGATAACAAAAATAGGTATACACCAAGTTTCAGAAAAATAAAGCAGAACACCGTGTGATTAATGAATATTCAGTATTCAGAATATATGTATGTACTGCTGCGTTCACCTGCCTGGCAATGATTACACTTTTTCTATAATAGCAACTGTAGAGAAATGGCATGGAAGACAAGTCTTCTATTCGTGTAAATATTTAAAAATATGTATCAGAACAAAATTAAATGAGTAGAAACTAGTCAAAGTACAGCTCACATTAAATTTGTTTTTTTCCTTGAAGTTGCCATACATTTTGTTTCCTTCCTCAGGAATAATAATGCAAAATCCCATGTCTAATACATACCTTGAAAATTACACACTATACTAAAACCTATTTTAAAAAGGCAGTGTTTCCCTTACTAACAGGTACAGTGATGATTAAATATGTTAATGTTACAAATACTCATAATACTGCCTTTGTGAATTTGTTCAGATTATTTTCATCTTCTCTTCAGTAGTTTAAAGGATGTTCCAACCTTACTTTATATATGTTTCAATTCTATATGAATATGTGTACAGTTAGCAGGCAGACCCATAAAACGGGTTCTGGGAAGAAAACTACAGATTTCAATGGAAAGGCAGACTTTTTTTTCTTTTTTTTCCCATTTCATATTTGCACATTGCCTGCAAAAAGTGAAAACAGATATTACCAGATACTGGGCTAACAGGCTTTTTATCATCGTTATAGATCAGACTATATTAAACTGCCTAACATCATCCATTTAAAAAGAAAGCAAAATAAACAAAGTTCACTACAGATGGTTTTGCTCTATAAATAGCATATGAGTAACTTCTTGTTGGAATAATTTCAGGAATCAGTAACAAAAGGTATGGAACAACCTGCCTTCTTACTACAGCACTTGGTTAAAATCTTGCCCTTAGTAAACGGATTTTGTTGGATACCTCTGCCCAGTAAAAATATGTCAAACAGATTAGCCAACAACAGACTGAAGGTATCTCTCAAAAATATTCATGCCATAGTGCATGTTAAGATAAGCCATTGCAATTAGCAAACAGATCTCCACCTAAGAGTTCGGGAGCTCTTCGAGAGCCACAGAAGCAAATAACATTGGCCAAATGTGGCATTAAAGCATTTGGAGACAAAAAGTCTGCCTTTGATAAGCAAGTTGGATCAATGTTGAAACAACAAATCCGATACAGTAATGCCTTGAACCAAACTCAGGAGAAGGTGATCTATAAAAATCAGGTATCCCATAGACTCATGGGATGCTGTGTGTTAGCAATGAAGCTCTCCTTTCTGATGTGCAAATTCCCATAGAAATACTTGTATCCTCTGTGTAAAGTCGAGCAGCACCAAGGCAGCCAGAAGGTGCTGGCCCCCTCCCCAAAGCAACTGAACAGACCCCAGGCTCCAAGTTTATTGCCTCTTGGTGCCTGTTAAATCAAATACGCTGCTAACAAATGCTGTTAGTTCAGGGCAGGGAGTCAAACTGACAGCTTGGCAGAGCCAAGCTGAACTTGATTCTCCTCATGTGTTGACACTGTCAGTAACAAACGTTTGGGAGAGATGCTCTGCCCACACTGACACCTGTACTGCTTTATCTGATTACCCTTAATAAACGATCCCAGTGACAGCGTGAACGATGAACAGTTTCATTGAAACCATGCTCGATTAGCAGACAATTCCCCAAAGGAAATAGGCTAAATTATGCTTTACAGGTACCACGCCTGGTCCTAATTAGCATGGCTACAGCTTTCCCCTGTGCAAGGCTACAGCCTCCCAACAGAGTAACATGGGGGGGTGGGGGTGGGGGGGTGGAATTTGATGTGGTACTATTAGGTTTAATTACCCTGACAATAACTTATGAAGGTGACAGTCTGTCATGAAACTGCGATCAGCTAAGTAGACAAACAAGCTAGTCATTAACCTTCACCCTCGGTATTTTGAAAGCCCTTCTTACTTTCTGCATCTTCGGGTGACTTCTGACACATGCTCTGAACATCCTGTGCAACTTCTTACAAACTCACCAGCTTCATAGAAGGCTGTCATGAGCAATGCCATGTTTACTCTTTGGCTATATGCAATTATTTCCTTGAATTAGAACTTCTACAGACCCTCGATCAACTACAGCATCAGCTGCAAGGTATCAGCCAGAGGCTCTCTGGAGAAATCCCCAGTTCTCACCATTGCATTTGCTGGGACAATGAATGCAGCTGTGCATAAGCTCCATGGTCCCAGTTTCAAAAGTGACACTCGTGGGGACTGAGCCTCCAACCCAACCTGCTGAGATGCTAATGGTTTGTATCTAGATTACACAGACTAGAAATCAAGGAAGATGATTTAAAGGCAAGTGAAGGCAAGGGGTGAAAGCTATGTGCTGGTGATGTCTTCCTAGTTGTCCTCTCCATAATTCACACCCCAGATTGTCAGGAAGGCTGAATGTGTAGGATTTTATGGGCACTTTTCTGCAACTCAAGTGGGTGAATGGCATTTGGATTATGTCCCAAAGCTAAGAAGGCAGCTAATTTAAACATTCACATCTATGTTCCTTTTCTGAGCTTCCAACTTGAGCCCTATCAGCATCACTTAAGACATCTCCTCCTACTGTAATTATTATCAGCTGACATGAACATCTTGACAATTCACACGTAAAAGTATTCTTACATACTTCCCTGGTAGTGTTTCAGTGGTGATGCTGCAGTCTTATCACCATCCACAGCAAACCAAAAGTTCAGGTGCTTGATTCTCAGCCCATCTTTCTGTCCTGCTTCTGCACAATATAGTGCGTAAGAGAAGCCAGGTCCCTACTTTGAAACGCTGCTGCAATAGTAGTAAATAATAGCAGCTAGTTACCTGCAAGAAAATATTGTATACATTTGGAAATGGGGTTATGAGAGCTGTATTACTCCAAAGAGTAGCAACCAAAGCAGTGCTGCCTATCGCTCACGGTAAGAGGTGTGGTGCTGCAGGTGGAACGCTGTCGCCAGGATTCAGCCTAAGACCATAGTTTTGCCAGGAAACGCTGAAGCTGTTCTTTAATAATTAAATGGTACAGTCTGTTTGTTCAATCTGCGAATCCATGGACAAGGCACCAGTCTTTCCAAGGAGACAGCTGAGTCTCCTGAAGCAAGAAATTAAAATAGTCTTATCTCCATGTGCTGTATTGCCACTCGCTCTGACTGCCAAATTACTTAGAAGAACGAAAGCCTCTTGCAAATGCTGACTGCAGATGCTCGCCTAGACAGGGGTCACAGGAAGCCTTCATGTATGTACTCCTGACAGTCTTCTCACTGTATTTTACATTGTTGTTGTGCTAATGAAGCAATTAGCTAGTAACAGCCTGGGACCAGTTAGTATGCCAAAGGCCAAAAGTCATTTCCCTTTTTAAGCAGGTTCTTGTTACCCAGTTTAAGTGCCAGCTGCAGTCTCTTACTGTGAGCACAGTTAAAACAGAATACACAAATCTAACTGTTAGTTACAGAGTGCCATGCATCTTCCCAGCTCCAAAAAGCATGATAGGAAAGCTGCAGTGACTACAACATGCAGCTTAGCTTTGAAATTAAACAGCTTCACTTCAGACATGTTATATTAAGAAATTTAAAATAATAATGCAGAATCTGTACTATTTCTGCTAGGAAATACATACACCTTTTTAAGTAGCATGTTCGCGCTGGTAGGCTTGCTGTTACTGATATTTAGCACCCAGCAAAAAACTTATTGTTTTTTAAGCCAAAGATTGAAAATTCCAAGTTACATGATTATTAATCAATAGTAGACTGTTCAAGAGGTCTTAAGGACCCAGGAAATTGAATTTTATTATTATCATTAAATACACTGCACCAATATTATGGTTGCTTATACAGACCTCATCTGAGGGCTCATTTTGCCTGCATTGTACAAATGTTCCCATATCACACTGAGTGCAGTTTGAGCAGAGAAGACAGAGAAAGAATGGACCAAGAGAAATTCAATTCTCTCAATTTTTAACTGTAACAGACAGATCCCTTTTCCAAAATAACAGCAGTAGAAGTGTTTCACTCACAAGAACAAATTACTTAGGGAAAGAGCACGATGTGTGTTCTGGTCTCCTTAAATCAAAACCAGATGTCTACCTTCCAGAAAACCAGCCGGAAGGTTTGCCTTGGTCTCATCCAGGTTACTAGGGATACACAGATGAAGGTTTTGGCCTGTGTTTTTACAGGACATCAAGCTAAATGATCCTTGTCCACCATCAAATCTAATGACCACATTCACTGCTACACAGAACTGGCATTGCTTTCTCGTCTGCAGAACAGCCACACCAGTTTACTCTGGCAGAAAACTTGCCCATCAGTGGTTTGCTCAGTACTGGACCAGGAGCCAACCACAGAGCAGGGAACTGAGCCCAACCCTAATTAAATGCATACATCCATCTGGAAACTCATCATTAATTTTTCCTACTTCAAGCATTTTCCATTCACACAAGGCTTGATTTTCTTACCCTGTTTGACAGTAGGTGCAGATTTGCCAGCCCCTATGGTTATCAGACCCAGAGCTGCACCATCACAGAGGTGGCCCAGCACCCACTCTTCCAAGAACTGACCGCACCCATAATTAACTAGATACTTGTTTGGGAAATGTCTAAATCGTAGTAATTATCATCATGATAGCATAATTAAAAATGGATGAAATCTCACTGACAGGTGGTATTTTGAACAGCACTTACCATCAATTTCATACTTCCCACTAAGGGAGATAGTTACTTTTGTCGTCCAAGTGAGACTGAGAACTCCAGCTCCCATGTCTACTCTTTTCAGACTTCATTTATTATCATCCCTATTTCTGAAGTACTTTCCTACCTCATTACCCTACATTTCCCTCATCCAGGAATTGCCACATTCATTTCTCTAATTAGCAATGCCAAACTCAGCCCTTCACAAAGGCTACCATTCAGTCTATACCTTATATTTTATGTTGACATCTAAAAACAACACCAAAGTTGCATTTTATAGCCAGAGAGCCTGAAACTCTCACCCTCAATTTGCATTTCCTTATTAATGGATTGGTCCCATCATGAGATGAATGAGCAGGAAAACACTTTGCTCCGAAGTCAGTGTCAATGCACCCTACAGGTGGGGCTTCAGATTGATCAGAGAAGGAGCCTGGCTTTGCTTGCTTATTTTTATTATTCAACTATAAAAAAGCTGCCAGAGCAAGCACTGAAGAGTATTTTGAGAAGTTAATTCAGCACATCTGCTTCCCTAGAAAATCAAGCAGCTGGCCTCTAGGCTCACCTGTGCTTGTCTCAGCCACAGACCAATCCAAGATCCAGGTGCAAAAAGGACTTAAACTACCCAGCTTTTACAACTACTTGCTAAGCAGGTGAGGTATGGATGCCATCTCTAACCATATAAGCATTCACATACTTGCTCTTGAAGAAAAAGACTGCCTGTCCCACGACACACACTCACTCTTAGCCATTTCCTTGGCATTTATTACAAGTGACCCCAAGATGGAAGGGCTGGATTGAATCTGTTCAGTCTTCTGAAAGCTGAAACCTGCAGCTTTGATTTAGCCACTCTCTAGTGCTTAGCATTACATGAAAGGTGAGAAAGAGGCATGCAGAAATTGATGGAAAGCTTAACACTAAGGAAGTATATTTATCGGGGCAATGTTACAGAGATTTAAGGAGTTCATCTACTTTTCTTTTTGCAAATATTAGCCTTCAGCAAAGACAGGAAAACATTTGTCCTTATTCTAAAGAGGGTATTATCTGCTAATTAATTTCTAGCACCAAACAGTCTGGATGAAGGGTTTAATTGCTGAAAATGTTGAAATAGAGTATTTTCACAGCGAAATTTATGTTGGGTTACAATAGATTGATTCTGTTTGATCAAAAGCTTTCTCTGTCTTTCCTAGAAGTTAGAGATCCCATAACCATTCATGAGCTTTTAACCACCTCTGAACCTTCAGCGTATGACACCAATCCCCTTTCCGCAGCCACTGCAGGACCTGCAAGTGGGGTGGGTGCCCAGGAGGAGCTATGAATAACGCAGCCCCACCACCCCTTCAGCAAATGAGGGAGATAGGGGCTGTCAGGGCTTTGAAAGGGCACCAGGCTCCACATAGAAAACACAGCTTTCTCCTTCTGCTGGTCACCACAAGGGAAATCACTTTGAAAGGTTGAAAAAGGGCAACTCCTTCTAGCTCAACAGACCAGCTTCTATCTTGTGATACGAGCCTAACTGCTAATAACTGCTTCGTTTACAGTATGCTCACTACCGTGAGGCACAGGCAGAGAGAGGATTATTAGGGTCTCCAGCCTATTGCCTTTCTCAGGATCCTCTGCCTTTATCTACAAATCTCCCTGCCTCAATGCTATTAACCCTGACTTCTTCAGAGCCACGCACTGATCCCTGCTCTTAGGTTTTCCCTTTTCCATCAGCAACAACACTGCTCCCACTAGCAGAACCCTTGGGGCCAGGTCTCAGAGTTGTCCCAGGACCTGCAGCAGGTTAAGCCCCAGCCGCTTGACTGCTGCTTGCAGTACTCCAGCACCGTCCCCAGACGATGAGACAGTGCAGCACATGTACAGCCAGCCTCGTACAGATGCTCTGCAAAAAAGATCTTTTTCCCTTTCCTGTCCCTCCCCCTCCCTAATGTATAGCCTTGTCCAAATCACTTCACTTCCTGCATTCCCATATAAAAAATGCAAGCATTTATTTAGAGGTTCCTCAAGATGCTATTTTAGTTATCACCGCTTTTACCAAACTACATCTTCACACCTGGGGTACATGGAGCTCTATGAACGGCCACGTTCAAAGAAGAGAGGTATAGGAATGCATAAATTTCTTTTTCCAGCATCTGAATTTATGGCTGGAAACCAAACTATCAGCTTTGCAATGATTTACTACTGTACAGCAAGACCCATGGGATATAAACAGAGGAGACAACCCTGCAGGACAATAAATTGTTACAAACCAAACCATCATCACAAAATGCATAAAGGCCACGTGAAAACAAGCCCACTGATGGGACACAGAGGGACTTACAGCAGCTGCTTTTCTGCTGGCATGAGGTACAGGTGCCTCTTCCAAAGCAAGCAAGGGTGAGACACCTGCTCCTGGTCTCCACCACCACCACCTGCAGCTCTTCCCACCTCCTTTCCTGCCCAGGGTCTGGGACACTCCACTGGCTCCTCATAAGCTTTGCCCCATGATGTCCAGAGCACCTGTCCCCAAATCCTGATGCTGAGACATTTCTGAAAGACTATCAAGTTTCATCAAGCCCAAAGGTACCTAAAGCACCCAAACCCTTTGGACAGCTTGGCCATGTAGATTTGAACTCTTTTGTTGGTATGGTCCCACTCTGGGCCAGGCACCTATCTGAAGATGTTTGTCTTCACCCCAGGGATCAGGTGGGACAAGACTGGCTCTAGGAGGAGCCTGTCAACGATCACCGCAGCTCCTGATCTCCTTCACCTGCCAGGGCTGCATCTCTGTGGGTCCTCATGTCCCTCCAAGCCCCAGCACTCGTGAACTTCAAAGCCACAAGAAATGCAGGAACAATTCTGGAGAGCTCAGCCAGTGGCTTTACAAGGATGGCTTGGTTTTATAATTATGTGCCTGGGGGATTTCTTGTGGGAGGATGAATCAAGTAGGTCTGGCATCACTTAGCAATGGAAGGGTAGGAGTTTAGCACATGATCTGAAAGGCTGAGCAACATCCCTCTGAATGTATTTATTTAACCTAGAAGTTGAGTAGCTCTGTATTTCTAAGGTAGCTGATACTGGGTGGAAAATCAGAAGAATAAATGTATCTTAGCTTTCAGAGGGACCAGAGGAAAAAAAATATCAAAAAAATCTCCAGTATAAATTTTAATTCCCCATAGCGTTACACATGATTGGGATGTGGGTTTAAATTCAGAGCCCTAGTCCAGTGCAAAGAGAGCTATGATAGATAGCGCATGTCTAGGTCGCTGAAATCCCCCCTCCCATACCAAATTTCTCCCTCTCTTGAGGATAATGTGGTATTTTCCCAAACAGCCTTTTGCTGAATCTGCCTTTACTTAGACACCACAAAGCCAGGCAACTCAGCACTGCTCTGAAACGGGGACGGGGGGGAGAATGAAACAAAGAAATCCGGAGAGACTGTCCGCAGGGAAATCCAAGGAGCTACAAGAAGATAAAATGAGAGGCAAAGAGGAATCCTTATAAAAATGCATGAGATGTGAAAAACTGACAGGCCAATTAAACATGCCTAAATACAATCAGAGATTAGCCCAACGTCACTGCTGTGTCCTATTGTTCTCCACCTCCCTTTGTTCCCTCTCTCCAGCCTCCAGAGCAGCAGCTCGCCAGCATCCCCCAGCCCCTCTGCTCGTCCCTCTGACCAGCAACAACCACACACGTTACAGGCCCATTGCTCCTTGCCCTGTGTCTTTGCACAAACTGCTTTTTTACCAGCCCTTGGCCAGCCAACGGCATTTCTGCTTTCCGTGCACTGCTCCTGAAGAAGGGACACGAATGCCAAGAGCCTGCGGGGAGTGGGGGCTGGTTGATGCTTCTGTAAACATCATGCTAATCTGTTTAAGATATTACACTCCCATATATGTGTTTTTAATAATAAAGGCAACATTTAGATGCTGCCAAGGTATCAGAGAGAGAGTAGCAGACACAGAAGAGCCACCTCCGCCATATAAACAATGGAAAATGCTCTCTTATCTCTTCATACCACTAGGCCTCCAGGCTGCACAATAAATGATTGCATTCATTTACATTTTATTGTAGAGATATAACCGGCTGGAATAACTGCCAGCAGAGAACCCAACTGCAGGAATGCACTGTTTTTTCCCCACTTACCTTAACAATGCTTTTTTTTTTCCTGGCAATCCATCTCCATCACTGTTGTCTAGATAGCAGAAGGGGAATTAACCCACTACCTATCTTGCATTTAGGGGAAAAAAATCCACTGGTTCAGCTTTTTACAAAGCCTCAGGCTAACAAACTGTTACAGAGTAGCAGAGACTGTGAAAGAAGGGCTCTTCACCTAAAGCACATCCAGACAGTAAAGCCAAAACTTTTTTAGATAGTCACACATTAATGTCCCCAAAACCCTACAAGCTACACAGAAATCAACCCACAAGAGACATCTTCATCTTAGTCAGTCACTTATACTTCCCTTACAGTCAACAGAAAGGAACAGACTGTCTGGAGAATTCATCCCAGGGGTATGAGATGTCTATTTCAGGTTGAGAAGCACCAGTTCCTCTCCTTTCCCTGCTAAGCAGCCTGTACACATAGCTCAGAGGGAGAGGTCCACGCTGAACGTTCAGCTGAGATAGACCCAGACCATCTAAGTATTGCGCATACAGGTTGGCATTAACTACAGGTTCAAAATATCTGTGTCATTCTTTTGACAAAAAGAATAACCAAATAAATAAAAAATCACCAAAGCATTCAATCTCTCAGGTCAGCACCCAAAAGCTGAGCAGATGGTCAGAAGGATGTGGACTGAATGTAAAACTCAACACTGATGGGACCACGCTCGCAGGCAGCAGGGAGGCTCAGGGGCTGGGAGTGAACCTTCTCAGCTGACAACTGTCTATTAAAAAGATAAAGTAAAATACACACAAGGTTAACAATAATAACTGTCAATTTAGGAAAATTAACATTTTCCACTTCCTCCTTGTCTTCTGATACCTAAATAACTTCAGGTTTTTATTTCCTTTCTTATCTGTTGTTCAATTTCTAACTAAAGATGAGGTAAGAAATATAATGAAAAGTTTAAACAAAAATGTTTGAGTATATTTCACTGGAAAAATGGTGGCAAAACACACCTCAGGCTCTTGAACTACCTGAGGAGGTAAGACAGGAGAAAGTCTGGGCAACTGAAAGCAGAATTAATGAATGGATGAGTAAATTTAATGAAATCAAATCCTACAAGTAAAGATGTTCCAGTTCAGAAGGATAGCCAGTTCTCACCATAGCTTATGACTGAAAGAAGAAGGGACACCTCAGATTGATCCAAGAAAGAAGCTGCTAAAGAATCCTCTGGTGGCTGGATCCCCCTGAGGCCATGGGCAGCCCAGTTAAACGCCCTCTACGCTGGCTGGCTTTAAGCCTGACCCAGGTCACAGAGAAAGGTGGCAAGACATGCTAGGGTACAATCTCCTGATTGCTATGGTGTCATTAAAGAAGGCATTACATATGAAAGCACAAAGGGATGGTCTGAACTGTGCATGTCACCTTCACCTCAGTATTTGCTGCCTTTCTGTCACTCGCCTATTTGATCTGAACCACCTTTGCAACACAGATTTTTAGCTGAAAGCATTTTTCATGCAGGAGCTGCAGCCGAGAGCAGGGCAGTCACCAGTGTTGCTTATCGAGGCACTGGCTCGGGCCTTAAGCTCGGAGGCCAATGTCCAGCAGCCCTGCCCTGATCTGTGCAACCCTGGGCAAGTTCAGTAACTTCTCTGTGCCCCAGGCCTCCAGCTGTAAATAACCTGTCTGGCCGCCCAGGGTCCTGCAAGAACGGGGCCATCAGACACTCCAGGACAGGGTCAGAAAAGCAGCTCAGCAGAATTAGGTGGGCGAGAAAGAAAAAGAGCGAGTCCTTAAAGTGTTCAAAAGCTGTAACAATACTATTGCAAACAAGCTACCAAATGTAACAGTGAAAAGAACAGTGACCTACATTAGGCATGAGTGTAGCTTCATCCTAAGTGTAGTTTCATTAGCATTTCATATCCTTTGGATGCTGGCAATGCAGAATGAAGGAAGCTGAGCCTGATGGCCAAGTGCACAGCCCCTCACATTTTCCTCTGCTGGGTCACAGCCACCGGCAGAGAGTTCAAGCATGCTGGGGACATGTCAGTGAATGCTGCAAATGCCCTTTTTTCATATTCTGGGCTTATCTCATTTGGCTTTTTCTATACATAGATCAAACCAGATAATTTTCAATGATATTACAGCCACAGCATAGTTTGCTTGAAAGATAAGCATGGATTTAACAGACCTGGGTCCAGACCAGCTTTGGCCATAGCACACTTTTGCAGACAAAAACATCCCTCAGAAAAACAGCAACCTAAATCTGTCCATTTCCCATTGCTTTTCTGTTGCACAAATGTACGTAATAAACATCGAGGCTTAAATATCTCAAAATGCAGTAACACATCAAACAAAAATCTCAATGAGCTACATGTTCTCCCTGTGCTTTCAAGAACACCATCCCACTGGAAAGATGACTCCCTGCTGTCCCCACTCCACAACTGGGCAAATGCCACCCTCGAAAGCAAGGGAAGGTTTATAAAGGAGATGCAGGAGTCCCAATTCCCTGCCCTTACTCCTTCTCCCACCAATATTTTTCAGCCCTTGAAAAGCATGACAGTGGTGGCTGGCTGTAGGAAGCTCTCCTGTCACGTAAGCAATGGATATAAAACAGGCACATTATCTCCAGGCGAGCAGGAGCATTCTTGTGTCCTTACCACTGGTACAGAGGTGCAGGCGGCACAAACCACCCGGGTCACAGAGTTCCCGGCTCTCCCCTTCCTCCTCCACCCTCAGCTCCTCTCTCCATCTCTTCCTCCTCCTCGATGACTTCTTAAGGATCTTCAAAACCTTATTCACTTTATTCATTCGGTCTCACAGCCGTAGAGAGGGGACGGGATCTCCCCAACCTCTGTATCTCAGCAGCTCCAGCTCCCCGGGAAGGAGGGACAGCTAGAAGCAGGCAGGTCACTGGGAGGCACAAAAGCACTTGTGTGTGCATGCATGCATGTCTCTGTGTCAAAAGCTTCTTTCCACCCAGAGAGTTTTGGGTGGCAGCGGGAGGGGAGGGAAGGAGAGAGAAGGATTTCTTTTGCCTCTGTCCATCCACAGCTCTTGCAGACAACAAGAGCAGGCATTTCGTCTCCCTGATGACTTGGGAAAGCTCCTAACTCACAGGGGCAGCAGATCCCGTACAGGGTTTTCAATTTCTGTTTTCAACAATACATGCATTCTGGCAGATTTCAAACACTCCTCAGGCAAAAGAGCCAGCATCAGCTCAGAAAAAGCAGTGACTCTTAAAGAATTCTGGCTTCATTTCAAAGATTAGAAATAGCTAATGCAAACAGAAAATAGTATCTGCATCTATGAGAAACACTAAATAACTGTGTGATCTGCAGGAAAGAACTTTGACTCTCCTGGACTTGCACAATTGCTCACACTTATCCAGCACCTTTCAGCAATCACTTTCGTACCAACACCTTTAGAAAGAGGCAAGTAATTTCCCCACTTTCCTGCAGACACTGAGGTACTGCAAGGTGAAGTGGCTAGTCAAGGCATTTTTAGCACAACCACTGAATACATTCCCTGCAAATAGCTTCTTCTACCTATTTCAAAAGCTTATAGTCTCTAAATTGCTCAAATAATTTAGAACCTCTAAATGTTTTTAAGTGATCCTCTGATATTTTTAAACAGACTTTAATGGAGAACAACACGCAGCCTGCAGTGTCCACCTAGGGCCATAGCTGCTCTCAGACACTAACAAAACCACTGAGAAGGATGCAAAAACCCCTGTGCAGGAAGCTCTGACATGATCTCCCATCCATGGCACTCTCCAACCATGGAGAGCTCAGAGTCCCTTCTGCTACTGCCATCCTGGCATTGCAAACCGAGGCAACAGGTGGGAGCTAAGAGCAGTGCTCTCCTTGAAAGAACCATTTTGTTTGGTAAATGACAGTTTTCAGAGTCAGGAATCTAAGTGGAAAACGACCCTGTGTGCTTGGGAAAGGCTGCCTGGCAGTCAGGCAGACAACAGACACACACCTTTACTGCTGGCTTCTCAGCTGTACACCAGACCATGAGACATGGCTTAAGGTAGATGCTTATTAACCCACTCACACCCACGGGAACCAATGGCAGAGGCAGATAATCAGTTCACTAATAGTCAGGTCAACCCTAGGCCAACCTACAAAGGTACTTGGGTGTCTGGTTCCTATTTGCAGGATGAGCTTCCCTTGGAAAACTTTGGGAGCTGAAGTAGCTCCTGACCCTGGGGCTACAGGTCCCATGAGAATCTTTGCCCTTGGGCCCTGCAGAGAGAGCCAACGTCATTCTATCTCCTGCACTGATGCCAAGGAAATACCAGTCGTGAATGTTTCCTGGCCATTTCAGGGAGGAAAGCTGATTTTGGGGCAATGACTGTCACTTTGGGAAGAGCCATCTCCAGCCAGGGCAGTGGAGTTAGTGGAACAGAAAGGGCCGCCTCCAAGCAGCCATGTGTGGGATGGACACAGCTGTACCTGGCAGCAGGACCGAGAGCCTGTTAACGCACCTAAAACTCCATTTAGAACAAAATAATTAAGAACTAACCCTGCAGTAGACAGTATTAATGGATGTACAAATTAAATTATCATGCACTCCATTTAAGGCATTATAAATAGACCCATGACTCCCACCACTGAGCAAGATGCAACCCACGCCCACCACTCCCATGGACAGGCCAGCACAGGGCAGACCATGGCCCACCAGCAACAGCCAATGCCAGCCTTGGTTAACCCTTTCAGGCCTGAACTCTCACCCACAGATGTGGCCACATCAGCACTGTCGCAGAGCGGACCCCAACAGCAAGCTTTGGGCGATGCAGTCTTCTCAGCTCATTAAGGCCCAGATTTTAATGAGATGCAGCCCCAGACAAGCAGTGCTGTGCAAACTGCACCACCCCAGGAAACTGTGCCGTTCACACACATCCCTCTGAGGCTTAATTCTTCTTCTTCCACCTTTCTCTGGGGCAGAAGGTAATTTGCACTGTCTCATCTCAACAGTTTACCACAGTCAGGGCTGGCTCGGCTACCGAGGAACAAAGGCAGTTCTTCTGCTGAGCAAGGATCTCCCTGCCTCCCCTCCAAGGCAGGACAGATGTGCCTGCTTCCCTTTCCTCCTGTCCCTGGGCAGCACCCACATCAGAGCCTGCTCCTGACAAGTGTTCATCCCAGCTTGCATTGGTCTCTGCTATTTGCGAGCCCCATGCCTTTCACAGGCATTAAGGACTTCACAAGTGCCCTGGGAGATGGGCAAGGTGCTTGTCCCAGCCTCACACAACAGAGAAACTCTTTGCAGCCGTTCTCAGATGAGATATCAAGCCAGCAGTGCAGTGCCAAAGGAAAAGGGGAAGCTCTATGCAGGCAGCAGGGCTCAAGGGTGATGGAGTGCATAATTCCTGCTAGCATGCAGGAGAACCCAACCTTATCCACCCAGGGCAGGGGCAGACTTTACCCCTAGCCCTGCTCCCCTTTGCTCAGGCTCCTTCTTTGCACAGTCTCAACATACTGCTGTGTCCTTGCCCAAACTTTCCCCCACCTTGCTCCTACCCCAGACTTACTCCATTTCCTCTCCTTTTGAGAATGGCTGTAATCCTTCACATATTCCTCATTAGTGAGATTTATGAGTACAATTCCATTTTATTTTGATGGTTAATACTAGCACTAAATGCTGCTGTCATGTCTACATAATTAATAATGGGACTAATAATGCCAAACCAATCTAAGAGTCACTTTATTGGTCTTCAACGTCATTAGTTAGAGCTGACATAACCAATTCAAGTTGTCCATACTGAATCACCATTACCACTTCTCCTATAAAAAAACCCACAGATTTGGGGTTGTACTGCAGCCCAGATTTTCAATCCAGCAAGAAGTGTTATAGAGGGTCATCTGAGGGTGATCCCCTTTTCACCTAATTAATATTTTACAGAGCTGCAGCAATACAGTGAGCAGCAGGAAAGCAAGACAACATGGAGCAATGTAAAGCATTTCACTGAGATGAGCTCCTAGGGACCAAAGACACAACTTGCACGTCCCCCGTGACTGCTGATGCTACTTGCACTCAGCCCATTCTGCATTTTCCCACCTGCCACAGCATTGTGTGGCCTATCATACACATGAATAAGGAAAAATAATCTTTGATGCAATGTCACTGTCTGCCTTAGTGTGCAAACACCTGTAGAGCTCCTGCTGTCTGCAGCAGAGAGGCTGGTGTTCACATTCTTTAAAACAGGGTCTGGCTGGACACTATAAAAGACGACCAGCCACCATGAACCACCCAGGCCTATGTAGGCTACTTTTTCATGATTAAGTAATCACGAGATCTCTTAAAAACCTGTTTTGGAAAGATTTCTGCTTTATGGCCAGCCCGGTTGTTAATCCTGTAGATTGCACTCACACTACCTTCAAAATTTATTCTGCAGTCAGGGCAGCAAGTTACTCTCTATTCATCTGAAGGTCGAAATTGCTGCCTCAAAGCACTACAGATTTAAGAAGTGAAAAATCCTTCAAAGCAACTCACTCACTACTGTGAGTACTGGAAACACTTTGGTTTCCATTCAGGTAATCACACACTCTTTTCATGTGCTATTCCCACTTAGCTTCACCTTCCACTTCTCACAAATTATCTGAAGCTGTTTGATTTGAGCCAAGACTTGGGTAGAATTTAGGAAAGTTCAATAATAAGAGTTTAATATTGCTAAGTTAATACAAACTGTTTACTTCTCCCTCCTTTTCCAATCACAGTCCTAGAGGTTAAAGTACAGCAGCTATTAAGTGTTTTCCAAAGCAAACTACGCATGTTTCAAATTGGTCTCAATTTAGCAGTTTCATTTTTGTGTTAAATGATAAGGAACAGCATTAGCACAAGGGTCATTTACCTGAGTCAGCAGCACGCAGCGGCTGCCTCTTGCTCAACAAGATTGAGAACAGCTTCCTGCTCTACTTCAGCCCCGGCAATCCTCCTCTCCTTCAAGCTCCTGCTTTAATGCAAACCCTGACAGCAGGGACATCCTATGCCCCACGGAAGAGGCTGCTCCCTAACCAACAGTATTATTAGGTATTTCTGAGCACTGGAGCATCCCAGGTGATTTCAAATAGGAAAGCAGCCAATGCTATTGTCCTTGATTTTTATAAAACATAGATGTGGTGCACCTGCCACAAACACAAAGGGGAGGTAGGTTGTCAGCATGAAGATCCTAACAAGTAAGAGATGCAGAAACACAGCCTTGTTTGCCTGAGCTGGGCCACCCAAGTCACAGCTGACAGATTTAAGCATACCTAAACTTCTGGCCTGTTTTTTAGCAGGCAGCCCTAGGCAAAACTGAAGGCACCATTCTCCAGAGGTAGTGCGTGGAAGTTTGTTCCCAAAGCCAACAGGTCAACCCATGCATCACTGACCATTGCAGTACGGCTCTCAGTAATCACACGCAACACATGGGTCTGCTGTGGCATAGAGGGGCACCATAAAGACACCATGCCCTTGTTCAGCACTGAGCAAATGCCTCCAAAATAAGGGGATACATCCTACTCTAAGCACTGCTTCACCGGTAAGCCCTTGCCTGAGCTGTCCTTCTTTACCACAATATATTTTGTTTGTTGCACAAGTCAAGTTTCTGCTAGGCTTAGTGAGGCTAGAGACAGCACAAAACATCTCACTTGCTGCAGTTATTAATCACACCATGCAGCACTGCTGTTAGGCTTCATGTAATGAAGTCTTCAACTGCTTTAACACCAATCTATGGCACTGACCCCCTCCGCAAGTTTCTGCTGACACCCTGCCATTTAACTCCCTTCCTTAGATATTTTCTAGCTGTTTCAAAGACCGTGAAAAGCTTCTGAGAAGACAACCACTTGGTGTCTTGCAACTGCTGCATTTCAAGCAAATTAGTTTGGGCTTTTGGCTTTATTACAAAATAAAACACATGACAATAAATCAAGGCAAGATAGAAAGAGGATAATGTTGGAGGTTTGCCACCTGTGCGCAGCATCTTACCAGCTTGACTACAGCCACGGAAATGAAAGTTGGGGATTTCAAAATCTTAAGCAATGGAAGAGCACAGGCCTGGCAGAGCAAATTAAGGATGCACACAGTTCCTTCCAATCACTCACGCTAAGCTTATGCTTATTTCAAGGGAATGTGGTCTCAGAATTAAAATTACCAAAAAAAAACCCGAAAAAGGCTCAGATAGCTTTAAAAATCTTCCCAATTTTAAAAGCATCAGGTGCAGATTTAGCTTTTTGTTTACTTTCCTGGGGCAGGAAAACACATCTGTTTAAAAATATCTATGGATGAATAAAGGGCTGTAATTACTGTAGGGATAACAAAAACCATACCTGTCACATACATAAATTTCAGTGCCTGACAGCGGCTATGGTATTTTCACTGTAACAATAACAATGCTGAGAGCAGGGAACAGACAGTGGCCATTTATCATGGGAAAACATTAAATATGCCAGGGAAAAATATGAACTTATCTGACTTGCACATTTTCTTTCCCAGGTCCTTTCCTGCAATTACCTTCATTTCTTTCACTTGTTTGATAGTAGTTCACAAGATTTTCCAGCACCTGCACTGCCTTTCTGGCCTCTGAAGGTTGCCGTGCGATCACAACAGCACCACTAAATAGTCTTTGTCAAGTCTCAAAGAGCCACAGCCCTGGAAAAGCAGAGTAAAATGATATTTGGGGACTGACACATCTCCTAGGCGTCCCTAGGACTAGCAGAGACCCAAGTGTATGCTGCAGCCAAGCCCAGGAACATGTAGGGAGACATGTTTCCACTGGAAGGGGAAACAGAGACACCAATGTAAAATTGTTATAGCAAATCTCTGGGTCTTGTTTTGTGAAAGTTTGAACATGGCATGTCAAGATACCGCTGGTTTAATTTCAGCTCCACCACTCTATGCTTTCAGGTACCATTTCTCAGCACTCCCATGCTACAGCTTCTTTGAAATGTTGTTCTGGTTTGGTAAAGAAATCTGAAAAGATGACAACTCTGATCCTATGCCAAATGCAGGCTGGCAGACAGCTGCAGAAGGAAGCAAGTTCAGAGAAACATGGAGTTTTTCAGTAGTATAAAGTATCACAAGTGGTACAGAAGTATCTGAATTTGAAGGGACTGATCCTGTAATGATGGTTTCTTGGTGGAGGATGATCTCTACCCCTTCACAGAGGCAAAGGGTATACAAACACATGGGTACAAAATTCTGCTTTCACTTGAATCCCTGAGGCTCATACGTGAAGGACTAGAAACAAACAGTACTGAGAGAGATCACTCTGTAAGAAGCCACAAACAGGGTCAAGTTACACACACAGATTTGAAGACAGGATGGCTGGAGAACCATCGGTGGAATGAAACTAGAAGCTGCCCTGTGCCAGTGTGAATGCAGCCTGAGGGTGTCAGGCAGAAGAGGCACTAACCACTCAGGAGTCTGACTCTGAGATGTGGGACTCAGCCCAAACCCTGGTGAAATACGGCCCTTCTCACAAACCGCGTGTGGTGCGGTGGGTAGTGCCGATGGAGGCGGGGGATGCAGCAGCTCATAAAAACTAGGAAGAGATTTCCTCTGCAGCAGCCCAAAAACATACTGACAAAGCGGTGTATTGCAGTGGGATGAGGTGGGCACAGTTTGCTCTCCCACCTCCCAAACTGTATCTGTTCTACAGGCAAACAGACTACCACTGCACCTCACACACGGGCTTGGAGCTCGCTGCCTTGCACGGGATTTACACTGACAAATGTTGTTATTATTTTGCAGATCAGAAAGCTGAAGAGAAACAAACCCTACCCTATTCTCCAGTAGTGTCAGGCATGACTGTGAATAATCACCTTCTCAAAGCCTACTCCCAAGCATTACAAGTTGAAATAGCTCTTGCTGCCTTGCTGTAAGCAAGAAACAGAGGCCAGAGGCAGACGCCTGCAAACAGCAGATGGCTCACGCTGTAAGGACCTCTCTCCGGCCAGATCATGGAGAGACAGAGCTGCAAACTGGCCCCAAAACACCTACCCTTTTATTGGCAGGGAATTCCATGGCTTACCAGTAGGAGAGGTTGTCCAGGTTTCAACTGGAATAGAGTTAATTTTCTTCTTAGTAGCTGGTGCAAGTGCTGTGTTTTGGATTTGGTGTGAGAACAATGTTGATAACACACTGATGGTTTTGGTTGTTGCTGGGTAATGCATATCCCAAGTAAAGGACTTCTGTTTCTCAGGTCCTGCCAGCGAGAGGGCTTGAGGGGCATGGGAAATTGGGAGGGGACACAGCCAGGACAGCTGACCCAAACTAGCCAAAGGGATATTCCATTCCATAGAATGTCATGCTGCGTATATAAATGGGAGGAAGAAAAAGGAAGGGGGGGGGACATTTGGCATTATGGCATTTGTCTTCCCAAGCAACCGTTACATGTGCTGGAGCTCTGCTTTCCTGGAGATGGCTGAACACCTGCCTGCCCATAGAAGTGCTGAACGAATTCCTTCCTTTGTTTTACTCACACACACAGCTTTTGCTTTACCTATTAAACTGCCTTTATCTCAACCCACGAGTTTTATAATTTTTACTCTCGTGATCCTCTCCCCCATCCCACTGTGGGGGGAGTGAGCGAGCGACTGGGTGGTGCTTGGTTGCCAGCCAGGGTTAAACCATGACAGAGGTGAATGCCATCACTTCTGGACCTGTGTGAGGTGACGAGCCATGCCACATGGTGCCAAGCCAACCCCTTAAAATCAGCAGGACTTCTGCTTCATCCCCATTTTTAGCCGAGTGGTTAAGAACACATTCCACCATCAAGATGTTCAGTGCTCCTAAATCTCACCACCTTCTTAATGCTCTCAAGATACACCATTTGGAAATGAAGTCATGGGCTTATTACAGCTGTTCAGAGACTCAGCTCTCCTGGTCAGGTACTAAGGGAATTGAAACAAAATACTCTGAAAAGATGCAAAGCAAAGCAATACACAGCAGTCCTTCTGGTACAAGAAGCTGAGTTACCTCACCAGCATCTCGGACAGTTCAGGAACAGAAGGAACGTATTTCTGGACCAAATTTCCCTCTTCTATTTACTTGTGTCTACCCCAGGTAAAACCCAAACCTCAGTGTGATTTCCACTTGCTCTCTGCCATCAATCTGCCTTTGCTTCCTCACTGAAGTCATGCATCAGCAGGATGGTTAAGGAAGGACATTTCCACACCATGCCCTGTCAGTACAGATTATTTCACTCCCTTAAGCCCCTTAGGGGTGTAATTTGCAGGAAGCCCAAATAAAGCTGATGTCTAAACCCGTAGGCTTGCGGAGGTAGGTATTACTGAAGCCTGTTGCCAACAGTAGTGAAGTTTAGCATATTCTCCGCAGACATTTATGTTCAGTCCTGTAATCACTACAGATATATCCAGGTGAAGTTGAAGCTCTTGTTGAAAAAATAATCACCACACAGCAGTTCCAAGCAAACAACTTCTCCCTAAAGAACTTCATTACAGTAAAAGCTCCCTAGATTTTATCAGGACTAGGTTTTAGCTCTGTGGCTTCCTCTGTGTTCCGAAAGAACCATTCACATTTCCATGCTGTTTCACAGGCTTGCATTTTCCCAAAACATGCCAACTTGGGCTGCTTGCGAGGGGCTGGCAGCCCAATACCAGCACTTGGTATCTGAACTTCAGGATGGAAGGAAGAGGCAAAGAGTGGGAACGGGAATGAGGAGGTGGACAAGTAGAGAGAAGAAGAACAGAAATAAAGGTTTCTGATTAAATATAGGCTTTTCCAAAGGACTGGCAGGTTCTAAGAAAACTTTTGATAGAAGCAGCTCCATTTTCACAGGCATCCATGGGAGCTTTGCCACTGCCTAGCTCTGCTGTGTTTCTCCAAGGTTTCCAACTCCACAACGTAGACAACGCTCAGAAACAAACTGGTTTGGGGGTCTGTCAGGGCAATATCAACAGGGATGAGAGAGAAGGGATGCAGTCTGCTGTCTCATGAATCAGGCTGTGCAGGGAGTCTGGATCAGATTGGTGCTGGAAGCTGAACAAGAAGGGTGTGCAGTTGTGTTTTCACTCTGTATGCTACAAGCACATGCCATGGTGGCCAAACTAATTGTGGGGCTAAACAGCCTGCTCAGCCCTGTCTTGACACTTGCAGGTTCATTCCTGGCCTAGAAGCACAGGAATCCGTGGAGCCACAGAAGCTGCAAGCCCCAACAACCTCAAAGTGGACTTGATGTGAATGTTCTCAGCCTCTTACTGCCTCCCGCTGAGGAGCTCGAACGAAGATGACAAGAATAGCACCAAGTTCAGCTGAAGTCCTACAGAAATGCCAGACAGCAATCAGCTCTCCTGGAAACACATTTCAGTATTTTCATGAGGAATACTGTGAAATTCCAACTTCTTGGGAAAAATTTTAAGTTTAGATATGTTCTGATTCAGAATTCATTCCTGAATCATCGTGAATCAATCAGATTCACTTAGAACCATTCTGATTCACAATGCAAATAACCTTATCTCCAAGCAATTCCTAAATCTCACTTATTTCCTTCACAAATATCCACAGCAGTGACTGCTGCAGAAGAACAGACAGTGCCACATCCATTACAAGAGAATCTGCAGAACTCCCTTGGTCCTGAAGGTGGAGAAAGCTCTAAACTTTTGAAAGAAAGAAGAAAGCCTATGGCAGTTGAGACTCATTATCACCAACAAGCAGCCCCAAACAGCATATTTCAAGGTTTCTGGCTGACTCAGCTGTCAAAACCTGCCATCCTCATCAATGCTTGTAAGAGCATTTACACATAGTGGGGCTTCATCCAAGTCAATGGTCCAGCTCTTGGTAATTAAATAGAACCACCCGTGATGTAAAAAACACCAGTATCATCTTATTTAAGGGAAAGTGTGCTGGGTGAGTCAGACCTATACATGGAAATACTGTTTCCAAAAATTTCATCCACTGGAAATTATTCTAGAAAAGGATGGGGAGGAGAGAGGGATAAGTGAAGAGGGACAAAGAAATATTCATGAGTTTGGATTGAATCCAAAAATTAATTTAACAACTAGGACATTCTAAAGAAGAAAAGGCAAAAAGAATTGTATTCAAAATTGCCATTTTCTTCTTTACAGGGTTTGGAAAACAAACGCAGCATAATCATTTACCTGAGGGTGGGGGTTTTTCTCCTGCTTTTTTAGATGAGATATTTTGAGCTCCCAGGTGGCCCAAAGTCTTATTTAAACAGTTTGAGACCTACAAAACTCACCTATCACTGAAAGAGGAGGACATTCTTGTATCTCTCCATTTCACAAGCTGCTAACAAAAGCCAGGAAATAAGAGAGGGCTCCTGTTCTCTCATGGCTGGAACAGCAGAGCCAGCTGCCAAGGGAGCTTGCTTTGCCTCGGACACGACACCTCCATTTGCTGTACCCCTCTTTGAAATAGATATACAGCACAGAGGGGCCTATCCAAGCCATGTTTATTAAACACCAGTCGTCAAAGAATTTAAAATAACAGTTATTCTCAGCTGAAAATTAATCTGTAGGTTGCAGGGAATGGCTGTGTTGTTACTGGCTGCAATCTCTGATACAGCTGATGGACGGAGCCCTGGAAGGCACCATCAGAAATCTGTGAGCCCAACACCCACCACATTGCACCACGGCATGACAGCCCCACACCTCCTTCCTCTGCTACCAGTAAAGCATTAACTCCTAGTGAAACAACAAACCCATCAAGTAATCACGACAAAAAGCATTCATGACCTTGCCTTTTCTCATGCCAAGACGTTCTTAATGCATACAACCACTGCAAGGGATCGACACTGCTACAAGCACAAGCAAGAAAACCCCAGTCAAGTGACTATCACTCCGTTATTCCAGAACTTCTGACAGCATCCCATTATGTCAGATTGCATTGGGTAAGGTCATATAATCCATCATAACCTGATTTAATGAGGCAATTAAAACCAAATACATTTCATAGACAAACTGCTTGCTATATAGTCTTTCCCTGATTCCACTTGGCTTCACATTTTCTTAGGGATGAAGAGTCCAAGACAAACTAAAAGGAGTAAAGGAGTAGTTTATTTAACTTCCTTTCAAGTATATAAAGCACAAAAGCGATATGTTCCTTCAAACAACAGATAAGTAGCTATGTACCTGGGGGAGGGTGATAGCAGAAAGGTTTCCTTGTGACTGAAAACATTAAAAAACCCACACAACTAAAGGCATTTTGACCCCCCTCCCCTTTTTTTAAAAAAGTAAAATAAGAGGAGGGTGACAGCTAGGCTTTGCAGAAGGATCAAAATAAAACAACAAATTCCGACAGCACCACTGTGGACTGGTACTGCAAACCCACACAGTTCTCCATCACTGCAGTGGGACTACCCCAACCTGAAGCAATGGCACATTTGGAAATGCAGGGCTTTGGTGTTTTTTTTTTCAGTAAGGACAGCGCAGGAAGCTCTCCTCAGTTCACAGGTTCCTCCTGCACCTGTACAGGAGACAAAGCTCCAGGCTAGAAGCAGTTTGGCTACTTGGATACAGAGAGCCTTTCCTCCTCACGTAACACCCCTATGTGTTGGTACATCAGCAGGCAATCTATTTTTCCTGTAAAGCACGGATTATTAGTCAGCACAAGAGACAAGGTATCAGGCTGACCACCTGAGATTCATTGTACTTTTTTTTTTCTCTCTCTCTCTCTTTTTTTTAAAATAATATTAATTTAAAAAAGCATGCTGGATCTGGCTCCTTTACCTTACTAATATTTGGTACACTCAAGCAAAGCACTCCTCGCTGCCCGGGCCGCTTGGAGAAGCACAAGCAGCAGCGCAACTACTCAGCTTGTCCAAAGCACCAGAAGTTATGTTTCAGGCAATTTCTAGGATAAGATTTAATTTGTCATTGAGGAACATGCAGCCCCCAGGTTTATCTGTCACTTCAGTGGGGCACACCAGCAGAGGAGCACTCAGGGGGCACGTGTACCTCTGGCAGCTTCATCACCCATTTCTGCATTGCCACGTAATCACTGGTGAAAGCTGCTGGCTCTCTCAGCCTGATTTTCCTAGGTCATTTACCGATATCAGAGGTGATACTAATGCACTGCTCTTGCTGGTAAAAACTTGAGAGTAAATTCAGAGAGATCCCCAGCTCCTTCCTCATCCTCAGCAGCTTGAAAGGAGCAAACCTGGCACTTCCAGCAGGCAGAGCAACACAGATACAGACTCCAGAGAGACTCCAGGACACACACAGCATTCATACCTACGCAACACGGGCACCACAAGTTCACACAACAGGGTCTATACAGAGCCATAAATAATACCCACTCTCCGAAATATGAATCGGAAAATTCTGTGCTTATACAGACTGGGAACAAACTCTTTTGCTTTTTTATAGCAGAGGCATCTTCTAACATTTGCTACTAGCACTGGTCATTTTTCTTTCCGAATCCAAGCCCACCAGGACACTGGCCAAGACCAGGTTTAACACAAGGGACTGCTTTGGCCAAAAATGCCCAGGGAGGCACACACTGCTTCAATGCAAATGAAGGACACTTTTAGTGGGGGGAGCTGCAGCCTTGCACAGAACTCTATACATTTATATGGCTGTCTATGAATTAGGATGGGGCAGTTGCACATGCAGTGCACGGGGACCATTAGCAGAACAAACCTGGGAAGAAATGCATTCATGTTTCCTAGCAGAGAGCTACTGCATTTATTTTGCCCAAGAAAAAGAAAAGTACAGAATTTCAAATAAGCAAGAATTCCCGAGTCCTCAAATATCTTCACAGCTATTGAATTGGGTGACCTGAAAACCAACGCTCACTCAATAGAGAAATGGGATTTTTATAAATATGTGTATCAGCAAATGAATATTTAATGTTTTCTGTATATATCAGTGTTCAGGGCTTGCAGTATTTAAGCAACAAGACTTGTCAGAAAACGTAGTAGCCATGAGATAATGACATCTTTAGGGTATTTTGATGCACAAAGGGCAGACAAGTGCTTGTATTATCTCAAGATAGTGATTATGTCAAGATTATATCATCATATAGAAACAGGTTATTGGCGGGGGGGGGGGGGGAATATCCCTACATTACAACCACTCCATAGCTTTCTTGTCTCAAAAGACTAGTATGTTCTTTTATTACCAAAAATAATAATTACACCACTGTACTAGCAATGTTATCATTACCGACACAGTATTTTCATTAGAAGCTGCTTTCTGCAGTTAAATACACTATTTAACATACAAGAAATTCTCAGCCTAAAACAGATTTTCTAGTGTTTGCCCCCAAATTTAAAGCCCATTATATTTCTAGTCAGAAGGAAGCCATTTCAGAAGTGTTCCTTTCAGTCCTTTCTGATATTTCTGAATAAAAATAAATGTCCCCTGTCAGCAAAATGCTAACATATGAGCTTTAGGAAGAATTCAGCCACGCTTAAGTACTTTGATGAATCAGGACCTAAGACATTTTCTAGATACCATAAGCCTAATTCTGCCCTCCTTTTATGCTGGTGTCAATCTAGACTAACCTCATCCCCTTCAACACAGCTAAATCCAGACTGACATCAGCACAGTCAGACCCAGCCTCCCGCTCTTTTCAAGGCTTTTTCACTGCAAAACCCAAATAAAATTTGTTGCTAGGGCAAACGTCTCCCTTGAAACTCCTGGTTGTGGCAAAGTCCTACCTCGCAGGTCCGAGGCTTGGCCAGGGCTGCATGTGGGAAAACATCAGAAAACATCACCCATGTGCAGGTTTGCCAGTACTGTGGACTATTGGAAAATATTTCACTTTTTAGAACTGCCACCAAGCTGAGCCATGGGGGAGGCTTATTTTTATGCAAGGGAAACGCACCAATGCCAGCACTGATGTCAAAGGTTTGTCAAGCCTCTTTTCACAGTGGATCTAGAGGGAAAGGGTTTACACACAGAATGGCGATATACCCTCTGCACCTCCTTTTGCTAGCTTAGGTCTTTGCAGGCACATGATCAGTGGTCCCACGCCAGAGAGCAATGTAATCACCACCACTGCTATGCCTCGAGCAGTGGGGACAACTGTTAAGAGGAACAGGGCTGTGATTTTCAGGAGTATTTCTCCCTGCCCTTATAAATGACTTACTGGTTATTTGACCAGCAAATTGGTACTTCCCATCCCTTTCAGGGTGATTTTCACCAAGCCTCTGACGAGTCATAAGTCACACCCTGAGCAGTGGAGGAAAGATTTATGGGAGCTGTGTAGGAAAAAGCAAACAAACAAACCGTTTACAGCTTCCTATAGCAGCATAACAGATTGCAAGCAGCAAAAGAGAACAGCCAGAGTGCCACCCCTGAGACGGTTTGGAGACCGCAGTATTGTTTTTCAAAAGCAAGAGACTGGGACTAGTCATCCTAGAAGACGAGACTATAATCTCAATGGGTTTCTACCCAAATAAATAAAGCTAATACAAAGGACGGGGACCAGGCAGAATCCAGGAAATTTTGCAGATGGACAAAACAACTTACAGCAGTTCCCAACTTACCCAACAACTTACTTGTCCCACTCAGTTCTGCCCTGTTTCTTTACCTTTGATTCAGGACCAATTCCCCAAAGCATCTTGTGCAGAGGATTAAAAAAATACCCTGCCAAAACAACCAGCAGGAACCACAGCAATGCATTTTTTCTGTAAGAAAGCACCACAAAAAAATAATCGATGTTATTGCAGAAGAATGTTCTCTCTCTTAAAGCTATTTTGTATGGGGAAGGCATCAGATGACCTGGTTTCTCAAAAAAAAAAAAAAAAAAAAAAAAAAAAAAAAAAAAAAAGCCAAAAAAACCGATCTTCCTATTCCCTCCCATCTGCAGTTTGTTCAGTGCTAGAGTTGAGCAAAGTTGGGAGCTAATCCTGCAAGACACTGAGCAGTTCCTGCGACACACCAAGCATTCCATGTCAAGACCTCACACCCCTAATTAATGATTTATTAGGATGGTAAGGTGTTCTACCCTCTCAGTGAAGTGAAGAGTGTCCAGCTGAGATTCAGCTGAACAACTGATATGCTCAACTTGCTGGAAAAACATGCCTTGTGTGGAGTGAGCTTAGATCATAATTTAGCAAGGCACCGCTGTGCCAGGACATGGGGAACCTGATCTGCTGGCAGACAGGTTGGCCCCAAGCAGCTCCGGGGCTGCCAGCTACCGCTGCTCTGTGCTCAGAAAACCATGTGCAAATGCTGTCACTGCCCGAACCCTGTCCCTGACCACTCCAGCCAGACTGCACATAAAAACCACATAGAAAAACAGAACTGAGTGCAAGAATATTAAAACTATAAACTGCAAGATGAGAGCCTTACGAAGTGCACATTTAAGAGTGTTTTTACTACCTTAATTCAGTCTCTGAGTGCATAAATATGAAAGTGCACATTTTTAATTATGTACTATTTTTAACTGAGGGTCTCCTTTTCAGTGGTTTATTAGTGATAACCGAACAGGCAGCCCTTTCATACACTGATGAAACTACAGAGCCAGGGACCTCTCAGCACCCAACTCACCTCACCCCAACCAAAGCCTGCTCTAAATTCAGGGTCCCATGTTCCCCATGGCCATGCCTTCTCTATAGCATTAATCACTGCAACATCAAAGTGCTTCACAACTATTAAGGACCTGAACTTCACTATCCTCCTCAGAAGTGAGGAGTGAGTTTCTGCTCTCCAACAGGGTCCCAACTGCACACAGCCACAAACAGCCAGAGGAGATCCTACTGTTTCAAAATCCCATTTCAACATTTGAGGAAAGAAATAAAGTTTAACTTGGCCCTTGTTCTGGCCAGCAGCTTACAAATCAGCAAAGGGCTGCCACATGGGAAACGGAGCAAGTTCAGAGATCCTGTGCTTAGGCAACACAGAGACCATATAGTCTAAGAAATCTTGGCTCTGTCCGTGCAACTAAACAAGTTTTTCTTCTCTGATGAAATTTAGGCCAATGCGTTCTCCTTGCTTTCTTCCCCAAGAGGCACAAAACATTAATTCAGTCATTTCATTAATTCAAGACTTTACACATCAAAGTGAATTGCTCTGGGTTTGTTTCTGGATGGGACTGAAGATGCTGCAAACACCAGTCTGGTGGGAGAGGACATGTGAGATCTGGGGTGCAAGTCCAAACACCCATGTGGGCAAGGACTGCTTGAAGATGGCAAAAGCTGCTCAGGTGCAGGTGAGCACCTTGGGAATCCTGAGCAGGGGGGGACATTAAGGGAACTACCCTTTAAGAAGAGAGAAAATATAAGTTCATTTCATTCTCTTCTTTTTGTGGTTCACTTTTTCATTATAGTGTCATGCTACAGGCTGCTTGTCCCTTACCATACAGCTCTCGGGTCCTGTAGATGTCCACCACACTGTCTAGTTTCCTACCTCTGTGGAAACACTACAACAGTAAGTGCACACACTGCACCTCTTCACCTCCTCCCAAATCATGGCTCCCTGTGTTGCTGAGAGATCCCGTAGGAGGAAAAGTTCTACTGCTGCTGGGCTGGCCTAGTAGGGCAGGGGAGACTCAACAGACGAAAATATTAGGGGAAGACACAAAGGCAGATCTGGAAAGCAGTGAAATCCAAACACAGGAAACTAATTCATCATAGAAAGGATTTAAAATATATTAAAAAAAAAAAAAAAGTGTAACTCATTCATCTCACTTCTGTGATGATCATCACTCTCTTGATGGTCAAGAGGCTCCTTGTACACACTATACATCCTTGCCTGTGCTCTGCACCAAGTGCACTGCTCAGTGCTCAGATGGAACAGGAAAGGGCAAAAAAGACCTGGAAACAGGGCAGCTGCTCAGAGAGAAAACCCCCATTTGCTCCAGGAGACCCCTGAACTTACCATTTCCTTCTTGTCTGCATGAAGGAGAAACCACAGCCATGTTGCCTATATTGCAGGAAGGTCTCTGCTATCACTGGTGCAAGCCTGAACCAGTGGTTGCACAGCACTGAACCCACGTGCAGGCACAGAGCAGTGGCCCCACTCACAGGGAACAGGACTGCACAAGCTATTTTCAGCATCCCCAGGACTGTTTGCGCTCCAAAAAGCCCTCTTGGTTTCTGTACCTCTCCTTTCTCTGCTTTTCACTATTTGGGAAATGTAAAGCTTCTAGTGGTGGTGCAGGGCTCAACCTCCTTGCACAAAAAGCTCTCCAATAGCTAAAATACAGCTCCTGGAAACAAAACCAGCCTAAGAGCGTGTATTCAAATCAAGGCTGTATATTCAAATCCCCACTGCTGTCCTTCTGAATGATTACACACCCAACTGCTGCGCCTTCGTAGGGCAGGATTTTCTATCCTGCAAGAGTAACCGTGATTTCATAAACATACATTTGTCCCACCTAGGGACAAAACCCATTTGAATTCATCATTAGACCAACACCAAAGAATGGTGAGGAGAAAACGGAGGTCCCCCAGAACAGCCTCACAGATAGTGCGCTCACCTTGCCTGTGGAAAGCGAGTGTTAAGCCTGTGCCCTGACCAGCTTTAGTACTGTGAACTGAACCTGGATTTCACACACATAATACACAGTTCCTATGACAAGTTTTTGAGTGTTTCAGACTCCCACCATCTCACTTTGACTAGTAGTTTCACCTAGGATCTGAGACACACTTCCAAGCAGCTTTGCTCCCAGGTTTTATCACATCACCACTGTGCACTCTGCAATTCACCCTCATGAAATACAGTGAGGGGTAAAAATACAGCCAAAGAGAAATGGTGCAAAAATCCACTGGAAAGAAGAGCTGAAAGACAGAAAGCAAGCCTCAACCCCCTAAAATGATGCTATAGAAGAAAGCTGGCCATGAAACTGAGAATAAAAATAAGCTGCAAAGACTATGTTGAAATTATTCCATTCTTCCAGCTCCTTCCATTCTGCCAGCTTCTCACAGTGAACAAGAAGCCCTAGCCTGGAGAGCTGAACCGAGAGTTGAAACAAGACATTTCACATTGCAATTTTCAAAAAAACACAGGGGGAAAAAAAATTTAAAAAAATAATCAGGTTTGGGAGAAGTAATTAAGCATTTTCCATCAAACTTGACATTTGGCATCTGCTCAGGTGTCTGCTGAGACTTGCTTTGTTTCCAGTTAATACGTATGACATAATGTGATTTAGCCTTTAGCTAAATAACTCACAAGAGCCCAAATTCAGGGAGACAGGCAGGCAGGTTTAGGGGTGGGAGGGAGGAGATGGACAGCATCTTATTTACTTTGGTTTTAAAAGTGATGCAGGGTATCTGGTTGCATAGTATATGTGCCATACAGCTGAGTCTGGACTGGATTAGGCCCTGGCTAAATCACATGGCTACAAGTGAGCACAGCACTGATGAAATTATTCTGCATACAAGGCTCAGAAAGCCTTGCTATTACTGGGGATGTTTGTGCTTCTATAAGATGGCTGAAATGAAAGAATCAGACCCACAGCTGATTATAGACATCTATATTTAAGTGCACAGGCCTCTTTGCCATAGCAAGCCCAACCTTTCCCAGCTTCTAGCACTCAGCTTTGCAAACCCAAGGAAACGCAAATTGAGGATGCTTCCAGACCTGTGGCGGAAAGGAAGCAAGCTGGTCCTTTCCAAGGCTCCTAGGAAAGCACAAGTGTTGTCCCCCCTGTAACTCACAACCTTCTCTGTATTCTCAATTCAGCAGGTGGACCCAACCCTGCTGCATCAGCAGCGAGCACTGCCTGCTTGCTGGAATGGTCCCAAACCCCTCGAGCTACAGCCCAGCAGGTGCTTCTTGCAAAGGTCATGGCTTTTCAGAGGGAGACGAAAGCATGTTTCTGGGTGCAAAAGCAGTGATACAGTCATGTTATTACCTCATGAGGTACCCAGATGAAGAATAACTACCAGTCAAGACAACTGTAATGAAGGCTCTCGGCATAAGGAACAAAGGTGGGCCCTTGGAAGTCGCCTTCCTCAGTGATTCACAGGAGACGTGTCTAGAGCGGAGCCTGGTGCTCCAGACTTACTGAGCCGAGGTGTAAATTGGCTGCCAGTCCCTGAACTCCTGATTTGTGCAACGGAGATGCAGGACCATGCAGCCCTCTACAACCTCTGCCACACTCACAGCTCCTGCTTCATTCACGGTATCTGCTGCCTGTGCCCTGCCCGGGCTGCCAGCTTTGCAGGCAGCTGTTCCTCATCAGCCACATGCTCGCAGCAGGGAGGTAATGAGGCATCCCACATCCCCCTTTCTGGGCAGCCGACCGACACATGGGGTGCACATCCCCCAGCACAGAGACAGCTAATTAAAGCAGTTTTCCTTAATCTTTGCCTCCCTCCCTGCTCATGCCAACAAATTGCGCCATCCATATTTATGACTCCAGTTTTTCACAAACACCAGGGCTTCAGGAATGGCACAAAAGCATTTTTTTCTGTGGCCTATGACTACATGAAAGAGGCCAGGCACAGACCCAAGGTAGATCTAAGGCACAAGTGCCTTAAAAAAGATGCATCTCACAACAACAGTATTCACCAGTGACTGAGATGTGAAGGAGAAAGGAAAAAACCAGGATAGAAGGGAGAAGTGCAAGATTTGCTCTGAGGTGCTTGCTGCAGGCTAACTGACACCGTCTGCCCCGAGCCCTCCTGAAAGAGCCTTTCATCTGGGTTTCTGTTAAATGCATGATTCTATTTACATACATCCAACTAATTCAATCAAAACTGAACTCTAAATTGGTCCTCAAGGGAATCCTGGAAAATACTTTTTATCTTCACGAAGAAATGAACATCAGAAGGAAAACTGGGTTGGAGAACTGTCTCCCAGCACTCAGCAATACTATACAAATTGCACGCAGCAAAACCCACCTTGGCTTCATGCAGGGACACAGCTCAGCAGGCAAATCACTGAGCACCAGCGACGGAAGGACAAGGACTGTGACTTCATGGAGATCCACTGAGGTGACAAGCAGTAATGGCCATCTTCATTACTAGTGAGCTCCTTCTCCAGAGCGGCCTAGGCAAAGCCTCTCCTCTCCTAGCTTTCAAGATAACTTTCTGTGTCTTGCCTGGCAGAGAGCTTCAAGAAAAAGGATTTGAAAGGCCACAGAAGTACTGAAAAAGGAGACCAACCAGTGAGTTAAATCCCACCTCTTTCCTTCACTAGGTTTTGCTCTTCCTAAGTAGTGCTAAGCTCCCTCCAGCTCTTCCCAAAGCCAAAGTGCAGAGGGTGGTATTTTCCCTTCATCCGCAGCACACTAAGTTACACAAGAACCACCCTCCCTTGACTGCTCTTTTTTCTTCCTTTTAACACTGAACTAAACTTCAGCATGCAAGAACGTTACTGGGCTGGCAATGGGGAAAGATAAATTTTACCCTACGGCACATGTGGCGGAGGCAGCAGTAAGACAAACCCTTGGTGCCTCACCTGCCATGGCCAATGCTGCTCTCCAGCACCAAAACCATGCTCTTGCTCAGTCCTTTGCCTCTCCTATCAATATGTCCAGTTATCACATACGGATTTGTCCATAAGAGAACAAACGGAGACCACTGTGTCATTTCCCACAAACCATCCAACAGCCATGTTATGGCAAGGACCTTTTTCTGCAAATAAGCTAGTGATCTAGACTGAAGAGGCATCAATTAGCAACAAATCCCTTGAAACAGTGATTATGGTATTCAATTATATTTATATGTTATATAGAACATTGCCAATTCATGATGCAGATTTCCTGTCCTTATATAGTTATCTCCTTGGCATTTCAGTTTGCCTTCACAAAGGACAACCTCTGGGTCACAGGATAATTTTTAGAGCAAATTTATATAGCAACAGCAGCGTTTCCAACGAAAAGAATACAGGGGTACTAATGCTAGAAAGACTCAGTTAAAAAGAGGCTGCTATGCTAAGCAGTGTTGTATTTGGGCCAGCTGGAAAACACAACAGAAAGAAAAGTTCTTAACAGAAAGACAATACTGGATGAATAGAATTCACACGGGGAAAAACACATCTGCTTTTTTTCAGACAGGCTGAGTATAGTTTTTTCTCTCTAAGGTGCTGATGAAAACTGCTACTGACTGACATAAATTCTCCCTTTTTCCCAGTTCCTTAGTTGGTGGCTGTTCTTAGGAGAAGGACTTGACATCCAAACAGCAGCTTTGCACTAACCTTAATCCTTTACTGGGTAATTCAGCAAATCTCCAGCACTTTGAGATTAACTGAATTTCACCACTGCCACTGACTGCCAGTGGGAGGGAAGCGTGGCTGTGACCACTGCCAGGAGGCCAGCTGAGGCGGGAAGGGTCATCGCTGTTCAGTGGCAAAAGTAAAAAAATAAAAATAGTAATGCAAGAAATCCTAAACTCAGTCACCAATTAAAAAAAAATATATTAAAAAAAGCCTCATGCTTTATAGTAGCCAACAAAGGTGATGTAGCATCAGCCACACTGACTGACTAAGGCTCCATCTAGCCTGACATGCTGCCTTCAGCAGTGGGCACAAGAGGACATCCAGAGAAGACCAAGAACAGGGCAGGCCTATATGACTCCCCCAAGGAGTCTCCCAGACTTCAAGTATCTTCTTATCTGGGTTCTTCTGATCATGATCTTGAGCAGCACATCTCACTACCAGGCACTTCTCCTAGGTGTATGGAGAGGAGGTCTGTGGAGGTCTGTGTAAACCTCCTGCATTTACAACATCCTTTGGAAAGGAATTCTACAAGTTTGCTGTGAACCACCTCTTTTTGTTTGGTAAATTTGGCCCATTACCGTCATCAAGCACATAAGGGTTGAGGTGGGGTATCCTTAAGCAAGAGTGGTTATGAAACAGTAGTCACGAGTCAAGTCAAATTCACAATACTGAAATTCTGAAGGAAAGAACAACAGCATTTAATGAAGTATGACTGTTTTACCATTACCATTGAACTGTTATTACATTTCTTTGAAAGTTAAGACTGACACAAAGCAGCTGACTGCTGCGGAAAAAAAGTATCTTAGATAGAGTTTTGGGACTGAAACCTTATAATGCACAATTTCTGGTCATTAGCTAAATGGAAGTACACCGAACTCCTTAATCACTAAGAGTAAGTGCAATAAAGACAACAAATTGCAACAGATCTTGTCAGTTGGATCCAAACAAAATACAATAAACCAAACCCAGTACGTCTGCAGTGGCAACTGCTATGGGGAGCTAAACAAATAATATTAGAATGGCAAAAGGCTTGGAGCCACAGGCCACATCAAGAACTTCCACTTGCTTTAACAGGCATATAAATTAACTATTTAAAACAACACCCCTACACTCTCACAACTTCCTTACATCATCTCTGCCCTAATCTTACCCACATATTTGCTATCAAGTGCTCCAGATAGAGCAACCACACTGCTTACTCCTGTTCACAGGTACCTAGATGTTCTTGGTACAGTTTGCACCAATGAACATTCAAGCCAAGTTTTAACTTTCTCCTCTACTACCTTGGGATTCAAAGGGAAAACAGAACTTAGCAGGATCACGGCAAGCATAAAGCACTTCACTGCTGCAGCCAAAGCTGAAACATCCGCCCCCAAAATCTCACTTTCTCAGAACAGTAGCTTTTCAAATCAGTAAAAAGAAATGATGGTGTTCCCTTTCTTTTTCAGGACTGTATCAGCTACTGAAGAGGAATATGAGGCACATGTACAGGCCCACCACAGCGAACAAGGTTAATGGAAGTCTTTAGCAGCAGCAGACTGCTAGGCGTTGAGCACATCAACCTCTCCAGACGGGAAGTACCACCAGAGTACCTCAATGCACTTCACTACTTTCACACTGCAAAACCACAGAGGAGAACTCACCTCATTAGTGCCAGAACCTGTGAAAGACAAGCAACTGTTTTATTAATTTTCTACCCATGCTCAAGGAAAAGCTGACAAGTCTGTCTACTGGTCACAGCAGTGCCACCACAATTTTGCCAGCAGCATAGCATCAGCTTGCCTTTGTACCTCTGCCTGCCCTGGAAGAGCCTTATCTAGGTGCAAGAAAGGAGTTTATGCTCCATGTAGAGTCCCTCATGCTCAGCCTGCTAGGACTGTCAATAAGAACACTAGTGACTGTATCAAACTACTTATAACTGAGTTGAGATTGTCAGATAAGCTGCCAAAACACCACCATTTGACAGGAACCTGTTAGCTGCGGGTGAAGACACTCATCCCCACACAAGCCATGATGAATAGCCTTGCCAACACCATCAGTTATGCAGCATCAGTGACCCGGTGACACCACGGGGTTCATTGACAAATAGGATGCATTTAGCCTGCAACAAAGAAGAGGTTCCTGGGCCTGCCAAGGTTTAATTATATAAGCTAACTTGCTAAAAGAATCTGTCGCTGTCCATCACTCGCTCCCCTTTTGTGTTCACGTGTTCTTCAGCTTCAGTTCTTCTGTGTTCATTATGGGCCAATCCTCCCATGCTTTCACCAATCACCAAGGGAGAAGCAATACAAGAAGTGGCAGAGGATTCAGAACACCATAATTAGGCATTTGCTGACATGCCTTAAGTCACTCTCCAAAGGACCATACTCCCCTCCACTAACGTGAGAGCAATTCCAGAGGGACAAGGCACCCAAGCTGCTTAAATAACAACAGAAACTGGGTGGAGTGTGAATGCTGCCTACGCTGGGAGACCCTCCAACAGGTTGGCAAGTACAGCTTTATTTAATCAGGAGCAGTTTGGTTTTGCTTTGATTTGTTTGCTGTTTTCACAGAGATTTGGAACAATTTGTCTCTTCTCAAAAAGTCTGTCCATCATTGATAATTATTCTGTTTAACAATGCAGGAGTTAGATAGGTACCTTCTGGGGGAAAGGTCAAAACTTAGAATGAGATTAAGATGCCCGTATCATCGATTGAGGAAGAAGGCCCCTAAGAGCCCCTGTTAGCTCTTGCAACAGATGTGTCCTCAAGTCTGCCTCATTTCTGCAGCTGCTGACCTGTTTAGGACTAGACCCAACCAGATCATGCAACTAATACGTAAGCACTTTGTATCATTCCAGAAACCTTGGTTTCAACCACTATAAACTGTGATTACGGGGGCCTGTCAGACATTGCTGCTTGTGTCTGATACCATCTGGTAAATCTATCCATTGGTGGTGTTAAACCGGCTGGGAGATTGCGCAGAGCACTCACCGTGGTGATTTTTGAATGCAGCAGAGCAGAACATGAGTCTCGCAGCTGGCCTGAAGGAAATCGGTGAATATTGTAGCTGACACCTCTCCGTGCTCAGCATCACTCCCCTCCCCCCTCCACTTCTTGGTGCCCTTTCCTTCTACCTGTAGGGCTTCTTGCTACCCAGCAGCATGCTGCCCCATCGCTTTCCAGTCACTTTGAATCAGGAAAGGCTCCCAGGTTGAACTTTACAAAAGGGGAATATGCATTGCTAATGAGACACCCTCCCAGAGCAGCTTTCCGCAGGGAATCCTGCACGTCCTTCCTACTGCAACTGGGAAGCTTCAAGCAGAATATCTGCCTCTTATATCATCTGGGTTTTGCACTCTGTGCCTGTATCTCTGTACCCTATAGGAATTTAATACTGAGCCTCAAGTGTTTCCTAATCAACTTGCTTGCAGAGTAAAGAATATTCTTGGCACATTAAGGTAAACTGGCCAGACACTTCAGCTCACCTCTATAATGGAGATTATCCTTGGATGTCCAGCGAGCCATTCATAAGATACAATGCTCTGGTCTGTTCCAGGCAGCAACTCCTAGGGAGCTGTCTTAGCATTCACACAGCTATCATTCCACCAAAGATAAAGGAAAAATAATCTAATCATTACATATTTATACTATATTTCCAATGTGATATCAAGGAATTTATTTTGCTCCCTGTTTCTAAAAGTCAGAACTAATCAGAGCAACTTCTCAGAAATAAACCAGGTGATTTGGCAACCTCACCATGCAGACGCTGTGCCCTGGACTTGGTGGTGTTTCAATGCTCATCCTCAACTCAGCTCCCCAGGTATTTAATTCCAGGTTTTGATTATCAACCTCTTCCAAACAATTCGTGAAAAAATTAACTCAAAAAAAACCACTCCAAACCCAGTTTCTTGCCTTACACAATACACTGACCAGTGCTGTGTGGAAGCTTTAAGAACTGATATTATCTTAAAACTAAGTCATTCCTCTTCCACTGTCAAAAGCACATCTTATGACATAAATAAGGCCCATGTGAAGGTCTAGAGGAGACAGCAATCATATCATTTTACTCGATCCAATTTTTATCTGAACACAGCTCAGAGAACACACCACCAGTCTCAATCTAACATGGCAGGCAGCAGGAAAGAGGGTTGCTTCTGCTTTCTCTTCAGACGAGTTTGTTGCTGTACAGCTGTACACAAATAAAGGGTAATTGGCAATGTTTTTTTATTTCTCTTTTCATTTTTAGGAGGCACAGGAACAGGAAAATAAAGCCATCTATATTTAGAGAGTAAATTAGACCAATATGGAAAAAAAATAAAAAAGAGCAAATTGAGACATTATTTTTTATAGTTTCCCTTTATGTTTGCTGTTTGTCACCGCACAGATCGCTGCTTTTCAGTCTCTCTGCTCTCGCATCCCCTTTCCAGCACAAGTTACTAACTCCATACCCAGCACATGCAGCGTGATGCTGCTACTCTGCGGCCGGATGGGTCCATCACCATTTCACATGTTTGGAAACCTTTTCTCTGAGAATGTCTGGTTTCACCTTAGAACTATGTTCTGAAATACATTAAATCAAATTCCTAAGGAAGCAAGTAGGAGCACAATCCACTGCAGTCCTCCATCTATTATCTTCCCATGCTAAAACACAACACTCCCTCTCCCCAGACCTCTGCTTCCTGGGAACAGACCCCCTCCACCGTTAATTGCCCATCCTTCAAGTCCCAGTTCCTTAAAGTTTCAAATTCAAACACTGCTCTGGCCACATGCAGATGACCTCCTGTAACTGGGAGTTACATATCACAGCCATAACTCTACCAGCTACCCTCTCCCATCGCTGCAGTTAGGCTGCAGCTGTTATTCAGACAGTTACATTCCTCTCCTCTGAGTAAAGTTACCCTACTGCTATTATATCAATATTGAGACCCTCTGACTTCTATATTATACTTACATTGTGGCTATTATTTGTATGTTTATGCTTTCCTGTGGGTATAGTTACCTGATACTATTATCTCTGTAGTTAGTTATACCTTCCTAAGGGTATACTTACTTCACCAGCTGTATTTAAATCGTCTTCCACGGCTATAGTTACATTGTCAGATTCATATAAATAGTGTGGTTATGCCATACAGTCAGCAGGCAATGCTTGCAATGCTGCTATTATTTATACAGCACTAGAATCCCACTGGTATAAATACCTCACTCGGAGGCTGAGTTACATTGCTCTGTGTATAAATAATTGGTGCGAAGGTGGCTCTCGCTCACACGACTCCTACATCAGAGTAAAGCATAGTGCAGAGACAAGAGACAGCAGAAAACTGGACCCTGTGCATGCACATCCACAAGGGCTGTGTTGGTTTTAGAGCTCAAAATTTCTCAAAATTTCATTTTCCAGACACAAAATTTCTCCCTTTGCTCTGTATCATAATTTTCCAGGTGAACTGCTGTACCTGCCTAAAGGACTTGTACTATTTCCATCACTAATATCTTGATGCCAAGTCTTGTAAGACAAAATCCACTAGAACACAGGCCTAACTAGAAGCAACGAGGTATGGTGTGACAGCCAGCCAGCCAACACCCACACAGGGAACAGAAAACTGGTTATTTGCTCCTGAAGGATGAGGCATTTCACTGTTACTGTGCTACAAATCCATCAACAGAGATAATCAGGTTGATGTAGCAGGTTAATACACAGCAGATGAGATCAGAGGTCCACCTAGCTCATCATCCATTCTTAAACAGCAACCACACACCATTACATGAGAAAAAAGATGAAAACTGGACAAACCTATATGGAAGCTAGTCCTTTCCATCTCTGCCTTCAGTCCCAGTCACTCTCCTCAGCATATATTCATATACCCGCCTCAATTAACATCTGCTGTGCAAGGCTGTAACAGGGTGCTATACTTGCACAGATGTCTGGAATAGGGGGATAGTGCTGGACTCCAGCAACTGCCATCTCATCATTTGCTGCAAGCACCAAGTTCTTCTTGACTTCCATGGGGAAGATTATATTGAGCAACACCTGCTGCTCTGTCAGAAGCATTTTCCACTAATACGCATCACTGTCCTTTCTGACAATGTTTAGATCCACGTGTGTCCCAAGAATTGGCAGAAGGGATTACTACAGCAAGCAAAGCCAGTATCTCTGCAGAGATTTGATAGTTTGACAGGGAAGCTCCTCAAGGGAGCATCTCAGTGAAAAAAATACAGGAGTTCAATGTGATGGGTCTCAGCGGGGAGAGAGACTTCAATGTTCCACTTTAAAATTACATGTGAAACAGTTTGGAGGTGGCATCCTTGGAGCAGGAGTGGCAAGAGACTCTCTACCAGCCTACAAAAGGGTTCACCTCCACCCTGGTGATGCCGCACCAGTGGGGTACTTGGCATGAGGAATGAGTATTTGCAAATCTCCCATACAACAGTGAAATAAAACTCCTTCAGTTAGTCATGGGAGAAAGAAAAGCCCATCACTTATGTGCGAGTATAAAATTCAGGTACTGATCAAACAACTAATACTCTTTTTCTTCTAGTTTCACTGCATCCTTCCATTAAAATATCCCCAGGGACAGATAAGACATGCTCTGGCAGATGAGATTTTTTTACCTTGCAGGATTACCCCTTTGTGATGCCTTCTGCCTATATGAGATTTTGTATGAGAGGATCTCAAAGCAAAGCAACAAACCTTTACAATATTTAATAAAATTGTAAAATTAAGTATTTATAGAATAGAGGATCTCAAGAAAATATCATAAAATTACAAAGTAGTCATCAAATATGAAGTATGTCATAATTTAAGTGAGACATAAGCATAAGTGATTTGTCCAGGCTCATCATGTTTAATTCACAACTCAGATTAGGTCTAGCTTCAGTATTTAATTTTAAGCACTAAACAACGGGGTTTACTTTGTTATTGGCAGAAAAGGTATGTCTAACCCTTAAGGAACAGTTGATGTATTCCTCTTCACCCCACACTGTACCCTCAAAATCCAACCAAGGAATTAGAACTAAAAAGAAGAAAAAGCCGAATGGAGTTTCCATCCAACCTTTTTATTAATTTTTTTTTAATGGGAAAAAAGTTACCCCCCCTTCAGAGCTAACTCATACCTGTACTTTCAGCCCATACAGAAGTCCTGGAAACATTACAAGAAAATGCCTTTCACACCACCAGCGTACCAAGTCCTCAAGTGCTTCAATTCATAACAGCTTAGGCCAGGAGGCACCATTCAATAACTGGTGACAATTCTCTTCTAACACAGACCATTACTTTTTACCCAGTTATCTTTATACTGATATCAGCAGCGTGTAATTTCCTGAAAAATATCTTTCAGAAAGGTATTCAATCATGATCTGAAAGTACAGAGAGATGGTAACTCCACTCTATTCTTTACTTCCTTAGTCTCAATGATTATTTAAAATTACTCTTGAAAACATTCATTGCCCTTCTGTTGTAGATTCATCTGGCTCCATCTTTCAGCCATTAGTTCCTGTTACACATTTCTCTGCTAGATTCAAGAGCTTTTTAATATCCAGTATTTTCCCACAGTAGGAGTACTTACTTATATCCTGTAACTAAGCCACCGCCAAAATCATTTTGATAAGCAAACCAAAAGGACTGAGATAAATACCTGAAGGTGTACTCAAGTGTCCACATGCTTTTCTGCCTTTGGTAAAACAAAGTTTGAAAGTCTGAAGCTCAGACATCATTGAAACTCAGCCATCGCTGGGGAGGGGGCAGGCAGTGGCACTTGGCACACCTGCTGCAGCCTAAGCTACTGGCTAATACAACCCATCTAAAATACAAATCAGAAAATCTCTCTAAAGGTCTCCTCTCTTGTATGTTCATGATAAATGGCCAGATGAGAGATTTATCTCCATACAAAGGAAGAGTTAGTTAGTCCGGAATCCTTTGTACAAAGTGACTGTCTCTTCTTTCACAGAGGCATACATGACATGCTCTTGCCCTATCAAAGGACCCACTGGATACCCTTGGATGCAAACTCAGTGTGGTCCAAATGTGTTAGATCACATCCATCTTGCAAATCAGAAAAATGCTTTTTATGCCTATAGATCTTGTGATGCTTAGGTAAACAGCTGGATCAGTCTCTCTGTATATCTCATAAAAATCAAAGACTTAATTATGGAAAAAATGCAGTTTTTTTTTTTTTTTTTTTTTTTTTTTTTTTTTTTTTTTTAGAAAACAGCCTGACGTCTAAAAGCTATGACAGCAATCGAGAGACACTGTTTACCCAGGTCTCTGTGCTTACAAGGCAACACAACTCACAGAGGCAATCACTTAGACAATTTGATGAATTACTAGACCCATGTAGACCCATGACCTTCAGGACAGAAAACATTCACTGTAAGAAATGCACAAAAGTAAGAAAGTAAGAGCATGAAGCAGTTTGTACCCACCTCCACATCTCATTTGGGAAAGGAGGTGGCAAAGTGTCCCTGCCATGCATGAAGGTTGAGCATGGCTCACAGAGGACAACAGACCAGTGAGCATATCGACTGCCAGCTTCTGGGTGTCGCTAGGTGAGTAGATGACTTTGCATCATCCACAGAAGAGTCAGTATTGCAAACTGAGTATGAAACTTCAGGCCAACCACAGGTTCCTCCCTCTCCAACTCACATCTGCTCTTTGCTACTTGCACTCTTCATCACCAGCAAATACAACAAAACCAATCACACCAGCCAAAATAGAAGTCATGCACCCTTCCCACCTATAACTACCAAAACCCAATAACCTGCCAGGCCACAGAAAAATAGCTGCAGCCTCCTCAGAAGATCAGTTAAATACACTTATCTGCCAAGTGAGAATTTAATCTTTCTGGCCACACATCAAGGGCTGCTCCGTAAGCCCAGTGCAGGACTGGCAAGTCTCTCCCAGGAGCCTCTTGTCAATCACCATGGTGTCTACATACTGCTAAAACCAGCAGGACTGCACCCAGCACAAGTTAAGTGGCTGATTTTGCACAAATTGAATTTGGCAAAGATGTTAAATGTCATGGAGTGAGACACTGGGTTGGCAGATTTAGAAAAAAATGGGGGGGGGGGGGGCAAAAAAAACAATATCTTTCCATCAAACTGGGAAGAAGTATGCTTTGAGGAGATTTGGATGCAATTTGAAGTAGATAATGCAACCTGATTCTGATTGTAATAACTTGCTATGAGTGTTAAACATGTCCCATTAAAAAAGAGAAAAAATTGGCTTGCTACACGTCATTTTTCCTCTTTTAGTAACCAGTCTGAGCACTTCTGCTGATACCCAAGCCTGGCCAGATGCACAGCTCTAACACGGGTTGGCCTGCACAGGCTTCTCCAGTTTGCACGCATCCTCTGTCAGCTTCAGCCCAAATCCAGGCCTCTCTCTTGTTAAGGCTGCACATACAAGAAACGTCAGTTGTAGCACATACATTAGACACTATGTTTAAGAGTAATTTTCTTTGTGTCCTCTCATCACCTTCACATTTCAATATCAGTTTTCTTATTTCTTCCTCTACTCTTCAGTATTTCCCCTTCAGTTCAGCTCAATTTAATTCACACCATGAAGCTGACACACAGGAAAAAAACCAGCAAAATCCTACCCCAACTTATGGCAACTGTTGCAGCGATTTTATCCTATCATTCATGAGCTATTGGCTATTTATCGTCTCCTATGCAGTCTGTCTCCTACTCTGATGCTAAGAAGAAATAATTAACACTGATACTTTTTTTCTCTTGTAAATACTAGAGGTGGGATAAAACTGATCATTTGGTTCAGAGTTTCTTCGGAGCGTTGGGGAGATCTCACTTACAAATTTCCACATCCAAACTCTATCATATAGCTTAGATTCCTGATCATTTCCAATTTCAACAGGATTAATACCATATAAGAGTGATTATTTCCCTTGAAGGTTGACCTAAGTTCACAAAAACCTCGAGACTAATAGCTCTGACCTCCCTGGACCAAGATACACACACAGGCGTAGTGTGCGTAGCACAGTTCACAATGGCACACCATTTGTGTGTTCATTATCATCTCAACTAACTCTTCTTAAGTGTTTCTCTGAAGTAAATGAGCTTTTATTTCACTGCATCCAAAAATCTAGTAGACATCCTGCTCTGGACACCTACAAAGAAATTTCTCATAGAAATGAAGAAAAATTAAAAAGAAACCTCAGGGAAAGTTTTTTGCTTCTGTGTCTTCAGAAACGACCCAGCAGGCTGGTGCACAGCACGGTTCAACACTTCAGGCAGTAGGGTTAATGATCAAAGACATAACACAACAGGATTTATTTTCCCTATACTATCTTTCACAAAAGAGAAAGGACTGCTTTAAGGATTAAGAACAGGAGTTTCATAAAAGCGTCTTAAGCCTAGAATGAACGAACGTACTGCTCATACAAAATGAAGCTCCCATTATACAGGTCCAAAGGACCAGAAATTAGATCAATGCTGCAATGGGCCATGCTCTGCAGCACAAAGGCCATTTTGTGGATGGGACAGAAGTTCTGGACAAATCCCATAGCACACATACCTCCCAGAGGTGTTGAAGTGAAATCCTCACTTAAACCACAGCAGTTTGGTCACATACTAAATATTCAGTTCAAACACACCAAGGCTGCTGGTCTGCTCTTAATACAGCCATTGCCACCTCTGATAGCACATGACAGCATGAGAAACGTGATGTCACATGCGATAAAGGCAGCAAATGCTGACAAATGACCTAATATCAAGCAACTGAAAATAAACAAGCAGAGGGGAAACCATTAACACATCCTTTGTATTTAGGTCCTCCCTATTGAAACCTCATGATTGAATCTAGTTACCTAGAAAAAAACCCCAAAAACTAATTTTACCAAGCCACTGAGGGGGTCTTTTTCTTATTTTTGTTCAATGCCAAGGAAAACAGTTCCTGACTGCAGAACTTGAACGCTTACATAAGAAATGCAGAGGCGGCAGACAAGGCTGACATCTGTGCTCCAGTGATGCCCAAAGGGATTCTGACATTGACTAAGATGGAACGATGGCTGTCCCTAGAAGTAAAAATTATTGCAAGGAAAAAATTCTCAATATTCAGACTGTGCAGGCCAGCTATGAGTGAACTCACAGGATCCTTCCCAGCTTGGCTTTGTTTCTTTCTGTGTTGCTGACTGGACATGCTTTTTGCAAGCAAGAGCTCATATTTGCAACACTCAGTGCTCAATTTTCGAAAAAATTCCCTACAAGCCTCTTAAAATTCATTCCTGATGGATGAAATGCACCACTCAGAAGTCAGTGCTTAACCTGTCAAATTAAAAATCTGAGGGTATCCCCACAGCGGCCAAGCCTTATGATTTTACTGTGAGTCTCACAACATTTGGTGTTTCTTTTAAATCTGCAGTTCCTGAAGGCAAGTAATTATGTGAGAACCTCAGTTTTCATTTTTTAAAAAAAACATGCTTTTAAACTTCACAATTAACAACAAAAAAGCTCTAAAAACATAAACTGACTGTGGCTTAAAGGCTAAGGAATGATAATTCACATCAAGGATTCCAGATGTATTATTTATAAAGAAATATAATAATTTGACATCTAAACTCACATTTTGAGGCATTAGGGACAGCAAATCTGGCTGAAGAGAATTAATTCAGGAGAATATTTCAGTACTAGAAAATCAAAGGTGGAAGAAGAGTCAAAGACAACTCAATTTTGCATGTGAGTGAACAGCCTCAAAAAGCATAATCCAAAGTATTTCCCCAGCTCTAAAGGTAATAATAACCACAGAAAAATGTTAGGGAGGCACAAGGCAGTGCAGAATGTCAGTGAGGGCAGAGAAAAGACATTGAGACGCACCACATGCCTCTTACTCTGATTCAGGACTATGCAACCCATAAGGATCGTTGTTCCACACAAAGGTGAACATGCAAAGAAGTTTGTAAAGCATTTGTGCATCAACACTAGAGCTACCAGAGCCAGAAAAAGCTACCTGGGGCTTTCAGGAACTATGCGTCTAGAATATTGATAGGAGCTAATTAATTATTTACTACTTTGGTGTTCTTGCAAGCAAGGGGCTAATTAGCACTGCCTGAAGATGAGGTGCTTTCTCACTTTTGAGCATACCGCTTCATCACTGCCTCTGAAACAGCTCCACAGTTCCATTTCTTTGTTGGCACGGCTGTGGCACATCACACCGTTCTCGCACAGACAGCTCCATCCTGCTTGCAGGTCTGCAGTACAGGAGAGTCTTCAACAGCCACCTGCTGAATTTGGACACCACTGTTTTCTGGATCCCCAGTTCAATGGGCCAAAGACCTGATTCCTGCAACACAGCACTTCTCGAAAAGCATCTGCCAAGCTAAACGTCCAAAGGTCCTCATCCTTTCTGTAATTATTGGTGAGATCCTCAAGTACCTTTTACACTTATAGCCAGAGGATAAAAGATGTCGAAAACTCTAATATAAATTTGGTGCCTGCAGCCCTTTGCCACTCTGTGCCACCTAGGTACATAAATCACTTCTGCAAATACTGCCTTTAAATCAGGATTTGTGGTGAGGTTGCAAACACAGTAATAACCCTTAGAGCATCCATTCCTTCTCCACCTCTTGCAGCAACTTGCAGGACAGCCAGCAAAGCACTCTCCCCACGGACAGTGCCAATGCCAAATCAGCAGGCAAGAGTTCTTTCAGTGTCCAACCTCTTCTGATAGCACAAGGAAGGTATTTTCAGCTTTAAAAGATGATATTGCGAGTGCAGGCTACCACCTTGTCAGCTTGAAAAGAGCTCTTGAAGTAATGAACGACTCCTGTTGTTTCCACCAAAACAGGGTATCACTCATCCTGACAGCATAATATATGGGTTCCCCACAGCTATGCAATGCATGGAGGCACCTGTGCAATTCATAGACATTTTACAGTAGGGTACTAAGGGGTTTATATCTTTATGTAGTTAAGCAAATTCTCCATTTCTTTATTGTTCGTTCAACACACAAACTTTTAACCACTACCCAGGCCCACTTACCTGTCACCAAAAAAATGAGGTTTAGCCTCCTGGGCTCCTTTCTCCCCTAAAGAATTTGAAATGCACACAAGGGAACAGAGCAGTAGAAGGAAAGCTGCTTCATTAGTTACTTTTCAACATGAGAAGTTAAGGGCAAAAATTAAGGTATTGTCTCATTCAGATCTGAGGTCCCCCACACTTCATACAGCTATAATAATTAGCATGTTTCTACCTGTAAGACCCCATTTCACACTGAGCTTACAGGGAGCCAGAGGTAGTAACATGAACATCTACAACACAATCAAAGTGCATTTCAGTTTCACTAGGACCCCAAATGCCAAGAATTTCCATAACCTCCAGGGTCAGCTTTCTCAGGCAGGAGTTTGAAACAGTACTCACCAATCTGAGTATTACAGATTTGGTTGCTAAAAGTAAACTAAAGAAAAATTAATCACTAAAAGGTTCTCCACAACAGGGTAAGAGCAGTGATTGAAGGCGCAGACGCCGTCTCCTGATCTGCAAAAACTTGCCCTGAGAGATGGGCTGCCCATGAGCAGGAATTTGGTCAAGCCTCACGTGGTCCTTGGCCAGACAGTGACCATGCTGGCTGGAATAACAGCAGGAACAAGGCAAGGGAGCATGGACGCATGAAAAAAACCCACTGAAACCCAGCTGATTATGTTGCTTTATCTTCTTTTTCACCTTCTCTGTCACTCCTGATTGCCCTTCAGCAAACGCTGTGACTGACAGGTACACTTCAGCTTTCCTGCTGCCCTATCCAGGACCGTGAAATTGTAAAAAAGTTGCAAAGAGAATGATGAAATAAATACCCTTCTATCTGATCTACCACAGCTCTCACATGACAGCTGCTGCTTTCCAGGCTCCTCTTTGTCCTTCTGGCAACAAACATTAAAGAAACATCCTGGAAATTAAAGGCAGCTGAGAAAGACTCTGCACAGCTGCGAAGGAGCCCATGGCAAACACAGTCCCAGGGAGACCAGACAGCAGTGCTAACACAAAAACCTGGCTGGCACAAGCGCTGCATGGCCAGCTGAGCCCCTCCAACCCTGTTGCTTTAGTCCTTCAGCATCCACACCATTACCAGCACAGAGCAGGGACAAAAAGTGCCACCATGTCCCTTTGGTGAGCAAAACCAACTCCCTGAGCAAATCTGTTTATCAAAGAAATAAAAATCTGTGTCATTTGCCATTAGTGTTCTGTTTACACCACATTCAGAACATTAGGCTGCTTTGTTTTTTCATCAACATATGATTATGTGATTGCTCTAACATGAGGCGGGTGGAGGGAGCTGGAGAGCCGGCAGGACAGCAAGGACGCAGAATTGCATTTATTTTTCACAATGCCTCTTGGACAGAAACTCATTAAGGTTTAACTCGCATCCTTCCAAGCAATCATAACACATAAACATAATGCAATCAATATACAGTGCAAAGGAAGTTCCCTGGGCGAAAATAGGCTGGACTAAGTCCAAAGCAGGTGGCACCGTGCCCATAGTTCTCGTGCAGCTCTTCTGTACAAGCAGTGCTGCTCCACACCTCCATCTTTCCAAAAGCCAAGAGGCCAGAGCCTTATCTCCCATAAAACACTGTTTTGACCTTGTCTTTAGTCATTTTGTATTGGATGAATAGATGGCCCTCCAGACTTCACAGAACAAAGTCTTTGCTGATAAAAGCAGGATGCCTCATCGCAGTCGGGGTGCGAGGAGGAAGGAGGACCCAGACAGAACTGCAATGCCGATACGCTGCATTGCTCACTTGATCAGCAGCTGAACATATCCCTGAAACTGTTCTAGTTTATATGTAAAACCAGATGCAACGCAAGTTTGCCTCAGGCTCAGCAAGACATTAACATGTTGGAGGATGGAAGCAGAAGGGGAATTCACACCTGGATGTTTTTAGTTATTGAAAGGGAAAGGACGTATGGGCATGGAGAAGAGAGCAGTCACAGGGAGCTTTGCCTTCCAAGGTAAAGTTTGGGCATCTCAATCAAAAACAACAATCCCCAGAAGTGGCATTCTACTTTCTTCTGCCCTTAGAAAAGTCTGAGGACACCTTCATTTTTTACATTAAGGGGAACAAGCACAGAACACAGGCGCATCTGTGCTACATGCAGTATTTTCTTCCATTCTCACTGCTGAAACCCAGGGAGGGCAAAGCAAAACCTCAGTAAACCAGACCCACAGACCTGGGTTTGGACCATCTGAAACGTGTACAGGTAACTGTGAAAACAGGATGGAAAGGAGAGCACTTCAGGTCCCACTGCCAGCATTTTGAATGCATCTTTACTAGACCTGCTGTCACAGAGAGTGTAACACCAGGGCAAATCCCATCCTCACCACAGCACTCTGTTCTTCCATCCAGGGAGGGAACAGCTGAGGAAAATCATCAGACACACCCCCACACACAAACCCAGAAGGATGGGATGCTAACTTCTTGCTACTTTTGCCTGCATACATCTTAAAACCATTGGAAAATTGTTTTAATTGTCCTATTTTTTTTTAATTTTTTTTTATTATTCCCTGTTACTAAACAGCTCATTAAACGCAAGTGTTGGAGGGCACAATTTTAATTAGCCCGTAGCTGTCCCTAGGTGAAAAAGGGACCTCTCAGAGGTTGGCAGGGACAGTTGTTTGGCCCTTTGCACACTGAATTACTGAATAATTGATGTTGGAAACCGGCATGTATTTATTCGCCTCCCTTTCTAACCTCTGGCCACATGAGGCAGTTTTAGGAGTGAGTCTGCTGGGGATGTGGAGACACCACCTTAATCAGCAACACTAGAAATAAGGATTTGTCCCTTTCTCTGTCTTGCTGGAGGTTGGATGCCCAGCCATTTTTCAACCTACCCTGGCTGCCACAGGGGTAAAGATAATCAGCTACCTCTATTGATAAAGCTTTGGCTGTTTTCCTAACCCTAAAGCTCCTTCCCAACCTTACCTCCCAGTCTGCTATTTTAAGCCTGTTCCTTCTTGACCTATTCATTACGTACATAGGGCATGCCCAGAGGCTCTCACTTGCCAAATGCAAATCAGACCTGATGTGTCAAAGATTATGCAGCCACAAACTGGAGGCAACTTCAAAATTTAACCGGAAAATTTCATTTTGTATATGCTTATAACAGCACTGTTCCACTTTGAAAGTGCATGCAAAGGCAGGCATCATCATCTAGTGAATATAGACATCTTATCCAATAGTAAGTAAAAATATCAAGGAGTACATGGAGAAAAGCCAACATAATCTACCTGCTCCCTTCAAACTGTAATGAGTACTCTTTCCCAGCCAGAGGAAGCACCTGCCACAATCATGCCATCAAACAAAACATCACCAGGGGAACAATTCATAAAACTGCATCTTTATAAATCCTGTCTTGCTCATTAACAAAGGACAGGAAAAAAAAAAACATTAGGAACCTTTCATTTAATCCTTATTTATTATGGATGCAAAATCTGGATCTTATAGTACTCAGATCCTTCATTCCCAAAGGCATTTCCCAAGCAGACAGTGGAGATCCTGCAACCCTGGCAAAGAGACAGCCTTAACTGCTCATTGCTCTGCTGAGCTTCACATACTGTTTCCTCTCAAATCTCTCCCAGTTTCTAGCTGGTGACACTTAGTGTTTCTTCAACACTGTCTTCAAAGCATTTCAGCTTGTTGGATGGCACAAGGAACTGGGAAAGCAATTACCTTCAAGTTTTAAAGAAAAAAGAGAGAATTCAAGTACCACAGTGCAAAAGCACGCGCTAGACTGTGTAAACTGTGGTGCCTGTTCAGCTCAGAGTTCCTTCTTTCTATTCCAGACTTTTCATTTCAGACAGCTGAACATGAATGCCTTGGCCTCAAACTCCTTGCAGAAGCACACTGGCCCCCTGAACAGCTAATAATCTCTTTTCTCCTGTTCCTTCTCACCTTGAGGTAAAAAGCATCCGTCATTATCTAGAAATCAGCAGCACTGAAAATATAAGCAGCCTTTAAAGGCAGGCAGTTCACCGCCACTCATGTCCTTCAATGAACTCAGCCTACTTTCACCTCTTTAATTCCCTGCAAAGATTGAAACACGTTAACTGCGTGCTGACTTTGCAAACTGCATGCTGAAATGGGAACGCTTTGGAACAAATTACACTGAAAACTAACAGGTAGGCAAAGAACTCAAGGAACAACTTAGGAGCATGTGAATGAACAGGTCCGCTATGGCAGGATGCCACAGCTCATAATTTAAAGCCACACGATGTCCCTTGAGCATCCCCAGTGCCGGCCTGTGCCTCTTTATAATTTGCAAGGCAGGAGCTGCCTCTCCCCTGCCAAGTACCATGTACAATACCCACAGGTAGCAGTGGTGTCCCTGGTACCCCCAGGAGACAGATGCCATAGGAGGATAAAAGCAAGAACACTGTAATCAGTTTGTAGGCAACAAGAAAACAAAAATCAGTGTTGTTCTATTCCCTTCCACAGTGAAATGTATTATTCGCAGTTCTCCCAGTCCATGTTCTACGATTTCTGCCTTGTCCCCCACAAGCAACAATTATCAAAACATCAACCCCTTAGTTGAATTGAAGATTTTAGAATCTCAGGGGCCAAGCAGGGAGCACATGGCCCAGATCTTTCCATATATTTCTCTTACTACTGAACTAACAAACAAATGACACAACAAAACAGCAGTTCCAGGTGCCCAATCAGCTCCCCAAACCCATCTAGCAATCAGGGCTCTTTTAATCAAAGATGACAAAGACAAAAAACCAAAACAAAAAACCCCAAACAAATAACCCAAACCAAACAAAAACAAAAAAAAAAAAAACAAATCCCAAACCACAACCCAAAAAACATGGGTTAGTGAAACAGAGTTGTCCTTGAGTTGATTTCTGGTTTGCTTCTGAACAGGTTCCATTTTTCAGGCTCCTAGTCCAACCCTAAGTTGCCTGGACAGAAGGAAAAAATGTGCTCCTACAAACACTTAGCAGATGGCTTTTGATTTTTCCCAGGTGCTAAGCACACACGGTACCCATTAAAGTCTGCTCCAAGTGTAGGAGTGCAGAACTAGACCATAAATTCTACCTCCCAGGTTCCTCTACATCTAGCTTAGTTATGCTGCGGCTTATTTTGTTGCAGTATTGACCTTAAACAATAATTGAAAAAATAAATCAGTATGACTCAGCCACGCATTCAATCTCATTCCTGCTCCATGCTCAGAACAAGCTGGATGCCACTGAGGCTCTGCTTCACAGGAACACTTGAACTGCACTGTTTCATTAGATGATCTTGAAAAAGAACCAACAAGAGGAGTTTTCTCAAACCTCCTCTTTTACTGCCACAGCAGGATTGCTTTTTACTCTGCAAAGGCATGCTGCTGTTCCTTTCAACTACAGGAGAAACACCTATCAATAATTGGTGGAAGCCTTGAGATGTTCTAAGAAAACCAAGACCAAAGGGGCTGGAGGAGATGCAGGAAGGACGGACCAGGCAGGTTACATGTTGCTTGTAAAGTGTCTCCTCTGCCAGGAAGGAGAGGATGAAACAGCCAAGAACAGACTTGATTGCTAGCATTTGACCCAGAACCAGCCTCCTGAAGATACAGGACCCAACCTGCAGCACAAGGGAAAAATCCCTCTGAGGAATTCTTCCCAGAGAAGCACCAGCCACTTCCCACACCACCACCTTTCTTGTTTCTACAGCAGGCAGTGACTTCAAGGGACATATTGCGCTAAATCACTTTGCATAAGGCTGGAGTTACCTCCCCCATATCTTGATCTAAAAACAAGAGTACATTTGTATGTGTATACAATACGGACATGGCTGTAGCTGCTACAGATGTGCAGGTAAATGGGGTTCTGCTCATCTCAGTTGCTCTCTGCAGCTTTGGAAACCCATTTGTCAAACTCATTTATTTGCCATTAACAGGCACCAGGAGAGGTACTTGGGCAATTTAACAGAGCAGCAAAGTGCTGTAAGATACAGAACAGGAAGCAAAAAACACCACTTAGGAGTATTAAATAATAGAAAGTGTTTGCTACATTAAAAAAAATCATTACAATACTCAGAGAGCATGCCTGGACAACTGTACTTGCATTACACTTACACAAGCACTTGTAACACAGCTGAAGGATTTAATCAGTCAAATATCTGATAATTGCTGTTTCCAAAAACATGCCAGTGTCTCCCCTGGGATCTGGAAGACCTCACTTGTCCTCAACTGCAGGAAACACCACCCTCATGCCTTCCATCCACCCAGCTGCCCTACTGTCCAGCCTGACTTCCCATGATTAGCCCGAAAGCCAGCCAAGCAAAGGAGTAGAGGGGGAAAACAGGTTAAGCTCAATTCATAATTGGTGGAGACAGGTGATTTAACACCACCAAAAGCTACCAGAGTAGAATGGCACAATGCCAACACTCAGCCAAGGAGCAGTAAGAAATTTGCTCAGAGTGGGAGCATTCAGAGACAGCTTCACCCATGCCCACCTTTCCTCATTACCCACTATTTCCTTGAAACACTTAATTTCCATTCTAATTTTCAAAAAAACATGATTAAACAGAATGACCTCCTAAAAACTAAGGATTCCTACTCTAAAAAAATCCTGATACTATCTTTCCCAAAACCCTAATATCTATCACAACAGTGCACTTCTTGTTGCACTACTTGCTTTTATTCTAACACCTCAGGCACTGATTCGGTAACTGTCAATCCCAAGCAAACATTTCTCTGCCTATAGGCTCCAAGCAGAGCACTACTAACTTCACAGTAATAGTCAAAAAGCCAACATGCCTGAAGACTTGTCCATACCAGGATCCCTGACATGAAAGAGAAAGCACACACCAGTACTTCCATCTGCACTTTCAGTGCCTCCAATAGCTATATGCAATTGCATCTGCATATCCTGGATTATTCATCTTTGGCCTCTCCTCTAGGGTTTAGCCAAATCTGCTGCAGCCTGCATTATACACAAAATGCTTGGACCAGAACAGATGCAAGCACAAGTCCTTCTAGGCACCACTGGAATTTGGGTCTGCAGAGACAATGAAGTCTTTGGGGCCCCCTAATAACCCTCCAGGACACGCTCCTGTATCACACAGACAACTCCCAGTCCACGTACACACACACCCAGAGCTGAGCTGGATCACACTTGCCACAGCCTGACCCCTGACAACCATTTTCTGGGTGCTTAGAGATAGTCCAGTGCTTAGAGCTAGTCCAAGTCCATAAACATCTCCCCTCTGCAACCTGAAATCAAGATTGGTCTTCAGCAAGTTGACTTGAATCAAGTCAAACTCACTTTCAAGACAGTTTGTGGCAGAGGGAAGCAATCAGCTTTTGATTTCCAGCAGGGACAAAAGCACATTCCCCAGCCCATGCCTCCCATGCCATTAGCTGTTACCTGCAGGTACTCAACCAAATGCAGACCGAGAGCAGCTACTCATTCAGATACACTGGGTGCCTGCTTTGCAATTTCCTGTTTGCCACTTCTTTTGCTCCTAGCACTCCTGGAAGATTGCTCAAAAGCAGCCAACCAGTCAAGGAATACAGGACACACAAAGAATTAATGGGACTTGTTGCCTAACCTACTTCAGTACTTTTAAAGTGTCATCCAAAACGCATAACATATTAGATCTGAAGAAGCAATTAATGTGACGTCCTCTAATAACAACCTGCACGATAAAACGATACATAGACCAAGACTGGGCTTTGGAGTTAAACACAGCACTTCTCTGAGCTGCTCAAGGACTTATCTTAAAACGTGGGTACAGTCCTTCAAAGCAACCCCATCACCTTAGAGTGCAAGTCAGACAGGGAACTCTGGAACACGTCCTTTCATGTCACTGTACCAAAAACAAGAAGCTGAGGCAGGAAGAGATTAGAAATTTGTTCAGCATAGTCTAAAATGAGTAGGATAAATGCCCACTCAGATGCATCTCATCTACCCTTCTGTGGTTGCTGCTAGAAGACAGCAGTCATACCACTTATCTCAGTATCTTCAAAAAGGTCTTTTCCCCCAGGTTGGTTGGTTTTTTTTAACTATGCACATCTCTGCATATCCTGATACCTGCTGCTGCAGGCACGGTGCTTTGCAAGATTTGAGCTCTCAACAAGCGATGTGGAAGTGAGTAGACCTTAATGAACTATTTGCCTTTCTTGTCCACCAGCTCGTTCTCCCCTTCCCCAGCCCTTCCCATCACACCCCAGCCCGGCTTACACCAGAGAGCAGGAAGGATCCCTGTGCACCCAGAGGGGCCATATTGCTCCACCTATTCCCGAACTACCTGGAGCGTGAAAGCAGACATCAACCAAGACCAAGCTCTCCTTTAACATCCACTCCTGACACAATTTGCATGGAAACAAAGAAACTTCTTTTCGCTACTTTTCTGGCCTCCATCAGACATTGGCAAAGACCATCTACAGGTGCCTTTGATTGCCGCTGCTTTCCAAATACTAAATGACTGGCAATCCCAGAGCGAAGTTTACACTAATTCAGTAATCATGCTGTATTTATTGAAAGTCTTATAATCCCATGAGTAAAGACATTCAAGAGGCTTAAGGAAGGGAAAAGCTGCTGACAGGAGGGTATACGAAGAGTCACTCATAATGGCATCTTAAGAGGGTCTGTAATCAACGAGATACACATGGCACAGGGAGTCAGATTAAGCACAGCCATCTTGCTAAAATGATTTGAAATGTGATGTGGGCATGAAAATGAGGCAGGCAAATAAAAACCTGTCAAAAACGGGGATAAAAAGGTCTGCATTATGATATTATTCAGGTCACCAATGAACACTTCAAGGCTGAGAGTCAAGCTGTCGGTTTCCTGGAGGTTCCTCAGATGTTTCAACTAAATGGGAATTTTCTTGTCATCTGTTGACATTTGGATCTGACTCACTCTTCATTCTCTCCTTCTCATACACATTATGCATCCTTTCATGTGCATGTGCACGGGTGTGTGTAGCCAAGCACACATTTACACAAATGTATCCATGTATTCCTGGCATACTCTGGTTACTCTAAGCCGAGAAAAGAGCATTTTGGCCACAGACTGTGCCCTACCAATGCAATCTTCTCCCTCTCTATCCTATCAAGGTGCCTTACATTTGATATCCTGAAATCACAAGACATCATTGCTTCTAGAGCTGACAAGAGAGCAGTCTTCACAGTCCATTTAACCTCTCTATTCAAACGGCAAATCGATTTTTTTGTGATGCAGACATCTGTCCCAGTAGGGACTAAACCAACACTCACCAAATTATTCTTCCCAGATTACAGAGGAGCTATCAGACAGTAAAGACTTCTCTCCCAGTGACTCAAGCTTTATTTGAGTCACTGATGGAAAGATGAAAGCTTTCCCGCTTTGTGAGACAAAAATGAGAAAAATCATCCCTTGTGAAGAGCAGAGCACACAAGATGTCTCTGCTGGTTCCCAGAGCACAGGCAACATCCGTGAACCTGCTGGGAGCTGAAGTGCTGCTCAGGCACACTTCCATAGCTCCTGAGGTTACTCCCAGTATCCCAAAGGGACCATCAGTGTATTAAAAGTCACATGGAAGGTTCACTCAGGCTTGTGGAGCTCAGCACAGAGCTGAACTTTATCCTTGCTGCACCTGGAGGGTGAAAACCAAAGCAAGATTTTTCTCCTGAATTTTTTTTGGACCAGCCCTACCTTGACAGCTTCACAGTTCAGAGAGCAAAGGCCACATCACCTCTTGCCTGCTGGCTGAATAAGCATGTTTCCTACGTGGTAATACTCTGTGGTAGCCAACACAAAAGCAATCACATTTCCCTTAGAGAAACTTTTCCAGGGCTTTTTGCTGCTCAGAGCTCCCCAGTTACCAGAAGCCAAACCTCAGAATAACCTACATCAAGCAATACTGGCACCAACAGCAGGGCACACACGTGAGCATCAACCATATATTAAATGCATGGAACTACCTCTGGACTCTCTACCCTGTGTGGAACATAGCCAGGATGGCCAGAAAAAGTCAGCTCCAAGTTGCAACCTCTTCTTCTTCCACCACCTTAAAAACTCATCAGTGACCAGGGGAGCACAGCACCTCGCAGCCATAGACTGCTTGAAGGAAAAGCCTCCTACCCTGACAAGCACAATCTCAGCCAGACTTTTTTAACTGCTTGCCCCTGCAAAAAGTCCAGATTTATCAAAACTATTGCTTTTTCCCAAAAAAAAGACAAAACAAAAGAGTACTTATGTATTGCAAGTATTACAACAGAATTTGCCCAGACCCAGTACTTTTCACAATAGGAAAGAACTTTATGGCAACTTAATTACTTAAACTGCCTGCCACCCACCAAAAAGAAGCAAAGTCAGTCATCTCATTTTAGACAGAAGACTAAGGCATAAATTCATGCCACAGCACAGAAGAGACTGGCAGTCCTTCAGTAGACACTGCTGAGCGCAGAAAACTATCATGATCCATCGCAGTGCCCTCTGATTGTGTGATTTTAAAGCCCCCTACAAAGTCATGCAAAGCATACCCATTACAGTAAAGCATCTAGACATGGCCTAGGTGGAAAGGGAGGGCTATTCAAACAGATTGCCTGCATTTATGTCCTTCGTGCTCTCGATTAGAATTTTAAAATGACAAAAGGAAGGGCATGAGGGAGAAAAGTTTGCCGGAGCTTGAACAGAGCTTGAACGAAAGAAGAGATGAGATGCTCAGATCAGTGTTTAGTTTCCACAGCCAGCACTCCCAGCCCCACACTGTGCTGATTGCTCACCCAGTGCTAAAAGAATCTCCAGCACTTTCCTACAGTCACTTTCCTGCCTCAGAATCAGAAATTACCACTGAGTCACTCCATGTGCAGTGACCAGAGGAGATAGTTCTGCAGTTATGAGTGGAAGCTGGTCTGTCTGCTCACACAGGAGTGAAGAGATAATCTGCAAGCAAATGTCTGCATTAATATGTGTCCCAAATTTTTAACCTGTGTCTTAATTCTAAAGCTGTTTTTTCTGACATTCCTATAGCTCACCCCTATTAACTCTCTATTCTCTGCAGCATCACCTCTCTCCACTCACCATCTTAAATTAACTTACCCTCACAGCAGCCCCAAGGGAGTGCTATTAGTTGCCACGCTTATGTCGGCAACAGGTAATTGAAACGGAGGCTAAGACCTGGATTCAGCCCTGCAAGTTCCCACATCTTGCTTTCCTTTGGGCTGTATGTCCCCAGAGATGTTGAACCAGCCAGGAACTGCCTCCGGGTGCAAAATCTCAGATGGGGCTGAGGCTTCCCTTGGTGATTTATCCAAGGTCAGAGGCAACATGTGAGAAAGGACAAAATCAAACCAACACCTCTCAAGTACCAACCAAGCAATGTCTCTAATAGACCCATCTTATTATTGTATTTCATACAGAGTGCTTCTCTAATATAACAGTGACCACTAGTGTACTCGTGTCTCCTGACAGCACGGAGCCTGAACCCAGCTTGATCCTCTGCTACCACTCAGAAAACAAACACCACCTGGTGGAAAACTCTGTGTTTCATCACTGCACACAGCTGTGCTGGGACTGAAACGTCCTGGAAATGTTTTTATAGTCTCAGGTGACATTAATTTTGCTCAGGGCTCAGTCCTACCTGCAAAGGAGATGTGGAGCAGGCACCTGAAGCCCCACTTACCTGAGAAAACCTGTGTCGAATCTGCAAATCACAGGTTTCATTCCTGAAAAGCCTCAGCCAAAACCAGTCAGCAGCACCATGACTGTTGAGCCACACTCTGCCATTTGTCACTCAGCACATGCACACTTTCCAGGGCTACTTTTTTCATATTTTTCCTCCTAATTTAAGCTTTTTAATAATAGAAATGTTAACACCAGCTAACACAGCTTGAGAAAACATTTGGGAATAGGACTTCATTCGTAGGCAGAGAACAATTACAACTAAGAGCTGAAACATGTCCCTTCAGTCTCTAAAGGTGATTAATTTGTCATTAGGAAGACACAACCAATGCTTTCACCATCTCTTGAAAGAAAATGTCATACACTCAGTCAAATGTCAAAAGCCTAGGTCAAAAGAGATAATGACTAATTCGATCAGCTCTGAAAAAGCAACAGATCCACAAAAGCTTGTTATTTTGACTTTTTTTTCCTACCCCAGAAGTTTAAGCATCTCAAACAGAGATGTCTCAGAAGACTACAGCATCTATTTTGAGCTGAAAGCAGAGGCACAGGACTTGCTGAAACAGTCTGTAGACAAGGGTATTGCTTGCTTTTTTGCTGCACAGTTTCCCAACATATGCACTTGAAGGAAAAAAATAAAACTAGATTGAAGGAAAAAAAAGTTACACTGATACTTTCAACACTGTATGTCAAACACTTCCCTCCAGTGGAGCCATTCAGGATTGCTCTTTTTTTTTTTTTTGCCATATACCCTCTCCATCTATTTTAGTTCAAATAACACATGCTTGTTTTTCTAGAGAAGATGGACACTCTCCTGTGCTGTAAGAATGTGCTACAAAGTGACTACAGTGTCCAATTATTAAAAGGGCAAAGTGGTCAGGGGTTTATTTCACAAATTACAAAGCTAAAGTACAAAGCCAGATAACCAATCCAAGAACTTTGTTACATCTTCATTGTATAAATGTAGTAACTTCAACCAGTGCCCTCCAATCTATGCTGGAGAGTAAGACACCCACTTTCAGGCTGAAAACTGAGCAAGTCCATTCAAAAGGTTCAGAAACAGTTATTCATTTTTCAATTTTGCTTTTCTCTTCCTTAAGTGTTTCACTTCATAAATTGAGGTGCAGATGCCAGAACAGTCCAGCAGCAACAATTTTCCTGTAGTGTCATTACCCAATGTAAAGGGAGTGCACCCTCCTTCAGAAGTCTCTTTTCACCTTGATGACCAAGAAAACAAGCAGTTCAGAAACCGCAGGCACCTGATCCTAACACTTAGGAGTGCTCAGTCCTTACACTCAAGCTCCAAATCACTGGAATGTTAAAATGGGGAAGAAATTAAATGAGAGTTCATCTTATAGGGACTTTTTCCAGAAACTATTGCTAGTTTCAAGCAAAACTGAAAGAACCTTTGTGGAAGGTGTCAACACCATCTGACTGATGTTAAAAATGGGTCAGACCTACAGTGGAGTCTGTGGAAATTAGATTCTGGCTCATGTTAAATGCATGAGCTCCTCCGGGGTTCCACCACCATGAATAAATGCATCAATCCTAAGTGTGGTGAGCAAACGTGGATCTAAACCTACACTACACACAGATGTTCATCTATCACTCACAGAGAAGCCCACAGCCAGAGAAACCATATTCCCCCACACCTGTTTTGACCTCCAGAGGTTACCAAGGGTCCCTACACACTGCTGCGCCCATTCCCCTGGTGCACCGTACTATCAGCTCAACTGCTTCATCTGTCAGTTATTCCTTAGGGGTTCCTACATAGTCACCATTGCAGAAGCAGTTACAGGCTCTTCCCCTACTGCTTATTCTTCCTGACAGCCTCCCTGGCTGTTAGTAGCATCCTGATTATTGACAGAACAACTGGGACATCAACAGAGGATCCACTGTGGCTTCAGGTAGGAAAGAAGAGAAGATGAACTGTTACTTGGGACATGCTTTTCACAGTCTGACAGCCTGTAAAGGGAAGACTCTGTATTTCATTACTGGTGCCTCTGGTTAACAAGGCCCACTACTCCTCTATAAAATAATGAACATTTCCAGTTTATTTTAAATCACCATTAAGCACATTTTAAAGTTTACCAAGTTTTGTGCTTTCCCTTTGTGGTGACCAGATTTGGTTAAACACAAAACCAGACTAGCATTACATGAGCAAAAATAGGGCTAAACATGAAAGCTCAAGAGAGTGGCCATCACTGACTTTTAGAGGAGAATCAGAAAATGCAGAGATCTCCTTGGGTCAGCCATCTCTACAAAACAAGAGGATAATGGTTTCCATTCCCACTAAAACAGGATCCATTACCAGCTGCCATCCTCCCCAAAGACCCCTGGGGAAATGAGATTATATCCCCAATGAGCCATGCTATGTTGGCAGCCCATGTCTCCATGTCACCTCTCCTGGACATCGCATGATGGGTCAGGTGCCCCAGGAGGAAGTAAAGGCATTATCACAAGAGGCTGAATGTCCAGCCACTGAAAGAAACCTTCTCTGCAAATAAGATACCTGCTGCAGCAGCAGCTTTGAACTTCTTGCCCAGTGTAGGTTTATGCCACAGCCTTGCTGTTATTTCATTGTGGATTTTGCTTTCAGTGTAGCCTTTAAGCAAAGGTGCTCTGTGCAATCTGCCCTTTGCTTGTACAAACTAATAGAGCATTTGTGTGCTTGACATTTCACGTGGCATTACCACCCTATTCCCCATTCCCAGTGACAATGTCGAAAGGGCAATCGATGCAGGCAGGGAGAAGGAAGCGCTGTTCCAACAGGTTAGGCCTTTCAGCTGCCAAAACATGCTTTGCTGAGTAAAGTGATAGTGAATTAAACGAAGTTAATGAACTGGTAGAAGAATGAACTGGCATCTCTGCTGCCTACATCCTTTTGAATTTAAAAAAAAAAAAAAAAAAGTCTCTCAAGTCAGAAATTTGACAAAACTCATCATAATTCATAATATCTCTGAAGCAACATAAACAGATTGGAGCATGAACCACAACTCAAAGTTAGTGGGAGTTTCTCCACCTATTTCTGTGGGCTTTCAATGGAGCACCAAATGATGCAGGTTCAGTTCAGTTGCTAGTATGACCTCCGTGAAAGACTAAGGAAAGAAACTCTGAACACCTCTTACAAGTTTTTAATGGCCACAGAGCATGAAGTGGAGCAGGGACTGAAACCATGTTCACTTCCATGACTGATGATCTTATAACCAATGAAAATTTGACTTACTGGGATTGGTAGCTTCTTGCATACTGCCAACCACACTGTGCTCCTCAGAGCACCATCAGTTTGGTTGAGAACCAGCTCGTTTCTGTGTACTCGTGCTCACAGCAGCATGAAGGCCATGAGGAAGACTGCAAAACATCAGTAGCCATGGTGTCTCCTATGTCAAGCATTTAACTGATCCTCCAGGAGTTCTTCCAAGCCCTGTTTCTAGATGCTTCAGTTCTGGGTGAGCTTTGCCAGCTGTTCGCCCATTCAGAGGCTGTAGGTCTGAGCCTCAAATCCTTAAGAGACTGGGTCCTTGCTACCCAGGGGTTACTTTTCTCTTGGACGATAATGGAGCTCACCAGAGTGGTTTGAGATCTGACTACCCCCTTAACCAGTTCAGGAAGGACTGGGAGACAGAACACAGTGCCACGAAGTGGGTTTTTAGCCCACAGTTGGCTCCCCCAGATTTTCAGGCTAAGGAGAAAAGCCTCCTTGCTCCCGCAGCCAACAGTTCGGTCCCAGCTTGAACAGACTGGTACCAGCATCACCACAGTTGCTGCCACCAGTTCCTACAGTGTCTCACATCCAGTACTGGCCACATCTGGTAAGACATCACCACTGTACAACTCTAAAAACAAACTCAGACTGCTTTAGCATTACTTGTTTCTTTCCCTTCTAATGATTCTCTCATCCTATTTGCTCTATTTAAAGTCTCAACATGATTTTTCCTGAGCTGACAGCATGCAAAAAAGCTAAGGCTGGTTATTGGGATAGAGGGAAGAAGGGGAAATCAAATAATTTCCTTTCCACTTCATGCATCGTTGCCAAACATTTTATGTTTAAAAATAAAAAATAAATCAGAAGCATGCTGGCTTTGGCATTAATGATATACACAGCAAAGAGAAGCCAACCTACTCCTCCACACGTCCAAGACACCAGCCTCATGGCACTGATGAGCTCAGATAACAAGGCCTGTAATTTTGCCTTAAACACTAGCTGGATGTTTCTTTGAAGTTCAAAACTAGCTTAAGACTATTGATTTTCTTGTTGATGTTTGTGCTTCGTCTTTCTCTGCATTTCCAGGGACTATCTAGGAAAGGAAATGCAAATTTGCAGCGTACAATCTCCCTAGCTAATCCTTCACTGCTCATCAGGATCGGTTTTCCACTCCAATTTTCCTCCCTGGCCACTAAGACTCAAAACCAATCATCCATGCAAAGACAGCTCTGCCACGCAGCACTGCAGGGCTGTTCAGAGAGATCAGCAACAAGAGACATTCCATGGCTATAGGTTGAAAATGACACACACAAAACAAAAAATCAGTAATATTGAACTGAAATGACCAAATTCTCCTGGCAGAGCTAAAAATAACAACAAATTAGAGCTCACATACGTCACCCATCTTCAAAGAACACAATGGCCATTAGAGCAAAGCCATCTTTTGCTTCTCTCTGAAGATGGGACACTGAGAAGGACAAGGAGATGCAAGGTCCCTCACCTCTGGAGCAGGTAACTCCACTGTCAAAAGCCATCACTACCTGGGAGCAAACAATAAGGACTCTTTATAAGTCAGAGCAGGTTGTGATAATGGCACGTCATGGGCCCACAGGACACATTACCTCAGTTTCTCCAGGGCAATTCTCTGTGTCATGGAACCTGCTGGCACAAGTGACTCTAGGAGCCACACAAAATCAAAAATAACTTTGGATCTGAACTACTTCAAGACTCAAGGGATGAGGGCTGGATTTAAACTTCCAGGTCAGCTCTAGCAATCTCGTTTCAAGCTTTATCTACCATCCAAAGAGACCCTTCTCTTGAGATTAAGGTGCATCTTCTAGGGCTTCTCAACTCAGCATGCTGGATGTTGCACAGGAACAGCTAAACCTAGGAAACTCCTGCTTTGGGCAGAGAGCTGGCAAAAGAGGTGAGCAAATACCTTGGTGTCACTAATCACAACATCTAACAAAACTACCCCAGTCTGAACACTATAATCTCAGCCCAGAGGCTTAAACACATTTCAGCTGAGACTTAAGATGCCTAACCATAAAGTGACATTTTCACACCTAATGATAAGCCACCCTCATCAGTGCCTTTTTCCCAGCTGAGAGCAGGGGGATTCCAGGACTACAATTGTTTTACATTCTAAAAATTCCCAAGACAGTAAACTTTAATTGAAGAAGGTCAAATTTTACAATCTTTCATCACAGGAAGGATGAAAGGCCAGATGACAAAGAACAGGCAATATTAAAATTTTCCTTCCTTAGCCTGAAATATGTTCTTTGCCTCAATCTCCACTATGCTACTGAACCCTTCCTTGCCTCAACACCCTCCCCTGCAAAAAGGGGATAATACTACTTTGCTTTTGCTACTTTTAGGAAGATGGGCTTGGGAAGACAGACCAGGAGAGTTCAGCTCTGTGCTGCCTAGGAATTGGGAGAGGCTACTCCAGAGGCTGCCCATCTAAGTGGGCCCTTAGTGGAGGAGGGAAATGGGGAAATTCATAAAGTATACCACCGATTCCAGCCTGCAGCAAAGTAATGACAGCGACAAAGCTCTTAGCAAGCTCCTTCTCCTGGCATGGAAGCAAATGCAGCCCCCACCCCCCCAGAGAAAGGGTATAAAATAATCTAGAAATTGAGGAGCAAACAGACAAAACACTCCTTCCTTTCTTTGGGAAGTCTGTGATGGCAGCTGCAGGCTATGGAAATACAAACTGGCTGTTAAAGAAAAAGTCAGTAATGGTAAGATGACAATTCACCACATTTTCCAAAGCCTGCAGGGATGATGTTTTGTGTTAGGTGATGCACAAGAACAAGGAGACAGTGACAGAGGCAGAAAAAATATCATCCAGCTCTTCAGCTATCCTAAAGCTCCAGTGCAAGAGTCAAAGCAATTACTTACACAGCTTCACAAACCTCTGCACCTCTCTGTTAATGTGTCACACTTTGTTACATTAATTGTACCTTATTTTGCCCTGAGAAGATAAAATATATATATATGCAGTGATTTGCTTAGAGAATAAATAAGAATACACTTTAGTTTCCCTCTTTTACTCTTCATCTTTCTGTTCCACCGCTTACCTTTCATTCTCTGACCAAACATGCTCCTGCATTGATATCTCCTACTTCATACACCCTCTTCCCTCCAGAGACCCCACAGTGGCAGGGAAGTATTTATTATCTCCACAAGTACCTTGCAGTATTATGGTAGATGATGCCAAAACACATCCTAAAAAGAGAATCAGCATTTGTATCCATCATGGGGAAAGTGAGGCATGGGATGGCTAACAGACCTGTCCAAGGATGCTCAGGAGACCAGAGGCAGCCCCTGCTTTCACCACACAGTAGCACAGACATCCCAGTTAGCTTAAAAGCATCCCTTACAAATAGGATAGAAATCATCACTGACAAGTGATGTGCCAGAGATCCAACTCAGCGGCTTTGTACATTTTAAAACGTTATCAGTCCTTGAGGCCTTTCCAGCCTTTTCCTTCCATCTTCAGCTTTCCAGCTCTGCACTACTGAAGCAGTTAAAACCAAGCTGTTCCCACAGCACTCATCTACTCCAGACAGCAATTTCGTTCTCTGCTAAAATATGATGCATATGACTAAAAGCAATAGAGTCACCACGGTTTGGAGTTGCCACAATTTGCCATGATTCTGCTGATCTTGTGCACCTTTCTTGCCCACCAGAGACAGCAGTAAAACCACCTCCCAGTGTGAGTAGTGAGTGATAACCCAGCCAGCCGGAGAGCTGCAGGAACCCCACACCTCTCCATCACATCCAGATTTCCTAACTACCCTGTGGGCTCAGCCATTTTCTTCTGCTAGATCAGCCCGCAGCAACTGCTGATCAGGCTGAAGTCCATTCTCTCCTTCCTATGCACCCTCACTTCCCTACAAAACCCTCACTCTTCCCCTCTTGCCTTCAAGTACAGCAATGCTCTCAGCACTGGATCTTCCTAATGACTGATCTGAACCACCCTCTTTCTTCAAACTTAAGTTTTTCTCACAGTACCAGCTCTAATGCTTGAGCTTTACAGGTGTGAACACTCATGCAAAAGCAAATTTTACACTCAGCCACTCAAATATTTGCAGGCTACAAATTTGCAGTCATACAGCTATCTGCAAACATTGTGTTCAAATACGCTGTTCCAAATTCACGCTGCTGTGGTCACATATGGGGAAAGTGCAGCATTGCCAGCTGATGTACATAGTGAGTTGCCACAACATGAATTGCAAACAGCTTTAAGGAGTTGTTCAATTAATGAATTCAGGCCAAGAACTACAGACTGACAATAGCCTGCTATTAAATGTGAGCGCTAAATAAATATGCGAATTTTGCAATTTCTTTGCAGAGAAAAAAGGAAGGAAAAGCTTAGAATAAATTCTGTGTTATAATTATTTTCTCCTTTCTTCCTTTCCCTCCCACATCTTCTCTCCTGTCCCCTGTTGAGATATATAATTTGTGGGTTTGGTCCCTTCACCCTTCCAGAGTTCTCCCAAACTCCTGAAATTAGTTTCTCGCTGAATATCTACAGCACAATTTCCTTTGGAGAATGTCACAGGGATTTAACTGAGCCATCTGGTTCCTAAGAGAGAAAAAAAACATTTCTTTTATGCTTCTGCCTATGCTTTGTGGGTCACCAAATTGAGATTATTCAGGCACAAAAGCATTTAAGGATCTGTTATTTTTAGAAGAACAAACACAGATTTCTTTTTTAGGATAATCAACAAGCTAGTATTAAAACAAACACACAGAAGGAACAACCAAAGTCCATCTACAAACTTCAATACAGATGGAGATGTTCCTCCAAGAGGGCTGTCCATGCTCAGAAGTCCTGGTGACACCGCTCATCTGGAAGGAAAGACAGGAGCTTCCATATCCACACCACAGATGCAGTGCAGGAATGACTGGGCTCATTGCCTGCAGTCGGCTGGGCTTGGAGCATCACTGGACATGGTGAAACCTCCACTGCCCCTGCTAGCTGCACTCTCTTGCTTCTCCGGTAAAGGGGAGGAACATACATTGAATAGAACCACATAAAACTTTGATACTGTGTCTTGGGGCCCTAGTCCTAGGCAGGATCATGCATGCTACAAATGATCCAAAATGGACTAAAAAAAGTCAGTCCAAGTTACAGTCTGCATAGCACCCCCGCCCTTCACAGGGGCGGAGGATAAGCCTGTCTGTCAAAGTATTTGCAATGGACTAAAGCAGATGGGGAAGAGAAGTGCGCATGGATTTGGGGCTTTCTCTTTTAGTACAGTCAGGGTTTTTAATCCAATTCCTTATTTCTCCATTGGAAAAATGAGAGTGAGTCCCCAGTGTCCGTCGCTCGTGCTCTGCAGCCAGCATTACCTTTGGGCTCCTCAGTGACAGCTCTGGGTGTCTGAATGCCCAGTTATAAGACCAGGTCATATAAAAGCCAGGGTCACTATCCAAAACCAGGACAAGTAGTCACCATCCTTTGGCCCAATGGGAGCACAGAGGCAGCCTGTGGAGACACTGCATCACCAGCACAGAGAGCTAAAAAGCCACTGCTGACCATTTCCCACAGCACCCACACTTCCCTTGAGGGCACCCACGCACGACTGCCCCATGCAGCCCTCGGCATAAGGCAAAGGCTCAGCCGCTGCAACCAGACGCGCAGCTGGGAGACCACACTTTCTGTTTGCATTTCCCAAAAGGATATTTAACATGCTGGAAAGCTTCGTTCTTCACAACAGAGCAAGAAACAAGAGCAAAGGGCTGAGATGCACTCCCCTCCTCAGAGCTCCTCCTGGATGTGATCACAGCTGTCAAGAAGCATCAGAGCAGGAGGGCGTCACGGCCGAGGGCATCTTGCAATGTGCCCCTTCACACAGGGAGCACAGGCCTGGCAGGCAAGCCTGCGAGTCCGCTACGCTCCGAGATGTACTGCAACATATCTAGTGCCTGAAAAGTCACTCTTGCAAGCAAGGAGAAATTCCAATTCAGCATCCAAACAGCAGAAAGGAGAAAAAAGAGATAAAAAGACACAGAGGAAAAGGCGGCTGCAGAGAACAAAGCAGAGCAGTGATGAATGTTGCTGTGCAGTTCTCTCAAACAGAATGAGGACAGGTAACAAACTGTAAATAAACAGCAAAACAAGCCATCTACAACAACAGTTTATAATAAAGAGACAGATGTTTGCACACAAGCATGTGCACACATGTGAAGGTGGCAGCACACACAAACACCTGGGGACAGAACCCAGCCTCAGCTCTGTCAGTAAATATAAGGTATGTTTGCAAGTATAGAAAGGATATAGAATATGGCCCAGAAAGGACACGACACATCTGAACATGAAAAGGGGTTTTTTGGTGGAGACAGTCATGTTCTAGCTAGTGAAAGAATGCAAAACAAAAAGAGTACTTCAAACACAAGGATGAGTCTCCAGCAAATTTCTAGAGGCTAGAAGTTCTGCTGAAAATTATTAGCAGATATCTTCATGCAACATCATAGCTTGGAAACCTTCAACAAAGATCAAGGATGGAAAAAACATTTAATAGAATTCAAAACGGTCTAACAGTGTTTTGAAAAGCAGTGACTTTCTTACATCTATGTGAAAACGCTCATGGCTAGTCAAGCTCCTACACTTCAATTAGCACTTTGTTGACTCCTTAATGACTAATAAATAGTAATTAATGAGTTCCACTCCACGTATTACCTCCTTCCCCTCTCATTATTATTATTTATACGTTATGCCCATTAAAACCAGCTAACTAAGTACTTGTAAAGCACATCCCTTCTTCAGCTGATAGGTGGAAGGCAGTAAAATATAAATATGTATTAGTACCCTAATCAAAACAGAGACGATAGTGACGCTCACATCCAGGAAAAGGCTGTTTCAGAGGGGTTATTGGCAGCCGTACAAACCAGAAGATCATGGCTGTTGCGTGCATGTGTAACATAACTGTACAAAGGAACTATACATTATCCTGTGTCTTTTCCTTGCACGTCTTGCCTGGGGCAGGCTCTGTGCTGCAGGCAAGAGGCTGCATCTGAGTCTGCAGCGAGGCACAGCAGTGAGCTGCTGCTTGTCAGCATTACCTCTGGGCCCCTGCCCTGATGAGCTGGCTCAGTGGCTGCCTGCCCTCCCTCCACATGCTCTGGTGCATCCATCCCTGCCCTCCTTCCAAGCTGAGCCCCATGCACCAAAACGGCACCAAGCTTTTCAAGACCAGGTTTTCAAGAGCAAAACTGAGCACCCATTGATCTGCTCCTTGTCAGCACTTGCTCATGGCCCAGTGCTCACGATCAGCCTGGAGGCATTAATTCAGTAACACCAGTGATGCTGTTGGGCACAAGCCATTCAGGACCACCTGGTGGCAATGGACACTTTCCAACCAGCACAGTGTTGGATAAAAAGATGGCACCTAAGAGAGAGATAGGAATTCAGCCCTGCAGTCTGCACAAGCTCCAACTCACAGGCAGGTGTTCCCAGAGATCAGGAAGAAAGTTACCCAAAAGGAACCAGCAAACCCAACCTCTGCATAGCACTGTCCCATGCTCCCAAGGTCCAGCTGACTGCCTTCATCACAAAACCATCCTGCATCCATGCAAGAAATGGCCACCAGCATGGGAAGGCAAGAGGCCTGGGATCTATTTTTGGCTCTGTAAACACACTGCTTGCACACTTGCTGCCTTGAGTTTCCCAATGGAGGGAATCATGAAACCTATGCAGAAACGCTTCCGATCATTCCCTGACTTTGGTACCACCAATCTCATACCATTCAGGTCAAAAAGTTAGGCTGAATATTTGCAAAATGTAAACACACAAACTTTGATATAAGGCACAAAAAGTAGAAAAGGTATTTGACATGTTCGTAAGGTAGTTTAACAAGATCTGAGATACATGAATATTCACACCCTGCTAATAAAAAGTGAACAACAAAATTCCAGCCATTAAAGAATGGATTCAAATTATTCAGATTTGGACATAAGTATTTTCTCCCATTTACACACAGCAGGTACAGACATACACTGTGACCTGCCTAGAGATCAGAGCACACTGTCCTCTCCACTCGTGAAGGAAATTTCTAATCACAGCTACTATTACAATAGCCATGATCTGGCACCTTTCACAAGCAATAAATTCATATGCAAATTGCATAATGGGGAAAGATTAAATGAAAGGAGAAGGAGAGAAAGAGAATTCAATGAGACATAAATTCAGTGGTTCAAGCTTTCAGAAGATCCTGATCAATAATGGTCTCACACCTCAGTTTTAACATCACCCTGACAGCACCATGCTTCTGGTCATTGAGACACCTCTGCCAGCACATACCTGTGTTCCCTTTAGCTTCCCTGGCCAAAGACAAAGCCCCTGGAACCGACAATGCAGTAGACAAAGTATAACCCAGAGTACAATCCTGCTCTACTTGAACAGGGCCAGAAGGAGCAGCCCAAGAGGACGTCTTTAGTCCTGCAAAGCTGGAAAGGCATGTTCGGGTGGGAGTGCCACTTGCCACCAAGCAAGGTGGGCTCAAGGCTCTCAGGATCACAACAAAAACAAATGCATTGAGACACAGCATGATACAAATGTAATCTGATAGGTTCACCGAAGACTCCAAATCTCTGTGTGGGTCTCTCTCCAAAAGCCCCCCTTGAGAAGGGCTGAGATGGGTCACATCTCTCCAACATTAATATCTCCCCAATTACTCTCACATTTACCTCCCCCACTTTGCATTCCTTTCACACACAGCTCTCGAGTCCCAAAGCCAGCCCAGACATAAAACACATATATTCAGATTTCATCCTATTACAGTAGCAGTGTGAAAGCTTTCGTGCCATTAAACCTGCCCTGCTGATGTGTATTGTTTTATATACTACAGCCATGCTAATGACAGGATGGCAAGGTCATGTTATCTGGCTAATTTGCATTTCTCCTCCCCAGCACACATGCATCACGTAGATCCCAAAAGCCTGCAGAAAGAAGGTGATGGGATGCTCTGCCCAAAACTACCGTATAACTGCATTCCTGCGTCTGCATGTGTACAGACAGAGAAGAGCGAAGGGATTGGCAAGCTTTATGGCTTAAACCAAAAGACAAGAAAAAAAACCCAGAGGAAAAACAATCAAGGAATGCAACAGGAGATTATGTGACTTTTCTGTGGCGATGCACTTGAGTCCTCACATCTCATTCCCTCTGCTCAGCGGAAGGAGGGAGCTCTGACAGGTCCCTGCGCAGGAAAGCTCACCATGAATACCAGCGGGAACCAGTCTGGAGCCCAGACATGTTGCTCCGAGCTTGCCAGCCTGAAGACCACACTAGGTCAGGTTAGCAGAAGCAATCCAGAAGGTGCGGCTCTGAGTCTAAAAACAAATTCATTCTTTCATTCTTGGCAAAAACGCAGTCTCTTGCTTTTACCTTTTGATTTGCTCCCATGTGAAGCGTGGCCAAAATTCAAGTACCGTCTTCTCCATTCAGTAAGCGTATCTGCACCATCAGCTCCTCTGTGCCCAGCGCCCTGCCATGCAAGAAGGCATCTGGAAGCAAGACAGGTAGGAAGTATCCTTTAAGAGTGTAATTTCCCTACCCCCTAATAATGATAACCAAGTCCCTGGTGCACAGAGTAAGGCTGTCATCTAGTGGCAAGCAAGAAGCCTGCAATTAAATCTCTCATTAAAAGGACAGTAAAACCAGATGTATGCAACATTATGAAACTCTGCAAGCTCTTTACCATCCCCACCTCTCTCTTCTCTCTGGTGACCTGGGCGTGGGAAAGACAATAAGTCCTTTTTGCATTACTTCTGCAAAGAAAATTAATCCTGTAGTATTGTCTGGTCTTGAAAATGGGGACTCATCTCCAAGTTTGTCAATGCCCTTGAAACAGAGGCATTTCTGCTTAGGCTAGAGACTGGCAGAGATGCTATCCTGCAGATCTTCCCTTGGAAAAGACCACTTGCCGCACACAGCTTTAAGTTGCTCTGAATGGCACCTCTGTGGAGGGGCAAACTGCCACATCCAGCACCCTAGCTCAATTATTTGCAAACCAGCCTAAATGAAGGGAGGAAACAGGGATATTTTTTTTCCCTCATTCCAGCTCCTGCTCACCCTACAGGCATTACTCAAGTCATTAAATCAGCATCTGGTGCTGCACCTTAGCACAGTAACAACTCCTTGCTTGCCTTCCCCAGCAGCGCGACAGCCAGCACTTGCTTAGCCCCAGTGCTTCCAAATTCACACCAACTGCTTTAGTGGCTGCCAGCCTTGTTGCTCCACAGGATTACTTCTTTGAGGGGATGTTTGATTAGCAGTAACTCTGTGTCACTATTTCCAGTCCCTGGCACAGGCAAATTACCTCTGCCTTAAGTACAAGAAAGTACAATTCAATGTTCTCTTCCTGTGTTATGTAGTCAGATATGCCTAGAATTACTCCCAGAAATCAACCCCCTACCCTTCCAGGTCATACAGTGGTTATATTACAACATCAGGAGTCAGCAGGTGCTAGGAACAGAGGGAAGTACATTTCAGGATATCACACAGCTGATTTCTTTCTAATATACTACTTTCTGGTAGTTGGTGTTTTGTTTTGGGGTTTGGTTTGGGGTTTTTGTTTGTTTGTTTTGGGGGGTTTTTGTTTTGTTTTGTTTTAAACTTAGAAGCGTCAGAGAGCATCTGTGAGACCCAGGAGCAGATCCAATAGCCCAAAGATATTCTAGCTCTGGCCCTTGGCAAGAAGGAGGCCAAAAGAATACAGCAGGAAAAACCCAGAAAACAAATGATGCCATCAGAATCCCCCAGGGTCAAAAATCAGCAGAAGTGCCACAGCAGGCAGCTCCACTGAAGCGTGATGCCAGCTGACCCCACAAAGAGAAGCACTAAGGCCCTACACTGCCAAAGGCCCCTTTCAATGTCTTCCTAGTAGAGAGATTTCATCTCAGAGATCACAGAAGCAACTCCATCCACCTTGCCAGGCACAGGACAGGACAGGGCTTGCAAAACGTGCTGCCAGCAGAGGGGAAGGAGGGGATGGGGGTGCCTTCAAAAGAAGCATTAGTTTCTAGGGTTGATAATCACCAAAGAAACACTGGGTACCCAGACACTTTCCTGCATGGGATGGTGACGGATTTGGGAGCAAGAGCATCCAATGGCCACACAACCCAGCCAAGCTACCTTAGAGCTGATCAGCTCTCTGCAGATGCAAGCAAGAAATTCTGAACCTGTCTGAAAGAAAGAGGCTATCTTAGTTGTGAATGGTCCTTAATAACATCTCCCTGCTTTTTCAGTGTCATTCAGAGCCATGGTTATAGCAGGGCTGCCTGGAGTACAGCTACACTGACGTGAAGTTGCCGGAGAAGACTCCAAGCACCTGAACATCCACAGGACATGAGGTAGTTCAGCACCTCCAAGAATCAGGCCCTAAGTTACATTAGTGTATGAGGTGTGATGCTGCCTGCAATGAATGTGTTCCCAAAGAAATACTGATTTACAGTGGTTGTTCCTGCCAACTGCACCAAGCCTGCTGGGATGCAGGAGATCTCCATCAGCTTCATTTTAGACTGAGAAACTGAGCACAGGGGACTTCAGCCAAAAGGAACAAGTTCACCTCTCAACATGCCTTAACTGCAAAATCTTAAATGGGGAGCGAGGGGGTGGGGAGACATGGACCCCAGCCTCTGCAAAGGGTGGGCTTGAGGTCTGATGACAGATCAGGGAGGCTTGGAAGATAAGCATTGGCACCAGAACATAACTGCCACAAAAGGTGATGCCCTCAAAGGCATCATCAACTGCAAATAGCAGAAACCTTTCCACTTCCCCAGGAGACAAGTCTTCTCTCAGAAAGCAGCACAGAAAAGCTACTTGTTTTAAGGAAAACACCCTCCTCTTGAAAGTTCCAGAATTCATTTTGTTGACAATTCCTCAAAGCAAGGCTGAATCTAGCATTTGGTTGGGTCTTTTCAAACTTTTTTTTTTTCTTAAGTCCATTGACTTTTTTTCTCCCCAGAACAATGGTCAGTCCCATAAAAGTCTCATCACTTCATTACTCCAACATAGAGTACAGGACAGCAACATTGATCAGACCCAAAGCTACCAGCCTTTTGTGTTCCTATTGCTCAGCCACACACTGCCCAGACACACTCCCTCAGGCACCAGCAGCCCCACACCACGATCTTCAGCATCCTTGGGGAACAAAGGCATCTTCCAAGAAATATGATGGATTCAGTGCAGTTCGGGAGATTTTCCTTTTGGTGTTTCTGAAGACTAGTATAGCTGAGACAATGTGAACAGCTGCCACATCTGCCCATGCACACACCAGTGAAGATGTTAGTAGCGACCCATGGCAGCACAGAAGAGAGGATTGTTAATGAGAACAGTTGCAATCTTCATTGCAATAAATTCTAGTGAAATGCAGTAGCAGGCAGAGAAATGAAATGATCCTTCCACTTCTCAGAAGCCAATTCCTCCATGCAATCTGAATGCATTTTGCTTCTCTGACCCGGCCATCCCTTTTCCTCATCACCAAGGGTTTTCTCACATCAATCCATCTGTAGGCAACTCAACAGCTTTGGGGTCAAATGCCACCTTTGCTTTGCTTTATAGAAACAATAATGCAACATGCATGAGCTCCACTCCTCATCCTGCCCCATGCTAATCTACTTCCCATTTGGGTCCAGTGGTTTATTGCAGCAGAGTCAGATATTTTGAAACCTCCACAAATGGAGGTTTCAACAGATGAATGAAGCCTGCTGCTCTGAAGCACACATAAACAAGAGGCAATGCACTCAGAGAGACATATCACAAAGTTAAACCTTTTTAAGGCTTGTCCAAAATTTTCCAGCAGCATCTATTTTTTTTTTTCTAAATAAAGCAAATTTTTTTACAAAAAAAAAATAAAAATAGATATCTACCACCCAACAAGCAAAAAGTTGTTTTCATTGGAAAGGAAAAAAATCAAATTTGTATTCAGGCTCATGAAAGAAATTAAGAAGAAGTGGACCACTTCTGTGGAAAATACCAACCAAGCCATATCTCCCCCCATCTTCCACTGTCATTTTCTGTTGGAAGAGAATTTCCATCCAGCTGTAGTCATTTTGTCCCTGTCAGGTCAAATTGGATCAGCTCAATGAGCGCTGCTTTTATTTGCGGTCATGTTCGAAACAGATAAATCAGGCCAGACATCAATGGAAAAATCCCAATCAAGTGAGTGTCTAAGAAGAAAAGTGTGTGTTATTGCAGAGCAGCAGCATTTGAACAGATGAGCAGGTTTCTTGCTTCTTACACAGAAGAGCTGATGTTTCTTTATTGAAGTGGGAGCAGTGGGGCAGTGTATTAGCTTCAGGAGGGAGAGATCTTCAGCTCTACTACACCACAGGAATGATGAACAGCAGCAACTGTGGCAAAAGCTTGCCAGCCCCACTGCTGGGCACAACTCAGTGAGTCATCAGATCTTCACAAGGGAGCAAATCTTTTTAGTTCTGCTCTTGTACCACTTGGGACAATCCTGTACTTTACAGAATACCTTAAGAGTCCATAACCCACGATCAGAGCAAGGACTAGCGCAGTCCTTATCTTCCTGGCAAAGCCCAGCATTTGTACCAGTTACCGTATGCTTCTCTTCAGAGGCAGGAACAATCCCAAGGGATAACAATGGCAGCATGCCCAAGCAGGCACTTGACTTCAGCTATCTCCAGTATAGGTACCTGATCAACAGGGTATTACATGACCTTAAGTGGCACTCGGTTGGAAGATGCTAACTCTGCTTTCATACTAACCCCTGACTGGACTAGGGGAAGCTGGTCAGTCCCACAGAAGTCCTCCAAAAGGCACCAGAGACCATGTACCTGCAGCCATGCAGACTAGTAACACAAAATCCAGGTTTACCTTCCCACCCTAAAGCATATCCACAGCTGAATCCGGTACAGACAGAGCCCCTGGAGATCTCCATGGCTCACAGGGCAGGAACAGTCCCACCTTCAAGGCTGGGGACCACAGACCTCAGGAAAATCAAGAAAGACGTTTGCTCCTCTTGTGTTCCAGCTCTCCTTTGGTAAACTGGGAATTAACACTACAAGTTGCACAGGAGGGCTGTGTGGTTCCACAGCGCGTCTCTAACACCATAAGACTATCTGATCAGGGACCCAATATGCACATCCAATACCTACAACACAACTCTGACCCATCAGGGGCCACCAGGACTACTGTGACATGAGCAGCAACTGAAGTACATTGGTCACCACCACACCTGAGCAAACCCTGCAGTTATTGGGACAGAACAAAAAAAAAAAAAGAGAAAGAAAAAAATTACATCAGGCTCTCAGTGCTCTGGCTGCAGAGCACTTGGTCATCATTAGCTGGGGTGAGGCTGATATTCCCTCTGCAATATGTAAAACAAAATATGAGGTGTTTCGTAAGACCTCTGCAACTCCACAAAGAAACAGTTTTCAAGCTCTTCCAGACATCACCCAATCAGGTAGACCATGCATTCCACAGCACTCTGGTATATCACCTCCTGTGTGCACTCCCAGCATTGAACACACAAACACATTTCCTAACCCAATGTGACTTCAGAGGGCTGAACTACATGCTATTTCTGGAAACATGCCTTGAGCAACACTTTCATTAATCTACAGCTGTATGAGCAAATTATTAAGGCTACAAAGCTACAGATCTTTTCCCTTTAAATCAGACATAATTGTAAGTGAATATTTCTTGTGGGCTTTGAAAGTCTGCTCCTGGAGCAGGAAATGTGTAACCGCCACTGCAAGTACAATTTTATGGTTGGGTTTTAAACGTAAGTAAACAGTGTAGACTCCCTTACATGCAACATAACTGGAGCATCAGCCTTAGACACGCAGCAGACTGTCTTGTCTGTAATTCTGCACTTACACACCGACTGTAAAGCACTCCAGCCAGGTCTAAATCCCACCAAGCTCACCTCCGGAGTCTTCCCTTGTACAAAATGCGCTGATGTTCACACCCATGAGATGATGCACTGGTGAGCCCAACCACCACTTCATTTTGGGGCTGGTTTATACCATACTTCTTCTTTTCCAGGCACAGCAGAAAGCCTCCTCTGGGCAAAAACTATCCCTTATTACATTTTGATGTAGCAATTGACACAGTGAAGACTTAATTTGTTTGACATTTCCAGGCATCTTAACTATGAAGATAATAGGCTAGAGATTCCTTCACAGTGGCAGCAGGCTTTTCATGGGGCTGATAAGAAGTAACACCTGGGGAACCTATGAACCCACCCCAAAAGCAGAAAGCCTCTAAAGTCTCAGCTAAGGGCAACAACCAGTTCCTGGGGAACAAGAGTGCCCTGACATTCTACAGTTCACCCTAACCCTGAAGCATCCTGCATCACTCCAATTTTAAGAGCTGAACATCAAAGCCTTTTTCTGGTAAGCCTCATACCACCTGCTTCAGAGAGCTGGAAGGACAGGAATCTCCAGGAGGGGTTCAAGGTCTGAAATTGACACCAGCTCCATCCTGCAGATCCTTTAAGTCTTTGTACCTCTGCTGCAACCTCACTTGTGATCCACACCACCCAAGCCTTGTCACCTTACACCACCTGTGTTTCACCCAGAGGAACACTCCTCCTTCCACCTGTATCACATCCCTCTCAGCCTACTCCATCTTTCTTTTCCTGCTTCACACCCAATTCTTGCCTGTCTGGGATGACTTTAATCTCTCCCACGCGATGTCACACACAGGCAGTAATCCTTCCTGTCCTGTACAAAATACTGTGGGTGTAATCCTCCTTTTCACATTTCTAAGGAACCACAGTCTCCCTCCTGCGCCCTTGCCTTTCTCCGTCCTCCCACAGTCACATACACTGGACGCTCATGCTAAAGGGCTTGGAGAGACTGGCACACCACTCTTAGATGGACTCGTGGAATGTCTACCCTTTCCAGCACACTTGCTACAGTTCAGTGCAAGCCCACAGATACATTTAGCTCCTACTAAATTCCCTGTCAAATCTCTCACAAAAAAAGCTGAGACTCCCTGTGAACTGCATTTGCTCAAAAAAAATAAAAAAAAATTAACAGATCTTCATTTTAAAAAGCACCATAACCATTTCCTTATGGTCCCAGATTAACTGCTGATTGCTGCGGCTGCTGCTCTGCAGAAGTCATCCTAGCTGCTCCCCTTTGCCATCAGCAACGCCTGGGAGCAACATGACATCAACAGGATTTCTGTGGTGATGGATATGCTTCCTCATCTTTTTTTATTCTTTTTGTCCCTTGCTGCTTGTCCTATCAGAAGCCTTTTTCTTTGCCACGCCATTTCAGTTCAGCAAGGTGCGTACCATCTCAGACCGCTGATCAATATAGCTGCATCTGTGCAGCTTTTCTGCAGCACCTCTCACACAGGGACTGGAGACACATGATGAGACACCCACTGAGGGCTGACATGACTTTGATGATGTGGGTACAACTCTCCCCCTGCTCTTCTGCAAGCCCAGTTGACTAATGAAGGATATTACATTCTCAGCAAGTGTTTTGTGCTTTCTGTTTCCTATCTGATTCAAGTGCTTGCTGCTTAATGAACTGGATGAAAAATATGCCAATGGAGACCTTGATCCAAGTTTCACCAAATTTAGTGAAGTCATATCAGCAGAGGTTTTGGCCAATAGCTAGCAAATATCCTAATTGCCCAGAAAAATAATGTACTTACTCTGATTCCAACTATGCTAGTTTAAATCCAGATTGTTTCCACTGGATTAATACTGCAAGGTGGAGGGGGAAAAAATGCACTTAGTGTTTTCTACAGTCAGTTTCAATCGGGCAGGGGAGAACGTAAGTTCCTTCTCACAAAGGATGGTATTCTCATAAACTTCGAGCTCAGGCAAACACACCTGAGTCCTCAAGCCTCACATGGTGCCAGTGGGAGAACAGTCCATCAACACCATCGTTCTGATCATGTCATGTACTGCTGAACAGGACCAACAGGGTGCAAAGATAAAGGGGAGGTCTGAATCTAAGACACCTGACATCAACTAGAGCTATTCCCTTGCTATGCCAGTTCAAGAACATCTCTCACACTTTACCCTTTTTGACTGAAACAAGATGCATGAGGCCAACTGGAACCCATGTAACATCTGTTCTCATTACCACCCATCTATCTGGGCTCAAAACTATGCATTTCCCCAGCCAGTCTCCCAGTCCTACAATGCAAAGGATTTAAGGCTTCTTGTAACATCTCACATTGCTCATCTCTTGCCCTCCTGTTTGAGTGACCTGCTTGTCCCAAGAGCTGCTCAGTAAGGCCACCAGGAGACCAACATTGGTATCATCCTACTAAATTAGTTCCTCAGATGAGGCTTCAGAGACAAGCCAAGATTTCAGTCAAGTTCAAGACTCCTGCTACTGACTTTTCCCCTAGATAACCACAGACAAAGGCCAAATGTTTTCAGAAGCACCTTGCTGAAGGAGCAGCAGCTTTCTTGACAAATGGCTTTTTCACAATTGATTAAGAGCATTGTACAGCACCTGGATGCTCTGAATGAGGAAAACAAGCAGCAATTAGATGTTAATGAAACCCTTTAAGATGAGAGGGAAATTAAGATGCAAGCAGGATCCCCTCACAGGTACACACCACACAACAGAATCATGAATACAACCTACTTCAATGTAATGGCTATTTCCATTACTCCTCCCTTCTCACTTGCTGGCTGCTAGTGGTGGGAAGATTTGCTAAAAGATTCCTCTGTAGCCCAGGTAGAGCTCAGAATTTTTCATTGCCCTGAATCTTCACCCCTGAGCCCTTCAGTACTGCAAATCAGAGCCACAATCCTTACAGCTAAGGATGCATTCACTGCTTTTCCTTTTTTTATAAAAACTTACTGGAAGGTTTATTAGTAAGGCCAACTTGTACCACTGGACCTGAACTGATCCATACACCTGAGGAATGAAAAACTAACTCTGACACCCTGACTTCCACCTTTATTGTCCTCTTTCTCCTCTTCCATCTGCCAGATCCCCCTCACCGTGCTGATGGCTGCACTAAACAAAGCAAAAAGGAAAATTAAAAATCAAAGTAACTTCCCAGTCACAGCATCACTTTCTTCACTGCAAGATTTAGGGTATGCAAGATGCAGCATACTTCTTGTCTCCACGATTTTACATGCTGTATCCTATCCTCCTCCATTTCAGTGACTCTGCTGTCCCTCTTCCACGGGAATCTCCTCAGAGCCATCCACCTACTCTTTAGAAGCAAGACTTCACATGTGGTACCAAACAGGTCTTCCAGCTTGCTCCGCAAGCAGAGCACTGAGGGTACACGGACTCCAAACACATCCCCTTCCTCCAATGTGGCCCATTAATAAATCAAACAGGATTAACAGTTCTGCAGTGTCTCCCAGGCTTGTCTGAACCCTTGGTCCCCCTCGGGATTGCTCTGCTCAAACCCTTAATCACTGCTGCCTAGAGACTGCTCTCTTCCTGCCAGAGAAGAGAGGGTTTAAGGCAGCATGTTTTTCAGTGAAGCAAAAGACATCATTTACTTTTTTTCCGATAGGATCAGTATCTGCTAATGAGGTACCATTGTTTCAGGCAAGTTCTGCCAGGCTCTTGAAAATGTTATTTTGATCCCTCCTGAGCTTGTACAAGCAGTTCTAAAACTGCATGCATGCCTAAACAGAAGTCAGATCCGTCCACCTCGGGGAAAAAAAGGGGTTGCCCGCCTTCCTCAGTGCATCAGCTTTTTCAAACCCAATTTCTCTTTCCAGTACATTTCTCAAAATCCTGACATATCCTCTGTATGTCCCTAATAGACAGCCACTTTATATGTCCCGGGGAAATGTTCTTCCAATTTCCTGAAGTATAGTCATCAGCAGAGATGGTCTCTAAAACACATCAGACAGGCACAACATACTGTCCACTGTGCTTTTATGAATTACAGTCTCACTGGGGAATGGCACAATGTATTTCATTCCACCAGGACAGCTGGATCACAAGTAGGCAGCCCCAGCTATATTACCAATATTATTAGTAAAAGGGTATTAATATTTAAAGCGGCTGTTAGCACTGCCAGCGTGGGAAGGAACCCAGTTAATATTATAAGGACTGTAAAAAGTGGGTCAGGAAGAGACTACTCGTGGCTAAATATCATCAGGCAACTCAAAGGATGAAGGAGGACTCAAGCAGAGGAGTATTATAATTAGTTGTAAATTATCCTAACTGGTTAAATTAGGATTATCTCTAAAGATTTGTCTTTAGCTCAAATTTTTCACTGGGAACTGTGGAGGAAAAGAAGTCCCACAATCTTAAAATGAGCAAACAATAAAAGTACTGCTTTAGTTGTCAGTGCAAGGAGAAATAACATTTGGCAAATACTCATTTATCTTTCTCCTCCTCAAACAGACGCAGTGAGACCATACAGGGGAATATAAGGAGATTCGATCTTCCTCCTCCTGTAGCCATCCAGCCTTGTTCCCCAGGCTGTACTCGTGAAGCCACCATTCTCTGCTCTCCTGCAAAACACCGGCACAACCTGAAGGCCTAAAAGATTCTTAAATCTTAAGACTCCTGTGGCCATGTGTCTCATTAACTGTCTTGCTAGTCCAAAGGGAAGCAAGACGTGAAACAAATCATGCGCCTGCCCATGCTCTACCTTGGCCATTATTTAGTCGGGTATCAGGTTATCTGTAATATATTATTCATGTACCATGAATATTTACTAATGATGGGGAGAAACAAATTACCTGCTGTCTACATCTATCTGCCTATGTTAAACCACCCCCTTGCCCTTTGGCAGCAAGTGATTTACCAACGCTGATCCCGAGTGGCTTTCTCTACAAACACTTCCTACATGCCCTGATGAGCAATACCTGGATGGGGCTCCTGCTTTTCCTAGAGTCATCTCTGGGGGCTTTCTCAGGAGGGTGGAGGTCACACACAGAGCACAAGCAGCACCATAAACCCACTCAAGACAAGTTATCTTTTGTTCAAATCCCATAAAAAAGGATGTAGAGTCCTAATCTGAGCATAAAAATCCATGTACACACCCTGCGAAAATGGCTCAAACACATGCCAGTCTTAGCCTCGACTGACCGCAGCCTGGTGTATTACAACTGTTCCTCTGCAGCAAGGGCCAGGACCACTTCTCCCTCTATCAGAGAAAATATAACAATAATTGGGGATTTATGGCTTTCCTGCCAATGCAATTAGAACTGCAGTCTTGGGCAGAAGCTGCAGCACCCAGGACAAAGCATCTCCCTACTAGTTTAAGCCTCCTTGATCCTCTAAATTATTGCATTCAGCTACATACCACCTTACAGACCCCCAAAAGCAATGCAGCACTTACTGATCATGGACAGCTAAAATCCTACTCGGTAGCCAGTGGCAAGCACTGACAGCCTCGGTACCACGCAAAGCTACTGCTCAAGGCCATGCACACGGTTCTCTGCTTTACTACAGCTTCTGAACATTGCTGCATTTGAAGAGCACATTGAAAACCAAGTGTCACAATTCAGAAGAAGCCATCAAAAGCTGGCCAGAAAAAAGAGCAGAGAGGTTTTCTTTGTTTAATTAAAAGTGGCTTCATAATGCAAATTATCATGGTTCATATCAAATAGCAATTAAGGAAGCAGGATGTGACTGCTGGCTTTGCTCAAAACATGAGTTAAGCCTGTTCTGGAGTCCAGCAAATCCAAATAATGACGACTTAGCCCAATATGGAGTCAGCAGCTCAGCACTGTCAGTCTAATTTTATCCCAAGTCTCACCATATTTACATTTTCTCTGTGGTCCTAAATTTCTGCAAATACAAGCTGGCCTTTAGTTTTGCAAAGGAGAAGACAGAAAATCTTGAAAATGTGACCCAAGCGCATAGAAAAGTTTCAAAACCACTGGCAAGTAAGAAAAGAACCATTTTTTTTCTTGAAATCTCCTCATTTTTAATCCTGTCTCTCGAGTTTTTAACACTCCGGCCATGAGTTTTGAACTGGCAGCCCAGGGGACAATGATTGACAGAGACTGAGAAGCACAGGAGTCCGGTGCTCCCCGTTAACTTCATTAGCAAGGGCTCCAGCCTAAGTCAAGGTCCTATCACCAAAGCCACTCTGAAGCCCCCAGAACTGACCTGATTTACCCAGGTAAAATCCAGCCATGGGCGCTTACACACCTGTCCACGCAATTACACATCCCTCTGCTCAGCCTCTCTGAAAGGACCAACTGGTAATGCTCACCACCCCGAAACCAAGCCCTCAGCGATCTGTTCGGCACAGCTCAATGTGATCTGTTCAATACATGATCCATTCAATACAGCTCAAGAGGCATTTTTCCTCAATTCACTGGACTCTATGTAAGCTGTGCTGGGAGCACTCTATTTTCCATTACAAGATTCTGTCTTTTGTTGCTTAAATCTCTTCCAAATTTGAATGGATTGGGATGACATTTTTCATGTCAGGTGTTTGCCTCAGGCTAGACACACACTCACACATACATATCCGTGTATAGATGTGATTTGGGAGGAAGGGTGAGATTTCCTACGAAGCAGTTCAACTGTTTGAGGCTAGCGATGGGAAGGCTGAGTCCAACCACGTCCTGCACATGTCCTTCCCACCCCAAACAGCTCCAGTGTCCTATTCTCTCAACACATCCCCAGTTTCAATCCTGTACCAACTTACTTCAGGTCACTTCACTCTCCAACTGTCACACATTGCAGTGCAGCATTTTGGACACCGTCTACACAGAGCATTCTCCCTGTCCCAAGAACTAGTTGGCTAGCCATGATTTTGGGGTACAGCTGAGATCTTAATTTCTATCATCAGCTGAAAGCAGAGACAAATCTCTGGATCTACATGTCATTCTCCATGACCCAGCTAAAACATGAAAGTGTTACAGTTGGGGCGCAATACTGGTAACAGACCTCAGATCCTTGTAAAGAATGGAAAGGAAGAACAGCACAGGGGTGTAAAACCTTTTGCTAAAACATCATTTGGGCTTCCATGAGTTAGAGTAGTCTGGGACACACAAGGAGACCTCTAAGGAGAGGAAATAACCCATAGTCTCATCCCCTTCTATGAAGGAGCTAATAATGGAGCCAAATTCTGCTTCCTTCCAGCACAACTGGCCACACGCCTCCATCGACAGCACCATCAGCATCTCTCCACTGCTACAGGAACACTATTCCATGCTGCTCAATAACAGGAAACTACGGTAATTTAAAAAGATATGGCTGGTGGGGGTGAGAAGGACGTGTGTGTAGAGGCAGATACAACGAAAAAATGTGAAAACTTCTCAATAGTGAGAAATCTTAAAAAACATTATATCTAATAGCTTAAAAAAGAAATACCATCATTACAACTGATGGAATCAAAGCAACTTACTCTTCCACAGTATCAGTCATTGACCCAAGGCGCACATTCATCTAACTATTTGGTCTTTTTGCAGGCTAGGAAGAGGAAAGCAATTACTTCAACAGTTGTCTCACACACATCACAGGAGGATCCCCACTGGGAGTCTGATCATGTTCACAATTCTTCGGGAAAGGGTCCAATTTGACATGCAATTATACCTGAAAAGGTGGAGGTGTTCTGCTATGGATGCTCTCCTGCTAGAGATTGCTCTCCTGCTAGAGATCTTGCATTTTTACTGAGGGACACACACCAAAGGTAAGAATCCAAGTGCCACTGTTAATTAAATCAACTCTGCAAAGTTTAAACAGGGATTTAAAATCTTTTCCAGGGCATCACAACTCCCCTTCTCACCTTCCTTTCACGCAGTCCCCAGGACACAGGGCTACACCTCCCTGACTCTTTGTTACTTTCACTGCGTTGAACTGCAGCCCTAATACAGTATCTGTTCCCACCTTGCTTCTCTTTGCTGCCATTGGGATGCGCCCTGCCCCCACCACAAACACACACAGAATGGAGCAGGCATCAGACACGGATATTGAAAAGAGATAAGATAGATTGCATAAAGAATTAGAAAAAGCAGGTGATAGCTTTTGACGTGATTAGACTAGAAATCAAAATCTTGGGCTTTGAAACACCCTGGGTGCAGAAGCAGCTGCTCACATGGGACAGCCAGGAGCTGAACCAGCCGCAGGGACATAGCCAAGGATAAATGCAAACAGATAAAAGTTCAACCCTCTTCCACTTTGGGACAGGTAAAGCTTAAGTCCATGTCTACCACAGAGTGCAGAAGAGGTGGGCACGTTTGCCCTCCCACTGGCTGCATCAATGGCCATGTGGTGCCTAGCCATCTCCTCCAGTCTCACCACCCCGTGCGCCTGGCAGTGGTTGCTGGTGCCCACTCCTCCCTCCTGAACACGCAGCAGCCTCCCTCGCTAGAGGTACACGCAGCCCTGCTGCACGCAGTACAGTGCCTACACAGTGCCAAGGTGATTAATGAAGTTTATTATTGAGTCTTGATGCCTCGATTTCAGGAGCTGCACTAACACCCAAAAGCAGCCATAAAAAATACCAAGTGTGAGCATACATTACATTAGAAAAAAACAAAAATCCAGCAGTCAGAAAATAACTAATGTAAAACACCCAGACACTGAGAGATGCAAACAGAAAAGGCAGCTTCATGCAAACTGAAGTAAAGACTCCCCATGGACTACAGAAGGCAATAGAAGAAATAAAAAGGAGACTCAGGCTGGCTTTGAACCTAATTTTCTCTTTTTGGTGTGCCACCGATCTTCCCTCCTCCCCAATGTTCAACTACACATACAAAAGACACTGACTTGAGCATTCAGTGCAAATAATCAACAGGCAAACTAAAAAGTGTGGCCACGTGCCACATTTCTGTATCACCGCTCATATAAAGCTTCACCATTTCAAAATCCATGGACTTACTGAGAATTGTTAGGACTTAACAGTACGGTATCATGAAGCTGGCAAGGAAATACATCCCAGTTAATAGAAAAGCAGCAGAAAACACCCACGTTTGACTGCAGTCTCTGATATGCTGATGGAAAGAAAATTCTGAGAGAACAAAACTATTTCTACACAGCAGAGAGCAGAACAGTTTCTGCTCATCTGTTTTTACTTTACTTTGTTAGTGTCTATTTCTGTGGCACTGCATGCTGTCAAACAAAAAAAAAAAAAATTCTGCTTAAAGACTCTGTACCTCCCCAGGACTTCAAGTGTTGTGAGGGGTGACATCAGATTGGAGTGAAATAGCTAGTAAGTGCTATGGTAAAGTCAAAGAAAGTCAAATGTGCCACTTGATACTTCTCAGGTCAATCAAAACACACGGTAAAATGAAAGGAAAAGTTTAAAGTAATTAGTGGGTCTGTCTCTCGATTCAACAAAGGGAACAAAGAAGAGAATCTGCATGTACATTCCGCCTTTAGGGAAGTTGGTAACTTGTCTCAGCTGCACCAGGGTCTCTGCTCTGAGGGGTCTCCCCCCACCCTGCCACTGCACTAAGGCTGCCTACCTTCCCATCCTGGCATAACAACAGTAACCGCTGCACATCCCCCTCCCACATGTGCTCGATCCAGCACTGCTCCCCTGGGTCCAAGCTTCCAGGTCTTTATTCCATTTCTATCAGAAATACTAATTATTAACCACATCAGGCAGAAGCCTTGCAAATTTAAAGGAAGGCACCTCACATTCTTCACCCTCCCTTCCTATGTCAGAAATATAAAGTGAGAAATAGAAGCAATCCTGCCTCCTGCCACATTTTTCAGACCCTTCAAAATCCACATGGGAAGCTCATCCATCATTCGCTTTAAACGACCAAAACAAAACCGCCTGAAACGAAGCAGCACAGGGGAGTCTTGTCAGTTGTCCCCCAGACACCACAGCCCAGCGGTTTGGGGATGGCACCGTAGGTGATGCCAGACACCGGCTGCCTGTCTGGGGTACCTCTCGCCTCCGCAGGGCTCACCCTGCTGCACGGCAGGGCAACACCAGTCCAGTGCAGATCGGGGCAGGGCTCACTGGCTCGGCAAGCACAAGCTGCGCATTAAGAACCGTCACACATTTCATTAAGGTATCATCAAATTCTGTCACAAGCCCCTCCTCTGCTCCCTCCAAATATGTTCAGAGTGTCATACTTTACCATTAATTATACTGAGCCTGAGGTGATGCTTATGAGGTTTTGCCTCCCTTGCACGCCACGTTCCAGTGGTCTGAGCACAGAGCCCTTTCATCAGAAAGCGGTAAGCTGAGCTGCAAACTACAACTCCACTTCCATGGGAGCTCCTCTTAATGTCTGTCACCTACACCTTAAAAGCAGGCTGTATTCAGGGCACACTTAAACATAAATGACAGGGTTGGATTTTAGTTCAGTCTGGCCACAGATTCCAACAATTTAGCTGAGGTCTGTTGAATCTCTGCTGTATTCAGTACAAGGTTAAATAAGTGACCTGCCTGTCATCTGACCACTTGGGAATCTTACAGAAGATAACCCTTTTCATAGGTACCAACATCCTATTCCAGTTGCTTAACTTCTCCCCATTAAAAGACCATGGGAGGTTGTACAGGGATAACCAATGCAAGGGGTCAGAGACACTGAGCAAGTGCGTTACAGCAGGTCACATTTCAACTCCCCCATACGTGGAAATAAATGTGAGGGACTTGGAGCACAACATCCCCCAAACAGGTGTAATGTAGCCCTGTTCCACTCCTCCAGCCACAGAGAAGATTGCAGCAGGGCTGCTCCAGTAAAGGGGCCACAGAGGGACGGGGGGAATCAGCAAAACCCCATACTGAAACACACTGGCAGGACATCCCAATGCTCCCTTTGACTATAGACAGATATAAAAAATGTATTTCCATAAATATTAGACACACAAAACCAAAAATCAAAATGGTGGTAAAAGGAGATTGTCACCTGAGCAGCACGCTGCACTGTGCAGCTACCCTAGCCATGCTCCACCCCAGCAGCAAACCTATACACATCCAATGAAGACAGGATTTTAGGAGAACACGGTCTTTGTTGCTGATATATTTTGAATATTCTCATCATTTAAAATAACACACAATAAGCTTCCATAAGAACAGCAGCACTAAAGGAATCTCCCACCAATAACTGCATTATCCCCAAGGGAACTTTGTAATAAAGATTTTTTTTAATGGGTTTTTTTTAGTCATTATAGTTTTCTTTTTGGAAGGATTAAATTTTCAACTAAATGCTATTTTTATGGAAAAAAATCCTTGCATCATTTTTAATTCCACTTAAATACATCCTTGCAGAGCTTCAGGGCAGCTCTGGTTTTCTTCTCTCCCATCTCCTTCTGAGGATAAAGCAACCTTGCAGGTAGGATGTGTGCTGTTATACACTGCACTGAGGCACTGCATTGCCTCCTCTTGTTCTGTTTTGCTTTTCATCATAACTGCCTAAGAAAAAACATCTTTTTTTTATTATTTCTGCTAGGTCATATACAGAGAGTGCTTCTCTGTGCACTGATAAGGAACAATTAGAAAACTAGGAAGGACATATTCTATGGTGGAATCAGTCTTGAATGTCTGACATTTTCCACAGATTTGCTGAAAAAAGGAATGAGCAACAAGTACGTCTTTCAGTAAAATATCAAAAGCTGAAATAGCAAGAACTCTCAGTAATGTTTTGCTTCCTTTGAAAAACCATTTCTCCTAGAAAAAGAATTTTGATGAAAACATTTCAACCAGACAAATGGCCTTTCTGTGAGACACAAGCCATGTGGTACATTAAAGGAGACTGACTCCTGGTTTTCTCACCGGGACTTTCTACAATTTTCTTTTGCTTTCATTTCAAACAAAGGTCAACATACAGAGAAAAAAATATCGGAGCTGCTCTCTGCATGTGGGAAAATGAAAAAGGAAAAAAGCACAACAACTGTCAAGGTTCTGGCAGAACAATCAATGAATTAAACACTGTTCTGTGTCTGACAAGTGCCGACCAGTCCTGCACTGTGACCTGGGCTCCTGTGGGATACCCACAAAAATATACAGCAAGTAATAATATCCCCTACTGTAACGGTGCAAATCCTTTATTTCTGAATCTCTCTTGTAAGTGAACAGTCACCAGTGCAGAGTCAACTGCTGCCAACAAATGCCCTGTGTTTGCCACCAGGATGTCGCATCCTGAACATGCCCAAGTCCAACACCTTCAAAGAAGCCAAAGCATAAGCAGCACTGGCCAAAGCAACCGCTTTTCTTGGCTGCCAGAGAAAGGCACAGGCAATCCCATATCCCTGGAGAAACTGGGAGATCTTACAGTCAGCTCAATGTACTCCTCACCCCGCTTCTGCCAGGATGCACCATGTCCCTGTTCAAGACAGCATACTACCAAGCAGCACGGGGAGGGCTGGCAGGGGTTTGCATTTTGAGCAACAGGCAGACAGATTTGATTTGCTCTCGTTCAACTGAAATATTAATCTAAAACTAAACGTTTCTGAATGAAAACGTCAGCAGCCTTAGCAAGTCAATCCCACTAAGCTGGCTTGAGCTGTCACCAAGTAGACCATTACCTGTGCCTCTAGCGAACAGAAACAAAGAGCTGAGGTGAGGTGGCAACGTTTGTAAAATTGAGACATGCCTCTTGCATAAGCTCAGTTTTAGACAAAATTCAATAATTAATTTCCATCCTGCAAACAGAGCTCTTTGCAATTCCATCACACATAAGCTCAATCACTTTCCACTTCATTTCCTCCATGTCCAGGATGTCCCTCACTTTCTTCACCCTGCAAGTTAATTACTGTAATACATTTCCCCAGTTCTGCAGGTTTGATTTATTTTTTTTCCAGCCACAACAAGTCACAGTAAGTACAATGCAGGCAGCTCCCCCAGGTCCAGTTCTCAACTACCAGCTTTTGCGATGTGTCAACACTCTCTGGGAAAGTCTCCAAGCATCATCTTGGAGCATTTATGCAAAAAACCTCCTGCTCTTGCCAAAGAAGCTGCAGCTCCTCCATCACTAGTTTCCCCAGAGGCACAAATTCCCTGGCAGATAAAAGCGCAGGCGAGAGGCAGGCACAGCTGGGAACATGGGATGCACGTCTGGCAAGGGCTAGGTGAGGTGATTTTCTACTACCGGCAGAAGCACACTCAGGTCACGATGAACCTTCCTCCTTTTGGCACCCACACTGACAAGCACTTGAGCACAAAGGGACACAAACACTCCAGATGGGTCTGCACCTCCAGCACTGTGCTCCGCTGCCAGAGCCCCCGAGTTCAATGCAGAGCACCTGCAGTTGTAACCCCCCAAGGAGGGGTGATGACAGGCAATACAGCTTTGCTGGTACTGCAGCATCTTAGCTCCTCCAGACCAGCTTAGTGTCAGTTTCCCAGGTCTCTGAGAACCAACAACTTGGGTCTGCCTGCAGCAGCTCTGGGAGGGTTAACCCTCCCAGCAGGATTCACCACTGGGTACCCTTATGCCACCTCAGACCTGCAAGTAGTAATGGATCGCACTAATCCACTTGGGTGTTCCTGGTAATTTTGCAGATCCAGCTTTAGTCAGCAAGATTTAATGTTCTTACAGATGCAAAGAGGGAATTGCATTGCTTAACCTCTTGCCTGTAACTTACCCCTTACGTGACCCACCAGGGAAAGGTGATCTTTCAAGGAGGATTTCAGTTCAGCCCTGACCAGGCAGGACAGTTACTGCCTGCCTTTTCCCAGCTCAGACTTTGCTCCTCATCACTGCTCCTTGGCTCCCCTTCTTGTGCTACTTCTCCTTCCTGCACTGACCACCATCTCCATCTCCCCAAGCTGCCTTACAAAGGCCTCCTCGACAGCCCAAAATCAGACAGAAAAAAGGTAACAAGTCCCAGCTATCTGCAGAGAGGATGCTCTCAGCATCCCTGGACATGACCACATTGCTTCCTAGTCTAAGGGTGGCAGGGGATCCCCACGCTCCCCTCTAGCCCAGAGAGCAGATGCATCCCAGGTTAGACTTCTTGCACTGGTGTGTTGAACGCACACAAGGAAATGCAGAGTTCAGCCTGGTTCACCTACCAGTTACAAAAGAAAACAGCCAACTCCATCCTCTTATCACACCAAAACAAACCCAGGGTAAATTAGCAAGTGTCAAAAAAGCTTATTTCCCCCCCCCCCCCCCCAGTTACTTATATTGGCTTGGCACATACACTAGTTTGACAAGTTCAGCAGTTACATCAGCACAAAGAAAAGCAGAAGGAAAGAGGACCAAACCCCAATTTCTTTTTTAGGCAGGCAAAATACACCAAGGTACGGGTCAGACTTTAAATTTGATCCAAACCACTCACGTCTCTCTGCTTCCCAGTCATAGATTAGAGACCTGGCACTTAAGCACTTCTGCACTAAATCAAGGTGAGCCCATAGGAGCCAGAGAGGGAGAAGACTGCTTTGCCCTCATGGTTCTGAGCATTTCAGCACTATCCCCACAATACTCCTAGCTAGCATGTAGTTTTAAACATAATCCATCAACTTTGTTTAAGGATTAAATGTCCAGATTTCAACTAAACTCAATACCAAGCAGCAAGGAATAAACCACAGAGAACAAAAAGATAGTATCTGTTTTTTATTTGTGTTATGCGGGGGAAAGGGGAACCTGTTATTTATTATTTTTGCACCAAAATTCCTACAAAGGCATGCATATATATATTAAATATATATGTATATAAAAACAACTGATGCCTTTGCAGCAGTGTAGTACTTACTCTGTAGCTGAGCCGATACTCATTAAGCAATTCTTCTGCTGTTTCTGCATGGCATAGACAAAGGCAACTTGTGTGTATTTCTACATCAAAGAGGCATAGAACGGCCAGTGGTTTAAGATGCTCTGTGGCTGGGGACATGAGCCATTGCGCAAGGAAGACAAACCATTTCCCCCATGGAGCTGAGGGGCAGGGAGGCAGCAGGCAGAAGTGTCCATCTGAGCAGGGAGCAGCGATGCTCATGAAAGCAGGTGATGCTCCCAGCACAGGACACACAGCTGCAACCCAGCAGTGCAGAGACCAAAATTCCAAGCCACCTCTGAGTTTTCCAGCTGGGAGAGAGATTTCTGCACAGCACAGCTGCCTGTCTCAGCTTCAGCATGGCATTAATAATTGCTAGCTATTGCAGATAACTCCTGGGAACCTCCATGGCATGGTGCTCCCGTCGCATCTGGGATTTCCTTTTGCAGTGCTGCTTGCGGAGGAGGGAACAGCTCACTCCCAGGCAGAACCTTAGCTGGCATCTCTGGCCACAGCTCTACCAGCTGCAGCCTGGCAGCACAGAGGAGACTCAGCAAGCCCTTCTGATCAGGATTTCAATTGCTACAGATGTACGCAGGAGCTGGGAGGCAAAGGACAATTAATCGGGGGAATGGGTTTACTCAACCATAGAGAGGGGCAAACCTGCACAGCAAGAACAGGCAGCAAATACTTCACCCTAACAGGGCACAAATTTCTCACCAAAACATAACTATGCTACATCTAGATACAAAAATCAATCAAAACAGACGGTTAAACTGTCAAATTAGCCACCAGAGGGAGTTATGGCAATACAGCAACACAAAAAACCACACCACCGACTTGACAATGCGAAAGTAAAATTATGTGCTGTAGATACTGAGACAAGAATTCAAGCAAAGCATCTTCCCCCTCTTCCTCCACCCAATCCCTCCAAGCCTGTAGATAACAGTAGGGCAGCCATCCTGACCCACCACCTGTAGTTTGCAGTACAGGTTTGCAGACCTAAGGTATCTGCACAGCCATGGAGGTGGTATGCACTGCCACAAATGTGCTAGCCTGCAAACAGAGCCCTGCTAGCGCAAATCTAGGTAACTGCGATGCCAGCATCACATTAAACTCTGGGACTCTCTTTAGTGATCCTTTTGGCAAGAGACCTTTATCACAAACATGCCAAAAAAGGAGCTGATACCACCAGGAACATACTGTGTTTAGCAGTTCCTTGCTCTGGTACCATGCACTTCATCTGCCTGACCCTTCATGCTCATCTAGAGCCACAGCCACCCCTCTTCTTCCTCATACTCCTGACTTAACATGCCAAAGAGGTTCTCTGAACTATGCTTAGCACAGTGGAAACCTGATCAGAGGCCTCTGGAAACTGCTGTGATAGGGCTGATAAAAAAATTAGTGAAGGGGATAGAGGACAAAGCAGAGGAAGTGTGGGTTTCCCACCACCAGATCTATGAAACAACATTCAATAGCCCATGAGCAGTGCTGGTCTATAATATCTACCCCATGATCTATCTACCCCATAACAGCTGCTGGTCTGGAACATAAAGACAAGGTTAGCCACTGTCCTCAGGGGAGCGGGGGGAAGGTGGAAGGGAGGGAATCTCATAAAACGCAATTGGAAAAGGCTGGACTGAGCTTGACGGGGGAGTGGTCTGCAGGACTATTCCAGGTCTCAGATAGTGAAAAGCACAAAAAAAAAAAAAAAAAAGACAGCATTTTGGTTGCTTACTTCTAAGGGAAAAGCAAATATATTTTAATAGCAATTAAAGAAAAACATTTTTCATGTGCTTATTTCAGTTCAAATAATAAAAAGGGCATAGATCCCAAGCTGGAATCAGGCCATGGGTAAGCCTTCTCAGGAAACACCAGCTCTGATGAGTAACTAAACCCAAAGCAATCCTGCTTGAGACAGGGTGTCAGGGGACAGGCACAGACACTCCCCACAAGCTGCTCTGAACAGGTACGGTCAGCAGGAAAGTGAGCGGGAAGGATAGCTGAGTGGCTCCCGGAGGAAGACATGAGCAGCCTCAGGGGGATCTGGCCACTTCAAAGCTGGTGGGGGGACAGGCTGAGCCAGGGTTCAGGGAAGGATGGCCAGTGAGGTCAGTTCCCTGTCAACTGCAAGAAATGCTCCTCTTGTTCAGGGCTAGACTCATTAAAATCGCCATCGATGCCCTTGCAAAAAAAAGGACACTGCAACACACCGCCCAGCAGTCTCCAATGGAGCTGCTGATTCACATCAAGCTGATGGAGTCTGAAACGTCTGCAGAACACTTTCCCAGGTCAAAAGGCAGTTGCTCATTGAAATAATTGAGTGCTTCTATGATTTGACCGGTTGGACATTTGCTGGAGATGGGGCATAAGCAGAGTCAAGTCCTCTCTGTGCCTGGCTTGGAGTTGGTGGGAGGGAACCAGCAGAAAGGACGCTCCAACCCAGCTCCCATGCCCCCCCACAAATACACTCTTCCCAGAGGGGAGTGCATGTCTCCTGCATTAGCAGTTCAAGTCTTAGCATTCTATGAAGCTCCCAATTTCAGTTTGCACTGGAATGAACAGTCCTAAACCTCTTCCTCCCTACTATGGCAATTCTGTTTTCAAGCACAGAAAAAGAAAAAAAAATCCAGCATTCCTGGTATAAAATATCAGGATAACTATATAAATCACAAAGAGAAAAATTCTTAATCCAAAGGATGTATAATTTCATGCCACAGCTATAACAACTTCCAAACTTGTTTTTCCACCCAAAACACCAGGACAAACAAAAACCCCCAACTGTTGCTTTGAGATCCCTCCCAGAAAGGAGGGCATTCAGAGCCTCCTGGGTTTAGCCGTTGCCTCCTTCCCTGTTAAAATTCCTTTTGCGCAGACAATATTGAGAAGGGAGAAAGGGGGATGTAAGATGGCAGGGAAGGAAGAAAAAATAAGTGTAATCATGCATGTGGTGGCACTGCACCAAACCTTTGCCCAGCACAGAGATATTTTGCAATTACTTAGCATAATAAATCAAAACACACAACAACATACCCTCCAGGTAAAATCTGGAAGAAACTCATCCCTCTCCAAATGTCATCAGCTAAAAAAGTATTTTGCATCCATATTTTGTATCTTTATCAGCAAAAGGACCTTAAATCAAATTAAAGAGGCCTCTTACCCTACCATAGCAGTGTAGGGAATTAAAAGAAACGCTATGCTGTTTCGCATGCCCCCTGATGTTCTTTGATGCACTCATTAGCGACAAGGCCATTCTAATTTCAGAAGCAGCTTTTTCAGAGCGAAAATGACTCTCACATGGGATTGCAAGGAGCAGGGTTTGCTTTCTTTAGGACCTGCCTCACTTACAGACAGGCTCTGGTAGCACATAAGCCTTGACAGCATCTCACTGCTTCTGCTTCAGTGGCAAGCTGCATTAGCCCCATTTTACATGAAAGCCAGAAGCACAGGCATAATGCAACAGATTGGCAGCAGGATGAGGAATCAAGCTCACCTCTGACTCATCCTACACCTCCTTCACAAAATTTCAGTTTCCTCATAAGCACTGTGACGCAACAGGCACACGGGATTTTTGCAGCGTGCTTTTTGGAGGTCCAGACTAATAGCAGCTCTTGGGAAAGCACAAGCGTACACCTCTACTGCTACGAAAGCAACAGGGCTCAGTAGTCCTCACCGACAGAAGGTGGGATGTTTATGTTAATCTTCCCTCCACAAGCTAGAAGGAGGCCCCTTTACCTTATCTTTCATACCTACCTTGGGACAAGGATGTCTGAGCTCTACAGCTGCTTGTCCCCTCAGGGACTGTGAAAGGACCGAAGCTCTTCATTCCCAGTGTGGGCATGCAAATTTGGGCAAGCCAAATTCCATTCAGTGTCAAAAACGAATCTTGCACTGGGGTGCCTCGGTGGTCTAGCAGCATCTCCCATAGCAACCCACCTCAGAGGCAAGGGAGCTGCCTGTCCTGCCTGCAGCCCTTTCAGTTTATTGTCCCTGACCATACTGCCTGTCCCTCATTACCCACCTCCACCTCTGCTAGCCCCCTACCACACACCCTTCCTTCCCTGGGCAGCAGGTGCCCAGCCTGTCCTGCATCAGCCCGTACATCTGACACCGCCTCCCTTGTAATTCTCACACCTCCTTCAAACAATAAACAATACAAAGACACTTAAGTCATCCTCAAATCCCTGTCACAGGTGAGCGATGCAATATTAACAAGGCAGTGCCAGCAGCAGCAAGATCACATATATCCAGCAGTGCCCTCAAAACCAGCACAAGGCTTTCCCTGAAAGCTGTGAGCAATCCATTTTCTTGAAGGACCCAGCCTGCCTCTGGGGGTTTGTGGAGGAGAGGCTTCTGCATACCTTGTGCTTCCAAAGTCTAGCACAGAGATGGGGCTGTTCGCCGCTAAGCCCCTGGGGACACATCAAACTCTTGACACCACAGGACTGCAACACATTTAAAGCAATCTGGTATCTTAAGCTCTGCCATCTGAATTACAATGCTGCCTTCCATGCTAAGATTCAGCAAACACCTCTTCTATGCCTTCTGCTGCAGCTCCTCTACTCCTCTTGGTAACCAACATGATTTACTAGTACCTTGAGACCAACTTTAATGCCCTGTAATAAGAAACTAATCTCTTACTTGGAATCTACCGGTAACCTTCAAAGTCCCTTGACATAAGCCACAGAGATGTCTGACAGCAGTAAATGCCCTCAGTAAATCAAATGGTCTCAAAACCTTTCCACAGAACATCATTTTTAGCAGCCACCTGTATTTTGGATTTGTTGGAAGGCTGGAGTTTTCACATGGCTACTCAACCACGCATCTTTGGGCCATTTCGGGATATTTGTGTTCAAAGTAGCAAAGTACAAAATCAGCTCTGAAAAACAGTAATTGTTGGATGCGAGGAGCAGGGAGTTGGACTCAATGATCCTTATGGGTCCCTTCCAACTTGAGATATTCTACGGTTCTGTGATCCTGGTATCTTGAACACACCAGCTGCTACCAAAGCAACAGAGAGAAATAGGAATGTATTTCCACCTGTGGGGGAGGTAACACTTCAGAGTGAGCAACCCACGCATTTACAAAACTGTCCACAGAGGACTTCAGCTCAGAGATGAAGGAGAGCCCAAAGGTCAGAGAATTTGGGTTTAAATCTCTGCGCAACATTTAACATGGCTGAAGGTAAATCACCACCAGTCTTTATCTGCAAAGGAGAAACAACTTCCATCCACAAAAGCTGCACATGGCAGGACATAGCATGGGTTTAAAGGTCAGACCAGGCAGAGGCAGAAGCCATCAGTGGTAAATGGACAGATACATCGATCATTTGATTGCTCTGGGGGAATGCACCAGGCATCACCTTACCCTGTAAGAACAGCTTAAGCAACAAGCACCTGGACGCATTACATCACCCGAATGGCAGATCAGAGCCAGAAACCTGTGTACCTGGTAAACTTTAGGTACCTTTCCAGGAAAATTCAGTTTGCAAAGCTTATCCGAGGAAGGCTGGCAGCTTCACCAGAAAACCTTCCACAAGTTCTGGCTTCCATGTTTCTTCAGTTTTAGCTCTAACCAGATTTGCATCATGTTTTTATTTGTTTCCTAAAACTCTTTTTGCAGACAAACAGCGTAAGTGGATGCACCTGAGGAAAATAAAGTTTAAGAGGTTTAAGAGTCCACAACACTGGTGTTTTCAGTTTAATTCCCACAAGAATCCACATCCCAAATCTGAGCTGGCCACAGCACAGAAGGAAAAATAAAATAAAATACTATGCCATCCAATCCACCACTCACAGTTTGGTTCCACAGACTAAAGCAGCCACAGAGAAAGTAAGACTGTAATTAACTAATGGGATTAATTCTGAGACAGTGCAGTCTCTCTAGCAGAAATAAGCAGGGGCAGGGTAGGGGGGAACAACCAAGAGATTACTGGCTAAAAGCTAGCAAAACCCATTTGCAACAGACAATTCTACCCATCATAGGCACATATAAATCAATGAATTGTTGATCCATCACCTCAGATTTCACGATTTCTTCTTACAGTGCATTCAGCTTCTTGCTTCAAATCACCCTTGGAGCTAGATCTCCCACTCTTGGGTTCCCCGGAGATCATCCGCTGTTCAAAGCAATCAGATTTGTAGAGGACTTGGAGTTTGCTTGGGTTTTAATGATGTACATCACTGTTCAGACAGACTATAAACCAGTTTCACTATTATCAATCATAACAGTGAGTTATTCAGCCCAGCAAAGAAACATCAAACTCTTTTGTTTAGTTTTGCTACACTTGAAGGAAAAAGCCACTGAAGTGTTCTCAAGATGCACTTGACAGAGGAGGGATAAACTAAACTGTAAATAGAAATGGAAATGTGAGAGCAGAGTCATCAGTCACTGTGGATCGTACAGAAGTCTATCAGTCAGCCCCAAGTTGGGAGAAGCCAGCACCTGAATCCAGCAACCATTTCAGCTAAGAGCCATCTCGCTGTCTCCTATCACCAGAGAGCTTCAGCAGGAACAGTTTTGGACTAAAACAAGGGATACTTGCACAAGAAGAAGAAACCAAACCAGCAAAAAGGCCGACATCCCAACTTGAATTGCACTGCCCAAAGTTCCCAGATTAGCTGGTTACCACTGGCTTTCTGCCATGCCCTTCTAGAAAGGTAGGAGAAATTACTCAGCTCCTCAGCTCAAATCTTGCCTGTGATATTGAGGCCCCTGTGAGTACCAGTGCCTGGCTCACCACCATGCCAAGATGGGAATTATTTCAAGCTCACCCCACCACAGGTCTTTCATGTCGCCCTGATGCTCACCCAGCCTCTATAGGACCCAGATGTTTTCTCAAAACATCATGGAGAGGTCAACCCCACAGATCCTAGCCGGCAAGGTGCAAAATATATCTGCTGCCCATCTACCACTCATGTCAGTTCAGCAAATGATGGCTCTGTATCCCACCTCTGCCCTAGCCCATGCCATTGACTCCCCGCCTACTGGGGGTCTGTTTTCATGAGTCACTTGAGCAAGAGCAGTGTGAAGCAGCATCATACTAGCACACAGACTGCTGCAAATCTCCTCCCTCCCCAGATACGCATGCCTTTGGCTTCCTCTCTGCAGAAGCACTTACTCTTCCTTGAAGCCTTCACTGGCCTCTAAATGACTCTGTGTCTTTCCAGGAGCTTCAGTTATACCTAGAAATCCTCTATTTCATGCTCTGCACTTAAACACAGCACCACTCCCTGCAAGTCAACAGCTGCCAAATCCCCCCTCCAGCAGCAGCTGCACGTGAATGCTCTTGAAGAGCAGCTCTCACACCCATCCTGCATTTTGTACAAGGTGCCAAGTGTTTGGAAATAGCCGACAACGAATTGAATTATATTTATGATAATATTACAAAGCTTAAAAGATTATCTCTGTGTCGCATACTTGAGTTACAGAATCAGGTTGGTTTTTAAATGTGAATCAAGACAGTATACAGCCCGAGCTGACTTCTAAGTTTTAATGCGTGTTCCCTAGAAGGCCGGAGCATTGGTAACTGTAAGGTACAGTACAAGGCAAAAATAACAAGAGGAAAGCCACGAAATACAGCCCCTCCAGAGCTCAATTACTTCTAACTCATACTCCCAAGCAAGTTCTTTGCCTCCACAAATCAGAGGGAACAGAAACACTCGCACTGCTGAGAAAGGGTAATTATTCTTGCACAGTGTGAGGAGAAAACACACATGCTAATAGTGCCATCTCATGAGACTGTGCTGGTGTCGACAGCGAGAAAAACATGCTTTTAGAAACACTAAGGGGCACACTGCAGCCTGTATGACAGCACTCAGTCCCACCTGCGCTCTCGGGGCTGGAGGAAAGGCATGGGAGCCTCTCCAATCTGCAATCCAGGAGCCACAGGAGAACACAGAGCATGAGGACCTCCATAGGAACAAGGTGGCTCAAATCTCCTCCTTAACATTTATCAGGGTTTATCATGCTCACTTCCACCTGCCTGCACCAGGAGGGACTTCAGCTTGGTTGTTCATCAGGGAATTAGTGAAGCATCCTGAAAAAAGGTACAATTTCAGGTATCATGCAATTTTCAGGGTTTTTCCTTCAGAGCAGAGAACTTTAGACAATCTAGGATGTTGTGACCTTTTCTAAGGCGTGTAGGTTTCGATTTAGGAAATACTGCTGGTCCATAAGCAGCACAGAAGAGAGAACAGGACTTTGCTTGTGCAGGTGCCCTATCAAGCACGCAAAAGCATATTGTTAAATACCTTTTCCTGCAGTATCACATACACATCACCAGGCCAGTGGATTATTACATGATATTGCAAATCTTATTTGCCTGAACTCTTTTATCTTGGATTTATTAATTCTCAGATGTAGAGAGAATTTGATCAACCAGTAACTATCAGCTTTTTTTCCATTATGTGGTTTTTTTTGTATTAGAACAATTCAGAAAAAGCCAATAGCAGACAAGCTTTGAACAATTAAAAGGAAAATCTTTCTGGTCTACAAATTTGGTCCAATAAAAAAACCTTACATTGTGGTTTTGTCAGAGAGCATAAGTCAACTTTCCTTGGGGAGTATTGCAACCACAATGCTTCCACCTGCTACCCCAGCTACTTGGTGGGAAAGCTCTTTGTCTGGCCAAGCCTAAAGGGGGATTTTTAGGCTTGCAGCTAACAGCAGGACCTCATGGGACCTATTAAATGAGAAAAAAGAACAGGGAGTGACATGTGTGTTTCTAGCAGACAACAGTATTTGAAGATTATCCAAAATTTCAAGGCCAGAAAAATGGAAGCAAACAATCAACCAAACAGAAGATAGATTCAAGACTGAATAAAGGCCATGCATTTAAAAGCAATTTAGGATCTAAACAAAGGGCTGATATTCTGAGATAAAGCATCACAAAAGCACCGTTTAAATCCTCTTGCCCTCCCCTTCCAGTCTTCCACACCACCAAAGTAATTCTGGAGGGAAAGAAAGTTAACAGCAATAAGAAAAGGGGGAAATCCAAACAGCTTAAGCCTAATGGGAGAGCAACTGCAGTCTCAGTCTCATACAAAGTCAAGTGCACTGAATATCCATTTGGTCTAATGTTTAGGTGAGCAGACAGTAAACTCTACTCACTGAAATCCTAGTTTACTTTCAGGGCAGCTATATGTCCTTAGCACATACAAGAATCAATGCAGATGTCTCTACCATGCTCAAATGCCAATAAAACACCAGACAGGATTTTTTAAGTAAGACCTGGCACCCTACCTGGCCAGTTTTGACCCAACCCAACTTGATCCTCGCTGTCAAGACCCCAATCCGTGTTAGAAACAACAGCCCTGCTCCTGGGTCACTTAATGAAGAGCATCATGTCAGCCACAGCCCCACAGTGTGTGTGCCTAATGCCAGTCAACCCTCCAGTAAGAGGGCCCTCAACCTACCCACACAGATTTTAGGTGGCACCAAGAGACAGAACAGCATACGCTCACATCAATAATTACACAGCCAGATGAAAGGAACATTTCCACAGTAATCATGTGGAGTTAGGAGGTTACAGAATGAGCAGCAGACAAAATAGCAGTGTTAACAGGGTGTAGCCTAGTTAACACAAAACTACAGTAGCAACCTCAGGGATAATTCATGAAATGCAGCCAATTATTTCAGAAATAAAAGAGACTTCAAAAAAGCCTGACATGGTCTGCAGCCCTATTGCTGGCAGGCATTCAGACCCCAGAAACATTTCATTCTGACAAGGTAACACTTGCCCTAAGCAAGGGGAAAGATCCCAGCTGAATTCAACCACTAAGATCTTCAAGATATCTGTCCAGTTAGAAAATGAAATTAATTTGAAGATTATTCCCCCTTCTGGAGCTTCCTTTAACCTTGATCTTTTTACTAACAGAGATAAAACCCTGATACACTTCCAAGAACAGGATCTCACCAGCTTTGCTTCTTCAGTGCCAGCATGCCATGATGTGGGTGGTGATGAGAATTCTGGAAAGCCAGTGCCCACTGCTTTCCAGCCCCACTCTGAACAGGTCTCAACAAGGTTAATGGGGACAGAGCTCAGGATCTCACCTGCTCCCACAGTATGGCGGGTCTCTGAGACACCCAGGTCTCCCCGGGCATGCTCCTCCAAAGACCTAGGTGCTCCATTGGGCTAAAGTACCATGAGCCTCAAACCAAGCCAAAGAAATGGCACATGTCACCAATGGACCAAGTTTGCACCTGTGCCACGACAGCAGGCCAGCCACAGGCTGAATAGTGGCATTGCAATTTCAGTAAACATCAGCTAGAGAACAGCACATATCACGATCCCACCACGGTACATGGAAACAAAATCTATTTGTCTCCACTTGTGCACTCAACCCTTTTCTCTCAGCAACACCCCGTTCTCCCCAGGCACCTCCCTGCTTATCCACCACCCAGTTAACCTTTCATTAAAGGCTTCCTAGACATTTACAAAAAGGCCACAACACCTATGATTAGCACTTAATTTCACATATGTTGCTGTGACTACACATCCTGATCTACACTCCCCCTTGGAAGCAAAACTTGCAGTCTCACCCTTCAACTGATGCCCCTTAGTACCAGGATGGAGGTGGACCACCAGAAATCACTCCCTATTTGCCCTCACCCTCTCCCATTATTTATCCAGACTGCTGCAATATTTCACCTTAGCCATCTCTGTCTAAGGAATCCTGGTATTCTTAAAGACTCCTGGTACAAAAACTACCTTGTATCTCTGATAGCCTCTTCCCAGTTCTGGTTTTTTCCAGAGCCAGGAGATAGAGAGCAGCAGACAGTGCAACCACAGACTTAGACAGCTGCATCATGTTTTCTTCTCACTGCCTTTGCTAATAACTCCTAATGTTCAATTTGGTTTTGATCACTGCTGAGCACTGAGCCAATATTACCACAGAGCTCTACGTTATAACCCAGGACATCAAGCCCCCAGAGCCTGTTGGCATCTCACAGCTCATCGCCTTGTGTACACGCAGAATTACTTTTATGTGCATCACTTCACATTTTCCTACCCTGAAATTCATCTGTCATTTTAGCATCCCGTCACTCTGTTTCAGAACATCCTTCTGTACATCTTCACATTTCGCCTGTCTTTACTACCCCAAATAGTCTGCTGTGCTGCCAAAACTAATTTTCTTTTCTTTTTTGTTCCTTTTTCAAGTCCCTGATGCGTATTTGAAGGATCCAAGGTCTCAGCATGAGACCTTGCAGTATTCTGCTGGTGACTTCCCTCCAACAGGAAAACTCATTATTTACTTCCACTCTCTGTTCATTTCCTTTTAACCAACTGTTTTAAGCAAAGACCCTCCTCCTCTTTTTCCATAGTCACTTCATTTCCTTAAACATTGCCTGTGAAAAACCTTGATAGGTATCTTTGAAAAATCCAAGCAGGCTTTATCAACAGAGCGCTGTGCTCCATACACTTGTTAACTCCTTCAAAGCAGCATTTTGCTCTATGCCTTCCCATGTGCGTTTGTAGCAGATTATCACTTGAAAGCAAATTCTGAGTTTCATGGGACACTGTTGAGGGCAAAGCTTTTTTAGTTTCAGGTATTTTCAAAATTCACACAAAAGGAAAAATTATGTCCCAAAGTGCCTCTTTTGTCAAACACCTCCTGGACCTGTCTTCCCTTTAAGACAAAAAAAAAATAATCTTGCCCAAACATAACTATCAATAGTAATGCAAGCCTTTTATCTTGCACCTCTCTCCTTCAGTGCCTCAGCGAGTATAGGTTTAATAAAGGCTGGTGAATGTCTTATTGCAAATATTTATTTGGGCACTGACCCCTGAACAAATCCAATTCATCCAGTTGCTGATTCAGAGAGCATTTCAGCTCCTAAATACACAGATCCCTTTCTGCAGGGGTCTCACACTACCTCCCATCTCATGTGGAGCTTTTCAAACCCCTTTATCACACTTCACAAAGTTGCATCGATTCACATTTGCAGGCTCGGGTTTTCCAACTAACCCGAGGGAGCTAAACACTACCATTTGCTACTCACTTAGGTATGTAATTTCCATGAAGCCCACTGGAAATCCTGAACTTTGTGTTAGCATTTGCTTCTTCAGCATGGCCAGTGAAGGTTCTGCTTTCAGGCGCCACTAGCAAACTGATCTTGACAGGCAAAATAAATGCACCAAGCAGAAGATACCACTCACACTATTCAGCATTACAGACTCTATGCCTTCCAGTTCAGGCACTGAATTTTGACTCCACAACAATTCTACATTTCCCAGTGGTTTTTGCCTGTTTCACCCCGATCCAAGCACACGTGTAGGTCACTATGCCCCTGAAACCCACTTCAGGGTCAGCTCTTGGAGATGTACTGCCAGTTCTGCAAGTGTCCCAGGCTGATGATGCACCTCCTCCAACACCTGGCAGGGCAAACAAGTTCAGGATTATTCCCATATCACCAACCATCAGAGAACATGCACCACAATGAGCTATAAAAAAGGAGCACAGCAGTAGGGCTGGATGAAAAAGGAACTGTAGGAGAGGAGCAAGGAAACCACGGGAAGAGCCCATTGCGGACAGCACAGCCCCAGGACAGAGTCTGGCAGTGAGAGGGGGCAAAAAAAAACCCCCAGAGCTTTCCCAAGTCTGACAGAGCTGTGGTCACTCACCAGGGTGGCCACACACAGCGAGCTCATGTTTCTGCTACTACTATGGAAAGGCCCACTGGTACCAAACACCACAGAAGTGGCAGATGGATGGGGAAAGGCACTTGAAGCTCTGTGCATGCCCCAAATCCCACCTTACTTAAATGTAAATGATGTTTGAACAGTTTTTTAACATGAGAAAGCTTCTGTTGATACAAAATGCTAACCACTTTGTTTGTTTTCCTTCTTGCCCATGTGCCCTTTACAATTATTGTAGTCAGGCCCTTCTGTAGAAATTACCATTTTTCCCTAGAGTCACATAAAAGAATGAACCTAAGCTCCATTCCAGAACAATTTGCAAGAAAACACTGAACTATGTGATACACAGTAGGGACAAAATCTTTTCAGAAATGTTTACAATACAGGGCAGGCACCTTTGTGTTAAAAACATTAAAAAGCTGACAAAGTGGAAACGCTTCTTTAGTGTAAATACAGAACAGAAATGCGTGGTTTGGTGGCTTAAATCTGAGAACAGGGCAGCAGTCTTCAAATAAATCTGTATGTCAAAGACTTCTCATGCACATCCTCCAACATGAATCCAGGCATCCAGAGTACAAACAGTGGGACTCCATGAGCTATGTAATTTTTTTTGCTCTCAGAGAGCAACCCAAATCCAAGGACTGCAGAGAGGGCTCCAAATGTGGGCTATGCTGTTGCCAAAGGGCTACAGGAGGTATCAGCGGGCATCTCATGCTCTAGGACAAAGGGGTGCTTCGAAAGTTTCTGCACCATCAAACAACTGGTAACTTAACTTTTCTCATGTCCAACCACACACTTCTCAAGGAGCAGGCATCTCAAAATCCATCTCAAATGAAAATTTAACAACGGCAGTATTGTTACATGGATTATTTTCCGTGACCTGCTGAACCACTGATGGTCTGTAGATCATAATTTGGTAATTGCTGGTCTGCGGGAAGTTGTTACAGCAAATAAACACAAGGATTATGTAATATAACACCTTATTACTTCCCTCAGGGAAGGTAACACAGAAGAGGAAACCAGGCTTCCAGTATTGACAGATTTCTTTACCAAACTTCTATCTTTGACAGTTTCCCACTTGGTATGCTGCCACAAGTGCATTACTGAATAATTACGGTGCTCCCCACGCTTCCCTCCTCCCTTCTTCAGCTAATTGCATAAACTCTAAAAGCAAACATAAAATTGGCATTTTTAGCAAAGTTGTCCTAAATGTGCCCTTTGGACTTCACTCTCACTGAAGCATTATAATTTGCATGTTCACATTCAGCACGTGACAGCACGCCTGCAGCACTGCTATTCCATTCAGTCTTCTGTGCTAGATGCCTTGCAATCACCAACAGTGGCACTGTGAGGATGGCAGAAAACTTCAAGCAGAGCAAAACCTGTATGTGTGTGTCAGGGAGGTGAGAGCTTCAGAATTCACCCACACACACATTAGGAAGGAGAAGCAAAGAGTCTCATCACAGCCTCTCATTTGAACGTATTCTTCGAAATTCACTTCTGATGCATGACCTTTAGCACAGAAAGCACACATGCCTCTTCTTCTATTTTTATTACCATTACTTACAGGAAGCTGATATATTTCACGTGCTTTCATCAAGAACAAAAAAAAAAAAATCCACAACGAAAAAAAAAATGACAAAACAGTCATAGCATAATGTTGACATTTGATGTTGGTATTTAGCCATAATGTCAACTTTGCTAACTTTACAGTTTGTCAGCAATGATCAGACACAGGAATCTTTCTAGATTAGGAAAACGTAAATAAAATAACTTAAACAGGCTTTAAGTTGTATGAATACACCCATGTATATACTCCTCTAAGACTGAAAGGAGGAGGGACCTGGAGCTTCCAGCATTAAGAAGACACGGACCTGTAGGAGCAAGTCCAGAGGAGGCCACAAAGATTATCAGAGGGCTGCAGCACCTCTCCTATGAAGACAGGCTGAGAGAGTTAGGGTTGTTCAGCCTGGAGAAGAGAAGGCTCTGGGAAGACCTTACAGCAGCATTTCAGTACTTAAAGGGGATTATAAGAAAGATGGGGACAGACTTTTTAGTAGGGCTTGTAGCAATAGGACAAGGGGTAACGGCTTTAAATTGAAAGAGGGTAGACTGAGATTAGATATTAGAAAGAAATTCTTTACTGTGAGGGTGGTGAGACACTGGAACAGGTTGCCCAGAGAAGCTGTGGATGCCCCATCCCTGGGGCAGGCTGGATAGGGCTTTGAGCAACCTGGTCTAGTGAAAGGTGTCCCTGCCCACGGCAGGGGGGTTGGAACTAGATAATCTTTTAGGTCCCTTCCAACCCAAACCATTCTATGATTCTATGACCCTACCTCATACCAGTGTTTGCAAAGCTCTGGGATCAGTATGGATAAAAGGCATGCAAAGTGCAGTAATTAAGTCCCAGACAAGGGCTGTAAAGACCTCACTCATATGGCTTCAGAAGCAGTGTTACATCTCTCAGCAGTATAAAAAGCCCACTAGCTCTTTATTGAGGGTAAAAGTACACCTGAACTTTCTTCCCCAAGAATTGACAATTCTAACACTTCCCACAAGAAGTGATGCTTCCCAGGCTCCACATGCAGATTACAATCAATGGAGCTGATGGCAATTGAGGGAAAGAGGGGCAGTACATCTCCCAGTCCATGAAATTGCAGACTGCCATCAGAAGCTATTTCCTTCAATTCAGCATATTCCCTCCCTTTTCCCCTTTAACAATGGGCCCAGAAAAAGCCAGAGACATCTGTCAAACCCAGATGGCTCACTTGGAAAATGACTGCGTGTCTGTTTATAAGGAAAGTGACAGAGTCAACAGAGAAGGGTTGGATATTTATGTACATTGGAAGCCGCTCATTTCTGCAATGACAACTTGAACTCACTCCCAACTCCACTGCAGGCGGGATGAGACAGCCGCCACTCCACTGAGGTACCTCACTAGCAATGGGCCACGTTCAGGGAAGGTGAGACCATGTCGTTGAACTGCTCCTCCCTGCACTGCCAAGGTCTCACAACCCTCTAATGCCTGGAAATTCCCTTCAGGAAAAGAAATATCCAGAGGATTATTCAGTGACTCGGCATGCAGAAGCAGCAGACTACAGGTCCTGGGCTCAGCTGTAAATAAAAATGTAATTCTGCCCTTTAAAAGAAAAGGGGGGGGAGAGATAAAAAGGAAACATAACTCCATACTGAAAAGAGTAATTTCCAGGGGATTAAGCTATTGTGCTGTTTGCTCTTGTCTATTTTAGCTGCTGCTCAAGATGTTAACCTCACTACTCCCAGTGAAGCAATGAAAACAATTATTGTGATAGCAATGGGATTTGCAGCTGAGAATAAATGTGTATAAGGAGGGAGGGTAGAGTACCACTATGAATAACCACTTCCAGCCCCAACAGCACCCTATAACCAGCAAAAGTATTATTATTCCTTAAACAAGGCCCTTCAGCCTGGGTGGGCAAGTGGACACACACAGCAACAATACATCTGCCAAACCACAAAACCCCCAGAGGACAGGGCATAGATGTTGCAGCAAGGAGAGCATTACAAAAGAAAATTGGCATTAGGACACCTGCCTTTGCTCAAAGACCTTCATTTTTACCAGCAGATGCTACCAAAGGCAATGCTGTGACAACAAAACTACTCAGCAGAGAACCTCAAAGCCCTTAGTGTCCCTGTATGGCCTAAAGTTACTTTTCTTCTAACCAAAACTTGTTCAGTTTGTTGGAAGATGGGGAAAATAATCAAATGCTTCATCTAATCCCAGGGGTACTCTGATCACAATGGTGCAGCACAGGCCATCGACATGGTGTGCTGACTACAGGCACCACACGGTCAGGGAAAGTGTCTGGTGTTCAAGAAGGCAAATGAAGGGGATCAGAGTTGAACACAGCATGCAGCCCTAATGGCCTTTCAAAAGCCCTCATGCTGTCAGCCAGCGACACCAAGTAACCACACTCCCAACGCCATCACAAATTAAGTTGATTTAGTACTTGCAAAAGGTGCCGTGCTGACAGAGTTCAAAAAGCAAAGCAGCTTGCTTGAAGACAGATAAATACAGCAAATATCTTTTTTTTCTCCATCCAACCACCACCACCACCAGTGGCATGCCTCCCTGGCCCTCCACTGGCAAGAGGGTACCAGGACCTGAATCCTTTCCTACCCACACCATGTGCTCTTTAAGTAAACAGAGAGGCAAATATTGCCATTTCCACCAAAAGGAAAACAGTGACCCTCCGCCAGCACACGTGTTGCTCCAGGATTAACAGCAGCCACACACCAGGGACCCTCACACAGCACAGCCAGCCCCCGGCAGGCATCGGTACTCTGCCATTCCCAGTGAACCTCAAGTCTGCATCTTCCACCAGCACAGGCTGTCACCAAGCCAGCGATAGGCAGGCAGGGACCATACAGTACATCTTGCCTGTTTCCTTGCTGATTACAAATGGGGTCACAGCAAAAAGACACTTCAGCAGCTTTGCCAAGTCCTGCACAACTTTGCAGCTCCCCATCAAGCTTTGAAGGCTGCTATTTTTGCTGCCTACACTGGGGATTGCTAAGGGACCATGCAAGACTGCCTCTATAAAAAAAAGGATTATTTTGCAATATCCTCTTCCTTCTAAAGTAGACAAACTTCTGGAAATATAGTAGGACCCGTTGCTTTGGCAAGGTTAGAACAAGAGCACCAACCCAGCGGGGTAATCACTCATCAGGTGCCTGCTCCGTCCCTCATCTTTCTGCAGTATGAGGAAAAAGGATTGAGTTGCTAGTAGCATGGCAAGATAAACATTTAAAGCGCACTGCAACAGAGGCTATTTCTCCTGGCTTCTCTGCTTCCACACTGGGTTACAGTAGCTGTGGCATAGGCAGTTGCTCTGTACTTCTGTCCCAGCTCTGGTTATCTAGGGCAGGAGGGACCCATCCCTTGGGGCCACCAAGAAAGAGCACTGCAGAACCTCCTCTTCTCTCCCAGCACCGTTATTCCCAGGTGCCCTAGCACAAGGTCCCCAAAAGCCATCAACAAGCTGAGCCAAAGTTCAGATCCTGGACATTAACTTCTGAGGTCCAAGGAGCTCAGGTCTACAGGGTTAGGTCAAGTCCAACTCAAAGAAACATTTATTTTCTAGGTAAACTAAAGCTTCACTGTTCAGAATTACATTAAACTAAGATGATGAGAATTCCATTAGCTAATCTAATTTAACCTGATCTGTTTGAATTTCATTAGATGTGGCTGCACTGGAGACTCAGTAATGAGACTCCAGTACATTGGGATCCCGACTGCTTCTAACTCAATCTCCCAACCTGATATGGACAGCTGTAATCATGCTAATTAGCTGCAGAACCTGTGATGTACTTCAGTTGAGCTCAGGATGAAGAGAGAAAGATTACAACAAAGCCAAATGAATGAGAAAGCACCAGCATACTTGCATACAATTTACAGGATGGGAATAACACACCCTGTGCGTGCAGATGTCTTCTCTTGACTCAGATGGGGAAGGGCACTGCACAGGAACAAAGTGTCCCTGGGTAAGACCAGTCAATTAGCTTGATAAATTAAAGGATGAGACCGACGGTAAAAAAGAATTTTATTTAGCCTACAAGTTCTGTCAGCTATTGAAAGTTACACACCAAAGCTATTTTGGAAAATAATCAGAGCTTTGTTATTTCTAAAGTTAGCCTACTTGGTTGTCTCACATATCGAGAAATTGTTGCTCTTAGATTTGTCAGCACTCCTACAGAGATCAAGAGGCTGCCAGTTTGAATAAGCAGCTAGACAGCCTGGATGGCAAGGTTTGGTCCTGATCCCTGCTCAAGGCAGATGAAGGGCCTGTGCTGCTCTCTACCTGCACTGCAGGTACTCAAATCAGGTTCAAGCTCTTGATCAGGGCACGCATAATTTTAGATTCTGTCAAAAAGAACCTTTGAACTTCAGAACCACAAAGACAGGCTGCAAAACACATGGCATTTATTGCTGTGCCCATAAATGTAGTTGTATTGGAATGGAGAAGCTCAGATAAACCATGGAGAATATTCAAGCTGCCAACTCCCGCACCGTGACATCTAAGGAGGGCTGGCTCAAAAGCCACAGAGCATCTGATCTGCTTCAGGAAGGAATAAGGATCCTCCAGCCAGCAAGATGGAAACCAAGATTTACAGTGGTAACACTAAGGCTCATGTTTGAAACTAATAATGCTTTTTTTTTTTTTTCCTCCAAGCTCCAGCAGTTTCAGAAGAAGAAGAGGATGTTATGAAATTGGTTGGACTCTGCCAAAGGAGAAATTTTAAGGCCAGAATCAATCAGGGCATTTTTCCACTGATATATGTATTTGCAAGACACATGCAACAGCCCCTTCACCCTCTGCACCTTGGCTGCCTTTCCAGGTCTCCTGCATCTCTCCTTGGTGGAACCCATCAGGACTGCCCACAGAGCCTCCCCAACCCCACCGGGGCCCAAACCATTAACTCGGGCAGTCTTCTGTGGCACAGTGACACCTGCAACACAGACAGAACCTCTGAAGGATTCAGCCATCCCAGTCAGCCTCTTTGCTTGTTTGCAGAAGAAGCAGAGTTATTATAGAACTTTTAATAACCTGAGGCAAAGCCAGGGCATCACAGTGCTTTTCCAGCATTTATACTTTACCTTCCCTGCAGCCCCTAGCAAGCCCAGGAGGAGCCCATTGCAATGGGCTCATCAGGAAGACACAGAGCTACAAATGATCCCAGCACACTCCTGCCTCAATTAACACCTCCTTTGGAGCCTGCAGCAGTGGGGAGCTAAAGCTCCAAAAGCTGTGCAGGAGCATGTTTCACTGTGAAAGAATAGGATTTTGGCAGGCAGAGGTTTTGTAACCTTCTCCTGGCCTCTCCCCTCTCCCACAGCCCCACTAGCACTCAGAACAGCCTGCAGGACACAGAGAGAACTTCAGAGAAGCATCCAAAGCCTTTGAGAAATAGAGCGTCATGCAATTTAGAATCACTACATGCACCCAAATGGTGTGGGTAAAATCTTTATAGCTGGGGAAAAAACTGGGTAGAATTAATCCTGATCTCTCACAGAACAGTGGCTCCCACTTAAATATTACCCTGTTTGTGGTTGAATCTACTCCACGCTTTCCCGTCCCATGGGAAGTCACATTGCTATTGATTTCAGAATTGCTTTCAAATTACAAGTGCTAGCAATAAAATTAACTGCGTGAATTTCAAGCATTACACTTCTCTTGCAATTTCAATTATCGATTAAGTACCATGGCAGAAGCATTAAGCCTCAAAATGTTAACAGTGATTATTACCTTGCTACTGCACAGGGGGTGGGGGTGGGTTTTTTTGGTTAGCTGGTTGGTTTTTTTATTGGCATTTTCTTCGTTCCTTTTTTTCATTTTGGAAGCAATGTTGGATTATGCTGGACACTTTGGGAGCTGTAGTTCAAATACCATCACATTCAATGTAAGTGCCTAAAATATAGAAACTGTTTTCAAATCATGCAAATACAGTGAGTTTTGATAACAAACAATGGATAAACCATCATGTTTTACTGGTCTGTCTGAAAGCTTTTTAATTAGCAATGGATGGCCTCGCTGTTTTCAGCTTTCTCGTTGATCAGCTAGTATTTATCTGAAGAAGCTGCGCATCACCCTCCAGAGGCTGCAGTGAAATGAGGTGTCAAGGGTTTATTCAGAGAAGCAAACAGATTTTACAGTCGGAATGCCACGCCAAATATATTTCTGGCGTAACTCCATTGGCTGCTCTGGATTTTTTTAACCCTAAAAAGAGCAGATTCATTACCATCTGTGTACCCGCTGAACACCCACATATTTCAGAAGCCACACTGATGGAGTGAAAGCAATGGGAAAGGGCAACAGGCATGTCCCATGGAGACAACGCAGCCCTGTAACTTTGAGGACTGATCAAGTTGGGTACAATATTCCCTTTGCAGGGGTGCTACAGCTGCTTGCACTCACCTCCTGACACTGCCATCATATCTCCCTAATTAACACAGCAGAGACAAAGCCCAGTTGGGGAGCAATCACTTATCTGCCCTCCACCTTTATCTTTTTAGAGCAGGTTTGGAGCTACCTCAGGCAGGAAAGCTGAGATATGGATGTGCTTACCAAGAGGATGTGTGTATGTGCCTGCAGACACATACACGCCCCTATGCGAGAGGACGGATGTGGTCAGCAGAGGGTTGTGTATTTGTTTATCTGCAGCAAGCTACTTAAAGTTGAAGCCATAATGATTTCCACAGTCTTGCTCTACTGCGCACAAGTTGCATAAAGCTCTGCTTGGCAGCTGCCTTCTCTGGCAAAGCTGCTCTCTGAAGGTTGGCCTCCATCAGTCCTTTTAATTTCTTGTTCCTCCTAACTAAGCTAAGCTGATAAGCTGTGCTGAACGTCACTTCTCAAATCACTCAGCAAAATCTTACAGTGGGACAGAAAGTTTCAAAATTATGTCAGTGACTTAGATTTCCCTCTTCCCTCCCCTTGTGCCATTTTATGGAAAACATCATTTGCACAAAAATCAAGAGCCTGTTTCTCCAAATTTGTGCACAGTGCAAGCCTAACATGAATGCCAGCCTGGTCAGTAACTGCAAAAGCTACCCGACATACACAGTAGCAGGGAACAGGAGCTACACATGCAGAGCTGTATCACATTCCTACGGGTATATGACCAGCTGTAGCACAGCACAGCAAACCAGCACCTCTCCAAATAGCTCAACAATATGCTTCTTACTATATTATTACCCTATACTTGCAGGGTAAGAGACCCCAGACACACATCAGGGCCCTAATAGGCTATGCATTGTAAAGATACACAGGGCAACTAGAACAGTTTACAAGAGCATCCCTTCTGAAGTTGAATTCCAGTTTTTGAATACGAAACCCCCATTGCATGACTCCAGCTAGCAAACTCTCACAGCCAGTGGCCCAGGATGTTTCACCAGCTTGACCTGAAATCAGTGCACCAAGAGATGCTGTAGCTGCTAAAAAGACCAGAAAACTTTATGACCTCCTCAGAGTGACCAGTATGATACCATGTCCCGGGAGAAGGCCACTTACAGGCAAGTAGCTGGGCAGTAACAACGCAGCATAGATAAGAGGCAGTGCCCAGCCTCATGCACAGGAGAGGACCTGGGCTCCCTTCCTGGCTCCTGCTTCACACTTGCTCCAGGAGGGAGCAAACAGCCCACACCAGGACCCCCCTTTCTGCACTGTCTCTCAGGGTGGATGGTTTGACTCTAATCCATGAAACCTCAGCTGTTTCTTAGTGATAAATCAGCCTGGAAAACTAGTGCTTTAGAAATTAGCGGCATCAGATCTTGAGGGTAAGCTGTAAATCTCCGAAGGGCAGCAGCATGCTTCGCATATAGGCACAGGCACGTGGCAAGTACAACAAGCAGCAAGCATTCATTCAAAAGCTGGGTGTTGGATCTGAACCTACGTTCCCCTCTTGCCTCCTTGGATTCCACATTTTGCCTACTCCACAACCTGATCACTCATGTCCCAGCATTGCAATGCATCCCTCCTCCCTGAAGAGTTTGACCTTTTAGCTGAAGACACACGTACTCTGGTGATCTAGGATGCACACACACAGGACACGCCATTTAAACCAAACAAAGTGGGCTGTTGTTCTTGCACTGTTTACAGCTGCCCTGTGAAACCAACAGTTAAAGGACGGGGGGAGGCCAAACGTACAGATGAGTTTCAGAAGGACATCACCCAACTCACAGCCAATTCTCAAGGGCTAGGACACCCAGCCAGGGCTGGGAGGCAGGAGCAGGGGGAAGGCTGCATGCAGGGAATGAGCACCCAATGCACATGCTGACCCTGTCCCTCTTCTCTTGGCATCCTTCAGAACTATCAGGGATGGGGTAACTAGAATAGATGGTCTGAGCCAGTCTGGCAAATATCTTTCTCTTACCAGCTGAGACCATTTGCTAATTCAAGCTTGACCCAGCTTAATCCAGTTCTCTGAAGCGAAGACAGCAACTGAACATTTGAACCCACGTCTGGCTGGTAAGTGAGCTACAAGATTGAAATCAAATTTAAATCATCCCAAAGAACATTAGAGCTAGTATGCAAGCCTACCCTATAGCTAAGCATAGCAGGGGACTTCAATTTGATTTATCTCAGGAACATTAATGCATCAATTAGCTCTGTTTCTCTAGGGAGAAGTCTCATAACTTACGTATTTTGGTCATACAGCAGGGAGGAGGAAAGTTATGAAAATACACGTGAAGCATTTGGATGTGCTGAACTACCAAAGATTTCATAATGAACACAGTCATGACATTAGATTAGTGTTTCCTGATGCAAAGAGGATTTTGTTTTAACTAGAAGCGTAACAAGGAATTATAGCAGCTGTGTCTGTCATTATTCTGCTTAGCCTGTTAATGGAATTGGTTTGCTAGAACCAAATTGGTTCAAAAGATTAATTAAAAACAGGTGGTTCTGTGCAGTAACTTCTCCACACCACACTGAGAACTTTTTGTGGCCAAACCACCTCCACTCTTCCTAATGAGCTGCAGAAGTTCCATTTGCTCATCTCTGGGGGCAATAAAATAGTAATAAAATTAAATTCAGAACACTGCTTGTGTGACAATGGGTTGCAAGATCCACCTTAGGAGAAAAGCAGCGTCTAATGAACTTGCAAGGCTAGCCCCTGCGAGCCTTCTCCAGAGGATGGTGTTCCTGGGGAACATCCTCATTTCACTGTACCCACTGTACTATCCAGAGGGATGGTCTCTGCATGAGACATTCCCAAGGGAGCTTAAAAACAACTTCTTAGTCAACAAGGGCTGAAAAAAAGGACAGGGTGGTTTGAAAAAAAGTCTTCCACCTATAAACAGACAAGTTTTCTATTTGGAGGGTTTGTCACCATCTCTGCTAGCCATGCACAACCCACACTCAAGACCCTGGCACATCAGAGCCATGCTGGCTAATACTTACACAGCAAAACCCAGTCATACCAAAAAGGTGCCTCTTCATTTGGAGGGGGCAGGGGGAGGCGGGCAGATTTTGCATCCGAGAATGGACTGGAAATCTGAGAATCCTGCTAAAAATCCATGAAAAAAGCTCAAAAAGCTTATTTCACTGAATAGTCAGGTTTTCTTTTGACAGGTATTTTTGTTTGCCCTTTAAACCCCGCTGCAGTACAGAACAGAGACAAATACTGTCCTGAGTTAGAAGGAAAAAAGACGCACTGAGTATTTGTGAAGGCACAAAACTTACCGCCCAAGTCATCCTCACAGCAGATAGGAAACACATGTTATGCCTAAAGCAAAGACAGATTTGACAAACTATAACACTTTATATGACAAAGTACTAAGTTGTTTAAGGCGTATTAGGGACTTGGCATTTGGCTGGAAATGAGTTCTCAGACATGATGAAAAAAACGATGACAATTTGGGTCTCAATACTAGTCTTTTTAGTAACATTCCAAGTCTGCAAAAAAACTAATTGGAAGGTGCTGCCCAAAGACCAAAAAAAAACCCTGATGCAGTTCACAAATCAGTACAGAAAAGATGGGCTCCCAACAGGACCACTAGTTGATACCATTCAAATGCTTCCACTGAGATGGAGAGTTGGAAATATTTTTAACTTGCTATAAAAAGGCTGCTGAAGCATACTCTGCAGAGCATATTCATATTGTGTGGATGTGATGGAAAGGAATCAGGAAAACAGTATTTGCAAAGGTACTGTGGGTCTGCTTTAAACAAAGCTCTCAGTGCTGTTGGCCACCAGGTAACAAGCAGTAATTTTTGGCCCGTTTTCCTAAGGAAACAGAGGCTTATAGCATAGGTATAGACAGACACAGCTCTAGTATAAATGGCAGGAAAGGATGTCCAGCTGAGTGGCTGCTATTAAATCAAACAAGCAGGTATCTGGACACATGCTGGCAGATATTAAATGGGTCATGAACCAAATTCCATTAGCTCCTACTTGCCTCCCCTTTTGCAAAGGAAGGGCATACATCTGTATCAGTGCCCCCTACACCCCCAATAACTTCTCAACCATGACCAGATATAGACACACTGGATGGAGAAGCAGAGAGATGAGCAGCTCCCACAAGATGCAGAATGACAGAGAAGAGAGATCCTGTGCCTCTGCACAGGCAAGGCTGCAGATGAACAAGTCCTTTAGGAGGTAAAAAAGGACCAAAGTTTGTTAAGACAAACCATAGGAAAGAGAATGTCATCATTTTGCTTGCAGAACTGTTTCCTGGCTGACCAGGAATGTTTTGAGAAAGATCTCTGCAGCTGTGGAGGATTTCACAGCTACTTCTTATTTCTCTGCAGAGCTTTAGGGTACCATACATCTATGAGATCCTATACACCCATATATTACAGCTGTACTACCAGAGCTGGCAGCTCCCCTTTCTTTTAGGGGTGCAGGGGCTAACACAGAGCCAGGCAACTGCACAGCCCCGCTGCGGACAATCCACTGCTGTACAGCTGGTACCAAGAAACAGGGAGAGCAGGATCAGCAGCACAGATAACTAGAGCTATTGCTAGGGCCCAGGGCAACAGATCAATGGTCCTTGAGGATGTGAAGGTGCAGGAAGGAGCATTCACCCCTGCACATGCACCTATGAGCTCCCTGCATCACTCACTCCTCAGGTCTTCTTACATCAAACAGGTTTCACTCAGATCCTCCCCATCTGTTAGTTCAGTTATATGCTGACCTCAGCTCCCTTCTCCTCATTTGTGGCAGGAGAACAAAGACAGTTGTACAGAGAAACACAACTGTGCTAGTTAAGGGCTTAGGTATTCTTGGCCACAGCAAAGTATAACACACCAGTATACAACAGCTCCAAGTAGAAATTTGCAGGGAGGTTGTAGAAAATCCAGGCAACATCATTAAGTTATCCACATTTGAAAGCTGCAGGCTGAGCTACAGTTTATGCAGCAGGAGATACCACACAGCCAACTCAGAGCTTCATGAAAGACCAGCTGAGAGTCATACAGCCAGGGAGGCTTCAATCACACATGAATCTCTTTGGAGAGCACATCAAAAACCCCTTGCCTATGATCCTTCAAACACTGCTCAGTCACAAGCAGTTAGGATTACAACAAGGCCAGACTTGGCAGGAAAGCAAACTCAAGGCTCAATATTTTGTCATGTCCTCTCTCATTTCAACTCCCAGAGGAGCAGAGAAAAGTGGAAAGAAAGCACATCTGAAAAGTTGTTTTAATTTCCTTTCTAATTTGGGGAGCAAGTGAGCTTCTGTTTTAACAGCTATTAGGTTACCTCACAGCTAATTCCCATGCATATTCCTGCTTAGCTTTGCTTTGTTTCAACCTCTTGGTGGACTGATACAAAAACCTCAGCAACAGCAGTGTTTGCAGGGGGTGGAGAAGTAGAAGTCAGATGCACATTCCTAAAACAGGTGCTAAAAGCAAGTAATATCAGGTGCCTACAAAACACAAGCCAATGCAACAGCCCCTGAACTGACTCAGTGGTTTTGTTTTCCCTGTGGGACAGGGTAGTCACCAGCCACCACAGAGGGAACAGCTCAGGGACAGCAGCGCCCTGAGTTCATTTGCCTCCAATTACCAACATGTAAATACAAAACCTGCAGTGCTACTGAATCACTTTTTCTCTTCTTTTCTAAGAGGTAATACTATAGAAACAAAAATGTGGTGTTTCACTTTTACTTTACACAAGCAGCTAGGGAATTGACATGGAAAACATCCGTTAGTTTTGCAAAATAAGAAGCCAGACAACATTAAGAGCCTACTGACTGGCACATCCTAGTAAACTCCTCTCCCTGATGTTACCTGGTCCTCAGGTGCAAGGCTGCCGGTCACCAAGACAGACTAATGCACTGGGGAGGGATACAACCCTGGCAGCTCTCACCTCTGCTTTAAAGCCAGCTCTGCACCTCTGCCTGCTTCTTTGCCATGTCTCCTCTCCCACACAGTCACCTCTCCCCAAAGCAATTACATCCCTACTGATAAGATCTCACCAGCTCCACAACCCCTGCAAGATACAAAATTGAAACCCCTCCTTGACAGCAGCCCCAGCTGAGGGAAGCCATCCTTCGTGGCTGAGCTTCAGGCCAGAAGGTTAAACAGCTGCTCCTGCAGCCGCTGGCAATTCTCATTTCAACAGGGAGGTGAGAATGGCTGCCACAGCCACCCACCTGCCACTCTGGGGACAAAGAGGCAAGAGACACTGGTTAATGCAGGCAGCTAGATCCTCATAGCATCCTGAGAAGCACACCATGTGCCCTGCTGAGGGATCCCATCCCAGCTCCTAATGACAAGACACACACACCCAGTGCCAGGGGCTGCAGCCCAGCTCCAGTGCCAACAGAGTCTGCAAGATATTCAGACCTCTCAATCCCCTTGGTTTTACAAATGTAGTGTCATCAAATGACAGCAAGACCATAGGAATACCTTTTTCCCAGTAGGACTTTCATGCTATGCTATCATTTCCCTAACTTAGGTTTGGGTACCAAGTTGAGCACAATGCATGAGGCTCTGGATTGGGCTGAATAATGCTGCTATAGCAGTACTGCTGCAAGAAAACTAGATCTCTCCAGAGGGATGCTGCAGACATGATGCGATGGCTGCATCAAGCCAGTTTCCCTCTTGAACTGTGCAATCTGGGAGGAGAATTCTGGACATCTTTGTAAAACAAACCTTGTCCTTAATAAGGCTGCTTTAATCAGACCTGCTCTGCAAAACACCCTAATATAACATGAGGGAAATATGGGTTCCCTGGGTGAGGGAAAGGTCTCCCTGCATGGAAATCTAGAAGAAAAACTAGCTGACTATTATAAAAAAATGGTCTAGCCTGAAGGCAAAGAGATAGCTTTGAAGAGCAAGCTCTATGCACGGAGCAAGTGGGGTTTCCACAGCCCTAGGAGAACCTTGGGCAAAGACAGCGCAACAAACCTTCTATGTACTTACAAGCCTTATTCTAAGCATGTTCTAGGAAGAAATCCCATCAATTCAGCCCTGGCAGTGGAAAATGCACAAAACCACCACCCACCAGCAGTCACACAGTGCCTGTGCCTCAGTTTCTATAGTGCTCAGTCCCCACCAAATTCAACAGCATCCTGCAGCCAGCACTCAAGGGAACAGCAGCACCTTCCCCATAAAGACACTCTGCACACATCTGCCTTGCCTTTTCTTTTAGTTTTAAAACCAGTCTTACAAATCTTTGGAGCATAGAAAGAGGAGGGAAATTACTGCCCAGGAATGTCAGAGTTCTGCTGAGAATATGTATTTGCTCCTGTTCCACAAGGAATGAAGATGTCAAGCTAAAAAAATAAAACCACTATTATTAGTGGGAGATCAGGGTGATTCTCCAATCAGGGACAGAGCACTGTGACTAAGTAAATTTCACGGTCTACCAAGCAGCAAAACACGAATAGGCTTGCCACGCAGGCTCTGTGCGGCCAAGGGAAGTACGCTGGAAAACATGGAAGTTTAATGGAATAAACATACATTCCAAAACCCACCCAGTTGCTCTTGCAGGACCACATGCTCCCTCCTTACACTGGGTATGCTTCCTTTGTGCGTGTACATGATTTGTATTCCATCTTCTGCCCTTTTGGGGACTCCATGTCATTTTGCAGATCCCCAAATAAGATATTTATTAACACCTGGTGTTCCCCTTCCTTCCTCCCATTAGCAACTCACAGGTGATGACAGGAGAATGGGCTTTATCACTCTCAGGATTCCATCACCAAACTGCCAAGTGCCTCTGTCCTCCCCAAACCAAACTGATTCATGTGCAACCAAAAAAGCGGAGACCCCGCAGCATCACCAACCACATCTGCTGAAACTGTTCTCAAATACTGTATTGAACCTCTGAAAAAAATATCCCAAGGGACAATTTTTATAAATAAGCTCAGGTTCACAGTGAAAATCTGTTACCAACCAGCAGATGAGAAGTTCACATGCAGCCAGGTCAATGTTAGTGCTTTTACCCACTTCTTTCATTTCTTTATGAAATCCAGAGTCACTACCTACATTAATATCAGTATCCAGATCTCACATACTATCCCTCTCCTCAGAACCGTTCTAGCATCAGAGAACTCCTGCTAGGAAACACAACAAAATAAGAACAATAAATAAATGAAATACCATCTACTGGCACACCAGTAGTGGTTACTTTATTCCTTATTTTTCCCCTTCATTTCTTTTTTCTGTAGTCCTTCTCTCGATCCTTTTCTCCCTCCCACTCCACATCTCTACCGCTAAAATAGGAAATATCTATTGAGTGTACTTCTCAAAATGCAATCACTGATTTCCCTGATCTTTTCCTCCACAGGATGGAGCCATGTCTTCCAGATAATTAAAGATACACTCACAATGACAAGAGTGCTGTGAGGTTGTGGTTTTTTTAACTAAAAAATCCCAAACCATCTCCTTTTCATGCAAGATAATAGTTTTCAGCATAAAGTTTCTTTCCCCCACCAATTGGAACATCTTGGCCTAACACTCCTAGGAAACTGGCTTGGGGTTCTTTGTGACAAACTGATGCTATTGGTTTTCTAGTGTATTTTAGCTTAAAAAAAATAAAAATATTAAAAGCCTTCAGGGAGAAAGATCTTCAAAACAAGGGAAAAGATGTTTCAATTAAAAGAGTTTAAGGTAACACCCAAATGTATCATGTTATTACTCAGTAGGCTCTGCACTCACTGCAGGAGGTTTTTAACCCCCTTCCCCCAGCCCCCCACTTTTTTTTTTTGCCCTAAATGCTCAGAGCATCTCATAGCACATCCCTGCACCAGCAGCCCCACAGCTTTTTCCATGTTTATAGCATTTTATGCTGTTTCCATCATTTAACTAACTCTTGAACTTATCACATAGGTGCTACGTACACATCACTTAAATACATGCTGCACATGGCACATATCTTGTGTGCTACCATCTCTGCTCTGCAGCACTGCTGCCAGCAGCTTCCTTTCTCTGCCTTGACGTTGGTTAGCGAGGCAATTGTGATCCTGATGTACAAAAACACTTCCTGGTACTAGAGGGCTGAGTAATGTTATAAACCTCCTTTTTTCTCTCCTTCATTAACTTCTCTGCAAGTACTTCTCTTTCAACATCATCAAAAATAATCAAAATGACTTTCCAAATTTTTTCACTCATTAAAAATCTAAACGCATTTTTATGGGTGAGCAGAACATGCCAAGAATGATTTTGAACAAATGAACAAAACAGTGTTTTGAACTCATTCTTTAAGATAGCATTTCCAAAAAGAAAACCTATTTTTAGGTGCAAATGACTTGATCAGCTCCACCTAACACCCAGACAAATGTCTGGGATGTCCCTTCTTTTAAGATTTTTTTTCTCTGCAACTTCCACAGATTGAGAAGAATGACATAATGTTCATTTTTATGTTTAGTGCCTTCCAGAGCACCCTTCCTCCCTCTCTCACAAAGGCTTTCAGCAGTCTCATGCTGGCTGCTTCAGAGGTTCACCTCTTCCGTGCTCAGCTTTCCTCAGCTATTCTGCAAGATGTCAGCTTCACTTCAGCTGTCCAGCCTGGCCCATTTTCAACACTTTCTTGAAATATGTGTGCTGAAGGCTGCCCTATATCTTTTGACACACTGCTCTGAGATCTAGGACTTACCACCCTTCAGACAGTTGGATTTCACCATCAGTTGTTCTAAAAAGACCCTAACTTCCACCAGTAACTCCATCCTAGAAAAGCTGTTTCTGGCACGTCCCCTACTCCCCTCCATGAATAATCATGCAGAGAAACCATCTGTTTGGTTGGGGTTTTGGGGGTTGGAGGTTTTTTTGGTGGGGTTTTTTGGGGGGGGATGGGGGGGGGGATTTTTTGTTTGTTTTTAAAGCCAGTCACTTCCCTTTCTGTCCACAAATCCCCTCCTGTTGATGCTCTTCAAGCTCTGCTGGCTCCCACCTCACCTCCTGGTTAGAGGAGCTCCTATTCCTTAGCCACAGATGCACCCTAGCACTCCCTGCATGTGCTTTCTCCTTGGTCACTTTCCCCTTTAATTTCCTCTTAGGCATTCTCTCTTGAGCTAATGACTTTGCTGAGCTCACTAAGCTGAAAGCGCTACTCTCCCACTGCTCTTGCAGGCATGACACAGCTGCAAAAAGAGGTAATAAGGCACAAGAAAAATTCAGGGTTACCCAGGCTGGAAGAAGAGGTGGATGAGAGGGAAAAGAGAGCCTAGAATCCTTTGGCAAGGTAGACCCCATGGAGAGCTGATGCTCCTGGAAAAGAAACTATCTGACCACCTGGCAGCAGAGGCAGCACAAGAGCTTAGTCCTGAGCCCCAGGGCCCAATGCTGACCTTTGAAGACTCTGAGAAGGAACAGCCTTGAGCACTAGGGTACGAACAGCCCCAATAAATCCCTGTGGGTTTCTCCCTCTGTTTGTGGGGCTGTTGCTTAGTGGCACCTCAGCTCACAGAGGGAGCACTCCTGCAGACGTGAGCAAGTCTCCTTAGGAGGGATGCAAACGCCGCATGAAACTATCATCAGAAGCTATTAATGTTTTCTTAACGTGAACTGAGCTGGAAACAGAGAGCAGGGAGAAAAAAAATTCAAAAGCCTGTGTGGACATGGGTGGTGCCTCCCCTGCCACCCAGACTTTCCTGGATATTAGTAGCAGGGGGTGGGAGAAGAGCGATACTCCCTGGCTTTCCCTTTACTGCTATCACTTCAGAGAGTTCATGCAGTGCTGGAAAAGAAAAAGCAGGACACCACGAGCCTGCTCTGGCTGCTGCCCCATCTGGTCCTCTCTTCTATCACTGAGAGCCACAGAAATTCATGTTAACACAGGATCTTTGCTCCTTTGAACAGCAAGACTCCCTGCTGGGTATCAAAAAGCAGCCTTTGGGGTATGGGATCTGGCTGTTGTAGGAAAGATTACATCATTACAGACCACTGCCTCCAGTTTGAGACTGAGAAGAAGAAAAAGCAATGCACTTTAAGCAAAAACCAATAATCATATGAGGTCAGTCATTCTGAAACATGAGGTCTTAAACACCTGCAAACAAGTATTATGACAGCCAAATCCTCCATCAGTGAACCTGTATAAGCTCATGCTGAATATAAGCATCTTCCACAAGATACCTTGTTCCAGCCCCTACACACACGCACACCCCTGCATATCACTGCTTAGGCTTTCCCCAGGATGACTCTGGTTGCCACAGGGTGGGGGGAACCCACCCTTTTTTCCTGTGGGCATACTTACTCTTCATTTAAGCATGTTACTACTCATCTAGGGCAGCAAGGAACCCAGTGCCATTCCCCACAGGGCTGTTGGCATATGGCTACACAAGCACAGTAGTGGAAGGGATGGCAGGCAGTGGGGCAGAGTTGCAGGGCTGAGCCACCAGAGATGGGGTTTATCGTAAACGCAAAGCATGGCCCAACACGACAGAGCTCTGCTCTGGGACAAGAATCAGAGGCAGAGATAGTGAATTGTGAGCAAACTCCTTTTAGGGGCTAATGGGAACATGAGATGGGATTTCCTGAACACCCTCAGGGCTTGTCTTTTATATAAAGCTGCTTGCGTTTAATTACAATCAGTTACATTAGCTACATCAGTCGATTTAATTAAATTGCAAGGACACTCATAAGTTGATTTAACTCTGTCTCAAATGGATTTAGCAAAAGTTGGCAAGAAACTAAATCAACATAAACCAAGATTAAATCAACTGAAGAGCATCCACACAGGATTTTGCAGCAATTTAAGAAAACTGATTTGAAGACCCATTTTAAATGAAGCAGGGTAGCTCAGGCACAGCGAGAGATGAACTTTTGGGATGAAAGCAAAGTGTCTAGCACTTCAGCAGCCCTGTGTAATAGACTTGAGCTGTGAGAAAGCCCCTTCCTTTTTCTCCGTGTCCTAGAGTTAGCATTTCATTTTTATCCACATACGATTTATTTTATTCATAATCCTCAGGACTGTTTACCCAACAGCACTCAGCAAGCGATTGCCATTTCCAGGCCCTGGCACACAACCTGGAGGTCACAAGCCATGCACCATACAGCTGCAGCTGAATAGGGAGAGCACTGGTTTGTTAGGACAATTTAAAAAGGCTATGGATTTGCGAACATTAAATAATCTACCTTGAACTAACACCCAGCTCTGAATGCATGTTAGTCTAATTGGAAGCTTTTAGCACTGAAATTTTCAGTACAAAAGCAGACAGACAGCAGATAAAACAGGCTTTTTGCAGGCAATTGTTTGTAGGCGAGTCGCACTGCACTGCTCCTTCATGCAGCAGCAGCTCCAGCAGACGCAGTGAACTCAGCACACACCTGAATCATTCTGTATCAAAAGTAGAGCAATAGGAGGGTAGAAACACAATTCCAATTTTTTATGTGGAAAATCAAGTGGCCACAGGAGCACTCTGCTCTGTGCAGGCATCACTGAGTGGTTTACACTGCTCCTGGCAGAAGCCACACCAGCCTTCAACCCAGACATGCTTGGAAACGGCAAAGCCTAGTAAGGATTTATAAACTCATCCACTGTGAACAAATTGCTTATTTCAGCTCCAGAGTTGCTAGTATTGACTCCTTCCAGCCAACACCAATCTCTTGCTTGCACACAACAGTCTTATTTTTTTCATAGCTGCATTTCAACTTGCCCCTCACAAACCAAGCATCTCTTCCATGGAATAGGAATGGTCCTAACAGCTTTCCCAGCAAACGAAGTGATTTATGACCAGTTTAATGCCACTTTTTATGCTGCTATAAACTAGGTTTACAGTTCAGTGACTAGCAAGAGTAAAGCTGCCACAGTTTCCTTAGTGCTACAATGACCATTATAGTAGTACTCTAAGCAATGATGTGCTACTGTAAAGTTTCAAGACCACCTTTTATTTCAGTGAGGAGCTGTTTCTACGTGCAAGCTCTGCAGAAGGGAAGAAATGAGAGAAAACCCACAGCCTGACAACAGCAATCTGGGAGATAATTAGTTTTCTACACCAGCTCCAACTGCTCCATCCAAAACCTGCCCCCAGATCATAAAAGGGGCAAAACCTCCTTGCACTAAAACCCCAGAGGCTGCAAAGCGGGCCTCTGTCATCCCTGCAAGGTAGACAGTATGGTCTACTAAGCCATCAGAAACTTGTTACAGCTTTGCAACATGGGCAAATCTCTCCAGATCTCCACATCCTACCTGTGAGATGCATCCCACTGCTCTGTAAAACATGTTGACAGAAGGGCACAGCAGAAATGCTGGGAAGCAAGCAACACTGGAAATTAGACTCAGCATGCTGGTTAAATTCAGTTCAGTTTAAACATGATGAATGCCTAAATTCCACTGTGTATATATACACACACACACTTACATGAAAAGTCATACTTCCAAATGCTTCCATATTTACTTTCCTATGAGTTCTTAAATTTATAATTAAAACAACTACCTGGAAATTTTGAAGTGAGTTTACCACGAAGGTGTTATTTCTGACCCTGGCCAACACTAAGTAAGATCAGGTGTGCGCCAAAGGACAGCAGCAGTACTGTGTTTTTTAACCACACAGCACAGCTCAGTAGCTGGCTGCTTTGTCAATCCACAGGCTCAGTAAAGACAAACCTGCCACTCCTAGGAAGTTAGTTCCAGTAGCACTGCTTGGTTTGCAGCACCCTCCTCACTACCCTGACGTCTAGGCTCTTTTCCTCTCCTAGAAAGAGATTAATTTACCACCATGCTGAAAAAGAACTAGCCAAGTAGGGAAAGCAAAGAGCACACAAGAAAAAGGGGTTTTCTGCCAGTGGGTGATATAAGGGTTCTATAAAACATGGGCCCAGCCACGGATCAGCCAATGGATTGAACATTGTTGTGCACCTCTCAGTCAGATCAATTTTGACCTACTGTTGCATGTCCATCACCTGAAGCCATTTCATTGATTTTCATGGAAGATTTACCCAGGCTTTGAAGAATGAAAGCCTTTATGTCTTTCATGCTGCTGAAGGAGGCAGCCATCCATGCCTTCTTCCATATTTGGAGCAAAAAGATCTATCCTTCCTTCCTCATTACAGATATCATTAACAGGAGAAAAACAAACAAGACACTGTGTACAGAAATGTTCTGTTGCCATATATAGCAATGCTGTTTCTTAGCATCCCTGTTACTGCAAACAACTCCACCCCCAAAATAGCAGGGGATGATGCACTGAACCAAATGGGCTGGTTGGTAGCAGCTTTGTGTGGTGTCACACCTCAGCTCATGGGCACCAAAAACTCGAACAACAGACCAAGTGCCCAGTTCAGAAATGGGAGATGAGGCCACCAGGCATCCTAGATAACAACAGCACTTCAGAGCACCTCCTCCATGTTTTTTGGTACCCGGTAGCCAACCTGCAAAGCTGCAGGGGGGCACATCAGCTCTGCTTCCAGGTCAGTCAGGAACAGAAAGCATGCCAATAGCTGGTTCAGAAATACATATCCTTGTGTTGGACCCATTGCTGTTAGGATATTCATGCTGGTTGGCTCCACAGGATTGTGTTTCTGTGCAGCTCAGCAGCTTATCAGCTCAGGTACTCTCAGTAGGTATCCTGTGTTTGCAGATGGCATTCACAGCACGTGTCTCACTTCTCACGCTTTAGGATCTGAGACAATCACTTGGGAAGATCAGAGAAGACACTGCCTCCTTAGCACACTACCACCAAATAACCAGGTGAATCTAAGGTTTCAGAGGCCCATAAGGGAAATCCTCTGCCCTCTACGAGGTCTTATCCTAATCCTTAGGAGATGGTTCAATGCTTCTATACTCCGGTATCTTCTAGACTAAAACCTTGCACAGGGTTTGTTTGGGGTTCCTTCCCTCCCTCCCTCTCCTAAAACTGATGACATTATGAACTAGGATGAATTCTGAATACTCCTGCAACAGACAATGCCTCCTTGAAGCTTTAAGGGAAAAAAAATAAAAATCTTGCCCTCAGTATCATTTCAGAGGACTGTGAACTCCATAGCCCCACTGTGTGGCTCATAATACATCTTCCTTCACCATCTTCAAACATCTTACACCACTTTTGTTGTTCCTCTATTGCCAAACAGAAAGAGTGAACACTCCCATTTGGTCTTCCCCAGACTGGCCATTATGGTACATAAGTTTACTGATGTCCTTTCTCATACATGTCCTTTCTGGGGTCAGCTCCCAGTTTTTACTTACTTTCTTCCCAAGAAAGTTTTTCCATGTCATCATTTCTTCTTCTTCTTCCATCCTCTGATTACTCCCTAATTCTGAAATATATTTTCCAGTATGGAGTGACCATCACCCACTGGTCCAAATAAGATGTTCAACAGATTACATAACGACATAATAAAATTAGCCATTTCAGATACCACCCACCGTGGGATGTTGTGGTTCACACCCTAGAAGCCTGATCTGGTAGAGCAAATCTCTATGGAAATCCTGGCAAGCCAGAACCAGAGGACCAGACTGCTGCAATTAATAGCAACTTCACTCCCACAGCATCGTCCAGGGGTCATGCTCACTGCCACAGCAAAGCTGCCTGACAGAACAATGGAGGCAGCCAGCCCATGACCCAGACAGCTCCAGCATCCTCTTCTGCCTGGGCTTCATGCCTGGCACCTTCCCAAGGGGCTTGATTTCTCCATGCCCTCCTTGTGCAGTCAGGCACTAAATATCAAACAGCGGCCTTCCTACCTCTTTCCTGAGGGGCTTAATTCATTGTTTAAGTGATCCTCTAGCACAAAATGTAAGGACCTGTCAGCAGCACAACTAATACAGTCATCACCCAAAAGCCAGCAGCTCTGCTCTATGCAGATATTTGTACATTATTAAATAATCTTAGACAGGATGCAGAGGTGGTGAGGGAATCAGATTCGCACCAAAAATAAAAACAAAACACCCCAAAAAACCACCAAACACCCAAAAATCCTGAGAAGAGGGAAATAAATTATTAATAGTCATGAAACCCACAAGGAGGAGGTAAGGAAAAGTTTGCTACGGTCTCCTGCAGGAGGTACCAAACAGCAATGGAAAACTGCTCCCTGTGCCGCTCACATGCCATGCTGAGGATGGGAAGTACACGCTGACTGCCCCTACAAGGCTGCTGCCCCTTCAGCAAGCTCTGATACTGGGAAATTTATCCTGGGACATTTGGCTTGTACTTCTTCCTCCTCTGCAACCATTCTTAGTTGTAAAGTAAATGCTCTGGGGACACAAATTCTCTTCCCGTCCTGCTTCCTCCAAGTCTAATGAGGTTTTTGCCCTTGACTCAGAGCAACAGTAAATGTCAACAGCAAGCCCAAAGGCATCCCTTCGCACCCCGCCATCCATTAATGCCTTCAGGAGGATTTCAAGAGCGCAGGCCTGGAGGATAAGCACATAGTAAGAGCCAGGCATCAACACATTGCACCAAGCATAGAGCAGGGCAAGCCAGCCCCAGAGCTGGGTACAAGTGTTGGCATTCCGCATGCTGAAACCCAGGCTCTGGGCACTACCCACAGCATCTCCCACCACTCCTGCCAAGCTGGACATTTCTGCCACTGAGCCACATGCTCAGAAACACCATAGCCCAGTCCATTTGTAACCCCGCTTTAACAGGATTCAGGAGCAGCACTAAATTAGGCAACATGTCCAGCCCCACAGCACCCAGGGACCCTGATGGTGGCATCCCTTTACAGGAGAGGCACAGTGAGCTCTGTCAGAGCCAGTGCAAAAGCAAACGTTACGGCCCTCCTGCTACTGACACGGCTGACCTGCTTGGTTCCTACTGACCACACAGGAGCAGCCAGGTGCACAACAGCACTTATTTCTTCTGATGGATGGGTGCATTTTCAAATAAATTTCTATAAAAAGATACTAACACAGACAAATCTACTACCATTATAGAGACTCAGTATACTACCAAGAGAATAAAAAGGTCCTCACCTGCCTTTCAGCTAATCCCATGCAACGAACTCCTGAACTCTCTAACCTTCTCTTTCCACACAGACTTCCCCCGGGCATGAAGACAGCAAAAACATATTCACTTTTCATTTCAAGGTGGATTAAAGCTATGGGTTACAAGCATAAAAAAACACCAACCCCCCCCCAAAAAAACCAAGCAACCAACCAACCCCCTGCTAGCTTCCAGTGCTTGGGCACAGATTTCCAACACAAGATAAAAAGAGATCACGCTGTTACTGCACCCAGTGTTTTAGCATCAGGCCCTGGTACAGCTCCAACTCAGCCAGGCGCTGCCTGGAACGAGCATCCAACTAAAAGCTCCCGCAAAGCCAGCACTGCCTGAGCAAAGAGAAGAGGCTCTGCAGACAGAGCAGACTTAGCAAAGAGGATGTACAATACAGGAAACACTCGCCTGTGGATATCTGGCTAGATATTGAGCAATCTGGACTTGAAAACCCACCCTGATATCTTGTTCTCTTAATCAGCTTTTATTACAAAGGAAAAGGCAAGCTCAGCTGTCAGGAGGGGACAGAGGTGACAAGGAAGGGGAATATGTGACACAGAGGTGGTTGTTTACTGGGCATCACTTCTGACCTCCTGCTGACAAGATGAGCTGTACAGCAGCATTTAATCCCATTTGGCAGTGCAGAGGGACTCCCCACTTCTGGTTTGTGGGCATACTTCTTTCTTATGCAAGGCCCTCACCTCACCTTGCCTGCCCTTCCTCACTTAAGAGAGCTGAGATACACACATACTCTGGGAGGAGCCCAGCAAAGCACATAGAATTTTGTGAATGAAGAGCAATAGGAAAGGATGACAAGCACTGGAGCCACCAACAGACAGACTGCTTTTCCCACTGTGCCAATACAGACTTCAATCAATTCATTTACTGTCACAAGCCAACTAAATACAAAACTGGAATGAGCCAGAGCAAAGCTCCTTGCTGCAGTGGCATCCTGCCTGTATCCGCTATAGTGAATTATGTCTGGGAGATGCAATGTGTATCTTCCCCATGCAAATATGTAACATTGACATATGCTAGATCTGTACAGCCAGAGTGCCATTTACAGCTTCCACTGGGTGCTAAACACTAGGGGACTTCCATACCCAAAACTTATAAGCATGACTGTAATGGAAGTTCTTAGAGGAAGAAAAAAAAAAAGGTTAAAACAAAAGACAGGACCAAGAAGAGTATACTTTCTTCTCCCTGACAGCAGGCTGTTCTCCCAGGCTCCTCGAGAAGCTGCCACCCACCTGCACTTGCACAGGGCTGGCTCATCTTCTGTCCAGGAGACTCAGATCAATACCCAGGAATAGCACTGATAAATTTTTAAGAGGACTAACAGCCATCTCACGCCCTCACTAAACTGCTGCACAGATATTATTCGCAGTTGCTGCTAAGCCTCTGAAAGAACCACTAGGGACCACACTAATCAATTTTTATTTCTAATTAAACCGATGCCTGCAATATGCTGGAGGAAACATGGGCAGAAGGGACTACCCTAAATGAAGATCTTTAGGATGCAGGAGGGCAGGGATTTACACCAAGTAGTTGGTCTTCTGAGACAGCCAACAAAGATGGCGGACCGGCAGATTGTCTCTTTCCAGACCCCATTCCAACCTGGGACCCCAAATCTTTCTCTCATTCACTTCTTCCTGCCCTTAGCCACCTCCACAGGCCTTCTGCTTTGTAAGTGAGGTCTCCAAGGACTTCATGAGTCAGGTTAGGATTTAATGGACTAACTGGCATGTCTGTATCACTCATTACAGCCTCCACTGAAGAACAACTCAAATTTCACTTTTACTTACTCTCCAGTTCCATTCCCTCCTGCCTCAAAGTCAGGAAGGAGGCTTCCTGGCTAGGGACACCCACCCTCTCTGGATGCCTTCACCTGCCTCATGAAAACACCTCCAGTCTTAACAGAGGGTTTGGGCCCATTTATTACACCCATCACTTACTACCAACCATGCCTGGCCAGAGAGCTGGACTCCGCAGTGTGGGTGTCTCCACCTCAGGTGGTCACCCGAGCTGCCCCGTACAGCCAAAGAGAGAAGCAGCTCCTGCAGACATGCTTCATATGGCTACGCCGGGTGTCTGGATTGAGGCAAAAGGAGATAAACCACCAACTTCCCTTCTGCAATGAGGAAGGGGGACAGACAGGCAAAGCTGGGCAAACAAATCCCATCCTACAGCACCTTCATTTGGAGCTTGCCAACAGGGAGAGCCTCCAACCATCTGCTTAAGATGAAGTGTTGGGGAAAAATAAAAAAGGAACCCGAGAAGCAAATGTTGCTGACAGTGAATGAAAACTGCCAGTGCTGCAGCTACATGCATCTGATGAGCTGAAAAGATGCTGGTGTGTGTGATGCCTTAAAACCCTGCACAAGAGGAAAAAAAAAAAAAAACAAAACAAAACAAGACAAAAGTAAAGTGTTATCAGAGGGCTGGCAGAGGACTGGGGTCCAGCAGACAAGCTCAGACTGGCTGTCTGATGATACAGTCAGATACAGGGACAACAACAAGGGTACATGAGAACAAGGCCAAGGCAGTCCTGAGCAGTGAAGTAATGCCACAGCCGGGTAGCACACTGTGGAGGGGTGAGCAGTCCTCACATGTTCCTGTGTTCTTGCCTCTGACCTGAGCTATAACTGTATTTCTCAACACTGGCTTAAGAATTTTACAATTCTTATTTGGGGAAGGAGGCAGGAAAGGGTGGTCTAGTTTGGAGAACAGAACAACTAAATCATCGCTTTCACGAAGTTAAAGTTTATCAAGCTGTAACAAAGATTTCTAAAAGGTACTCCACCATCTCTTCATCACAAGATAAAGCCAGCAGCTTGTATTTAAACTCTTGTGTACCTTCTTGCATTCCTCCCAGTCTTTGTGTCTTCTATTGCCTCATTTCTTCAAGTCCCAGCCTCTAAGCTCTTAAAGCTAGATGGCCTCTTCTTTCTGGTCACAGTGTCCACCAGGACTTTGGGACACTGATGTAGATGACATAAGGGCTTAGAAGACAAGAAACCATAGAAGTGAGAAAACTCCCCAGAAGAGGACCATAACAACCTTGAGAATAATGTGGAGTGAGTCACACCGGACATTTCAGCATTGTCAATGTTGAGAAAAGATGACAGGTAAGCTTTCAAGTCCATTGTGGACTGTCAAGTACCTTGCATAAGTGCACACGCAGAGCAGTGAGACAATCTGACTGAGAAATTGCTTGGGTCACAGCAGCCCTGGACAGACAAAGGCTTGATCCACACAGTCGGAGCTGCTGCACAGCAAGAGCATCTCTGGTGTTCACCATGGAGAGATGACAAATGCTACTGCGATGGGCTAGGTAAGGAGACTCTGTGGACAGGGAAGATTGAAACACCCACTGGAAGACTACACCAAGGTGGTGCCAGGGCACAAAAGCGACAACTGTCCCAAGATCTATTTGAAACTCCGAGTGAAAAAGAGACACATTGCACTTCTCAGTCTCCCAAGTCAATTCAAAATAGCCCCAAGTCAATTCAAAACAGCCTCAGACTGTTATTTCCTCTCTCTACACCCAAATCTTACTACCAACCATAAGCAGTTTGCTGCAAAATAACTCTCACAGTGAGGAAAGACAAAAAAAAACAAACACCCAACCCACAAACTTGTAGTAGTACTTAAATCTTGTTTCATTCCTCCCAAAAAAAAACAATCCTGAGAACTAAACAAGCTGTTGCCGAGCTGCTTGCAAGGATTTATTTTGAGTTTTGTGGCTTATTTCAGTACTCGGATGCAAGCTCCTCTGTTTGTTTTGCTTGTTTGCAATGCAGTGATTTCTGCTGCTGGAAGCTGTATCCACTGCAGAGGCAGCACCTGGGAGTACTTTGGAGGTGCTTTACTATTCTCTTTCTTCTTGGTTTTTTGGAGGGATTTCTGGTGTTTCGCCTGAGACAGCCTACGCATATAAAGTAAAATGACTACTTCAAAAGGCTCCCTACTGTGCAGGTGTTCAGGATGGAGGCAAGGGGAGTTGGGGGCTCATAGAACAAATGCACCTACCTGACCTCGCATCTCTTCACCAGGTTCAACCTCCAAGTTCCTCTTTGCTTAAGAGCAATGCACTTGCAAGAGCTCTCCATTCTCACTAGCAATCTCTCTCCTCCAGAAGCACCTTAGCATTCCTCCTCCAGATGTCATGGGATTTCCATCATAGCTCACCAACAGTAGCATGTTGCCTCATGCAGCTTCTGGTCCTGGGCAAGAGGATCAGCACCAGCTCTTCTGCTCAGCTCCTTTCCCTGCAGCCCTTTCCTCTTCTCCCACACTGGTGTTTATCCCTCTCACAAACATCTGCAACACTCAAGCAAACACTGTCATTCCTACAGGAATCCCACTGTGAGTTTTCCAGTGACAGTAACTCCACCAGCATGGGGATATCCAGGACATCTCACAGTCCACGATGAAGCTGCAGTCTGAGAAGCAGCTGCATGCAGAGAGATATGTAGGAGCAGACATTTTAGTGTGCACAGGGGGTTAAAACAGAGATAGGTTTATGCTCGCTGTGTCCCTTGGGATAAAGATTGTGATGACAGCCATCACTGTTGCCAGAAAAGAGGATTTCAGGATTGCCATTTGAAAGCTGGCTGTACCCACACAGGTAATGCAGTGCCCACACCAGCACTGCACCATTGGAATAAAGCTAGCAGAACACCTATGCTGCTCACAGAAGTGCTTTAATGCGACTAGTATATACTCCACTATCCATTATCAAGCAAGAGGAAAGCAGCAGCTTCCCAGATGCCTCAGAAGTCTGGGAAGAAGGGACAGATCTGCTCAGCTCTGCATGCAATTGCAAGATTGCAGCCTGAGTAACACAATTCTTTACATCTAAAATACTTATGTCAGAAAACTAAGACAAAAGCTCCTTGATCCACACCATAGAGATTTGTATTCCACTGGGTTTGCAGAAGTGGAAACTCATGATGTCCACAGGCTTCTAGAAGAGGCAAAACAGATGAGCCCTGGGCAAGCCCTCACCCTGCGCTCCAAAAGCATCGTTTCCCCTGCCCTGCTTCGACTCCACACATAATCACAAGCCCTCAAAACTAATTAGAGAGCCTGTAACATTCATGAAGTGGAAATTAGAGAGAAAAGGCGTTTTGCTAACATTGGGAAGAGCCGATAAAGCAGGCAGGCTCTCCCAGCTAGTTACAGGAACTTCTTGCAGCTGCTGGAATACTCCTGCATAATGGGATTTAGGGGTGAGACGGAGGAGAAATTGGAGAGGCATTTGCAGAAACACCTAGGAACCTTTAAACACTGGGAAGGGCAAGCCTTATATATCTGGTCACACATATCTCAGCAACTTTGAAGGGAACTGGTGAAGAGCAATAGATGTTCACTGCCAAAACCCACAACGAACTGACACCAGACCACCTCAGCCCCCTCTGCTGCTCCTGTCCACAGGGATGGCAATGCAACAGAGTGCAGGTACACTGCACTGCTTGCACAGCTCCATTGCCCTCCATCTAATCACAGTACAGCCAATAAATTTGCCACTGACAACAGTAAAATTACCCATACTTCAAGGCACGGCAGACAAGGAGACAGTCTTTCATTCAAGTGACAGCTGTTTCTGCTAATGCAGGTGTCTGCGGGCCAGATTTTAAAACACACACCCACAGGGAGAAAAACCCACCACACACACCAATTCCTACTTCCAACCATGCAACACTTAGATGCTTCAGAAAACCTGTCCTCATGGAGTTCAGTTACTGTTGGGGTTGGCATTTCTTCAATACCTCTGGTTTTGTACCAACCACATGCAGCAATTACGCATTCTCCCAGGAAGAAACAAGTGGCTTTTTCCAAGGAAGGCATTCTTGTAAAAGAAATATTTCCTCTCTTCGGAAAAAACAACGAACCAAGCAACCAAAAAACAGCCACGCACAAAATAAGCTTTGCTTTCTATTTGGTAATTAAAAAAGTACTGAAAACCAAGTTCCTGACACAGAAATTAATTTTAAAAGCACCACTTCATATCAACACGTAGCAGAATAGTACACACAAGTTTCACTAGCAAGATTTAGGATTAAGTGTTTTCCTGACAAGACAAATTGGTGGGGTAAAAAGAGGGAATGGGTCATTTATTTCCATAGCGCTATCTGTGATGGCATAGTAAAATTTTGTATGACAGTTTGTTTCACACTGAAAAACAGCAGTAAGAAAAACAACAGCCAAGCCAAGAGGAAAAATGCTAAGTTGTCCCACAACTGGATTTGGGGCAGCAGATGCATTCCTAAATTAAGGGGTGTTGAGCT
>JAVJGI010000050.1:12799016-12814696 GCA_035590275.1 Ibycter americanus
CAAAACAGTTTAACTTCCAGGTTCAGATGACTCCTCGGTTCCTGTGGGACTGGAAACATGGGGAAAAGTCCCAGGACATGCAGAAAGGGTGACACACAGGAAGCACAGATAGCACCAGTATAAATTTAAAATGTCAAAGGATAAACACAGTTTCAAGGTAACTTACTAGATAAACACAATTTCAAGAATTTTATTCACTTGACTGGTGCATTGCCAAGCAGCACAGAAGTGCTTTCTCCCTTCACCCCCCTTTTTTCTAAGTGAATACCAGGAAGAAATTTGCAGCCCTCAGTTATACAAGGGCCAAATGCAGTCCCCATGCATCCTCCGTATCATTTACTCCTTGCTTTTCCTACAAAGCCATGGGAATCAGAAAATATTCCTGAAGGTGTCTCAAGAGATCACGAAGCCCACGCTTTCCTCACTAATACTTTTCGTGGCAGCTTACAACTTGGTGCCACCTTAAAAATGCAATGACCACACTCTCTTTTCCTTCAAGAAGCCATTAAAGAAAGGGTTGACTTTTACCAGACAATCTGTTTGACCGCAGTGACAAGAAATCACTATGCAGGTAAACCCAAGTACAGTTTTCCAGCCATTGCATAATAGCCTCATCCAGTCCATCTTCCCAAGCTCATCTTCCCTAATTCTTCAAAAGAGGTTAAAGAAATTAACATGAGAACAAGCTCACGTTGAGGGAGAATGTTTCTGATATCTTATAATCCCAGTTTTGCTCCTAGTGAATTGGCCAATACTTAATATACCACCTTATCTGAGCACCTCCACAGCAGAGCTTCATAAAAACACTGAAAGATAACAATCGTAAAATTTTGAAAACATAAATTACAGATGCATAATGGGAGGTTTAAGTCTCCAGTTCACTTGGTAAAGAGGAGGAGCTATAAATTAAAAGAAATACAAGCTCCAGAAAAATACCTCTGTGCTAAGTTTCACTTTATATACCCAAAATAAATTTCCATTTTAGACAGAGGGAGATCTGTTTACTTATTTCCCTGAAAAATAGATGCTACAGAATGGATCTGTCTAGAGCTTGATATATTATTTCTTCACACACCTTGCTGGATGGCAAGAAGATTGTAATTAAAGTTAATCCAAGGCCAAGATATAAAACAGCAACACACTTGAAGTTGCCCCACAGGCTTTTTGCTAACAGCATAGGTAACCACTTAGCAAAACATCTTGGCAAATACAAGGATCCAGATTCCTTGGGATCATTTAGCTAAACCCTGTTGGAAATCCCCTTCTCCATCTCTATCTGAACCTCTAAAGCCAAAGGCTACAAAGCCATAACTCTACAGCTCATGTAGAAATTAGTTTCCTTGAAATGTAAATAGTTTTAAAGCAACTAAATAGTTTAAACTGCCAGTGTGTGGAAAGAAAAAGTCATTATTTTATAGTGATCAGAGGTGTCTGAGGTACCTCAGACAGCACACAGAAAGACACAATCCCTGTAGACCTTACAATCCAATTAACTTAATTAACCATGTTATTTCCCTAGTTCCTGGTAAGTCCTTAAATCAATGAACTAAGACTTAATAGCAAAGTACGTAACCAGGAGCTTTATTGATCATATCTGCACACAACACTAACTGAACTCCCAAAGTCATGGCTTGGCATAAAACCTATAAAAGATACCTCAGTAGCAGACTTTCACTTTATTATCCCAAAGCCCTGTGCAGGTACCAGAGATAGGAAAGAAGTGATCAAGAGGCAGGGACAGAAATTTTAATAGCAAGAGAGCAAATAAGCATGGGCTCAATATTAATCTACATTACAAGAAGAAAAAAAAAAATCATTACAGCATTATCTAATTTTAAAATAAAAATTTTACATTTGTTCATCACCTCTCACAAAGAAAGATCCTAGGGTATTTTACAAATTAATAAGGAGGACAGACTTGCACTCACTCATTTCTCCACATCCTCTCCACACCTCCTGTGGCTACCTAAAGCCCAGAACAAGCAAGCAGCAGCTCAGCCCAGGTAGGGAGCAGCAGAGGGCAGGTACCAGGTTGCCGAGAAGAAAAGCTGCAGGGAATTTGCCTGCCAGATGATTCAGATATCCCCCTACACAGAGCTCTCTAATGGGAAAGGTGCTTTACACAAGCTCCAGCCCCACTATCCACCACTTCCATGTCTCCTCAGCAAGGGCACAACATCCAAGACTAGCAGGTCAACAGAAAGCCCACAGCCACCCCTAAACACAGGGTGCATATCCCCAATTTTGCCTCCCAGGACAAAACAGCGCCAGCCTCTTTCCTTGTTGCTGACGTCTCTTTGGTGCATCTTCTCTGTTTACAGCAGTGTAACCACACAGCCCTGTAATGTGGTATTACCATGGCCAGTAACTGGCCATAAGCTCTGTATTAAGTTTGCAAGGCCTCAGCATGGAGGCTCATCAGGCTTGCTGTGTCTGAGGTTTTCTTGATCTGCCCGCAGCTTAGTTTTACTTGATTCAGCTGTGGCAGCAATTTCAGTAATTGATCAGATAACTATGGCTTTGTTGTACATGTCTGGATGGTACAACCTTAGTTTTACATAGGCACTTGTAACAAGCAGTTGTTCTATGAAGAATGAGGTATTTTAATGATAACAGTGCAGAGAAATAGTGCACTTGAGAAGCAGAGATATAGGATGTGGCAGCAGGGAACACCAGCATGGGATGGCAAGTAATGGGACACAGACTTGACACGGGAGACCCCACAGTTCTGAACAACTTACCCATGATCAGTTAAAGAAACACACACCTGGAGCTGGACTAAACTGCTTGTAGGGATAATGAAGAGAGCAAATAGCATCCAGCATACATATGCTGTAACGTAACCTGGAGCTGCAGACTGATGAGCAAAGGTGTGAAAGTGTCTTAGCAAACAAAAATGACCCCAAGCAGATCCTAACTGGAGGAGAAGAAACCATCAATATGAACATAATATCCCCCAGTGAGTAACATGCATATGTAACAATTTTAACTGCATTATTATTCTTTCTTTTTCTGTAACAATTATTGCTGGCCTAATAACGATTAGACTCTTACAATTTCAATTACACTTAAAGATGTTTTTGGCTTTTTATATACAAGACGTGTTGTGCCACATCTTCATCTGTAAAAAAAAAAAAAAAAAAGTGAGTACAACAGCAGTCACACACAATGTAGAGCAACAGCAGGCACAAGGGCACCCCTTAATCCCCTTTCACTAGCTCTTGTCCAGGATGATCTATTACCAGCTCCTAATGACACTGAGGAGGTGGTTCATTTTTGAATAGGTCAGTGACTCATCATTTTAATTCACTTCCCTCCACTACAAATCAATGAGCTCCTGAAACAGTATTATCCTGGATGACTGGTGTTTTAACATCTCACTTGCAGGGAAAGCAGACCCCAGAGGTCTACCTTCCAATGCTGGGTCACCACAGCTGGCCAGAAAGATAGACTTACTCTCTTAGTGGGAAGCAACCACCTCCTGGTAAGTGGACACCTTTCAACAAAGGAGTTTTTGTGGGTGTCAAGTAGATCCCTGTCTGTCTTCTCTTGCAGTGAAATGGGAATATCATACACTAGAAGAAAGCTGCACTGTAATGAACCTGTCCAGCCATGGCACTGTCCAAAAAACCACCTCCATTCTCTTGCTTGCTTGGCTGCATAAATGAGTTTTCCTACTCCCCCTCATCACACCCCAAATTTTTATTTTCCACTTGGTGTAAAAAAAAAAAAAAAAAAAAGAAAGAAAGAAAGAAAAGTGGGAAATGTCTCAAAAAAATTCTCTCTTCAAAGAGCTCTGCCCCTCTACTCACATAAGGTTCCCCAAAACACCATCAGCAGCACCCTCCTCTCACAGCACAGATTAAAGCATTTGTGTTGCATCATAGGGTCTATTTCACCTCTGACTTCCAAGCCTGACTAACTCACTGTGTCAAAACTGTTTAAGGGTTTAAGAGCTTACCAGTGGCTAACCAACCTGCCTGGTTAGCAGCAGGCTGAGGAGGTGACAGGTAAATGGGACTCACACACCGACTGTCACTGGTTCAGAGCAGTGGCTCATCATGGGAAATCTGCTGGGGTCCAGCAGGAAATTCTGAACAAGGAAAGCTGCAGGTGGGGAAGAAGTAGGGTTTGCAGCGGGGCACAGTGTCTAGAGATGAGTTTGCAAAGCTGGGGGCTGTCACAACTCTAAGGTGTTTTCCTGGCTTTCACTTTCTTGGTGCTGAGGTTCAACAGGTCAAATGCTGGACTATCCCACTCACTGTACTGCGGCACAGCTAATAATGGTATTACATTATACTGTTACACTCAGGGACTATGATAAGCCTCAAGAGCCAATTCACCTTAGAGTTAAATCCACATAAGAAAAACTTGCACATGTTCCTATACTGAGGGAATGCCTCGGCTGTTTTGAAACACTGCAGAGGCAGCCATCACCACCTGCCCCTGTAATGCAAGGGCTGCTTTGTCAGTTGTTCTCCTTTACACGCTGCTGAAAAGATCTCCCACTTCTACACAGGGGCTTTGACAGCATGCCCATCATGCCAAGACCCAAGCAACCCCCCTGCAGCATAATTCAACACTGCTCTCCCTGCACACTGCTGAACTGCACCTCCAGCCTATAGCCAGCTGTGTAAGAGCTGGATTTCTGTAAGAAACTCGCAGCTGCAGAGTGAGATAACCATGGAACAAGCCCCCTTGCTTTGCAGTTCTCTAATTCCCATCCCTCACTCCCACCTCCGCACCCTTTACCACTGCACTGAAACCAAGCACCAATGTTGCAGCTTGCAATTAAACATCATGGCATGATTTTGCAGGAAGGAAGCAGCACAGAAAAACGGCACCCTGAGGACTTCAAGCTCACTAGGTAAGTCAGCAGCAAGGCAATGAAGGGTAGTCAGGAATCTGTGTCCTGCTGGGAAGCCCCTGGAGAGGAGCAGCTGCTTTCAGCAACAGTCAGGGAAGCAGATGGGTGACAGAGGACAGCATTCCCTGGCCAAAAGCCACACTCCCTCTTAATTATTCAGAGGCAGAAACTGGATGGAATTCGTTGCAGTGTTGCCTGTCACTGAATTACTCCCAGGCAGTGGCAGTATGTGACCCTTGGCAAGGGGCAGCCCCAAAGTGCAGGGGTAGTGGCAGCTGCCAGAGCAGCACAGGGTTCGTTTTGGAGCAAGCCTGACTGCAAGCTAGAGGCACACAGCAGCTGCACAGCCCATCCCCAGGCAAGGGCACGTTACAGCCAGCAAGCCTCACCTTACAGCAAGCCCTAGAGAAACCAAGCATCGCAGCCTGGTTTGCAGAGTTTTTGCTTTCTGATCCCCAGCCCACTTACTAACAAGCCCCTGTGTAAGCACAGTGACAGCAAAGGAATTATATTAAAGTAGGACAGGATATGCCAAAAAGCCAATTACAACGGCTATTCCAAAAAAACAACCCAGGAGCCATCCCTTTACATGGCCAAACACCCTTGGCAGGTGGTGGGTGGAAGAAAAAGAATAAATACAATTAAATAAGCAAGACAGACAGGTCAGCTTTGAGTTACATTTGAAATGCAGTCTCCAGAGGCTGAGGAAGCAGCATGACTGACTAGGGCAAATTTTGAAATTCCTCAAAGGCAGGTTGCCTAGATGTGCAGCCAGACCCAGGCTGACAGAAACACTGCTAACAGCAGCTAATTTGCTAGAGGATTATCACTTGATATAATGGATGGAAACTAGATTAGATAGCTGGTAAACTCATAACACAGATCATTACTGTAAAGGGAAATTTTTACCCACTGAAACAGAACTTTTTGTTCTGCCCAGCTGTGTGCTGCAATGCATTTGTAAGCCTGTGCCAGAATGACATTTTCTAACACATTTTGGTCATTTTTCCCAGATATTTGCCACAGTTGGCATAATTCTGAGTATGAAGATGTTAAGCAGAGAAAGAGCCATGAAGTCACACTCAGTAACCGTACTTTCATTATCTGTTTTGATCTGAGCATCAAAACCTTTTGAAGTGTAGTCATTATCCATGTTCTGCAGACCTAAAGACTGGGACATGCAGAGGTTTGCAGAGTGGTTTTCTGAGTAGCACAGAACTCCTCAGTCCCATTAATTTCAACAGACAGATAAAATTCCCCACCACTCTGAGAAACTAAACGATAATTTTATTTTGCTCAAAGCCCTACACTCAGTCAGGAACAGAGCCAGGCACAGGACCAAAAGGCCTGTGGCTCAATCCCCAGTACTAATTGACTAATTAATAAGTGCCAGCCACACTGCAATTGCTTTAGTTACCACTGGACTACAACCTGATCTGTTGCGGAACAGAGAAGCAACCAGGTGCTGCTGCACAAGGATGGGATGTATAGGAGGATACAAAGCCCATGAAACATGTGGAGCAGCAAAATACGGCCAGTAATTTGAAGCATGCTCACAGAACCTGTCATCTAAGTGCACGCCACAGGATTTGCAGCATGCCTGAACTCTGCTTTCATTTGAAACAACTTAGAGGCAGCACACCAGTCTCCAGCCCCATGTGGGGACAGAGCCCAAATGCATTATATGTAGCTACCTTCCAGCCCATCAAGAAGAAACCTCCACAGCTTGTGGCTCCTGTGTTAAAGGCCAATTTAAGCAAGCAATTCAAAAGCCGTTTGCAAATGTTATTTAAAAAAAATAAAAAAGGCAGGAACACCAAGTTATTTCTTTCATACTCATTCACTCTCCATCAACTTGCATTGATCTCTGCAGTGCAGAGTTAAAGTAACTCTTGTCTTTCATCTCCTCTAGTGCTGCCAACACCTCTGTCACTGGTCATTTGCTCACTTTTACTGGAACCAAGCATAAGGCTTTCAGATTTGCTCCTCTGCTCCCCATTCCCTCTTATTGGTCTAGAAAGGCTTTCTTATTTAAGGAAAAAAACAACTCATGCAGTTTAAAGGGCCTCAGCCATTGACAGAAATAAGGAAGCAAATGAGAGCATTGACAGTATCCACAAAAATCACATCATCTCTGGGTACTGAGGTACAGAAGAGGCAAGGAGCTGTTGATTATATCCAAATCCCTCATATAAGGTGTGCAGGTCAACCACATACCAGCTCTGAGCAGCCATGCCCCTCACCAAGCACAGAGTAGCTCTCCTCCTGGGACCTAGAGGGATGCATCCTGCAGGAACAAGACCTTGCAGCATGTGGGCCACAAGAGGTTTTTTCTAAGTCACTGAAGACTGCCAGCCAAAGAGACCACATATCTCCCCAGCCTGAAGAGGAAAACCAGAGATGGAAGAAGGGTGAAGAGATGATGCTCCCAAGGTGGAAGAAAACTGAGAGGCAGCACCTGTCACTGCTCCCTGCCTCACACAGATCTACCTGCCCTCCCACACAAAGGGAGGGGGTTTTTATGGACATGACTGCACATACAGTAATGAGATTGACTACCTCCTGTTCCAAGATGAAAGTATGCAAAAGAATATTTAATCTGAAATAAAATATTCATTCCCAATAGTGCCCTCTGTTCAGGATTAACACATAGCCCTGAGACTATGTGAGACTAAGCTGCTACAAATATTTACTAAGTGATCCTCCCAGTTATGCTAAGTTCATCCCACTCTGACAGCCCCGGGAACTTCCCAACTTCCAGTAGTCAAAAGCAATAGATCTGGGCAAGATAGTTCTAATAAGGAAGCCCCCACTCCTGGAAACATCATTTCCCAGGACACACATAGAACAAACTGAACTTGCATCAGGAAAGCACATTGCTACTAAGTAAGAAAAGAGCAACTTATCATCACTAATTTCTGTAAAACTGTCGCACTGCCAGATAGTTTGCCTTATTCTCTTATTTTTCTCCTTGTTTCTTTGCATCTCATTTCTAAATCTCATTTCATCTCTAAATCTTTGAGGCCTCTGCTGCAAGGGGATGCAAACAAAGACAAAGCCTCCTGCCCCAAGTCTACATGCTGCTTCTGTGGGGACTGCTCTTGTCAAACTGGAACCAAAGGTAAGACACAGGCCCTCTGTGCCCAGACGCTGTCAGATCACCTGAACTTTGCTCTGAGAACAGAGAGGAAAAGATTTTTTTTTATTTTTTTTAACAGAAGACAGGAGAAAAAAAATCCACAGGCCAATCTCAGCACCAACCCATAGGACCCAAGTGAGATCTCTCAAATCTGATGTAATCCTTGCCTCTAGTAGCAGATTCCCTCTTGGGTTGTACAAGTCAATATGCAAATGTGAGCCAGGACCTTTTTTTCTCTGCACAGATGAATGAAATGTCACCAAGATGACTAACAGCATCACATGTACTGGAAAAAGTGACAACACTTACAGTCCAAATAAATACTCAGAATAGCCTCTGACTCTGGCAACAAAGCAGCAGCCAAGGTTAATACAACTGCTAAAACAAAAGCTCTGTAATACCTTGTTCACAGTGGAAATAAATTTGTTAAGTAAAAAAGCGTGTTACTTCATAGACAACTTGAAGAGCACAGAATTGAATTTATTTTGCAGCCTCAGCAAGAGGTTTTTACTCATCAAGACACAGCAGTTTAGTTGGCAGGGTCACTGACACCTCTACTTAACTACACAGATAAAACATGGATCTAACCACATCTTAATAGTAGCATTTCCTTGATCGCAAACAGCACATGGTAGCCCCCTTCTCCTTAAATCCAGAGTGATCTTGATGCAAAATACCTGAAGCTGTCAAAAGAAAGTATGTTTGATCAAACTCATTTCCCAGTGGAAAGCAGCTCTCCCAATGCTATCAGTGGAATCAGCAAATTTTGCTGGAGACAGAAAACAGTTCTGGCTCAAAAAACAACAGCCAGTAATTACTAGATGCCAAGTTCATCTAACATTAATGAGGGGGAAAGTCAGTAACAGGGAAATCACCATAATTGTAAAATTTATTTGTTTTAGTTATCTTATTTTAATTCCTTCATCTTCCAAAGACAAAGCAGGGGTAACGGGGGGGGGAGCTAATTCATTCTCTTGACAAAACAAGAGGGCTGAAAAAAACAATCCTACCTGAATTTTAAATTGAAAGTGTCATTACTTTTCTTCTCAATGGAAGGAGTCCATGGGAAGATCAAATATAGGTGGACAAAATGCAGACCCTTCCAAGAGGAGGTGTTTTATCCCAGGCCAAGCACTGCAGAAGAGAATCTGCCATTTATAGAGGCCATCAGAATGGGACTCATTTACTTATTTTTCCAGATCAAATACTGCCCGTACTCCAACCCCAGTTACACCAGTGCCAATCCACAGTGGCTGTACTCGTTTCAGGAACGCAGACAGACACTTACACGGTATAACTGCATTTGGCCCAAGACATGCATGCAGCAGCAGTTCTCATATGTGTGGGGTCATCTCCAGCATCCACTGGAGCAGGAGATGTGCAGCCTCTCCGGGAAAGAGATCATTGTGGGAAAAAACACAGCAAGTTTTTGACTTGCTCTAGACACTACACAAGCCTTTCAGGCACAGATCACTGCTCTGAACTTCAGTGTTAGGACTCACTTTTAAGAAATGGCTCCAATTACGTGATGCAGGGCTCCAAAAATGCCCAATTCACTGTCTTATTGTCCCTTTGAAGATGAGCCCTAATAATTAAAAAAAAATAGTAGAGGTATAACCTGATAATCATTCTACTATATTTATACCTCTATAAATTCACTTCTGTTTCAAAATAAGTAATTTTATTGCACTATAATAAAGTCAAATATTAACAAAATAGTCATTTTTATTCCAAAACAGGACACCCATAGGAAGGCCTACAGAGATAACCTGACACAGAGCACATGCCCTGGTGGGGAGCCCTCCTCCGGCTCAGCAAGGATCTGGCTGTGGGTATAACTAAGCAGCTCCCCTGCACTTGCATCTACTTAGAGGAGACAAACAGCTAACAAAAAAAAAAAGGTGGAGCAAATCACCTACCTCAGACTTGCCACATACCTCAGTTTAACCTCAGCAATCTTCATCTCTGTGCAGCCCAGAGCACCAGAAGACCTCTGGGTCAGCAGCTGCAATCACAGCTCAAGACTGGAGCAGTTTCAAAGACCATGCCCATTTCCTGGGAATTGCCCACATGCTTTTCCACCATGCTTGGCATGAGCCTGCAGCAACACCAACAGGACTGGAGAACAACAGGCATGGCCTGAATCCAGATGGATCTGGCAGTTCTTCTCACCATGAAATTCTCCTGGCTACCACAATTCATAGTTTCCACCAAGGTCTTCAGCTTCCTGAAAGGTTCCCTCTGCACTTTCCAACCTTGGCACCCCTAAAGGGAGAGCATGCCAAACCACTGCAGGTGACGCATTTACTCAGCATTGAGCTGCATCACTCAATATTGATAAAAATCCTTTGCAAGAAGCCCTACAGAGTGTAACAGCTTAAGCGAGAGAGAGCAGAACTGCACAATGTCCATCCACTTTCATATGGCCAAGTTCTGTGAATACAGAATGACATTTGGGTTGTAAAATCTGGCAGACCACTTCAAAAGCAAAAAAAAATGATGAATCTCTGTCTTTAACTGAATTCCAATGAGGCTTTAGAGTCATTCTGTAAAACTCTTGTGGCTTCATCCCCAAGTTGTGCAGGACTTCTCAATCAGAGCTAAATTTAATGATTGTTGAAGTACAGGATCAAAAGCAGCAGCCCAAACTCAGTGCAGTATGACAGCCAGCAAGGAAGGGAGCAGGCAAGCACAGCGCTCGGGTGCAGCTATTACTCCCTCACTCAATGGGTACCAAATCCACATCAACATATTAATGAACAAAAAAGACCCCATCAAAGCCTAGCAGGATTTGCTCTGGCTGTCCCATCAGTTTGATGAATGAACATTATCCCTTAAGCATTACCACCACAGCCTTCAAGCAATCCTAATTCCCCACCACACTTCACTGGAGGGTCAGAACCTCTATTTTTACACTTTGTTTAAAAGCAGTGGCCTGTATAATGAGTATTACCAACAAACAGCAGCCCATAAATTCCTGAACGCTGTGCGTGCAAGTCCTCATCTCTGACAAAACTCGGATGCACTGTAAGAGTATCACATGCAGGAATATATTAATACACTGCACTCAGCAGACAGACGTAACGGCTCTTCAGCTGCAGAGTAGTTCAATTGCACACTATTTAAGCAACAGCTACCCAGCTGAATTTCTTCACTGAAAATTAAGTACCAGTACAATAGATCACATCATTGTAGGTTTGGTCAAAAGGACTCTGTAAGGCAACATATTAAAACTGAACACACTCAACCTGGCACTGAAAGATGGTCCTAAGATGGCTTGATAAATACAAAAACCTCCTTTCTGAATGACTGAATTATTTCTGATGTGGCAAGCACAAGAGCAAACAATCTTAAGCAGCGGAATAGTTCAACTGATTTCAAGTTATGCACGCCACACAGTTTGCAAGATCAAAATGTTGATGAGTAAGCAAACAAAAGACAATTCACATCATTTTAAACAGTTACTCTATTTTAGTTATTCCACACCACATGTGCATATCACAAATAACACTGAACTCAAATGAAAGATCTAGTTTTCTGCTAGTCATGCAAAACTAGCAAATTTCCATCTTATTGGAATGTTTCTTCTTTACTTAATCACATATATCAAGGAGAATCCCATTTCCAGTCATAATTATAGTTTCACAGGTATGGAGCAAAACATCCCAATATGCTGTTCTGAGGACAGAATAAAAAGCTGATGTTTATAGCCCAGCTGTTATAAAGCTCCTCAAGACAGACTGCTGTGATATTTTTTACCTTCCCATTATAAAAATTTAAATAGCTCTGCCAAAACTGTGAAAAACCACCCCCCTGCTAAGTTTTCCCCAGGGTCCCAGTCCTGCCAAATTACACCTGCAGCAAGATATAAGGCAGGCAGAAAGGGAGATCTTGCAATGGGTTTTTACTATGCTGCCCTCATCCTGCACATCAACATGCACCAGGAAGGATTTCCCTTTCCCCACGCACCACAGGACACCGCTGCCCATGGCTGCGCAGCAGCAAAATGCCCCTGTATGCTCCTACAGCTGTTTCCAAGGTAACCAGCACGGAGCAGTATACAAGGGAAGGAAGCAAACAGCAGCAACGCAACCCTGCAATATTGTCACTTTTCCGAGCAGGTCTGAGTTGCCCCTTTCCTGCCCTCCTTTCCAGCTGCCCCATGATTCATGCAATGGGTGGATAACTCACTCCATATTTTATAATCCCATTACAAGAGTCTTAAGGTTTGGATTTTGTGGTTTGTTGTTTTGGGTTTTGTTTGTGGTGGGGTTCTTTTTTAATAAGGCATCATATTGGAGTCTTAAGGTGCGAGTCAAGTTTTCTGGTTTTACTGAAGGAAAATCATGGGGGGATGAAGGGGAATTATATCAACCACCTAAATTTACACTCAGACTCTGTATTCCCTCCCAGTAGAAGCAGAAAGATACCTCTGGTTTAGCAAAGAGCATCTGCCCACTACTGTGACCCATGTTATACAAGTCATACGCATCTAGATAACGCTTATTTTCATCAGTTAGGATTAAAGCATCTCCACACTGCTCAGTCTGCAGATAGAGTTTATCCTTCCTAGGCATCCAGTTTCCACAACCACTCAGATGTGCCAAAATCCCCAGAGACTTTCCCACCTGCCCACATACATTCATGCTCCCAAAGCAGAAATTAGCCTTTGCTTCTTGTGCTACTGAAAGCCTGGGAGCAGCAAGAACACAGTGCAAATCCTGCAGTCCTCATATAAAGAACAGCAGCACAAGGGGGGAAAAAAAGAAATCAGAATGGGAAAGGGTCTGGCATGATCAGCTAGTTCTCGCTGCTAACCAGCTAGTTCTCGCTGCTGCCCTGAGGGAGGACCAGCTATCAGGAAGGTAAATCAGCACGAGATCTGGCCACACAGCTCCATACATACAGCAATGGACAGAACTGCCAGGCTGCATGCTCTAACCTCTGATCCCAGGTCTGAGACAACTCCACAGCCACACAGAGAGAAGCAAATCAACCTCCTGACTCAGGAGTAACAGGGCTGTTATCAATACAGGCTGGAGGGAACACATTTTCCACCAACAATCTCCAATCCATAAACAAAATTTTTTTTCCTGCATGAAACAGAGTAAGGAGTAGCACATCCCATGTACAACCCTCTTGTGGTTGGGAATAACAATACATTACAGCATGAAGAACTTCAAGACACTGGTCAGGAGTCACCCCCATCCCCCGAGGAATAGAAATTTTAAGGCAAAACATGCATAAGGGAACTCATCACAGGTGGTGCTTTGAAATGGCAATCATACTTCAGTACAGTTCATGTATACCTTGCATTTCCCTATGTGACTTACTGTGGCTGACCTTTTGAATACCAACTCTGATTAACGAAGCTTCCAACCCTGCACTGAATGGCAGCAAATTGCAAGAGATGCTCATCACATTAATATTCAGTAACCAAAATATACCACTCTTCTAATCACAACTGTGCTCCTGCTGAACGCCCCGACATTTCCTTCAGAAACTTGAGGACTGCAGTCCTCAGAGGAAGTTAACACTCTGATGGGCTACAGCATGCATGCCTTGGGAAGAAGCTCCCCAGCTTAGATATCTGAAACAAAAACTACCACATCTGCATAGCCACAGAGATGCCAACAAGGCAGACATAACTTGTTTTGAGTAAGGAAAACCAGAAATCAGTATTTTTTCATAGACTGTTTGGAGGTTGGCTTGCAAAATCAAAATCTGAACAGAACCCTGCTGAGATTTCCTGGCAGCACTACACATGACATGATGTGAAGCCTTCTCGAGCATCCAGTTAAACCCCATACCATACCTGTTAACACTGCAGTGCTACAAAAACCTTACCAAATACCTCCTCTGCTACTCCTGCAGAGTTACATGCTGTAATACAACCATCAAACTGGTCACCTCAGGGAAAGGGGGGGGAAGTTCCTTACAAACTCAGCATGTTCTTTAGCATATACCTCCCCCTCTACACAGTACATCAACTTAAGCCTGCAAGATTTATTCCTCCAGATAAACCATTCTGTGATTAACTAAATGGTAACTTCCAAAGACCAACTACTCTTGAGCCATCCATGGAAACAAATGCAACGTCACTAGGGAAAATGCCCAGCATACTTGAAGGGATGCACACCAGTCACAGACTCACTGCAGTGCTGGAACTGAAGTCAGAGGAAGGGAAGATGAGGAGGAAAGGCATTACACAGACGCCAGAGACAAGAGCCAGTACATACATATGAAGTTAAAGGGAAAGTAACCTGGCAAACACACTAACCCAGTACAGCTGTACATCAAGAGCTTGCTGCTGTAAATGTTTTATAAGGCCCCTAAAGCCATCCCTGGTCCAGTGGTGCAAGAGCATCCCTGTCAGCTGCAGCAGAGCAGCGTTACAAAGCACTGCACCATACATAACGGGGCTGAATTCACACCAACAGGTCTCAGTGTATCAAACAGGGGATCGATTTACTCTTCTACAGGACAAGATTTTTAACAGCTCTATCTCAGGTGGCTGGAGTCTCCGAGTGGAAGCCATAGTCCCAGAGAGGTCCAGCATCAGAAATAGTGTTCTCCCAAAGCAGTGGGAGCAAGGAAGCAACATTACAACGACTCAGCAGCTCAACGATTCTGTCCTGACACCTTACAGGGCACCCAACAGCACAATTTCTCTCCATACTTCTTAACCAGCAGGACCTGAGAATTCCTCGATTTTTGCATTACTCGCATCAAACGATGCAACAGTGCCACTTCAGATACCTGGTACGTCTGTTTAGCAGTGCACAATCTAGAGAGGGAGCCAGGGGAAAGGATGCATAAGAAAAAGCAACCGTTAACTGCTTGCAGCAAAGCAGCTGAAGCTGGCAAGACACGTTCCTGCTTGCTTCTGCCCATCCCAGATCAGCTCCTCCACCTGAGCCTTACCAGAGCACATAACTGCACTTCATTTCAGAGACATAAACTTTCCCCACCACTCTCATCCCTATTCATCTACAAACCCAAGCGCCAGAGCGCAAGATTTGAGCCTCCCTTATGCTGTGCCACCTTGTGGGTGCCTTCTCTCGGCTTTTATGAGCTGCAGGTCCAACATTTATTTAACATCACACTCTTGAGCATGTAAACAAAATAATTCACAGTCACTGGGAGCAACAGCAAGCAGAACAATAGGAATCAGATTACCGCGACACGTTCTCCGTGCAATTCGCAAACCCTTTAATCCCCAGTTGGAGTTGGGCACTGAGAAAAATTACCGGCTGAAAACAGCAGCACCAGTAGCTTTAGAAAGTTAGAGCTCAGATGCTGCAAGCCCCTCTAAATATCCAGAAAGGACCGCTCAGCCACCTCGCACTCAGGCTTGTCCCCACCACTTAAAGAAGGGGGGAACGGAGGGGACCAGAGCCCAAGGCAACCTGGGGACGGAAGGACAGATTCGCTGCAGCAAAGTTTACCAGCACGAAGAGCATCCCCCCTCCAGCCCCTTCATTCACAGAGCCCCATGCCAGCAGAGGATTGCCCCCCTCCCACAAAAGGAAATTAAAAAATAAGGAAAAGGCGAGGCGGAGGGCAAACCCGAGCATCTCCAGCCCTCCTTTCCCCCGGCCGCGCTCACCGTCCTCTTGCATCCGCTGCAGGCACAGGGCGAGGCTCTTCCTCCAGCCCGGCATCGCGGCAGGG
>JAVJGI010000050.1:12814882-12831248 GCA_035590275.1 Ibycter americanus
CAGCGCCGGGCCCCCCCGCCAGCCGCGGGTGGCGAGGGCGAACCAACACCGGGGGCGGGGGGCGGTCAGAAAGAATCCTGGCTATATAGATTCTGTGTTTTCCGCCGGTGGGGTCTGCTTGGGCAGTGTGCGCCCCCGCCTGCCGTCACGCACCGGGCGCGGACCCGCACCGGCGTTTCTGCGGGTCCCCAATCGGCGGCTGAGGCTGAACAAATGCACGCACAGGAAAGGTATGGCGAGCACGCTATCCATAGGCTGTATTGCCTTTACGGCTCTAACCTGGCGCCTCTTCCCTTTAATGAGCGGCAGCTGCCTGGCAGTCCTAACACAGGTGTGCTCACTGATGCATACATTTATTCTGAGGTCGGGTTCTCCGGTAAATAAAGTTGCACAACAGTCGGGCTGATCTATTTCATCTTTTTCACCCCCCCTTGCAAGCAGCTGAAGTGTAGTGGGGGGGCTTAAAAGCATCTTTGTCATTTCTTAATATTCCAGACGTTTCAGTGCTTTTACATGGACACAAAGGAGATGTTTATTGCATGTGCCAGGGTAATCATGTTTTTAATTTCCTGGGGGCAACATATCTCTGCAATGACTAGCAGCTTTTTTTGTTCTTCATTAGGCCTTTTATTAGCTGGCTCATAGGTCTCACTCTGCATCTCTGCCTCCTTTTGTGAGAGTGATATTATTATGTTCAATGTCTGCTATAATCTAAAATATTATGGACCAAGCTCACCCTGGGATAGCACAAGCTAATTCCAGTTTCAGAAGGCTAGCATCTGACACCACCCGGTCTGGACAGGACAGCTACAGTACCAAAGGAATGTGTTCATCTATACACATCCATACAGACTACAGCTTAATTTTCAGACCAGCTTTTCAGTCCTTACCTGAGCAAAAAGCAGTTGTTGCAGGACAGCAGAGCAGGCTGCTAAGGGGCAGCAGCTTCACCCTCCGTGCTCTGCCTGCAGCTCACGTCTGAGAAGCATTTGCCATTTCAGGCACCGGCAGCCAGGTTTACAGGGCAGCCAAGTGTGACATGGCATATGCCAAGCTGGGCAGCGGGAATCTGGAAGCCTCTCCGCTGTCGGGTGAAAACTGAAGTGGCTCAACCCAAAGGCACTTCACAGCTTGAAACAACCTCCTGCAGCTCTGTGCGCACTGAGGGAGAAAACCTGTTTCTGCAGAAAGGGGCTGAAAGCAGAAACCTACGAAAGTCCAGAACTCTGGGGGAGTCCAAAGTGATGAGGATCCTAACTGAGGTACTTGAGTTAAAGATCTATGATTAAATTAGCTAAATATTTTTTTTTATTCCCCTCTCACAGGTTCTTGAAGAGCCACGTGGAAGCTGGGCTGTAGAGGATCTAGTTTCAAAGTTACTGTCGGTAGCGTGTTCTCCCAGTGACTTAAGCTGGGATAACCGTTAACCCATGAGAACAGCCCTCTTCCTATAAGCATAAGTTTGCAACACTGCAAAGGGTAGACAGCAGCCTGCAGCGCCTGAGAACTGCACGGTTCCCTTCGCAGCAGAGAGTAGCAGTGCTGTACAGGCTGACTCCCTTCCATGTTGCTAGCCAGGGAGTTACCCATTAGTTCAAAGGACAGTGATTGGAGTGATGGCACATGAAGGCTTACTGCTCCAGCTGGAGCCGTCACTTCTACACCAGATTTCCTGAGGACTGTCAGGAGCACTGCTATAAGTCAGACCTGCCTATCCCCCACTAGCAGCACAGAAAACTTCACGGAAACAAAAATAATTTTTTGTCCACTTTCACCATCAGAGTAGAAAAATAAGTAGGGATTGACTGCCCACCCAGCTACAACTTCTTAAAAAGCTCCTTTCTTTACACTAAATATAACACATTTCTGCAGCTTGATCCTTGGGGAAAACAGCCCCCTGTAATTTCATTACAGGTGTACCTGGTACCTTTGGAACTCGCAACAAATTACAACTCCATAGCTGGATTGGATCAGGGCACATCACACTAACTTATAGGAAGTTTGTGATCTGTACCAAATACTCTAGCTGACAACAAAACTCAGAAGCTTTTTAGAGAAGGATTAATCTGAAGCCAGCGTATATCCCAGTGGAAGGAGGTGATGCTTGTTCAGTAGGTAAAACCCAGCACACAAAGACAAGCACTGTTGAGTTATGACTGACTCAACCACCCGCACAGGCAAATCACCTGCCCTTTGCATGCCTTAGTTTCCTCAGCTGTAATTGATAATTGCTTGATGATATTCAGATTCTTGGCATTAGAAAAGGATTCCCAGAAAAGTGATCATTATTGATCTAACGTTGCTTTCAGGAAAAGTAATGAGAGTCTGAGGAAAACACAACATAGGAAGGGGCTATTAAAAGTAAGGTCAAGTCAACACTTTTTATATCTAAAAGCTCATTGGTTTTTGCCATTTACACTGGCTGATCTCATAAAAGACTTTTTCCCTTAGATCTCTTTAGACCGCCATGGCTACAACAGTAGTACTTTTGAAGGACATTGGTGCCACAGAAACATGAAAATAGCAGGCACATTACTAGCTGAAAATGTAGCTCAGGGCTCTTAGCAATTGATGATTTGACACATACATGATTGTAGAAATAGCCAAAGCTAGTGTGGTGAGATTTTCTCAAGCACTGGACGTTAGCCTAACTTCAGTACTCACATGGGAAACTGTTAGAGAAAACAAAATGTTGCTAAAAATACTGGTAGTGAATTCATAAACAGAATCAATACAAGACAGATGCTATGGTACATCTTTGGAGGGAAGTCATGGAGGGATATTTCAAGCGGCAGAAGGTCCACAGGAAACCTTAGAAGTGAATATCCATGAACCTGAGCAGTGTCTAATCTGTCTATATGACAACTGTCCAGCTGTAGGACTTCAGGCACCACTGTGACATGGATACTGCCACAACTTTAGAAGCCGCTACTGTCCTCCCACTCAGCTGCACCATCCTGCAGAAATGGTTATCAAACCAAATTTATGAGGCAAAGATTCCTCTTTGGCCACATGCCCTGGGACAGGATGACCTGTTTTGATCAATTGAGGACTTAACCATGCCCTGTGCATGGACTGTTTCACCAGCTGGTGGTCCTTGTACACAGAGTAAAATACAGCTGAAGTCCCAGCTGCTTGTATGTTGGGCAAAAGGTAAGGTTTCTGCCCTGCAGTGCCTGAAGCCTAAACAAGCAGCATGGTTCAGAACAAAATGGCTGCAGGAATGACAGTAGGTCTTGAGTTGCAGGTTTGCTCTTAACGGGTTTGTAAAGAACGTAGTATCTATAGTCCAGGGTAACTTCAAGCTCTGCACCTCCCTCCGGGCAGCTTTCTTTGGCATATGAGAGGAGGGAGTTGCATCCACTGTTAAGTACCACTACAGCTGTAAAAAGTAAAGATGAAAACACCATGTTTTCCAGTCTCAGGAGATGGCTACTGAGCAAAGGTTCAGGCCTGTCACCAAGCATGCAAACCAGGCTTTTCAAGTCAGATGGATCTCACACTCTTCTGCACACTGTATGCACAGGGTGGTAATGATATTGCATATATGGTGAGAGGAGGCTCCCAAGTACAAATCCCATTTTAAAACTGCAAGGGTTAAGGGAGAATGTCTAGGCCTTTTAGCTTCCGTTTTATCCTTGATCTACAAGCCTCCAGACATCTCTAGCAAATTCTTCTGTCATGTGTTCCCTCACCTTGAAGGTCACTCACTTCATCATCCCACAATAAGAATAAGCTCACTCCCTGCAATGAGGAAAGTTAGTGAAATGCGACAACATTCACTTTCAGCCCCAAACCAAGTGACCTGAGAGTTCCCCTTTTGCAATTTCTTAGTCAGTGATGATCTGGCACTTGGGAGTCCCTTAGGAGTGGTGTTCTGCTTCCCACCATTCCCAGCAGCTTGAGTGCAAATGTACCACTAGCTGAGGTGACATCCCCCCAAGGCCACACTGTTTCAACAGTGATCTGGAGGCATCATGAAACCCTCCAGGGAAATAGAGAGGGCTGTGGGCTTTTCCCTCCCATATTGACCTACTGCTACTGCCTGGCAGCATTCAATAGTTAAGATCAGGCTAGAAATTACTTTGACCTATGTAGTCCTGCACAAAGGAAATCTATTTAGGTATCTAGAATAACCTTTTCCTTTCTCTCTCCCCCTCCTGGACTGAAGTTAAAAAAAAAAAAAAAGAATTCTTTCTCTGTCAAGGCTGGGCTATTTTGCTGAGTGTTGAAGCAGTGCACCCTGTATCCTTACAACTGTATGTGGGGCAGACAGGGGACTATGGGCAACGTATTTCCATCCCACCATGACATGTAAATAGCACACGGCTGCTCTAACAAAGAACCAGTCTCTACTTTCACATCCCAGGCACGTGGAATGGGACTAGGGATACAAGGCATAAATCTCTGTCACAACACAGCATCAGAACGGGTTTGTTTCACGGAAGACTGCTACACTCTCACTTGTATGCAGCTGTGTGTCCCATAACCCACAGACAGCAGTGAACAGCATGGAGATCATGGAATTTAAAAATAATCCTGTCATGGAAGAAGGTTAAAGGCGGTTTTAAAATTGATTATCTTCATTTTCCTACCACCACCAGAGGTTGATTCATAGCAAGTCTACTTACTAACCCAACTTGGTTCTGTTTTGCCTTAAACTCTGGCAGTGCAAACAGTTCACCTGCCTTTTTTGTTTGGTTGGTTGGTTGGTTTTTTGTTGCCTGTTTCCTGTTAGGAACTTCATACATTCATACTATGGACTTCTGCAGAAGTACTCATGTCCAACTAGGTTTTGAAGAATGGAAGCAATCTGTCATCCTCCCTCTTCTGGGTGATACTCATCTCTCTGAAAGGCTGAATACCTTTTAGACAGACAGAGAGAATGTCCTTGGATTTCATTGACACATGTATATACCCCATTTACAGGCACTGTGAGGATATGGTCACCGCTGTGCTCTGTTCCTGCTGGAAGGGAGCTCAGGTGCTCCTTGTTTCTGTCCCAAATGCTTGGAGTTACTCCAAAGCTGGTTCCTCACCTCCTTCCTTGGAAATTACAGCATAAGCATGAAGAGGCTCAGATCCTCCTTCTTCACCTTCCTTCCTTTCTCACCTCCTTCCAAAGTCATCTTTGTTCTGCAAGAGCCGTGAAAACTAAGTGTGCAACGAACTCTGAGCACTGAAGCAGTGAGGCTGTCTGCCAGCCAGCAAACCCACTGATATGAGGTATCTCCACTTTGCTCTCCTCCTCCTGCAACAGCACTGTCATCACATCCCTTCTCCTGGGCACAAGGTCTGTCTTTGCCAACCTGACTGCTGGGCTGATGCCAGTGCCAAAGCTTTGGCTTTCCTTCCTTTGAGAGTTCTTAACTTCTAGATGCTGTTTAGAGCAAGTCACAAACATCAGATATCTTTTCTGCCAATACCACTAGACTGGATGACCACCTTGTGTTCCCAAACATGATCTCGTCACTTACTGCCAGTGCTCCACTACAGACATTCTCCACATTTACCTGCCAGTGACCTAGCAACAAGCAAGATGGTGCTGGAAGGACTCCACAGCATAGCAAAAAAAAGCCAGGGAAGCTTTGCATCTTTCTCACTGCTTGCCCAAAACCATCAGTGTTTAAGCAAGACTCAGATGTCCGTACCTCTTCCCCTGCTAATAGCAGGGTTTAGGGTTGTGCAGCACCCAGAGTTCCACTGCAGCTGCTGCCTATTGATTCCCAGGCTACTGAGGCACATCAGAAATTCAATACACCGAGGTGACCATGTATGTTACATGTTATTCTGTGTACCCTCCCAATGCAAGCAGTCAGCAGAGCCTGAAGCACCAGCAGCCGATACAGTTGTTTACTACTGTTAATATTTGCTTACAACTGTACAACATAAGAGACAATGCCATTTGGTCCCATCCTGTGTGAAGGCCTCCTCAGGACAGCCAGTGGACAGCTTTATCTGGGTTACTGTGAAGATACTGCATGGTGTGGACTTATTTAGAAAGACAGAATTTAAAAACCAAGCCTGAACTTACTCAGTCACAGCAATGCAAAAGCCACTTTTCTAACTTGTGATTAAAGATGCTGTTGCTGGAAACATGTTCTTTTCCTTTCAAAACTGCTTTCACGATGCCCTCCTTCTCTTTTTTGCTTGTTAATTTCTCGCTTGTACGCACCATCTTTTCCCTTAGACACACACACACACCCCATCACTAATAAAACATCACCCATTTGCAACATATCCAAGTGTTTACCTTCATGAGTCACACAACCCTTTCAAGCAAGAACAGTGCTTATGACTGTTTACCCACAGTAAAGATTCCCATACCATTCCTCTGTATATAAAGGTTTTCAGTCCAGGCATTCACGTAGCTGCAAGATTTGCCTCTAGCTACATAAGGTTTCATCTCTGCTCCTCATTGCAGAGGTGCCTCAGGGAAGTTTTACAGATCAGGTAAGTGAAAGAGTTATCAGGTACAGGATAGTTGGTTCTGCACCACCAAGAACCCCAGGTATCAGACAGATCTCAGCCTGTGAAAGTTTCCAATTAGGACATGCTTTACATTTTGCTTTGATTTCCTGATTGACACATTTTTTTATATGGGGAAGGATCTCTAAGCTGTCCCTATGCTGCCAAACTTCATCTTTCTTGGTTACCAGCTGTGCAAGTAAAAAAAGTTGCTCACCTGCAGTTTGTCATTTCTCCCAGGAATAGCTTAGTGTCTTTTAACAACCATGGAAGAAATATGTAGCAGAAGTACTTCTGTGCCATCTATTAACATGACAGCAGTATCTACCAGACCAGAACTCCATTTACAACTACACTGGAAGGGAAGGGAGGACAAGACCAACCATCCCAGGTGCTCAGGACAACCAGACTCAGGACAACATCTGGCACGTTTGGCTCAGACTTGTTTGGTCCTGCTGATCCTGCTCCATCCAGACCCCATGAACTAGGAGCTATGAAACTCACCTCAGACTTGTTTAGCATTTGTGCAACAGTGACAGACGGCTCAGGATATGAAGACAGGCTTGGACCCACTCTTCATTCATGCCACAGTCTCAGGCTCCTGAGCGTCCCTTAAACCAGAGCTTTCATTAAGCACTCATCTGTTCCACCAAAAACCAGTTGGAACTACTGCACTTCATAGTAAGCAGAGAAACACTATCCATCCATCTCTCAATAAAGAACATCAGCATTTGCATCTCATGAAGACTGCTTTCAATATTGCTGCTAGATAAAATTAAATGTTTTTCTTTTTTCTGGTTGGTGAACAGAAGCAGTTTGAGAAATGAGCAGAGTGCAGAAAGCAACACTACAGCTCTGTCAATATATGCTAAAAGCCATTACTATGACTGTCTTGCTTCTTCGTCCTTCTCGTTGTGACCCAGCTCCAGCTGTCAGTAACACATTAATGACTACAGTCTATTTCAGATCAGAGAAGGAGGCAAGACAGTTGCAAATCATTGATATTGACTGTTGGTCTTAATGGAAACACTCTGTATTTTTGCATGTACATTCAAGGGGATGGAAAAAGACAGTAATCACCATTTCAGTGTTCTGATCTCTCCCAAACTAGCTGGCAAGGAAACAAGTACTGTGGGCAAGAGTTAAAAAATGTAAAGCCCCCTTCACTTCCATGTAGCGTAGGCTTCCTCCTCCAGTGTTTCATAAAATACTTGAATTTACATTTTGTACAGCTCCTTGGTATAGCTGAGGAGTTGCTTGGCACTCATCAAGGCTTTAATAAAGCAATCATTGGACTTCTGCCTGATGTAGTTATTCATTTTGAAGTATTATTCTAGTTCTCATTCCGCTTGTCTATATTTGACTAATGACAGCAGTGCCACACACACACTTCCAATCTCTCTATGTACAGAGACTCAATATTTCTTTTCTCAATTATTTCTAAAATAACATCTATAATAACTCTAAGCTTTCTTTTGTGATACATATAGCAACACTTTGGTGCCTTCCAGGCTTCTATTTTTAGTAACCTTTGTATCAGGAGGCCTGTCCTGGGGGCTGGAGTCCTGTTCAACAGCCGGACAGGGATCACTCAAGCAAGAGAAATGTGGATTTCCTTAGGGTGTGTATTTTCATATCCCTGCAAAGCTAACAGCTCTTTTGGAGAATACCATACTTAATCTTTAGTCTTATCCCTAGCAAAGCCAGTCAGCTGTAAGTTTGAAAGGGTGGCAGCTGCTCACGCTACTTAACATACAAGCACTTGTCCAACTTTTATTTCAGAGAGCTGGCCAAAGCAGAAGCCAAAACTTCAGTCCCACTAACACACACAGAATTTGAATGGCAGCCTGAAATCCAGGGTCAGCTCTTCTTGCTGGGTTCTTCACTTGCCTTATTTCTCACCTAACTTTACATGTACAGGACTGGAGGAATGGGGAGAAGAAACCAATTTACTCCTCAAATGCTGGAGAGATGATAGGGAACTGCAAGGGGAGATGCTAATTTATGTAAGGTAACCTCTGCTAAGCGCTCACGGTACCGCTGACAGATGAACTACGTGGCTCTAATAACAGTCTCATAGTGCCATCTACCGCGTTGAGGTCCTATTACTAGCACGAGTGACACCTCTGTGACATTGCTGCAGAGGGAAGCTGGGAGTGAGCCATCCACAGCTATCCCTTTCTTCCTTAGATGCTGCTCTCTTCCTGGGGAAGATTTTGCTATACAGCCTTTTGAGCATCAACTCAAACATGCACAGTGCTCAACTACTTTGTCCAGAAAGACAACTTATCTCCTTCACTTCATGTTTTGGGGGCAATTGATGAGATGATGGATAGTGAAAGAACATTTGATTGCAGATAAATCTGACTGCTGAAAACAAAAAGGAATCCAAACTAGAACAGATCAAGGCTTTGAGCTATAGTGAGGGAAAAAAAGTCCCTTGGTTCTAAAACATCTAGACAGCAGCACTACCAGAATATCAGAGAAGGAATATATATACAGGATAGTTTTGTTCACTTAATACATTAATCATAGCTGCCACTTGGCCATCTATACAGGCATATGGCAGATGACTGCTAGGTAACCAATGCCCATATGGTAGAGAAACTCCATACCCAATTATGCCAATTTAAATCTCTCTGGTGCATCAAGGTAAAAATGATCATATGCCAGAGATATGTCCTGCCCAATTATGCAGATTTAATCATTCCAGTGCATCAGGAAATCACACAGAGCCATAATCCGCTCTACTATGCCAGCCCATCACCTGCTCAGTGTCAAGATCTAGACCCTCCATAAACAGAAAGTGTGCAGAAGGGATGTCTTCATGTCTGCATCTCGAAGTACCATTCAAGGATCATTGATAACCAGCAGAACAAAGATATTTTTTGTTATATATACACTTATTCTTAGAACAAACACATGCTTTGGCATTTCTAGCCTGAGAAGACAAATGAGAAACCTCAGGCTAGTTTTCTGTGGTTGTAAGGAAAAAAACCCATGCTGCTTTGTACTGAACTGAAATCCCGCTCAGTTCACACTATAATGATACCATTCAATATATGTTTAAAAAGCGCCAACAGCAATTCAACAATATTGTGCTAGCACAAGTAAATGTATATTGTCCCCCCTCTTCCAAAGTAGTGTAGCAATGTGCTACAGGACCCAGATTCCTGCCACCATGTCAGGAAACCTGAATTTGCTGCCATGAACCTGCTGGTTTAAAATTATTCAGCTCAAATAGTGGGATATAGACAGAAGCATTTCACAAGCAGCGAAGGTGATATAAATACAGCCCACATCATCATCCTGACACTAAATGAACATAAATAACAGGGTTTAAACTCAAGGCTAGAAAGTAGCCTCTTTGGAAAGTTGTGGCTACAATGATCATGTGTCTGTCTACCTGACACAATCAATATTTCAGTGTTTTCTTTAAAAGGAGAAAAGCAGAGCATCAAGTAGGTACATGAGTTTTAAAGTTGCCAACTGTTATGCTCTGGTAGAGCCTTTTAACAGACACAACTTTACCACTGTAAAAGCTGTATCTGCTAGGTCAGGTTCAGATTAAAGACAGAGCTGTAAGCAAAGCAAGCATGCATTCATTAACAACATCCTCATGGAGATATGAACTAGTACTTTGGAAGAGGAGAAGATTTCAGGTTAAAAATATGCTTTGTAATGGGAAAGCTATTGTAGTTTTTTCGTTTTTTAAATAAAAAGTCAAAAGTTTTGGGATATATCCTGCAGCTTCAGCAATATTAATGAGTAGAAAAAGGAGCACTGAACTCAACTCCTTCTCATGAGCATCCCCTAGATTATAGTCTCCCCCTTCACTGTCACATTCCCCTCTTGCCTTACCTCTGTCCTGCATTCTCTGCAGACAAAAAACAAGGCTCTTCCTCCAGCCTGGCATCCCAGACCTAGAGACAAAGAAATACAAGTCTAGTATCTTGAAGGAGCTTCTTCAGATTCAAAATTCAGCTTCTTTATAGGGCTACACCTTGAAGGAGAGGCAAGTTTATCTGTGCTTGCAAAGACAGAAAAACTCTGCTTCATGCGAAAGCCTGATTGTGAACCATCCAGGCTGCATTTTGCTGCAGGGATGGAGCAACTTCACATGTCCACAGTGCAAGAAACAGATGGTGAGAGAAGGGTGGACAGATGAATGGGTAAATCTCAAGGAGCAGAGCAATTCCTTAAAGGGCATGTTTGTCTTTTATGCCAGCTGCACAGAAACCACAGACAACAATATATTGACAACACAATGTAGTCCATTACCTTAGGCTTCCTGTTCAGAGGATGAAAGTATGCACAGCCACCCCACAATGTAATTGATAAGCCAGTTTTCTTTGGAAGTTACTTGCTTCTTATATCTCCAGTTTAGAAAATGTATGTATTTTTATCTCTCAGTAAAGAAAAATAGTAAGAAACCTACTCATTTTTTGAACTGGTACTCTATATTTATGCCTGTCAGACTTCAGAGCATGCACACATGCTCCCCAAAGAAGGAAAGGTCATTATGCCCATTTTCATCAAGGCTTGCTAAGATGCATACTAAAAAAATCATGGCTATCAATAACTGTTTTCTAGGTGAATTGCAGCTGAAATAACTATGTCCCTCCTACAGATTTCTGTTGTAGAATATGACATTTAGCCTATTTCTGATCTAAGTTGTTGGATGCTCTTAAGATATCCCTACTTTCTAGCTGTATTTGAGAGGAATTACAATTACTACACAAGTAGCACATAACAACACTCCCTCTCTCTCATAACACATATAAAGAGAGAAGAGGGGACAATATTGTTGACACAAGACATGATTTCAAGAGCATTATAAAACGGTGCATAAAATACAGGTTTCCATAGAACAGGACAAGGCTACTTTAGATCTCATTTCAACTTAGCATTGTCACCATCAGATTTGTCTTCTGTGCCCATTTTGTGGTTTGCAAGCAAATATGAGCTAGCACAAAAGCAGTTTGGCACTGCAGCTTGTGACCCAAGAGGCAAAGAGAGCTATGTGTGTGCCAGAAAAAGGGTAAACACTATTATTACGCACCACTTCTGTTTTTTACTTTCTGCCTAGGATCATTCAAAACCCCTCAAACTTTTAATTAAAGAATTACAATTTTTCTCCTAACCTGCACATCTGCTAATTACATACCCAAACGATTTTAACTTCTAGTCTTCCTGCAAAACAATTATCTATAGCATCCATCTAGACTTTTTACTGAAGGGCTTTTGTTTTTTTTTTTTTTCTTTTGCTGCAGCAATCCAACATTTCTGAAATGCAATGGTAAAATATAAAAACCTAGGGTATGCCTCATATGCCTTTAGGAAAATATAGAGAAGTAAGCAGAAAAAGATACGCTGGGACTTTATCTTGGGAAGAGATATAATCTTTTCTATGAAGGAATGAAACACTTCTGGATCTCTCATGTTACAAGAATCAGTTTGCAAACAGTTTTGCTTGTGCAGCAGTCATCTGTGGCCTCACACACACTAAGACACACCAATTCATCTAACTAATATTCCAGCTAACCAAGAATACGCAAACTATGGAAAGCAAAAAAATTTCTTGCTCTGTTTTAAAAAAAGGTATTTGTTGACATAGCACAAATTTTTTCATATGATAACTTTTGAGATGAAGAGCCTGAAAAAAGAAAATCAGAAGGAAATTCCCCATCCCTCAGAGAAACATGGGTAAGTTGCGTTATGCTGAGTGGCTAGGAAAGTATGTGAGGACACAGTGCCCTAGCACTATGGCTTATCTCACAAAATGTCCAGCTGTTACTTGCCCACAGTTTTATTTCATCTTAAAGCCAAGATGTAGAAAGTAAGATAGAACATCAAAGCCTTGGGGTAGGATGATACCTTTGCCTGTGATAAGAGAATCAGTCTCAGAACAGAAAATCCCTCAAACATCAATATAATCTGGTTTTGGTCTACTGTAAACCTAGTTTTGGTAGGGGGATGTAAGAGAAGTCCACACCAAAGCTTTGCAACTGATTTAATTTAAGTTTGTGCAGCATCTCTCACCAGTCTTACAAGTTTGTAAGTCTTTGTATGAAACGCCACTGTTTCATACAAAATCCCCTTGGAACAATCCACTGTGATCCCTCATCTTCCCCAAAAATAATAAACAAGCTTTTTGTGTTGATGCAGCTTTGTGGAAATAAACACAATTAGGCCTCATGCTAAAATGAGCAGCATACTAATTGGAAGTGCTGAATCAATTATCCCCCAGGAATTCAGGGCTATCAGCAGACTGAGATCAGACATGGTAGTTTATACAGCTTTCAAAGATTCACAATAAGAAATAAGCATAGCACAGCCACACTGAGTCTGTACTATACATACAGAGACAGATTTCTTCCCTTCTTCACCTCATTTCTTTAAGTTAAGCTGATTTTGCTTCACAACTTGGAGGTGTTCTCATGCTAGCTACCCCTCCCTCACCGGGATTTTATGAATGCCTATGGGCTGGATTAAAAAAAAAAATTAAAAAAAATGCACAGAACAGCCTTCCCCAGGTTAAGGTCAACATTGAGCCTTTTTGAAGGAACAATATGTGTGAAAGCTTGTCAGTTCTTAGACTGTAAATACAAAACTATTGAACCGACGTTTACAAAGTGTTCTGAAAGCCATCTGTCTGGGTGCACGCTTGAGTGCCAGATCCCACACCTCGGCAAGCATGACAGCGCACAGAGAAACCCCACGGCTCTGGTGAGCGTGGTGCTCCCCCAGCCCAGGTCTGCTTCTATCACTGCCTGTGGGTCCTGCTGATGTTAACTGAGAGAGAACATGAGCTAAAGGTTATCTCATAGCACAGGTCCATCAGTTATATACAGCATCAGTGACACTGATTGACTCGTTCCCAATTCAGGCATGTCTAGCCAGACTTCTGCTACCCACAAAATAACCTGCTGTTTCTTGCAAGCACAGAAGTGCCAGCTCTGTGATCCTCACTCACAGCAACAACATGAGCTAGCTTGCAATTTTTAAGATTAGTTCATTTTTCAGCATCCTGTCATGTAACCACTCAGTAGCATGGCTTTTCCTTACAACTCTGGTCATGCATCTCACCCTCAATCAGAAAGGAACATTTTGAGAGATGCTGACACCTCCAGGCCCTTGTTCCATCTTTACATTTCCCCTAAGACTATCCAAGTAACATCTGATATGTAGAGGGCTGCTGAGATTGTATTGAGCCATTTTATGCAACACCCAAAACAGAAAGAAAAGTGGTTCAGGCACACAAAATCATAAAGCACAGGAAGGAGACAGCAAGTGAAAAAACCAGGTTTGTAAGCCTGGAAAAGGAGAACATGCTTCTAACATTACAAAAGAGGGTCAGTTTGCTTGTAAAGAAGAAAAGTGCTACTAGGAATTGAAATCAGGATGGTACCACAAGCAGTTTGCCAAGAGATATGGGCAGGTTGGGGGTGGGTGGCGGGGGAAGCAGGGAATGCAACAGGCAAGGACAGAATGCAGTAAGGAGTTGCAAACAGCCTTACATGGGCTTAGGCAGTGCCAAGGAATAAGGAATCCTGCAAGCAAAGGTCTGGTTTCAGGCATCTGAAGGGGAGAGGTGACAGATAAAAGAGTGGCTTCCAGAGCAGCAGCCTGAATAGACTCAGCCCTTGTATCGTTTTACATTTAAGTCAGAAAATATAAAGCAGCATTGAAGTACCTATACAGCTATCTAGTATTACATTTCTAAAACTGGTCATGTACGGTTTGTATCCCAGAGCCTCAGACACTAAGCTTAGCCAGCAGCCATTATACTCTACAGGCCCGGCTTTCAAGAGACCAAGATTTCTTCATGTGTTTTTGCACCAGCAGTTACACAGGACCAAGTCTGACTATCAGCTCTTCAGGAACACTTAGTGTTATGAGCATCTCAAGATAAAAATACTCCTGAGCTCCTGAAGGTACTCAACACCTACAGCACTGGAAACCTGACAGGTAAGCAAGCGAGTCCTATCGCTGTAATGTAGAACATGAGCAATGTGGAGAATTAATGCATTTCAGGGGGGGAAACGTGCCCTCACACAGACATTGCCTCCAAATAAAAGGTGGGAATTAGTCAGAACCAACACTGGGCTGGTTTTTCTTAGTGTTGTCACTAGGTGAGGTCTGAATAGGCAACGATGCATGATTTTTTGGAGCGAGGTTTAATTAGAACACCACAGATGTTTTCATTCCTTTGTCCTATTTTTTCAGTAATGCTCATCTCTCTTCTTCCATCACAGATTAAAATAGCAAACTTTATGGCTCTAATATGACCTGCACTTTTCTATATGTGTTGTCTCCTACCACTTCCCCTTCTTTTAAAAAGCCAAAAGCAAGAAGGCTCCACTAGGGCCAGAAAGGGCTCTCTGAATTGCACGCTTCCCACTCCCTAGAACAGAGGTGTAGCTTATTTGGCAACTGAGTATCTCTGTCAGCTTTGCAATTCTGTGTCCATGAACTATTTAAATATGGGCCTGACCCAGCTTCCCAAACACAAAAGCAATACATTACAAAAATCAAAAGAACTGTATCTGATGCTTCTATCAGCTGTCACATTGCCAAGCAACAACATCAGAGCACCTTATATTTTTCCACCGTAATAGAGACAAGTGAAAGGCAGCTTCCTCTTGCAACTCCAGATAATTATGATCTTCAGAATCGCTTTGAATTAAAACCTATCACGCAGGTTTTTTTCTTCATGGGGATGACAAAGGACGCAATGAGCTACCCAGTACAAGTAAAACACTGAACCTCCCTCCCCAAGATCCACCTGCGCTCATCTCTGAGGTTACAGAACTGGCTCCAGCACATATAGGTAGGTTTGTATTGGGCCTTGTATTATGGACCACGCTTGCCAGTCCTGCACAGCTGTGGCTCATTAACTCCCCACCTCCCTCAGCAGGGGCCTGCACAGGCAGAGGGCCAAAGGCAGCAGCCTCAGCACTTTATCCCCAGTGCATGGCTTAAGCGAGGAAGCCCAGAGGGCAACGGTCACAGGGCTGAACCCAGCCTAGTGTTGAAGGACAGGGCTGTCTCCAGCTCCAGGGGCGTTTCAGGTCTCATCCCCATAGCCCCCATAACAACTATGGCAGGAAGGATTTTTTTTATTTTGTTTTCTATCAATACCAAAATTTCGACATGTACTTCTTCATTTGGCCCCAAACCCAGCTCTAGGCAGGCCTGCAATCCTGCTGAGCCCTATTTCATTTCTGGCCACAGTGGCCATCCCCTAGCGCAGCACATCCCATGCCAGCTCCAGCCCCCGGGCCACACACGGCCATTTCCAATGGGGCACCCGAAGAATTTGGCCTCCGCCTGCCAGGAACGCTCATTTTCACACACAACTTGAGCACAGCCAGGGAAGCCACAGGCTGGGAGGTCTTCAGCCACCACCAAGCCACACCAGGCCCAGCAACCCTTGCTCACCGGCTGCCCTGCAGTCACGGCGAGAGGCTCTGAGGCAGGAAGAGTCCGACACTGCAGCAGGCAGCCCAGCCGAGGCCAGGCCGGCCCTGCCGGCGGGACCGCACACTCGGGCACCCTGCGGAGCCCCGCGCCCCTCCCTCCGCCATCTCCCCTCCCCTCACCTCCCCAACATGGCGGCGGGGAAGTGCCCGCCTCTCCTCACCAGCGCTGTCGCAATAGCGCTTCGCCTTCGCCGCGCTTTACGGCAGGACCGCAAAGCGGAGAAGGGGGCGGCTGCCGGCGGAGCCGAGACAGCCATGGACCGGAGGAAGAAGCCGCTGGACGTGGCCGCCTCCTCGGTGAGTGGGAGAGCCTGGCCGCGGCCAGGGGGCAGCAGCGGAACCCCCTGCCCCCCAGGGGGACCTGCCGCGCGGCTTATGAGGGTGGAGGGCGGCCGGGCGGGGCTGCTGCGGGC
>JAVJGI010000050.1:12831433-12851820 GCA_035590275.1 Ibycter americanus
TGCGACTGCCAGTGCCGGGGCTGAACTTGCCCCATCCCTGAGGTAATGATAAAATTAGGGCACGAGAGGGAAATGTGAGCTGATTTCCTGGTGTTTTCTAAGCAGCAGGAGGCCCCTGCCTCGGCGAGCCAAGCCGGGCCCGGAGGGGTGGCGGGGTGCTGTGCCCCTCTGCTCCCCCGGCAGCCTCTGGCAGGGGGCTGCTGCCAAACGCTGCGTTTTTCCAGATAATCACTTAATGTAAGCTGCGGGTTGTTCCGTACGAAATGGCTAACACTGAATGTTTGGGTCATCACTTCTAAGCAGTGGGAGACAAAAGGGTTAACTTACACCACTAGGCGTCATTCTTACAGGCACCCGAAAAGCAAATGCTTTAGTGTTGGAGACAAAGTTTCCACTTTCCTGATTTAATGTACATCTGTGAAACTTGTCTTCTGGAGGACTTGAAGGGAAAGTGGCACAATATCCTCTTCCAGACTAGGTTTCTTAATGTAATTCCAAGATAATACCCCTGCTGGTGATGTTGCCTAACAAAAGATGAGTGGGTGTTGGTCGTAAGTGGCAACGCTACTTACAGATTTGTTTAACAAAAAAAAAAAGAAGAAGAAAATCTGACACTGTATAAGCAGGATATAAAACGGGGGTGGGGTGGGGTGGGTAATATATATATTATGAAAGCAAAATTATTTTCCGAGACAGAATTTTATTAATTCCTAACAATTAGAAGTTTCCTTTTCAAAATCAGTAGTGTTATTTCATTAGTCCTTCTCTCCTTGTTTGCCATTGGGAGGCTGGTAAAATCTGTGAGGAATTATGTCTCTCTTATTCCCATTAGGTATGAAAGAATCAAGGATCTTGTTGAGGTTTTTTTAAATCACTAATAATAATTTGCATTCTTCATTTTTTATATATTGTTTGCTGTAAACTTGAGTGATCTTTGTGACTAGATCAGTGCTTCGAAGTTCCGCATAAAAATGCAATCAAATGCTCATATAACTGTAGATGCCAGATTGTTTTACTGGAATTACAGTTATAACTTTATTACAGTAACTGATGCATATGCATGTGATATGTCTCGGTTATTTATTTGTTTATTTTGCTGTTGATGTAGTTAGTGGATCTCAAAGCAGAACTCTTCCGAAAGCAAGAAGAATTCAAGAAAGAAAAGCTACTGAAAGATGCTGGCATCTTTGCGAAGCCCAGAACTTCTAATAAGGTAGAAATGTTTTTCCATGGTTGTTTTTGTCATTCTTTCTCCTTAAAGTAAGGAAGTTCATATTCAAATCTAAATAAATAAATACTCAGAGCTGTGTTACTCTTCAAATGTAAAATCTCCATGATGAGAATGTTCTTTAGATTTCATTTCCAGGTGCGATCCTTTTGCACAATGGAAAACTTACCTAATGCTTATGCCCATCTAAATCACCACTTAATCTTCATTCCCCAAGGAGCCACAGCTTTTGTAATTACAGGAAAGATGTTTCTGTTTTTCCCCCAAGATTTTGTATGGTTCCCTGAAGGGTGGAAGATGAGAGACTCTTCCAGAATCACTGAACGTTCTTGATAAATGCTTTGCTATCTGTTCCTCTATATCGCAGTGTATAATGATGAATTGTCTCTTGTGTTTTACTTTTTACTGCACATTGGTTTTTATTCATTCTGTAGCTTTTTAGTTGGAGCTTTCTAGTTGTTGAGTTGTTCGAGTTGTCGAGTACAGTATTGCTGCAAATATATATTTGAAGAACATGCAGCATTTACAGCATTATGCTGCAAACATTGTATTTTATATTTATTGTATTTTATATCTAAAGCGAAGGTCATAGAGAATAGAAGCAATTAATAGCTTTGTTATTAGTTTAGTAATCAGCAAGATTGTTCTTACTAATTTTTTTAACCTTAAATATCTTTGCCAGAATACATTTTGCCCAATTTCTGAGTGCTTTTTTTTTCTTCTCAGCCTGTCCTTAGCTATTATATCGTACTGCAATCTCTGTAATTTTAGGACATACTGTCTGCGTCCTACATCACAGTAGGTATAGTCCCGAGTCCTAGAATCATAGAATGGTTTGGATTGGAAGGGACGGTGAAGTTGATCGAGTTCCAACCCCCCTGCCATGGGCAGGGACATCTTCCACTAGACCAGGCTGCTCAAAGCCCCGTCCAGCCTGGCCTTGAACCTTTCCAGGGATGGGGCATCCGCAGCTTCTCTGGGCAACCTGTTCCAGTGTCTCACCACCCTCACAGTAAAGAATGTCTTTTTAATATCTAATCTGAATCTACCCTCTTTCAGTTTAAAGCCATTACCCCTTGTCCTGTTGCTACAGGCCCTTGTAAAAAGTTCCTTTCCAGCTGTGTTGTAGACCCCCTTTAGGTACTGGGAGGCTGCTGTAAGATCTCCCCAGAGCCTTTTCTTCTCCAGGCTGAACAACCCCAACTCTCTCAGCCTGTCTTCATAGGAGAAGTGCTCCAGCCCTCTGATCATCTTTGTGGCCTCCTCTGGACTTGCTCCAACAGGTCCCTGTCCTTCTTATGTTGGAGGCCCCAGAGCTGAATGCAGTACTCCAGGTGGGGTCTCACAAGGGCAGAGGGGGAGAATCACCTCCCTCAACCTGCTGGTCACGCTGCTTTTGATGCAACCCAGGATTTGGTTGGCTTTCTGGGCTGCAAGTGCACATTGCCGGCTTATGTTGCGCTTCTCATCCACCAACACCCCCAAGTCCTTCTCCTCAGGGCTGCTCTCAATCAATTCTCTGCTCAGCCTGTGTTTGTGCTTGAGATTGCCCTGACCCATGTGCAGGACCTTGCACTTGGCCTTGTTGAACTTAATGAGGCTCTCACCAGCCTGCCTCTCAAGCCTGTCAAGGTCCCTCTGGATGGCATCCCTTCCCTCCAGCATGTTGACCGCACCACACAGCTTGGTGTTGTCAGCAAACTTGCCGAGGGTGCACTTGATCCCACTGTCCATGTCACCAACAAAGATGTTAAATAGCGCCAGTCCCAATACCAACCCCTGAGGAATGTCACTCATCACTAGTCACCACTTAGACATTGAGCCATTGACTGCAACTCTTTGAGTGCGACCATCCATCCATTCCATATCCATTTGTCAAATCCATGTCTCTCCAGTTTAGAGAAAAGGCTATCATGCAGGACAGTGTCAAATGCTTTGCACAAGTCCAGGTAGATGACATTAGTTGCTCTTCCCTTATCCACCAACACTCTAACCCCATCATTGAAGGCCACCAAATTTGTCAGGCACAATTTGCCTTTAATGAAGCCATGTTGGCTGTCACCAATTGTCCTGGTTTTGGCTGGGACACAGTTAATTTTCTTCTTAGTAGATGGTACAGTGCTGTGTTTTGGATTTAGTATGAGAACAGTGTTGATAACACACTGATGTTTTAGTTACTGCTGAGCAGTGCTTACTCCAAGTCAAAGACTTTTCAGTTTCCCATGCTCTGCCAGTCAGCAGGTGCACAAGAAGCCAGGAGGGGACACAGCCAGGACAGCTGACCCAAACTAGCCAAAGGGATATTCCATACCATGGAATTGCTTAGTGTATAAACTGGTGGGACTTGGCCAGGGCCGCCAATCACTGCTCAGGGACCAGCTGAGCATTGTGCAGCAGGCAATGAGCAATTGTACTGTGCATCACTTGTCTTTCTTGGGTTTTATTCCTCTCTCTCTCTCTCTCTCTCCCCTCCCTTTTCATTATAATTGTTGTTGTTATTGGTATTATTATTACTGTTACTGCGTTTTACTTTATTTCAGTTTTTAAATTGTTCTTATCTCAATCCATGAGTTTTACCTTTTTCCAATTCTCTCCCTCATCCTACCAGGTGCTTACTTGGTAAGCATGGTACTTAGTTGCCAGCTGGGGTTAAACCATGACACCAGTCACCTCCTTGTTTCCCAGGTGCCTTAGCATAGTTTCCAGGAGGATCTGCTCCATGATCCTTCCAGGCACAGAAGTGGGACTGACTGGCTGGTAGCTCCCTGGGTCTTCCTTATTTCCCTTTTCAAAAGTGGGGGTTATGTTTCCCCTTTTCCAGTCAGTGGGGATTTCACCAGACTGCCATGACTTCTTAAATATTGAGATGTTATTTACACAGTCTTTCATGATTGATTCACAAAGTTTGCATTATGGAGCGGAAATATTTTTTAATCATTACTGTTTCAATACTTTTATTTATTTATTTATTTGTTGTTATAAAATTATACTCTACAGAAACCAAGCATCTGGAACAAACAAAACACAGGAGTTACAAATCGAGCCGAGAAAGATGTTGAGCAGAAGACAGAAGAGGAGCATATATTAGATAAATCAAGGTAACTGTAGGCTCTGTAAGAAAGGAGTGCTGTGTAGAACTTGTTTTTCAGTGTTTAGAAAAGCACATAAAGCAAGTTATGCATGTTTTGGACCAGCAGTTCTCATTAGACCAACCAGTAAGACCATCATCAATTCCATGCTCTTTAGCAGTGATGTACAAACTGCATCCCAGCAGTCTCATGCTCTAGGGATAACTGCCCTCACATTATCGTGGCTGTCTAAATACGTCAGGTTACTGATTTTTGAAAGTCATCTTTAGAATTAAAAGCCAGGGCAGCAACACATTAGAATTCTATAGCAAAGTGTTTCTTGGACTTGACAGAAAATGGCTCACTTTTTTGCAAGAGATATGCCATCTTCTAAATGTGTTAGATGTTCAATAAGATATATGTTGAAAATGCAATTTATAAGCCATTTGCTGTTTCTCTGTGAGCAGTTCCTTGCTCTTCAAAATTGTCCTCTACCATTCCAGAAATTAGGTAAGGTTTTCTGTTTAGTTTCTAAGATTGAGTTTAACTCCATGTTACCTCTTTCTTTTCTTTTTTCTTTTTCTTTTCCCCTGTAAAACAGTATCTCAGTATCCCACACCTGCAAATAATGGTCTAGCTTCCAGTATTTATATGACAGACGATAGTAGTTAGAGGTGGAGTAGTTGTTACATCATGTTCCTGGCTACTTGACAAATTACACTTAAAATTAATTCTGTATCTTCACTAAAATTATTTTCAGTATAAACGTTGGAACTGGATAACTATGTATCTTCAGAAATGTCAGTTAAGGTTCAAAACAGAAACTAGGCATAAGTCAGATCCTAGTAAACATTTCAAGCACTTCTGGAACTTTCCCATTTCATTTATCTAATCCTAAATTGGTCGTTTTGAACTGTGTTTGGAATTGGTGGGATTGCAATGTTAATTTTCTTCCTTTTCAGGAAGAAACTAGAAGAGAAAGCAAAGCTGTATGAGAAAATGACAAAAGGCGACTTCCCAGGTGAATAAAACTAGTCTAAAATGAGTATTTTATATATATATATATATAAAAACTTGTTTGTAAAGTTCACCCTAAAAGCTGGTATTTCTGACTAACTGGTGATTTACAGCAGCTACACTATGAATTCACTGCTGGTCTTCTTACATGGGAAATTTCTTTTGGAGTTATTATACAAAATGATTGGCATGGGTTATTCTGCTTTGAAAGGGACAAAAAATGTAGGTACTAGAGAAAATAAAATTATTTTTGAAGGACAGCCTATCCTAGTAAAGCGCTATGGGCTTGCTTCACTCATTCATTAAGTGGGTGGAATATATTCTGGTTTTTCAATACAGAATTTTTGAAAAACAAAATTAATTTATTCTCCATTATGCAGTCTTTGGATTGCATTGCTGGTTCTGTCCTGCATTTTAATTCCTGGACCTTTTTGAGAAGTAGAGGAGCAGGAGGGGAGGTCTGGCTGGTTCATATGTGAATGCCACTCATGCAGCTAATATAGTTAGAGAATTCTGATCTGTCCCTTTCTTCTCTCACATGTTCAGTCCCTTGCAAGAAGTAATTATTAAAATAGAATCCAGTCCTCCTTGTGATTAATCTGGAATGTTTTCTTTACTACTGCCCATCTTTGGCCATATGACCCCACCACTTTTCTCTGCTTTTCTAAAAAGTACTGTAGTGACTGCTTAACTATGGCCAACATACCAAATTTTAAACAAAAAATTATTTGAACTGTTAAATAACAAACTATGCTTCTGAAATAGAGCAGAGAATATTTTAGTGCAAACACTGCAACCTTTCCTGTATTGTACACAAACAATTAATTACTTTAAAATATCCTAAAACTTCTATTCAGAAATAGGCGTTATTGCTGTGGAGCCAATTTATAGCTCCGAGTTTGTTTGGCACTGAATGAGATTTAAGTATTCCCCAACAGTGTGGTCAAGGGCATTGCTGGCAGCTGAAAAGCTGATTGTGGCTATTTTGTATTGATTTTGTGCTCAGTTCTGTTCTTTTCATGGCTGCACTCTAAGAATCGATTTTCTGCCTTAGATGAAGAAACTGAGGATTTGTACCTGGTGGATTTCACTCAGAAGATCATAGATAAACAGCACGAAGTACAGGAACTGTATCAGAGTGAAGCCGCTAGGAAGACTTTAGAAAAAGAAACAGATGATGAGGAAACCCAACCTGAAATGGAAATACCACCACCTGAGAACCCAGATGAAGAATGGTTGGTACTACTGATTGGGCTAAGCTGTCCTGACTAGTCTGCTTCTTGAAAAGTGCATGAGGAAATAATTTTATTCTCCAAAGTATGTGGAGTGGCGAAGAGGTGGTAACATTCTTTCATTTCATCTCTTATTAAAAGACAGTCCTTCATGTTACTTTCCTTTCCATATAAGTAACGCTGCAGTAGAGTCTACATGCAGGATTTTGAGAAATACCAATCAGGGAAATGTACTAAAAGTGAGACATCGTAATATCCTCTCTTATTTTCTTGCATAGTTTATGGGAGTTCTGATTGCAGTATTGATACAGTTTTATGCTGTGGTGTCTTGAATTGAAATGTACTTCAGCACAATTTGGGGGTTTTACTGTATCCACCTTCTCTAAATCATGTGTGACTTACAAAATGAGCAGTCATCTTCTTAAAGGAGAGAAACTCTTGACTGGAAAAAGAACATGATTTTCCAGCATTTCTTCCACTGTTTAACTGCAGCACAGCAAATAGTCTATGACATTCCAAGTAACCACTAGTTTTTCATCCAAAACATTAGGAATAATTATGAAACCAGTCTGACTAAACATTTTCCTTGCCCATTTGCTTAAAATGCTTACCGAATAGAGATTTTACTTCTGGCAATTGGTTTATAACAGCAGTAAACTGATACGAAATGGAGCACCCCTGTTCTCCAGTTTATTAAGCCAAGAAAAGATTTGCAATGTAATGTGTCAGAATAAATTGGGAGAATAAATCCAGTAGAGTACCAGAAGACTGCTAGGTTGGAAAGGCAGATATATCCATTACCAGCATCTTACTCAAATTTAAGATGAAACTAACTATGAGCGATGGGCTCAAACTGCTTTCTGCTCTCACCACTGTAAAGTATCAGAAATTTAAACTGATAAATTTTACTGTTCACCTGGTGCTTTTCTGTCACTGCCTACATCTCACTTCAGTGACACGTATTATTGTTAATATATTGTCCATCTCAGTGAGGCCATGTCCTAATGAGGGTATTTGGGTGCTAGCATAATTAATGCTAATTATTCTACAGCCATAGTTACATCTTTACTATGGACAATGCAGATTTTTTATCCACTAGATGTCAGATTATAATAGAAACCAAGGGGCACTGAGTATATACTAAGCTGTAGATATCCTTAGAAATTATGTAAAAGACGACGTACTAAAAGCACAGATCTTTAAAAGTTTGGGGTTTGGGGACTTGATTGCCAGACATACTTTTTCAGATGTAATATTAATTCTTTAGAATGGGATAATTGAGGCAGCTTGATGCTAAAGAACTTTCTAGCATTACAGGACAATAAGTATAGCTCTTAACAGCTTTTTCGACAACTGTAAATTAAGTGTTCAGTACTATAAAGAGTTGAATAAGAAGCACAGTATGTCCTTCAAAAGAACATTTTGCTTGCAGTTTAGTCAGCCTTTGTTATGCCAGTTGAATGAACACTATCAGCCTATTCTAAATGAGCTTTAGACTGATAATTGAAATATATTGTAGCAATTTCATATCTGCCAGAAGTCAATGCCGCATCATTATTTTCACCATGGGAAGCAAGTAATAGGCTCAGTTTTATTTTGGTGTGAAAACTATGTGATGTTGCAACTTTTTAACATTTTTTTACGCCATCTTATTGCCAAGGCAAACAACTGGCTCAAAGGGAGACTGAGTAAATGTGTGTGATAAAACTGTCATATGCCCTGTTCAGAATGTGTGCCCTTAACCTGTGTGTCTGTTAATTGAAAGGTAGAAGAAACTGTTACACATGGAGAGATGAGAGATGATGAATACTCTTTGGAAAGTGTCGTTGCTTCTGTCTTCTAGTTAAGAGTTCTATAAACCTGCAGATAGAAGTTCTGCATCAAATTACCTTTGCGTTTGTTACAGGGTTGATTATGTTGATTTCCTGGGCCGATCTAGACGCTGTATGAAGAAAGATTTGCCAAGTCTACTTAAAATGGATCAGGAACTTCAAGGGAAAAGGTGTGGTTTCTCTAATGGAAGTGCATGTTCCTTGCAGTATTTAACATACATTTTTTTTAATGAGAAGGAAGAGAGATTGTACTTTGTTACCCTGTTCTCAGTTCAGAATTGTTGATGCTACTGCTTTCTCTAGGTTTATTTTAGACAAACTTCTGCAGGTTACAACATTGTGCCTTAAAAAATAGAGTAGCTACAGAGAAATTGTGCCCGGCTGTGATTTTATCAAAACTTTCTATTTTAAATTCATATATTATTCCAAGGCTTCTACTTTATTTCACCTTGGCAGCTGACCATTTGAAATACGTAGCTGGTGTATTGGTTTTTGAATTGCAACAGAATCGAGACCATGGATATCAAATAAAAGCCCAAATGAAATGTTTAATAAACTGCTAAGTGACACTTTTTGATGTCAATGCTGACTAAATCTAAAACGTCACTTATGGAGCATAGTTTGCAGAGAAAAGTTCTAATAAATTGACTTAGCAATCTCTCAGATATTGGATGCATCTTTTAAAACTGTGGTCCTTGTATGGAAATTGTATTTTATTACACCTTCCAGAAAATGCCAGAGGAGTGATTCCTGGTTCTCTTTAATCTGGAAACTGATGATAGTCTTTTAGCAATTCCAAATTCATTGTGACATTCAAAGTGAATTTGTTAGCTCTCCATTTGTTTCTTTTCTGTTAAACAGCTGTTTAACACCCCTTTTGTTAAAATTATTATAGCAGCACTGAGAATTATTTTCAGAAAATAATCTAAAGGCACCTCAACTAAGCCCTTATTGCTGCTGGAGTGAAAATTCTTTCACACTAACAACTCAGTAGTGTGTTCTCTAAATTTTAAACATAAGATGGAGAATATGAGTGCTTTGAAATTGCAGTCTCTGAATTGATATGGATGACAGTCAGTCAGCAAAACCAGCTTTAGCTAGACAGTGAAAGAAAAAGGTCTTGCTGCTTCTCTTGGGAAAACAAAAATATTTCCCGTATTGGGTATTAATACATGGCATGGACTTATAGGGTACATTAATGGGTCATTTTTGTTATTTCAAATACCTTTCATTTTGTTACATTAAATATGAAATGTTTGTTTCTATATGTAATTGCTAGAATCCCAACAGATGCAAATACAAGTGATTATTTCATCTCATCATTCTGTGATTTGATAGTGATTTCATAAAGCTTCCGAGAAAGGATATGATTAAGTCTTTTAATAACATATTCTACTAGCACCTTGTTTCAAAGGTAGTTTTGTATTTCTGTCTTCACCATGTACCATAGTAATCAATGTTGCATCATTAAATGATGCCTGCAATGATCTATGTTTTGTAAAAACTGCAATAATGGATGAGACCCAATCATACTTTCACTGTTTGATGCCATAAAATTGTAAGTTCTGTTCTGTAATCCCTAACTTTTTTTGTTAATTAGACAAGGTCCTGATGGGAATACTCTGTTATCTGAAGACATGAGAAGAGAACTTCAGAGGCAACAGTGGGAAAAAGAAGAAGAAGAAGCCCTCAGAAAACCCATGGGACCCATTCATTATGAGGACATTCGAGAGAATGGTATACTTCCATACTTCGTATTGGTTGTCTTTGTATCACCAAAGAGATTAGTTTTAGAGGAAGCAAGGGGAAGTTAATTCCTGTGCCTGTATGGCAAAATGTAGGTATGTCTTAAACCACATATGTAATAACCATTCAGACTACCAGTATGTAAAATCTAGATTTATTTTTCCTCAAATTGTATTTTTCTCAAATGTATTTTTTAAATTTCATTACCTCCTACTTGTGTTCTCCTTTGGGAAGCTTCACTTCATGCATCATCTAAAACAAGCCCTTTTTAGCTATCTAAAACTAATGTGTGTATTGTTGGGAGTAATTCTGTGCCTGAAAGCAGGGTGCATGGTACTTGCAGTTACTGTCAATTATAAACTGAATGTAACTTAAATTTACTGATTTTCTTCTTTTCAGAGGCCAGGCAGCTTGGTGTTGGTTACTTTGCCTTTTCTCGTGACAAAGAACTTAGGAATAAGCAACGGGCAACACTGGATATGCTAAGAGAGCAGGTATGAGTTTAACAAGCAAAGTAGGATACAAGGGAATGTAGTTTCATTGGCCACTGTTGTTGACTTGTTGTATAAGTCTTATACTAGGTGATACCTGCAGCTGACTCCAAAAAAATTTGGCCTCTTTTTCCCTGTTGAAACATGGTACTTCATAAGGATTGCTTATAGTTGTTTAGTGAAGGAAGATATGTAGTTGATTATAATAGCAAAGGAAGATTAATTCATGTTTTTCTTTGCTGTTAAGACACTTGATCAGAGAACTAAACGTGAACAGTTAAAAGAAAAAAGGAAGGCAGCTCTAGATGCAAGGCTGTCTAAACTTCGAGCACGGAAGATTAAGAAGCTGAGGGAAGCTGGATTAGAGGAAGAGGCAGAAAAATTGGAGAAAGGAGGTATGATCTGCTGCCTTTTTAAGTTAAATACTTGCTATTTCATCTTTACTTGACTGAGGGACAGGCATACTCTGATTTAGGTTTGGACATTCAATATGTTGGTATTATGCGTTCTATATATGCAATTAGTATAACTGCTAAGATAGTGAGAATTCATATAATTGTGTGTACATATAAAATCATGCCAGAAATAGCTTAATAATGCAGGTAGAAATGTGGTATGTAGATTGTAGACTTTTTTGATTCACACCTGACAGCAGGAAATACGTGGGTTAATTATGCAGGTTGAGATTAGAGCTGCTGAAATTTTACTGGCTTTTTTTTTAAGATGAGGTAGAATAAAACACAGTAAGAAGTTAGTTTTGCTATCATACACTCTTACAGTTTCAGTGCAGTTGGTAAATTGGACATAAAGCTGACTTTAGGATTTAGGATGATGATTCTGAGTTGTAGTCCCATCTCTGCGCTGTCTCCCTCATGACACTGCTACTCAACTTGTACTGTCTGCCTCCCACTGTAAAATATAAGTTACTATTTCACTGTGTCAGAATTCTATGCAAGTGATTAATTGTGAAGTGTTCTGGAAACAAAGAACAGTAATGTGCCACTGCTAACTGTTACTGTTGTTCAGAAGAATAAGAATGCAAATTGTTTACTCCAGTAAACCAAATGGAGATAGCATGCTGATGTTCTTGTTTTTACCTAATTTTCTAGCTTTGATATGGCACTCAGCACATTCCTTTTTGTGTTATTAGGCAATAGATTTTCAGCAGTCTTTTTGATACAACTAGAAAGCTAATAGTGTTTCTTGGTAGATAATGCTGCCTGATTATCTGTCTTACCTGTTATCTTTTCTGAAATAATACACAATAATTAGGAAAAAAAAAAAATTCACCTCCCCACTTAGATGCATTTCGTTATTAGAATGAAATTAGATAACTAGTATGAGCTCTATAAATGCAAATAACTCTTGCTTCCTATTCCTCTTATGTGGTTCATATAGATTTTATCCTGTTATTAACAAATACTATCTCTTTCTGTAACATAGAGGTGAAAGGTGTTATTGAGGAACCAGAAGCTCCTAAAGTTACTGCAGCAAGCAGAAAGGTAGAGGTTGTCATCCAGGAGAGAAGAGATACAAAGCCTGGCGTGCCTTATGTCCGAGAGTGGGATAAAGGCAAAGGTAAGGAAATGTAGATTCAGAAACATTGTTCATAAGCGGTGTGCACGCTGCTACTTTCATTTCTGGTTTTGTTTTGTGACAAAGTACGGTAAGACTGAAAAGCGACAAAATACTTTCCCCCTCTGTATTCATGACTGTGGTGTCTGCTGCAGTGACTGATAAGGCATGCCTTAGTGCAAGTCGCTGCTATAATGTCCCCATAATCTTTTTCTTCTATATGAGTTACTCCATTTCTGGATGATCCAGAGAGATTGACAGAATGACAAATTTCATAGTTCATAAGATTTACTGTCTTTCAGCATGATCTTTTCTTGATGTATTTCTGTAGTTTGTGCTACGTGATGGCAGGATGTATTACACTGAAGCAGGTACAGGACAGTGCTAAAAAGTGATGCAGGCAGACACCGCCTCAGTGCCAGTGTCCCATCTTGAAGCATCTTCCTTGTCACAACATCAAGTGATGGCTGTCTTCTAGATCCTTCCCGAACCCCTTAACTCATTTTGCACCATTAATCTACGCTCACGCACATTCTTCTTGTCTGATGCCTGACTTCTTAGTAAAAGCAAACAAGGAATAGGCAAAGCACATAAATGTCCACCTTCTTCAGTACTCCTGTAAGAGCAGCATTCCTATTCTGTGCAATACTGGTATTTCCAGCTTCTTTATACTTGTTACAGTCCCTTTGTGTTCAGTTAATGAACATAACTGTGAGGGGAAACTTTGACATTCCATTAAAACCCAAAACTTTCGGGTCCTATCAGTTAAATCTTTATCCTGCCTGACACTATTTTTTTCCCTGCTTCTGAGGAATCCTAGTATCTGACTGACACCCAAGCAGCACTGTATTACGCAACAAATATTATGCTCAGAAAGCAGACAGCTTACTCTAAAATGTGAAGTAAAATAACTGTAGTTCACTGAACATAAATGTAACACAACCATCTAAATTAAAGTAAGAAGGGATAAACAAAACTCCTCGCTCCTAGATGCTTTCCTCCTTACTACTTCATATATTTTTACCAAAGCAAAGGAGGAAGTCCTGCTCTGATTGGGAATCTATTTTGCTACATCAGACAAATGTGTAGCCCTTCTACATCACAATTTTCTGCTTCATTTTTTACAGAAGTCTTGGTAGAAATGAATACTGAAAAGAATTTCACTGGTTTTAGAGAGGTTTGGGAGACATCTTCAGAGTAGGTTTTGGGGATATCTTTTTAAAGTGTGGTAATCTTGAGCTGTCATTCCATAGCAATACTTCAGAACTATTTTTAATCAGAAATAAGCAGCTGTCACAGTAACTAGAATATCTACCACTTCTGTTGAAATAAAGAAGTTACTGGTTTTCACCTGTGCCCACTAGAGATAATCTCATCATCTCCATCTTCTAATAACTAAGCTTTTAATGCAATGATTGGTTTGCATTGTGATTCACCCACAACTAGTTAGTCATTCTTCATAACCAATGACCACATTGTTAAAGGATCTTAAAGGGACTAGGATGAGTTATACAGAGGACGGTAATTATCTTTAATGCTCAATGCTTTTGTTCGTGCTCTGTAATGGAAGTGAACTGTCAGCTTAGCCAGCAATCTAGTACTCGACGGAAAAGTGATTTCAAATGGCTTTTCAGAGCTGCATCTTCTCTGTTTCCTCATTTGCTTTCCCTCCTTTCTGATGTGATCTTCAGACTCTGAAATCTATATTCAATCTATCATTTTTCCTGTTTCTTACAGAACTGATGTTTGGACAATGGTCAAAGAAACAGGAAGAACTCAGGGATGAGCGAGATCCAGAATTTGCACCACCTTCTGATTACTTTACGGGACAAAAGAAAGATGATAATTACAGAAGTCAGAATTTGAACAGTCCTGAAATCTCGTCTGAAAAACTGGAAACAGAGAAAGCGCAAAACCAACAGACGCCATCAGTGCAGGCCAACAGCAGCAGCGCTGAAGATGTGCCACCGTCGATGCAGGCTTACAACAGCAATGTTCGAGATGAATCAACATCAGCAGAGCCCTGTGGCAGTGACGCTCAAGATGTGCCATCATCAGCGGAGGATGACAGCAGCGACGATGAGGATACGCTGCCATCAGCACAGGCTTATGGCTATGGTGCTCAAGGTGTGCCGCCATCCATGCAGGTTTACGGCTATGGCGCTCCAGATGTACTGTCATCAATGCAGGCTTACGGCTATAGCGGTCACGATATGCCATTTCCAATGCAGGCTTACGGCTACGGTGCCCAAGGTATGCTGCCACCAATGCACGCTTACGGCTACGGTGGTCACGATATGCCATTTCCAATGCAGGCCTGTGGCTGCAGTGCTGAAGATGTGCCCCCAGGAATGCCGGCCTGTGGCTGCAGTGCTGAAGATGTGCCCCCAGGAATGCAGGCCTGTGGCTGCAGTGCCGAAGATGTGCCCCCAGGAATGCAGGCCTGTGGCTGCAGCGCCCAAGAGGTGCCCCCAGGAATGCAGGCCTGTGGCTGCAGCGCCCAAGATGTGCTGCCATCAGCACAGGCCTGTGGCTGCAGCACCCAAGATGCGGCATCTTCAGTGCAGACCAACAGCAGTGACACTCAAAATCAGGAACCACTTTACCAAAGTTTAGATGATATGCTGTCTTATTACAGACAAGTGACTTGAACTGAGCGAAAAAGAAAGCAAGAATTATGATACAAAGAACTGAAATAGAATTACCTTCTCAGCAAGAATACGATTTTCCCACATCTGGGAAAAATAAATTTCTGTAAGTAGATCAAAATAAATCTCCTGGAGACCTAAGCTATTTTACATCACAGCTGCCCTTTTGCCCTGTTGGTTCTTCCCCCCTCCGCGCCCCCCTGCCCCATATTAAAATTATGTGCTTTTTTTGGCAGTACTTAGTTTAGTACATATTTCATTTTAACACTTTGCCACTTACACCTGAACTCTGGGGTATGTTAATGGTTTTCTTTCAAAAGATGAACTCTTCCTTTACTCTGTCGCTACCCAGCTAGCTTCTAGTTTGGAGGTACTACAACTTCAGTGATATCTGTAGAAACAGTATTCAAATGGCAGGCCCTCTGCTGCCAAATACAGAATGGTTTTAGGAAATCTGGTACCTACTTAATTTCCTGCCCTTAGGAAGTGCAGAACAGTATCTAGTGAACAGTGGTGGTTCACATGGGCATAATGGCTTCTGCGTTCCTGAGGTCTGTAGATAACTTGTAATTCTGTGAAGTATATTAGAGTGGAGAGAGGCACTGCAGAAATAATAAATAGTGATGGTTAGACTAAGAATAAACACTTCACTGAAGTACAAGCCTTGACACCTGAAATTACTGTCTTACTGGTTTAGAAAATGCTCTCATAATTCTCCAACTGCATTTTTCTTGGATCATCTGTTGTATTTATGGCTTTAATAATTTTTTCAAAAAACTGTGACATTGGAGTCATCGTATATAAAAGCAGATCAATCTCTACCAAACAAGCTTTTATTTCAGCATTTTAGTAAACAAGAAAAATGCTTATTTACCATGTAGAGTATTTTTATTTCTGAAGGTAATTTAGATACCCCCATTTGTATTTTAAAAGCTCATACAAGTATAAGGCCTAGAAAAGGAGGTTAGAGTGGGCAATTTCATAGACTGTCTGAAGTTAAATGACAATGATAATGTCAAAATGCTGAATATTTGAACAAAACAGTGAACTAGCCAAAGAGACAGAGATGATGTGCTACTCTTGCGTGCTTCAGTTGGATCTCAGGCTGCTTTGCAAAGCCTGGTGAACAGCATATGCATTCAAGGTGACTAAGCAAACGCAGCAACATGCAGAACACATTCACTGTCCTCAAACTCTGTTTTAACCTCAACTAGTAAACACGCTTCCATCTCTCCTCTCTCCTGTATCGCTACCTTTTGCACAGGAATTTGCGGAGCAGGAATAACACCTCACAGGAGGAATAGCACCCCACAAGAGCACCAGTGGTACCATTTTAAAGGCAAAAACCACCTCAGTCTTTTATCCTTACCAAAAGGTTAAGAGACTGGAGCTTTATGATAACTTTAGGTTTCTGTTTCTCTCAGACCTAGAACCAGAGGATAGTATGGCATTAATAATGGCCACATCCACCTGAAATGCACAGAAAGCTTAGCAGCTGACACTGGCCTGAACTCAGCTGTTGCATGTGGTGTTAGGGCATATATTTCTTCCTTTGTTTGAATGTCTTGAGTATGAATAAAGAACCTGAAAATAAATGATTGTATACTAATGACTAAAAGGAGGAGGAGGATGTTACAAACGCATCTGGTTTTACTAAATGTGACAGCATCAATGCACGCTTTTGTCCTCGTAAGTTTGATACAATTCCAGGTTAGTCAACACCGATGAGCTGGCAATTTCAGTGTGTGAGGCAGGGCAGAATCAGTTTCTAGCTTAGAAATACTGCTTTTTTTAAAGCAGGTCATGCATTTAGAAGTATTTTATGAAATCTATTGGAAAAACAATCCCTTTTGACCAGAGATGCTTTAACTAATCCATATTTAAATTTCATAGCAAGAAAGAATTTAGTATGGTATTTTCTTGGTTCCTACAAATAAGCTCAGACTGAAGGAGCAATTCTGCTGTTTGAAAAAAACTGGGAAAAAAGATGTAAAAAACTGACGAGTATTTTTTATCTTTGAAAGCTTGTAACTTAAAACCACTATAATGCCTTTGGAAAATGAGGGCCCAAATGGTATCGTTGCAGTTTGGAGAAAAGGGAAATGGAAGATAGAAACTGGTGGAGCTGCTAAAGGCTGCAAAGGAATCACTAGTCCATGCTGAGTTAGACCTAGGAGCTCTTGTGCTCGAACTGCTGTTTTAACTCTGTATTAGATTGTGTTCCTTTTTCTAATTTTTTGTTTGAGGCAGCTGTGGGAGGAAGGATCAACTGGAAAGGAAAAGCACGAGAAACTCCCCACAGTGTTTTGAAGCTTGTTGGGCAGTGCAGTGAAGCATTTTAGGATGTTTTGGGTTGTGTACTTCAAGATTTCTTAACCACTGTCAGTCTAGAATTGCAGTATATTACAATTATTTATTAATTAAGCCTCAGAATATTATTCTGAAGTAAGATAATATCACTATCCCCATTTTACAGAAAGAAAAAAACTAAAATACATAATGTCTTATGCAAGGTCTGCAGCAGAGCAGAAGTTCAATCCCAGTTCTCCAGGCTGGCTGACTTATGCTAGCGAAGTTTCGTGTTGAAGAGCTTGCATGAATCAGTATGTGGAAGTTATTCAGAGTAGGCTATGATTTCCTGGGTGCTGAACTAACTCCAAAGAGTGGGCAAAGTACTTTAAAATGTTAGAGCTTGACTTGAATTCATTATGACAATCATACCCTTAAATGGATTTCCCTGAAGAGAATATTTGTATTTATTCCACTACTATTCTGATCATTGACGTTCACTTCCTATGCCTTCTGGGCTTTGTTTTTTCTGTGCCCTTCAGACTGTGGGTAATTTTATGTATATATGTGATTTAGGAGCTACATTGTCTTTGCATTAGTTTAACACTGAGCTGGAGCTGTGCTAAGGAATGAAATGCCATTTATTACATCGCATTATGTAAAAAGATACAATCAGAGTGTTTCTTTGTTCAGCTTCATTTCCATAGCCTAATATTAAACACAGGAGGACTCTTGGCCAGGAGGGCAGTTCAGTGTCTACATTAAACTAAAGCCTATTGAGAACAGCTCTCCCACAGCAGTGATCTGTCACTTTGCCATTTGGTCTCCTTCCCCCTTGTCTTGATTTTTGGCTGAAATGCTTTTGCATATTCTCTCATGCTGTGGAGCACACATTTCTATTCAATCTCACTCTTTATCTCACTCAGACCACCTCAAGTTAGCTTCACTATAACTGGCAATATCATTCATTTCATTTAGTAATTCCTGGGGCAAACAATTGCTTATTGATACACTGCCAAGGTTATATTTCTGTCATATTCTAGCCAGATCCAGAGGATGTTGTTTCCCGTTCCCTCTTCCTCCTCATTTTAAACCACCCCCGGCAAGTTTTCTACTTTAACACCAGCAGAAAATGGGTGTGCACTTGGGCTATGTCGGTAAGGATCTGCCACCATCAGTATATGACTGATGTAAGTAAAGCAGGCTTGTATTTTCACTCTTCTCTGAGCGTGCAGAGTTCTGGGTACGCTGAATTCTGGAATATGGTTGCATTTCATGTGTTGGAACTGAGCTCTCTTACCAGTGATGGCTCATGTTGCCTTCAGTGTTCTGCACAGAGCTGGGAGCAGTCCCTGGCTCTTGGGCAGCCTATCTGAGGCAGCTTTGTCTTACATCTTTGTGTGAGTATTTTCCTGATACACAAGTTATCTTTGTCCAAAATGCAAAAAGCATACAAGCATGCTTGAATTTCAACCTTCACCTGCTCTATCTGGCTAGCAGGACTCAATCTGATCTCCAGAGAAGTACCCTTAGAGAACACAATTTTCTCTGTGTCACCAAAGGCTGATTTTCACCCCCTTGGAAAGCAGCAGGGATCTGGATCTGGCTCAACTGCTAGCATGTCAGCTAAGGCTGCTAGAAGGGGTAAACAGTATCTGGCTGCAACTCTGTAATGTTAGAGGCAGATACTGTATCAGTCACATAGTCCTCATTAACTGTTTTTAATACAGATGGCTCTCCAAATTCTTCAGTGTCCCAGAGGCCTGGTCCTGATACCAGTTCTATCAGTAGCTCAAGACTTACTAGGGTCTAGGAGGACTAGATTTTAACGTCTCCTGTCTTGTAGTAAACTTGGACCAAGATTTTTCCCTCCTCTCCCTTTTTTTGGTCTGTTGAAATTTTGTCTAAAATTTATGTCCAACCTTGATCCGTAAGACCCAAGGTACTGACTTTGCATCTTAAAGAGGTTAAACAGAGGCAACAACAAATGTAAAAATGTACCAGGAGTTGGTTAGCATACGGATGATTGGATTAATTTAGCCCTCTGTCAAAGATACAGCCTCAAGCAGGCCATAGAAACTTGAACTTTCATAAAAATTCAACTGAAATTTAACAGTTCTAGCTGGAAGTTTACTTTGTAATTAAAGAAGTTCTTTGCTTGCTTTCTCTACTTAAACCAAATAAAATTCTGTTTTCACAGAGAAGTAAATACTGTCCTTAGTAACCATCTAAGGAAGAAAAAGAACCCCTATATATCCTGGAAAGCTTAAAATTAGTTTAGCCTCATTTAAAGAGAGGGATCCAGAGGCAATGCAAGATGTTTGTGGTGTGGTGCTGCCAGGCCAGCCACTAACTCATGTCTTGATTTGAGACACAGAGGTGACTGATCATGTTCAGCCACCAGCACACTCAATTATTAATGTGCTTTGACCTTTAAGCGCAAAGTGACTGAAACCTTACATATATTTATGGTAACGTGGGCTTCTGCTGACAGAAGTGGTGTATGACTGTAACTGCTGCATTACCTAGCCTTCCAGCTCAGATTGCAGCTGCAGCCAGAATTCAGAGGATGGTCCTTTCGCTTTTATCACTCAAGAGACTTCTAGCCTTTATCCAGAGGTGCTAACACCATTCAGTGCTTATTCTGCATTGCTCTAGGTGCTCCTTTCACATGGACCTGTGTAAATCACCTGAATTTATTAATATAGGTTGTGAAGTATCTTAGTGCTCAGGTAAGAAATCCAGAGTAGCTTCATCAAAGACACCAGGGAGCCAATCTACCAATCTAGTGTGTAACAACTGAAGTTTCATCTTTTATGCTAACAATCTCTTCCCTTATTGTTTACCCTCAGACCTCCCTTGATGTTTACAAGGACATTTTCCCTTTGCTGCACCACTAAAGTGGCTGCGCCTCTGCAACATACAGGAACACCAGGGCTCCTCGCCCTGATAGCATCCAGGGCTGCCCCTCTCTCCAGGACCACCAAATTAACACCGAAGCTGATCCTCCTAAAGCTTAAAAGAACATACAACTGTGTTTTTAGACCAAAAAGGGGCCACCACACTGTGCCATCTTCTAGAAGGCCCAGCTCCCCCCAAAATGGGTATTTTAACTCCTGCACAAAGGGCATTCAGAAAACCGTTAACATAAGCCCTTGCACCATCAGAGCCGGTGAGAGGCTGTGCCAGGAAAACGGAGAGGGCTGTGGTCCTCGAAGGCCCCCATGGCCAAACTGGGGGGGCAGCGCCTCGGGGGGGGGG
>JAVJGI010000050.1:12859013-12871541 GCA_035590275.1 Ibycter americanus
CGCTGGCTGTGGGGTGCGGGGTCGCAGCCGGGTGGCCCTGCGCGCGGTGAGAGGGCCCCGCCGGCTGGGAGGGGGCGGTCGTGTGGGAAACCTGGCTGTGACCCCCCTCGGGCGTGAGGGGTGTGTGGCGAGCGTGTGGCGGTGTGTGGCGAGTGTGTGGTGGTGAAGTGTGTGGCGAGTGTGTGGCGGTGTGTCGCAAATTCTGGGTTTACCTTTTGGCCGTGACAGAAGGGACTGCTGCAAAATAAGGTAGGGCCCACTAAAGCCAGTCTTACTTGCCACCCGTGCCCGGTGTGTGCAGCAGCTGGGGTGTTAAACCTTCTGGCAGAGTATTTGCCAGTGGCTGCAGGTACAGGAAACTTACTTTCCTACCAGGGAAGCGGGAGAGGGACGTGGCATGTTACCTCATTAAGCTTCCATAACTGTCTCAGGCCCTGTTAGCTCAGACTGAGATTCTTTGCAGGCTGTTTGCAACGGTCTACATAGAAATCCTAAAAATCTCAGCTTTCTCTTTTTGCTATACTGTCTCAATAGCCTGAATATTTGGTAAAACTTCATGCAGCAGTGCAATTAAAAGAGGGAAATCTTGCAGTCTAAAATAGACAAAATTGAGCTGAGGTTTTGGTACATGGCCTGCAACATAGAGTGGGTGTTGTAACGGCAAGACGTATGAGTGATGCTGGAAGGAGAGAGATCTTACTTCACTGCCATGTTTTTGTGGTTTTGATCTACCATATTATTATGCATATAAAATGACTGCTAAGATCTCCACAATGCTGTTTGATGTTATTACTATTTGTTAGAAATACTTAACAAGGAAGTAAACCTGTGGCGTTCAGAATCAGTAGCCAGCTAAAAGGTGATTACAAATGTCTTCCAGTAGGAAGAATTCTTTCCTGTGGAGATGCATGTGTTTGCACGTACATGATGTCATTAGCCACCTAAAATTAATGTGGAAAACTGTTTTAAAATAATTTTTAAAAACTATGCAGCAGCTATTGAGCTTTCTCAATAATCCATGGTTTTATGTTATATTAGTCAAAACCTAGTATATTCATACTCAAACTTCATGTAAAACCTTATTTGAAAGTTTCCCATTTACAGTTCTTAGAGGAATGCGCTCAGTAGAAAATTAAGATCTTATTTAAAAACTAATAGACAATAACCTGTAACTAGCAGCCTGCTTTTGCAGCATAAGCAAGGATTTTAAGCTCAATTTGAAATGCAGCCCTGGCTGTGTGTTCGCTACCTGATATTTTTCTGATCTTGTGGCTCTTCCTCATGTTTTACTTTTGTAGGCAGTCTCATGACAATACTTTGTTCAGTTCAGCAGTTACATGTTTTCTGCCTGTCCCTTGTGTTCTTGCCGTTGCATTCTTCAACACTTTGTGTATCTGTGGAGTGTGAGGTAAAGGGAATGATCAAGTCCTGCTTTTTTTTCTTACCAAGTGTTTTTTCCCCCCCTCTGTCTTTTTTTTCTTTTCCTGTTCTTTTGCAGAATTGTTAGCACCTGTGACGTGGTACACCAAACTCAAGTGTGAAAGCACAAGGCAAAATTTCATATGGCAGTTGCTTCTGTGCCGAAGCATTAAATTACTCTGGAGCTACTCCCGCTGGTACTGGGATCTACACGTGATCACTATTCACAAAATGAGAAGCATGGTGGGAGTACTTACGAACAGCAGAAAAGCGGGAATCTGGCAGAACTGTCCTTTGTTGAAAATTGTGGGAAGTTCTTTAGGTAAGTAATGGTGTAAAACTAGTGATGGTTTAGCCATTCTTGAATTTTATTTGTTTTGGTCCACATATGTAGTTTCAAGAGGTATTAATCAGCCATACTTCAATAATTCTTTTTTTTCTTCTTTATCCTTGTAGCACTTTTATTCAGTGATTAAATTCAAGACATGGGGCCAATGAAATATAAGTCAAGTGTGTCCTCAGTGTCCTGTGGTCTGCAGTATCACCATTTGTTGATAAAGTGGAGTCCAAAAATGAATTTACATATAGTGCGGACTTACTGCTCATCAGCACCTAAGAGGCCTGAAGCCAAGTCTGCCATAGAAATGGCTGTGGGTCTTCTTAATCGGCTGACGGAAGCTGGGACCGTTATGGGAAAAAACTCCCTTCAAAAAATGTCTGCAACATGCAAGAGTTGGTGGGACAGATATGAAGATTTTGTTGGAATTAATGAAGTTCGAGAGGCTCAGGGAAAAGTGACAGAGGTAAACATGGAGCTAATGTGGAAATGTAAAAATTATGAGTTAAGCTATATGAAGTATAAACACTGACTGTGAGGCAAAAGAGATCCTCCAAGGAGAATCATCTTTTTTCTCTGCTTTGACTGTGCAGATATTATGAATGCGTTCTAGTCTCTACACTTTAGTAAATATAGCTTATCCCTTAAATTGAAATGGAGTGTGGTTTGTTTTGTTGGGTTGGGGTCCGCCCTTCCCCCCCCCGATTCATATAATTAGCAATTTGGATCTGTCTGGTAATAAGTCTCTAAAATAAACACTCTTTCTTCTCAGGCTGAAAATATCTTTATGATAGCTCGAGGGATAGTACGAGAGGCTCGTGAAAATGTAGAAGCCCAACAGATAAAACTGAAGGAAATTCGGGACCGCTTAGACAGGGTCTCTCGGGATGACACCCAGTATTTAGAACTGGCTACTCTGGAACACAGGTTGCTGCAGGTAATTTGTTGGTACTTGAGCACTGGTAAATATGATGAAGTTTTCTGTGCTTTGCTTCCGCCACTAGTGACTGTTTTTGTAGATGCAGTTCAGTTCTGAAGTACAGTAATCTGAGTTAATTTCTTACGATACTTCTTTTAGTTAAGTGTTATTGATGGTTTGATCTGCTATGCAAATTGTATATGTTAATGCTAAAATAGGTTAGTAAATTTGGAGAAAAAAGCTGAAGATAACGAGCCTAGAAAATCAATTGTAGTCAACAAAAAGCTGGGATTCAATGAATAAACCTTCCATGTGATGGAGAAGGTCCTTTCTGGTTGTTAATCCATGAAAACTCTCTCAGCTGCCTTCTATGTGGCTGCGACACCCAGGCAATTCAGTAAAGCTTTTGTCAAGAGAGCAGCAAGGATGAGGCTGCTCCATGAGGGGGGGGCTAAGCAAGAAGAGGAGGCAGTATCCTCAAAAACAGGATGCAGTTCTACAGCACCTCAGCTGGATGAGCCAGGCAGAGCTGGTGACAGGAACATGTTCATTAGCAGTCCCTCAATCAGAGATAAAGACAAAGTAGCAGCCAAAGTCAATCCAGTAAATCCAGATGAAACCACAGGTTCTGTGAGCAGCACAGAACAGGCCTGGAAGCAGGTACACCGATGGCAAAGCTCACGCAAGGAGTGGGTACCAATGCCTGAGCTTAAACTGAGCTCCTGGATCAGTGGGTAGAACATCAGGAAAGAACTAGAGTGCTGTAATTGTCTAAGTAAGGTATCAGGTCTGTGTGGATGAGACTTACAGAAGAATAGAGATCTGCATGATTGTGAAGAAAGGTAGAACTCAAGTCACCACTGTCCGTAAAGTGGTAGTGCCATCTTACAGAAGAAATACTTGCTTGGAAGAATGAGAATAATTTTGGGAAATATAGGGAGAAAGGGAACATATTTGTCTGTGAGCAGGGTAAGAAAGAGAATGCAGAGAAATAAGAAGCGTGTGTTCCTGAGATGGAGCTGAGATATCCTTTCCAGTCCTATTTTCAGTTTCCACTTAAGGGATTTAGAACTGAAAGGAAGAAGTGTGGTAAAGGTAGTGTTTGGAGAAATAAGCAGGGCTGAAAAAGTGTACGTTATGGGGAAAGAAAGACCTTGCCCACTCACACCCCTTTTCTGTCATCAGCATGTGACAGATTCTTGTGTAGAGGATCTTCAGCTGTAATTCCTGATGACCTTTTCCATTTCTCAGTTTTGACTTAAAATGATGTCTCATTGACTTAAGTAGGATTAATAAGGAAAATCCCACATTAAAAGGAAAACTTCTGAAACAGAACTGATGGATGTTCTAAATTTCCATTCCTTCATCTGCACTGGCATTTTGGGGGGTATGTTGTGATTTATTTTTTTTTTTTAATATAGACTTTATAGCTTCATGTTATACCTTCTCCTTCAAATCACTGTATTTTTTGCAGGAAGAGAAGAGGTACCGAGCTGCGTATTTAAATGCAGAAGAATCTGAGAGAGAAAAATTCTCTCTGTTCTCTGCAGCTGTAAGAGAAAGCCATGAGAAAGAGCGAACAAGAGCTGAAAAAACAAAGAACTGGTCTATTATTGGTTCTGTACTGGGAGCCATTATAGGTGTTCTTGGATCTACCTATGTTAATCGAGTAAGGCTGCAAGAATTGAAAGTCTTGGTGCTGGAAGCACAGAAGGGCCCAATTAATTTGCAAGAAGCCATCAAAGAGCAGGCCTCCAGCCATTACTTACAGCAGAAGGATCTCAGTGACGTCATAGCAGACCTGAAAAATGTGCTGCAAACAAGGACATCCCAGGAAATAAAAGAAGGCACGTTGTTAACTAGAGAAGACAAGAATGACTCCATAAAAATAGATTCTCTTTTAATTCCTTTAAATGAGCAGCTACACTACACTAAACAAGTCAGTTCATGTCTAGGGAGTTTACAACAGCAGTTTAACAGTCTGCAGGAAAGCATAGCGAAAATGATTTCTGAGATGCAGAGTGTTAAACTTGCAGTCCATTCTAGACCTGCAGAAAGGGTGACACCAAGGTCTTCAGTGGAGGGTAAGGGCCAGGCTTCTGCCGTGAGAGATGTGATTTTAGAATTGTGTGATACTGAGCGGAGACTTGAAACACAAATGAAGAGGAATTCTATTTACAGCACTGCGTTGACATGTGCTGTGTTTGCTGTTACTTTGCCAGTACTCTATATTATACTTAAAGGGAACTGATCTCTAATTAATTGCCACAATTTACTAGATTAATAAAAGTAAACTTGCAGTCTAAGTACTTAGAGTACGAGTCCAAATAAAGTTGCGTTAGCATTTCTCATTATGCTTTCTCCTGTATATTTGGAAAACTTGCAAAGACTTAGTCCATCTGCTGCTGCAGGCTCCATGTTAACAGTCTTTGTCATGTGTTGCAGTTTTTAACTCCTCAAGCAAAGGAAATTCCAGTTTCATCTGTTGATTTCATTCACTGTTGCACACTTTTACTGTCTAGTCTTGTATATCATGCCCATCAGTGACTTTCACTCTGGAGCTGTATTTGTGATTTTCTGTTCAAATGATTCTTTTAATCTACCATTGAACTAAGTGCTTCATGTGTAATCCTTTATAATTTTGCTCTTGATTTCTTCATAGTTTTGTAGTTTGTCCACACACAAAACATTAGGAGTCATTTTACCAAACAGACATGTGGTAACTTTTTCTAGGATGGTTTATCATGATCAGCCTTCCTGAAGCTTCAGCTATTTGTTACTTACAGCTCCACATCCTTAAAAGACTTGCAGACAAGGGAAAAGGGTTCAGATACAGAGATGTATTAAGTATGATGATGTTTATTCTGCCAATGCAAAGCAATTATCTTTTCTCTACAGACTCCTTAAACCCATCATTCCCTAGGTATTTTGTGGTTTTAGTAATCACCTATGAGCAATCACTTTCTTACCCTACTAGTATCTCATTATCTCATTGGAAATTTCTCTGGGTTTTATTCTCTTTCCAATTTTTTCCTATCCGGAAATTGAAATGCTACTCTACAGCAGGTGCTTTTAAGCCAGTACGTTAATGGTAATAGCGTTATGCAGACTACTCCAAAATAATATTTGGAAAAAAGTGAAAGGTCCAGCTGCCTGTTTTTCCTGGAAGGGTAAAGAATAGCTGATGAGGAAAAATGCTTGTCTAAACAGCTAAACTTCAGTATCTGTGGAGGGCCTCACACAAAGTTGTTGGTATCGCTGTGATAAGAAATAGTTTTCTCCCTGTGATGGTAGCAGATAAGCAAATGAGGTGTGGAACTCCTGCTGTATGAGCACCTCTGTGGAACCTTTGCAGACAAAGGAGCAACAAGCTCACTTCATGCTGTAATACCTTTCTGTAAGCATTTCAGAATGAGTAAGTTGTGTTTAGAATACACTCTGTTATGGTGGTCTGTTTTGTTTTGGTTTTTTCCTATCAGCTCTTTCTAGTTTCTTCTGTGCAGTAACCGTATTAAAAGCGTTTGAGGTTTTGATTATAAGCGCCTAAGACTGTAAGACCTTTGGGACAGGGACATGTGCTGTATGAGACGCCAGCTTCATTTGGTATCTTTAGGTGTTATAATAACATGACCGAATAAACAAACAATATGAGGAAAGTTCTGAGATAATTCACCTGTATAATACCTGTAAGAGAGATCAGGTATGCAAAAGGTGGTTTTGAGAAGGACCACTGCTGATTTACATATTGATCGTTTGGAATGTGAAGTGGATAACAAGCATGTGTCAGGGAAGCTGTTTGATCTGATGGCTTGAGAACTGGGATAAAAATTCCCATACACTTAGCAGCATCAAGAAGTATACATACAGCTCAATATAATTTTTCAAATCTAATATTTCATTTTCTCATTTGACAAATATTTTTACAGGTTATACTTCATGCAGGAGCTTGAAAGGTGGAGACAAATATGTAATTAGAGGGGAAGGGATAGTACAACGGTTCTATTTGTAATTTGCCAGCACTAGTCACTGAGGATTTTGTTCTGGGCTTTTTGTTGTTTTTTTAAAATTCCATTTAACTATCTAAAGTTATGTCCCCTTATTATCTAAGTGGCTGAATTTTAGATATTCAGCATCACTGAAAAGCTTGGCTTGTATATATGAGCATGGTTTTTAAATGCTGAATGTTAGGTAGGTAAACTTGAAAGTCAAGGCAGCACTCACTGAACTGTACTTGGTGGCAGCAAAAATGAGTAGATGTCTAAGGCTAAACTTGTCTACAATAAAGAAGAGAATACAAAAACAAGGGTTGTTTATTGCTCTAAAGAGATCTACTTTTTTCCCATTTAAAGCAGGTATGATAGTAGGAAGCTTTAACATTACATAGACTTACGGGAAGAAAAAGTCAGTCAATGAGACCAGTAGCAAATAAACCTGTGATAAATGATTGTTTGAAATACACAGCCTGAAATTTGATAAGAGCTGGAAGGTGTGATACGTAGCAAGATGAAAATAACTGGCTCTCATCCTTTGTGGGGGGTTTTGAAGATTGAGGAGTAGATTCTGTGTGCACTGTTGTACAGCTGGCAGAACTAATTGTTACAAGTGATTACTGTGGTCCTCCTATTTCTGCTCTTCCTTGCTAAATCCTCAAATGTGAAGTGACAGCAGAATAATTTCAATTAGGAAAAAACCCTTGTAATTAACTGTGTCTATATAATAATTAGGAGGGCAGATTTGTATATTCACTCAAGCTTGGATTAATCATCACTCCATTGTGGCAATGATGTAAACGTGTAGTTTGGTGCTGTGCCGTATGCGTACCCCAAAGCCAGAAGGTGTGGCTGCAACAGTAACAGCCATACCTGAGCTAGCTGAAGGCAATATCCAGGAAGATGCTAGAACATAGACTATATGCATAATCTGTTCAGTGCTTTATGCTAAAGCTTTGTCATGGTAACACGGATGGCAAATACACAAGTTTGAACAAAACCAGCACAGTTGTACAGAGGTGTTTGAGCGCTCACATTAGTTCAGGTAGGTTTGCAGTACCAGCAGTGATTTTCACAAACCACAGTGATATCTCAGTGCACATTTCCTGATGATTCAGCCATGGCTAAATGAGTAGTTCATTGCCTGTGCTCTTCTGGGCTATTTTACGTGGGTTTTTTTTTAAAAAAATGTTCTGTTGCATACCTATGGATTATTAACAAAGTTTATAGTAAATAGTGGAGTTTCACTTTTGAAATGAGGTCTCTCAGCTGAAGCTTTCCTCAACAAGAAAGTCTGCTTGCTAAAGCCTTTTGAGACTTCTTGCTCTTTCTGCGAGCAAAGTCCTCTCTGGGCAGGATTGCTCAGCCAGCCCTGCATCGCAAACACTCATCAGCCAGGAGGGATGGTGGCTGCGTTAGTTTGTACAGGTCTAGCATGGGCAGGGACTGACCTATGCATTGTATAGAGGTCAGAGGAAGGCAGTGCTGATTCAGGTTAATTCCACTGTCAATCAAGGCACAGAAGATGAAGTTGAAGAGGGAACCTAGTAAGAGCCACAGGCAACTCCTTGATAGACATTAACTATAGAAAAATGGGTGGCAGTGGCCAGAGCCTGGCCCGTGCTAAGCTATTTTGAGCTCATACTGCTCCATGAGAAACCGCTAGTAACTCAAAAGCAAACAGCCTAGTGGCTATGGAAATAACTTTTTATGAGGTCACTGCAGACTTCTAACAGTAGGTGCATTCTGAAGAGAAAAGTTGCCATTCCTTCCACTCGTGAAAGGAAGAGCAAATGTTGCTTATGAATACAGGGCAAAAGCAATTATATGTAGTGTCACAATCAGGATATATGTCTTTATTTATTAACACTTGAGTTTTGAATGTTCCAGCATTCTAAGATCCTGGTCAGAAGTTGCAGGTGTTCCTCTTGATTTCGTTGTAACTGTTTGGAAAAGACAGTTTCTTTCACAGAATACCTTCTAAAAACAAATACTTCCCTCTTTATGGAACTTAGGAGTGGTAGAGATGTCCTGTTTACTTCAGAAACAAGATTGAGATTTGCAGCAGGAGCGAGGCTTGTGAGCTAGGAAAAGGGAAGCAATGCTGGGTTTGTCCATAGCATATTTAGAACTGTATTTTATTGCCAGGTTTCTGCTAGCAAGTTATATTTGTGGCCTTCCTCATAAAACATTGAGAAGTGCAATTTCTGGTGTTTGGCAATTGGTGTATAATTGAAAGTGGTGTGTGCTTAAATGCAACAAAAAACAGCTGGGCCACAATTTTTATTTTAAAGGAGAATTAAGCCTTCAGATGATTATGGTTGTGGCAAGGGTTTGGAGCTTCCATCGTGGAAAGTTTTTAAGAACAGTTTAGATAAATATCACTAGGTTTGATACAGATATAGACACAGCAGTTCTGGGACAGGATGGATTCAGTCAAGAGTTTTGAAACTTTTCTGTTCTAAAAACCGCTTTTTTTTTTTTTTTTAATGAAGTGGGAGAGTCTATGGACAATTTGATGTCCTAATCATCCTAGTGCAGGTTATCCTATAGTGCAAGTTGTAGCAGAATGAGAAAGTGTTGTGCTGAGAAAATAATAGCTCAGTTTACAATGGACCATGTGGTATTAGGCATCAGGAGAGAGGGAGAGTGCACATATGCACAGCTGCAATAAAGTATGACTCTAAAAGTATCGCCTTAGTAATTATTTTGCAGAATCAAATTTGAAAGGTGACTTCTGGACTAATTTTGAAATACTATGCAAGAAGGTTTTTTAAAGGCTGTAGAACTTTGCACACTTCTGTTTAAACCTTTAAATGGCTGCAGCCTACGCTGGCCTTTCTGTGAGTTTGCCTGAAGCAAGCTGGCCCATTAAAGATTATTCTATTTAAATACTGGCATATCATGCACTCTCAGGAACTTCCCTGTGCTTCAAGACTTTTTAAAAAAAAAACCAAAAAAACAACTACATCATCTCTATTGATTCAGGGAGCTGATCACCCAACCCTCTGTATTAGTTTGTTGGATGTAATATACTTCATCAAATACATCTAATTCTCACTCTTCATGGAGATGGTTGTGACAATCTGTGTGGCTGGAGCCCTCACCTGTGATGTTGGAGAACTTCTTTGTGGTGACATTGGACATGTCATGCATAAATGCTTAGGCTGCAGAGCTCCAAGATAAAGGGATTGTCCCAAGTGTCCAAAGCTTGTTTTGCTGTGTTCTGCAGAGAGAAAAGTAAACCTGTGCAAATGGGTGTGTTCTCAGAGAGTCCCTTACTTCACTCCCACAGGTTCTGGGGTGCTGGGCACTGTCGAGGCTGCAGCGTCTGCGAGGCACGTTTGACAGCAGATCCTTAAACATCAACAGCCTGCTGCTAGCAAAACTGGAGGTGCCGAAATGAGGGTAATGAAGACCTTAATACTGTTTCTAAATGTTCAAACAAAACGAAAACTTGAAAGGAACAGAGTCAGATTTAAAGTAGGGTAGATGTGGTCAATCTTCTGTTGGTCCCTGAATTACTACTCTAAATGCAGTTTATTCCCAGAAGATATAGACAGTATTCAGATATCCCTCGTGACTTTCTTAACCCATCTCATCCCCTGCTTGGAGGGGAGGAAGAGTGAGAAGAAAATCAAAAGGAGCATAGGCAGCTGTTAGCCTTGTGATTATCATAATAGTTACGTAAGAAACTTAGCTAACCTGCTTAGAACCAGACATGAACAAGGGCTTTATAGATGAGGATCCTTTATGGATTTAAATACATTAAAAAAAGCTTCTGAACAAATGGAAATAAAAAACTGTTTAAATTTGTTCTTCAGTATGTTTGTTCTTTGTGTGACGCTGTTTTCAGCTGTGTAATGTTTGAGAACTAGCTTTTTCTCTAGTTTGTTTTTAAGAACTGCAAAAGATCTTTCTGCAGACCAATCAGAACTCCTCCCTGAAGAGAGAATGTGTAATCCCACGGTGGTTTTACAATATCTTTGTCACTCTGGAGGGCTCTAAATACAGTAAAGAGGGGCAGGAGGGGAGCACTACCACATCCTTCAAGTGCACAGAGGCTCTTCCTGCCCTGCTCCCAAGGCAGACCCTGCAGCCAGCTCCCTGTGCCAGCCCTGCCATGGGGCAGAAGGAAAAGCTGCTCTTTTCCAATGTGTTCTCATGGGGCTTTTTGCTGCTTTTTAAGTGAAGCTTGCAGATATTTTTACCAGATGGAAGGGGCTGCAGGTTGGGACTGGCTCTGGAGGAAAGGCACAAAGGGGATTAGTGTTTTGAGTCAGGAATGGGTTGGAACAAAGAAAAACTATTTTTTTTTTTTAACGCTCTTAGTCACCAAAACTGACTTTTGGTGGAAGCAATTTGAGTGTCGTTAAAATGTGTCTGATTAGTGAGATGATAATGTTCTGTTCAGTGAGCTCTAACTTGAAGAGTGATTCCTTGGGTAGGGTGTGGTAATAGGATGTTTTCTTTCTGTGTGGGGAGAGGGACAAGTAAGGGATTATCTCCTCATGAGAGTCCTTATGGGCTCTGTGTACAGTGGCCCCTAAGGACTCCCCAGCATAACGAAATGCCGAGGTGGAAAGGTCTAGAGAGGCAACTGGCAGCTGCCTCCAACATCATCCTTCCTCTGAGGGACTGTGATCATGCTGCCAGATCCTGGGGACTGTTCAGCATCTCTAAACTTTCAGACATATTTTCCTTCAGAGAATAGTCACTTTTTGGGCTGGGGGTGGGAGTGTGAGAGGCTGATGGATGGTAACAAAGAGAGTAGATGTTTAATGACACTTCTAGACATGGGACTTGTACCAACTATGTTCCTGTGAAATGTCAGAAATGCGTGTGGGAGGGAAGCCTGATGCAGACTTTCAGAGCAGCTTTGTGTCTTGAGCGGAGATCTGTAGCTTCATCTAGCCAAGAAGTGATGGGCGCCCCAGCGTACAGCAAATTCTGCGCTTTGCACAAGCCAGGCCAGTTCCTGTGTCCTCTTCCGCATAGTTCGCTTTAATCTACAGCTCCTGTGTCAGAGGCGTCCTGTTTTTCCATGCAGAATTTGTGGCTGGGTGGTAAAGGCATAGCTTCATCTTTTGTCTGGGATTTCCAAACATCTGGCAGTCAGCTCAGCAGGCAAATGTCCGTTGGGCTGTGTAATTGTATTCAGAATATACTGTCAGTCACTGCATGTATAGCAAGTCACTTGTTAGGCTAACTGTACATTTGCTGATCAACGACACAAGAGTCCAGCACATCTGGGGAATACAGAAGTTACAGTGTGAGCAAGAAAAATGAGAGCATTAGTTCTGTCCCTCTGCAGAGCTGTTACTGACAGAACTTACCCCTAATTCAGAGAGAGGATTTGATGCAGTCAGTTCTCAGGGGCAAGAAATGCCTCTGTCTCTTACACAGAGCACCAGCCTCCGCTCTTCTCATGACTGGAGCTTCCAGCTTCACAGGAATAAAAATCACAAAACCAGCAGTCAGTTTATATTACATGTATCGCTTCAGGCATTTCTGCTTTACGATGCTTTTGCCTCCACCGACTTCCAGCCGGAATGGTATGCCCTTCGCTCTTTTATAACTAGAGACAGCGATGCTTTCGCCGCATTCTTGAATCTTCCTAATGCCCTGGCTCCCGCGTGCCCTGCAAAGGGGAGCTGGGCTGTGTCTCGGCCACCCGCCGCCCTGTGTGCACAGGATCATTCCCCAGTAAGCAGTAACTGGTTTCGCTGTCGGATTTTGCTCCCTGTGACCGCGCACGCCGCGTCGCCGCCGATCCCGCTGGCTCGCACCCCTTGGCCCAGGCCAGCCAAGCCAGCGGGGTTGCCGAACCGAGCGCCAGGGTCGCGCGGCCGCGAAATACAGCC
>JAVJGI010000050.1:12872891-12917901 GCA_035590275.1 Ibycter americanus
GAGGATGCTGAGAACTTCCCAGTGCAGGGGAGAGCCAGGGGGCTGTGTTCCTTGGGGAGCCCAAGGTAACTTCTCCATCCTTTTGCTGATTAAAATGACTGTCTTCAGCGAGTAGCCCCGTCCCAGGGCTTGGCGGGCCAGCTGCGAGTGGTGGGGCAGCAAGCAGTGGCTGAAGCCAGGCAGCGTTTAAAAAAAAGAATAGTTACAAGTCAGTGTCGTCGTATTCCTGAAACTTCAACCTCAGAGGCAGCAATAACTTCTTTCTACAGCAAGCACAGTTGCTCAATAATTAGAGCTATTTTGCTAACTTATGCATGCATTTAAATTATTAACCTGGGGGAGGCTAAGTTGTCTGCCTTCTTCAATCTGTTCAATACTTTTTCCAGCAATACTAAAAACCCCCCAGAACTGTTAGAAGGTGGCTTTCTGTCAAATACAATACCTTTAACTTCTGGAAGGCCACGTGTTCACCTCTTTCCCCTCAGCATTGATTTCACTGTCTGTATTGAAACTGAGTAGTTAAGTCCTGTAGCTCTGGAGATCTCATTTTCCACCTTGAACACATTCCTTCTGAACAGTTTGCAGCAAGTGTTTGGGCCCCCTACGCAGGTGTGTTTTCTGTTACATCAGTGCAACTTGAGATCTTTCTTTTCTCAAATCTAAACTTTCTATGACTGCTGCTTTATCTCAGGGCAGCAGTCTGGAACAGGAGTAGTCCTGAGAGAATTACCTGGACGGCTGCTGTAGTTATAAAGGAAGGGGCTACAATCCTGAGTGTTGTAAAACAGCAGGGTCAGTATTTTACTAAACAAGTGCCTTGTTCTGTGTAAGGTGGAGTGCTGAATGTGGTCTGCTCGTTTCTGGTCTCGCTTTTTGAATGGAGGTCGCAGGAGTCCTGCATTACACCTTGTATGTAAAAATGCAGAAATTGATGAGTGTGACGTTAATGATGTGTCTGTGTGACGTTGGGAGCTAAGCCAGTGATGGAGGCATTTGCCCTGATTCAGGAGGCAGCTGATGCGCTGGGCTGTTGTGCTACGTGGTTTTGCATTCTAATGGAGAAATTGGTGTTTCCCCTTGATTGTTATAAACTGGGCATGGAATTGCATAGATTTTAATAGGGTCACTTTGAGAGACCAGGAATGTCTAGCAGAATCCCAGGAGAAGACGGCAAGCGGGTTATGCACAGAGAAGAATCTGGCAGGGAAGGTAACCTGTTGGTATTCTGGTGCTGAGCAGACTATTTCCATGCTCATCCACACCTGTGTGTAGCACAACTGGAATCTGCAAGCCAGGGACTTGCCCTGAATTGAGGTTTGGCTAGAATGTATTTAACATAGCGTGGTCGTATATGGAATTTTTCTCTTTAAATTTCTTCCAACATGTGAAAAGAGTTAGGTTAGTAATACGATTAACAATATTTAATAAGATTAAAATTACCAGCATAACTCTCTTGAGAAAGGTGGGTGCAGACTGTCAGCTGTTGACGCTCTTAATCTCTGCTTTCTCCCACGTAAGTGCCATAAAGAGTTTGGGCTCCTGGGCTCTGGTTGCTTTTTGGAAAAGAAAAATTCTGCCCTCGTGTGCTGACAGCTCAGGTACTGCCTCACCTTTCGTGTCCACCGACAGCATCATATTCCCAGTGGGGCCATGGGATGTTCCCATATAAGGGCAGAGGGAATAGCTGGCAGAGGGCTGTACGGAGTGCAGGGAGCCGTTCCCTTCGCTTCTGTGCCAGTCTTTGTGCAAAGCAGGGCTGTTTCTGCGAGTGTTGCTGCTGCTGGCACGCTTGGGCTTTCCTGGCAGCGTCAGCAGAGACTGCGAGGACTGAACGAGTCTGGAAAGTATCTGTTGCTGCTGAAGGTGGCCCCGTGTGCCTGGAGAGAGACTGCCAGCCAAATCAGCAATGCCAGTTGGATGTTGGGTGTGCTCTGAAGGAAAAAGCACCCACCCAGGCTGCCTGTGTGTGGGGTGTGTGCTCGCCAGCACTGTCCAACGGGAAAACAAAAGTAATTGCACTTGCTGTCTTCCACTATTGCTGTTTGCTTTCTGGGGTGGTTAATGTAGCCAGCAGTGTTGCGTACACAGAGGCACGCTATCTTTTTCAGTAGAAGAAACGCCTTATGTTTTAGTGTCACCTGGAGAGGGAGAACAACGGATGACGGGAAGTTCGGAAGAAGGTGAAGCAACTGCTTCCCACAAATGCTCGGTATTTTTTGTGGTAAAAGGTCTGCCTCTGAATCAGACTCATTTCTCTTCTGTCATCTTCCCCTCTGTCTCGGTCCTTCCTGCTGCCTGTCAAAGCAAACTTACTAGGACTTCAGTTCCTCCTCCTCCCTGGCAGCCTCTCCATCTGTTCTTTTTTCATTTGTTTGTAGCTGTTGGGGTTTTTTTCTCCTGAAACTTCAAACTGGCTGTTGTAGCCAAGTTCTGAGCAGAACCCTCCCGATCTTGCATAAGGGCATCCTGGAGGAAGATGATAGGGCTTTGATTTATCCCAACTTGCAGGCTGTGCAGGGTGGTAGCAGTCAGAGGAGGCATGAGCCTGCCTGCTTTCTTGTAAGAATTAGCCCTCTAGATACAAGCTAGTTTCAGGAAGCAGGGCTTGGACCGGCGCCCTTTTCGCTCACCTGGATCTTCAGTGAAATGTCTTTGTGCTCTGAGTGCTGGACAGCTGGTGCATTCTACTGACTCTCCTTTGCATTTCCCATAATCTGTTAGAGCCCTGGATTTGATTCACATTTATTTGTGGTTCTCTTGAGTATCTGATTGCAGGATTACTGTATCTGAAAGGATTCATCTTCTGCTGTTCATCAAAACCACAGGAGGGCTGCTTTTGCCTTTATGGGAATGTGCCAGCTGGTCTTTCATTGTGCTGGTATCATTTTTCTTGTCCTATTATTGGAGGTGTCTTCGATGACCTGATGGTTGTGTTGATGTCTTTAGAGGAGATTCATATTGATTGTTATTTGAGCATTGTCTGGTTTGATCTTGGTGCCGGAAGACAATTCTTAGAAAATTCTTGCATGTGTTTTTCAGGGACAAGCATTAGAGACATTAAGAGCATGTGCGCGGTCTGGTGGCATGACACTGTTCCAGGAGGCAGAGTAGATGCTTAATTCAATTGGGAAACTAATCTCATGTGGTACACACTGGTGAGAGCCAAAAGATCTTCCCCCTCGGCATGCTGAGTCTAGGGACTCTCTGAAAAAACGCTTGGAGGGATTTTTGCTGTGTAGCTCTCCAGAACCATATAGGGTCAGCCTTCATGCTATGGTTTGCTATGGTGGTAACTGATGTGTGCCCCTGCTTAATAAACTGGCCTGGGTTGTAGTTGCTGGAGCTCAGACTTGCTAACCTGCAAAGGTGCAAAAACATGAAGCAGGATGTTTCGACCTGTACTGACATGCAGCCTTGACTAATGGAAGAACCACAGTGCTTTGGTGTGATCTCTTTAAGGCTCTGCTTTTTCTCTCCAACTGCTTAAGTAATAAACGCGGAGACTTGTTTTCACTGCTAATAATTTTTTTTAGCCAAGTAGTGACTTAAGATATCTGAGCTATTTTGAGGTTACAGGAAGCAATTTAGGTCTCCTTTTCGTTAACTAGAATTAAGTACTGCCTCCCAATGCTTGGGGGTGGTGGTGAGGAAGAAAAAAATGGTATCAGTTTAGGTGGATTTGATTTTTTTGATTGAATCAATTTTCAAAGTATTTCTAACATCCTGAATTTAATGTTAGAATTTCACTTCTAAATCCTACCTGCCACTCCCAGGAAAGCAAAGGGCAAGGGGGTGGAGGATGAAGTAGAAAGGAACTTTGCGTTAGCATGATCCGATAGGAAGATTTTAGGTGTCGATCAAAATGTGAGGTGAATCTTCAAATGGTGTAGATCCTAAGGAAATTCCCAGATGTCAGGCTCTAATGGCGTGTGAACTGCAGTTATTTGCTTGCAGTGTGAACACTGTAAGTACTGTGAGGATGCTTCTCCTGTGCCTGGCAAACGTGAGATTTCGCATTGCTTTTGGCTTTGAAGTTTAGCTACGGAACAGCATGGAACTGGTGGGCTGAGTTTCCCCAGCCTCTCTACTCTGCACCAGTGCTGCTGCTTCCAAAATTCCTGCAACTTTATAGCTACCCTCATTCAGGAAATGATAATTCATTTCCCTTCTTGAAGTATCGGAATGTTGTAATTTTATCTTGCTACTTGTATCTGTTCCCCTTCTATCTCATGGGGAAAGTCTCTCCTCCCTGTGTCACAGGGGCTGTAGGTGGATTGCTCTTTGTTCCTCGTGGCAGTTTAGCTAGGCTGGTTCGGTATTGGGCACTGGAGTTTAGGAATTGCGTGACTACTTGCTCCAAATACCCACCTAGAATTTGTGGTGAGCCATCGGGGTACACAGCTGTAAGGTATTAACTACATAGATTGCTGTTGCTTACAAGCTGTGTATCTGCAGGTGCAGAGAATTTCAAGTCATCACCATTATCATTCTTTTTTGCAGTTTTCCATAATTCTGAATTTAAAGGCAGTGCTGCCTTTGGAGCTTCTGGGTTTCAGTGAAAAAACATGCATGTCAGCTTATTGCAGCATAATGTAGTATTGCCTGACAACTGAGTTGCAATGATGGGATTCATGTTGCTGCTGAAGTTATCACAAGCAGAATGCGGTCTTTCTTGCATCCTACCCTTCCTTGTAGCTCTGCTGTGGCAGGAGAGTAGTTGTGCCCAGGATTGTGCAGGTGGGGGAAGCTGGTGGTATTCAAGCATTTGTCCATGCTGATGAAACTAGTTTTCTGACTAAATTGCATGTCGTTCTGTAAATAGAATGGGTATATTTGACAACTTACCCTATTATAATTATTGCGAAAATTACTACATAGAAGTAGTGTTTTCGGCTTAAAGTTTCTGCCCTTGTATGCCTATTTCAAAATCATTTTTGTCTCAGTCTCTGTTCTTTTAGCTTTCCTATACCACACCATTTCACATTTTGGTTAGGTGGCCTCCCTATTCTTTGTGCAGACTTACCTTAAGAACTGGAGTGCAGCCTGTTTCCACCCCCTGGTCCTGACTCCCGGAGACTGTGCTCTTGAAATCCCTCTGCTGCTTACAAGTGGCCATGCCCCCGTCCTCCTGCGTGAGCCTGTGAGGAGTTCCTGGGCTGTCTAATCTCCATAAAGAAATGCCAACCTCTGTGAACAACTGGCCAAGCAAGTGCTTAAGAAGATGCTCCTGACAGTGCCCTGCGAGTGCTCTGTGCTCAGCTGGAAGTCCTTCAGACAAGAATTTAGAGCACAGGAACAAGGGTTTCAGAGGTGCCTCTGCCAGACCAGATGTTGTCAGATAGAATCATGGAATCATAGAGTGGTTTGAGTTGGAAGGGACCTTGAAGATCATCTAGTTCAACCCCGCCCCCTGCCATGGGTAGGGACACCTTTCACTAGACCAGGTTGCTCAAAGACCCATCCAGCCTGGCCTTGAACACTTCCAGGGGGGTGGTATCCACAGCTGCTCTGGGCAACCTGTTCCAGTGTCTCACCACCCTCACAGTAAAGAATTTCTTTCTAATATCTCCCTGGGGCCTTCTCTTCTCCAGACTGAACAACCCTGACTCTCTCAGCCTGCCTTCATAGGAGACACATAATGTTAGCACTGAAGTTGCTGTAGGGTTTTGGACAGCTTGGAGTTAATGTCCCTGAAGCAACTCTCTAGCACTTTCAGCTTTGATCCCAAGATTTTTTGCATCAGACTAACCTTCTTAAAATGCTGGATAGAGCAATTCTGTTGGTGAATTACCTAATAGCAAATTATCATATATGAGAGCGTTTTGGTAACTCTTCTGGGATCATCTGTCTGCTGTCTTCCACACACCAGAGTCATGAGCTCTTCTCACCTGTCCTATGCTGTCTCCTACCTTCAGTGTAGCCAAAAAATGTATGTGCTGGAGATCTCTAGTCCAAGAGCATTTCCTGGACTTCTGAATCCCACAGCCATCAATGTTCTGATCTGTATTTGCATACTGCTTGACTTCTTGCATACAGATTGCAGTCCATTACTGAATGATTCTGCCCAAGAGAATGGTAGAACGGGTGTGCAGCTGAATTAAGTGTGTGGAAGCTATGTGTGCCACTGTGGGAAACAGAGAAGTAGTAACCGAGGGGCTGTTTATTTGCCAAATCTTTTCAGCTAATGTAGCATTTTGAGAGAAATTGCTGAAATGAGACTGCAGAGATGTTGAAGGACCTAGGGACGCTTACGTTGTCAGCTTAATAGTAGACATCTGCTTGAGTATTCTGTCAAATTTTAGTTTCAAAAATAGTTAAATTATTTGGAAATTTATAGAACACCACTAATCTTGCTAACACTGTAGCATCTTGCCTTTCTTGGGCATTTCTGTTAAGGCATTTGTGAACTTACATTCTCATCCTTAGCTTAGCTGAAACATGTTGGATTACACTTCATGTCAACCTGCAACTGTTGAGAGAGATTTAAGGCAAAGATTGTAAGGGCGATTTGCTGTTTGGCCTGCATGTCAGTGCAGCTTTCTCGTGGCTACAGTGAAGAGGTGTTCCCTTGCATGACTGTGCCTTCTGGGGGACCGCCGTTGCTCTAATGGGTAGCACTGACTCTTACAGTTTGCTTCCTTGATGTAGATTTTTCCTGTCATTTTAGGATTTGTAACTAGAAAATGTTCTCCAGAAGCGTGACAGCCAACAGAGCTGCGTGTACAATTACAAAATGGCCCTGGGTGTCTGCTACCAGCTTGTCCTCTTGGCAGCACAGGCAAAATTTGAATTGGCAAGAAGACAGAGCAGTCCCTGCGGCACTGCCATCCTGGAGTGACTCAGTATGCCGAGCTCCTTGGCCACAGAAACAGGCAGTTGGAGTCCCGGTGCTGGAGTGTCTGGTTGTGCTCCGTGCCCAGCAGTACTGAGATGATGTAGAGCTAAAGAAAAAGGAGCAGTGAGGTAGAGCAGCTGTCCTACAAATGCTGTTCTTGGTCTCTGCATTACCAAGAGGGCAGCTACCTGCAAGGTTGCCCTCCACAGCAGCAGAGATTGGGAGCGGGGGCTGTGTGTGCTGGCAGTGTGGCCATATGAGCAGCTGCACAGGAACAGATGAAAGAGCCATTTAGCCTGTTTTGCTTTTTCTGGGCTTGGGACAGTCAAGTCTCTGTCCTTACAGTGCCCAAGTCACCATGGCCCCTTCCTTCTCAACGCTGGACTGTTCTCCAGGGGAAGTGAAAGCCTGTGTCAGGAGCCTCAGTAACCAGCTCAGCAGCGGAGTGCCACAAACTTAAAGGCTTCTGGGGTAGTTCTGACAATTGTGCTTTCCGGCTTATTGTATTTTAAAACCATTCCGGTGTGTTGTGGTAACATTACTGCGCTCTAGATGCTTGAACCTGGAGCATTTTCTGTCCACAAAGCACAGAAGGCTTGCTTGCCAGCAACAGTTGCAAATAATCATGTCGTTGCATTGTGGTACCAAGGCCTATATGTACAGGGTGGTAGCATCATGAAGCTTTCCTTAACGACCCATATTGATACCAGGTACTGTTCCATAATGCATACTAGGCCTCACAACACTGAGGACAGCTGTCAATAAGTCTGTGAATGTAAGTTGTAAAGAGTAGGCAAGCTGATGGCCGTATTGCAGACTCATGTTATTTTGTAGCTAATCATTCAAATACATCTACAGTATCTCACCATCACAGACCTGCTGTAGCAACAGCTCTTGTAGTGGATCTATGAATGCCAAACTCATTAGCTACAGACAAGTAACATCTAAACAGTGTCTACCTTCCAGATGATGGTAGTGATGGGCATCCTGCTGGGAGGAACTTGTATGCTGGTGTTCTGCTCCTGCAGCTGTGAGAAACGAACATTTATGGTTAAGTAGTTTTGCAGTTTGCTATTCTGTTGCCAATGGAAGGTTTGTGTCTGGCACAGGTGGGTAGCAGCAATGTGCAAGTCCCACGATGCTGTTGCACTGAGCGGAGCTGTTACAGGAGAATGACTTGCACTTGCAGTTCTGGGGTCTCATCTTTTCCTTTGCCTGTATTGCCTCCTGAATGTTTGAAAGCCATTGGGCTGTGCATCTGTTCACCATCCTCCTGGTGCTGCCAGCACAGTGTAATCCTAGCGGGTGCTGCAGTGACAATGACAGCCTCAGTGTTCTCTGCAAGCTGCCAGAGCCTGTTGGATCATCAAAACAAAAATGACACCTGGCTGTTCAGCTCTAGGATTGTAATCTGCATCCCCAAGTGCACCATGTAGGAAGTACCAGAAGGCACAAGGTCTTAATGATGGAACTTCGCCCAAAATGCAATGTGTTTATTTTAAGCAGGTAGAAATCGTATGCATGCAGTGATTCACGAGGGAAATGGTTTCAGCCAATATGAATACATGAGCAGCCTTGTTACTCCACTCTAATGAAGAATACATCTCAGAAAACTCTTTTCTGTATAGAGACAGCCTTAAACATTTTTGTTATGAAACTGTTCTCTCTACTGCAAACTGTCCTCTGTGATGCTGCTTCACTTGGCTGCAATAGAACCGTTAGTCTACAAATAGTCTGCAGTCTACTGATTTCTTTACCCCACTCAGTGACCTATAGGAAGATCTGAGTCTTGTGTTTGTCTTCAGGCTATTCTTCTATATATGCTCTAAGAAGTCTTGTCCCTTTGGCCTGTTTTGGTCAGAAAGGTGAAAAGCTCAAGTGGAGGAAGGAGAATTGATCTTTTGAGAGCTGCAAGAAAAGAACAAAAAGTATTAGAGGACTTCCCTTCCAAAGGAGCAAAACACTTCTTTAAAATGAAGACTGTTTGCATGTGTTAATTCCCTTTGTTTTTTGTGGGATGGAAAGGTCACTTTGTTTCTATCTAAGCTATGAAAAAATCAATGGTCTAATCAATTTCTAAAGTAGATTTAGTCAAAATGACTACTGTGGTGTGGCTTGGGCTTTGATGTGTGAAGGTGTCCCAAAAAGCTGCGAGAAAAGTCAATGCAGAGCATCGCTGCAAATAAACTTACAGAATTTGTAGGGGAATTTTCTGTCCCATTCACTATGTCCACAGGGTGCTTTTTTTCCCTTGCCCAGTCCCAGCGTGGCTTCCTCCTGATGTTCCTACTGAAAGAATAGATTGCTGAGAGCAGATCAACAAAAGCAGGCACGCAGTTCACTTGAGCGGTCATGCATAAATATGAGCAGACTTTCTGCTGTTAAAGCTGATGGGTAGCCTTCCCTGCCACCAGTTTTCCATAGGCTGCGTGTTCCTGCTGCTTGGAACTTTGTTGAGGATCTCATCCAAGAGGATAGTATCCCTGATAGACAGGCAGGTATTAGCTTTCCCAGGTAGCTGGGCTGGGGGGTTCACAATGGCAAGAAAGTTTCTTGCTATGAAAATACCAAGGTAAGGATTGATAAAAGCCACGTCTCATTCTACACTTGCCTTGGAGTTGTTTTCAGTGGTATAATGGGCAGAGCCCTTCCAGCTGTCACACTGACCTGCACCCAAGCCTTAGCCTGTGCTCCTGCCTGCACGCAGAGCATAAGCTCTCTGCCATGTGCTCTTTGTGAACTTAAATGTGCATTTGACGTATAATGCAAAATGAGAACAGTCATTAAATGGAAATGCTGGCTGGAGGTGGAAGTTCAGAACAGTGCTAGAACAGAAGTAGTAGGAGGCACTAGTCCTCATGATATTGAGTGCCTGGTTAACATCTACAAGGGATTAATGCTTTTCGTGCAGTGATCTTGAATAACTTGGGTCTTTGGGGAGATTTGAGATGGGTGGTTATTGGGTTTGTTGTCTGCTTCAGGGGATATATACCTCCAAAGGGTTCTGTTGTGTTAATAGAAAGAGCAGCTGGAAAGAAATACGTGAGTACACGGCAGCAGGTGACTGTGTCCATGTAATGTGTTTCTTAGAATGTTTGACTTGGAACCGTACAATGCTATGAATAATTGATCTGTGCCAACGTCAACACCATACTTCATCATTATTTAATTAAAAAAAAAAAAGCTGATGCATCTGAAATCATGGGTTACATGTTGGAAAGTGGTATTCCTAGCAGGTGTCTTCAGCAAGTATCAGTACTATACTCTGTGCTGTTCAATCGTTCATCAGTATTCTGGAAATAAATCTAAAGCCACTGCTAATGTTGATTCAGCAGAGAAGCAGGCAATGCTGAGGGCAAATTCAAAACCATGGCTGGAAATGACATGTCTGTTGGGATTTTCTTGCTTGAAGGTCCTGAATAGTACCTAAATCCGTGGCAGAAAGGGGATCAGGTAGTGAAGTTTTCCTTAGAGCTTTTGGAGAAATGGTTAAATGGTGACTAAGAAAGATACGAGCTCCTTATACTCAGAGTCAGGTAATTGACTGTTAGCTAACTGATATGATCTTTGCAGTCCGTGATTTCTGTAGCTCCTCTGTTATGCTGTAAAACGGGTCTAGTAAAATAAAATGCATCTGATACAGGCAAGTACAGACTTCTGTGTGCCAGAGACACTGATCGTTCACCAATTGTGTGCTTCACCAAAGCAGTGACCCTGAAGAAGGGGGAGGAAGGGGGCAGGGTGGGGGATGACAATCAAATTGATATTTAAAAAAAAAAAAAAAAAAGTTGGTCAAGCACCCGGGAAGGTGCCTTGTAATGAGAGACTGACAGGACTGAGCTGTTGATTGCCAAAAAAGCTATTGAGAGGTGACTTGGTTAAAGCACGTGCGTAATTGACTGAGGAGCTACTCTTTAATCCAGCAGAGAGCGAATTAATGGCTCAAGGCAGAAGGCAAACAAATAAGAAATTAGACTGGCCTTGCTGCCAGAAAGAATGATGGAGCCATTGGAGCATACTGCTAGGAGCGTAGTGAACTTATGTTTTGACCTCCAAAGGCCTCTAGTCTAGATGCCATAAACCACTACATTTCACAGAACCACTTAATGGGTTTTGTGGAGGTGTGAGTGGATAAAACGGAATGGCGCCTGTGTGTTAGGCGGGAAGTCGGAGTGGTCGTACCTTAAATTATGTGACTCTTGACTAGTCCTGCTGCAATTGATTTCTGGTTTTCTGTGCTTTAGAAATAACCTCAAGACTCATGCAGTTTTGTTCCTTGTCCCTCGTGTTTTTTTCCTCCTGAACTTTGTTTATGTCTGAATGTTTTATGCAACATAAGTGGTGCATCCTGGATATAAAGAATCTTGTTCGTGATGGGAGTGCTAACCTGAGGTTTGTACTTCAGATGTCTCCTGAGAATGAAATGTTCTTGGTATTTCTCACAATATTTTTCACCATTACACTGATCTTTCTATCTGACCTGTCTTGTGCTACTTATTTTACTGATTAAACTTTCTGGGAAAGTGGAGTTTTATTAAGCTGTTGGTGCGTAGACCCGTGTACACTGAGGAACAGTGTTAAATTCCAATTGCATTTATGTAATTTCAGCTGTTTTCATTAATCTTGTTTTACATTCAGTGTGAAAATCCAATACAAGAAGTAAATCTGAGTGTTGTAGCTTAGCCTATGATTGTTTCAGAATAACTTATGATTTTTTACAGGCTGAAAACCAACTTAGTTTTACAAGGCCAGACGAATCATTGAGCTCACTTAGTCTGATTTTGTGTAAAGCAAGGCAGTGGGCTTTCCTGAATTTAAGCTAAACGTCTGAGTTGAGACTGAATGTTAACGAAGAGAAGAGTTGTGAGTGATGGAGAACTTGCCATACCAAATATATTTTAAGATATCTCTGAGGAAAGAAGTTTGAAAAACAGGCCTTGGTCTACTCGTTCCAGAAACCTGTAATTAGCAAATTATTAACTTTGTTCTGAACGGGTTAACTAACGTAGTACTTGTTCTGTTTGGCTTCTGGTTGACTATATAATAGCCAGCATCAGCAATTTCTGTAGTGTGCTGGATTGCAAAGTCTGATAATTAACACATTAGTTTCATATTGCTGCTGCCAATGTTTGCACTGAAGAACTTCGCTTTTTTTGGCCATATGGATGGGTGGGAATATCAAGATTGTGTTATGGCTCAGTGCTCATTCATGTGTGATGCTTTGTGCTCTGTTTTTCCCAAGACGTCTAATCAGACTTGGGGCTGAGCAGTGCCTTTTCGGAGAATCTTTAACTGAAAGGTCAAAATAAGCACAAGGCCTGGAGACAAGTCTCGCTGTCTCTTTTCCCATCCCCCAGCCCTCCTTTGTGTCTGTCTCTCTCCACATATACATATGTACGAGTCCTTCACCCAGCACATTCATCTGTGATTCCTTTCTTGAGACCCAAGGCTTCCAAGTGCCCTGCTGCCACTCGGGGTCTTCCCAAACAGTGCACAGCTCTGCAGGCTGAATCTCACTCAGCAATCTGTGAGTTTGTTCACTGGGGGCTGGGGGGGATGATTTGTGGTTGGGGGAGCTCCTGGCACTCGCCTTCTGATGGGTCTGCTGGCTTTCCACCCTTGCTGTGCACTGTTAGCTGCCTGGCATGTGCCTCTCAATTAACCACCTGTAGCTAGACCAGGATTTCCCTTAAAGTCAGGGTTTGCTTATAGACTGGAATCTGGTGGTTCTTCAAGGGAGTGGGAAGGAAATATGCCTTACAGTGGTCTCAAAGTGAGGGCTCAAAATGATGCCGTGGAAGCTGAAGACATGGATTTGTGATACAGACCAGGTCTGACATAAGTGGTATTTGTTCACGCTTACCCTGTGCTACCTCCCATCCATGCACTAAAGGCTGTCCCTGGAAACTCCCTGTGGGAGATGTTGAAATCTGCATATTTACTCCAGCTGTCAGGGTTTATATGAGGAGGATGCCTTTGTTTTAGTAAATGGGATTTATTTTAAAGGTATTGATGGGTTTGTGCCTGTTGTAACAGCATTTGAGGCAGTCAGCTCTTGCTTTTCTTTTAGTGTCACTGGTTCAGCCCTGCCTTGGCTACTCCCATCCCTTACTGGCCAAGTGCAACTGAAAATGAGGTATTGAAGCAGCTCATCTAGGTTTTTTTTGTATGCAATCTAGCAAATGTTAGTGCTGGAAGTTGGAGTCTTGCTGCTGTTTGTCTGGTAACATTAGCCTCTGTTGTTTCCTTGTGCTGCTTTTGAAAAATACTGGTTTCATTTTTGTGTGAGAAGTGGTTGGCCCATAAATGTATGCCAACCCACCTAATAATTCTCTTCTAAAATCTTTCATCAGGTCTTTTCTGTTACATGGTTTAAAAAGAAAAAAAACCCCAAACACCTCCCTTTACCCCTGGAAACAGCACTCATCTTGTTCTGCTGAGCTGACTGTCGCTCATACTGATCAGTACTGTTTCCTTTGTCTTCGTTTATTTTAGAGTTAAGCTATAAGCTGTTTAAGACTGGGCTATTTTTGTTCTGTAATTTTTCCGGATCTTTTATAGGAGCCTTCTAAATGCTAAAATAAATGCTTTTAAAGGCAAAACTACCATCTGTGTTGGGTAAGATGGTCATTGCTCTAAAAATGAAGTTTTGTGGGTTTGCACTGATAAAATGTTTTGGCAAGCACATGCCTGCACAAAGGAATGCCTAGGTCAGGGCTGGATTCATGGTTATCTTCTGTCTTTAAGTTGGATTGCCTTTTGTCAGCCAGATGCCTTGCAATCCCCACCTTCTCTCTCCATCCCTCTTTTGACAGTAGCTGTGGGCTCGCAGCAGGGGCTCCCTGGCTGTGTTTGCTTTAGCTGGGGAGGTGTTTGCCTTCACTGCAGAATTCCAGCTTCTAGCTGCCGGGGAAACCTGGAGCACTTGTGTTGATTTATTAGGGCACAGTGTGCATCAGGAATGCCTTTGCTAAGGAACTGGGAGTGATGGAAGGGATCCTGCCTGATGCAGCGTGAAGTCTTCTTGTTTCTCTTTGCAGAGGCACTAAGCAGGAATTCCCCAAAGCAAGGTAAGAAAAAAAGCTCGCTCGGCTGACTACTTTGGAGAATGTCAAAGTGAGACTTCAGCTGGGTTTCCCTGGCATAAAATCAAGGAGGTGGACGATAGCTGCAATTTTAAGAGTGCAATTTAAAGTGCGTTTTCGGTGGGAGATGGTACCGTGAGTTGCCCGACCAGAGGGTTTGTATGCTTTTGGTTTGTGTTAAGAGCTGGCATTCCAGAGCTACTGACTAGGGCTTTTTTCTGGGACTTGGCTTTGGGCCACCTGAATGTTTTGCACTTGAAAGAAGCAAGTTTCAACCTCTTTGGATTTGCAGACTTCTAAACATTTTCCAGTAGAGATACAGCAGTGGAGTTGCTTTTTTAATTACCTTTGCAGACAAAAGTCTATGGACTACAAGTTTAAAAATCACTGATGTGAGCGTGTCTTCCCTGTAGCAAGTTCACTAGGGTACCTTTACTTCTGTCATTTGTCCCAGCCATTTGACATGCACCCCTTGTTTTCCTTTCTTGTTTGGCATGCACACACAAAGACCTATTTCTGGACTTTTTCTTTCTTTTGAGATTTTGGTGGCTGTTGCCCCATCTGTTCTAAAACCGACACCTAGGAGGATGTTGGGTATTTGTACAAGGCAGGGTGGACAGCCTGTCGTTTTGTGTTGATCAAGTATTTGGTAGTTGCAGAGTAGGTTGTGTTTATGGGGCATCAGTGCTGAGAAGGAATTTCCTTTCCTGGCTGAGGTAGAAAGACTGTCCACGTAAAGCTTTCTTCCTTTGCTTTAGCATTCCTTGAGGTTGTTTCCTATTTTACAAATGCATCTTTTGAGAACTGCCAGGAAAACGTCTCTCTCAAATGGAAATGGAAATTTCTGAGCTCACAGGGATGAAAACCTTTGAGTCTGTGCTCACTGAGTGAAAAGAGGATTACCAACCAGCCATTCTTCAGCGTGCAAAGCGGTGGAGCAAAATCTGCAGAGACCCTCCGAAAGTTATTGGCTTTCCTCAAGAAGGGTGCTTGTGAATAGAATTGAATGAGGTTGGTCCCGACCTTCTCAGCTTCCCTGCTGCAAGTACAGAGAGCTGTGAATCTTTGAACTCAGTAGATGTTTGAATAAAATGAGAAAACTTCTTTGAAGTAGGTGTCTTGCAAAGAGGTCTAGAGCCAGCGTTCCTGTATTACTGTAAGAGAATTAATGGTTTTGTGACTGTATTTGGGCCTGATAAAAAGCAGGGAGGCAATGCTCATTTTTCTAGATCTATTTGAAGGATTCAGAAGTAAGGATGGTCTGCTGGAGTAGATGCAGATGGCTTATTTTCACTGGGGACTGTTAAACCTGCCAGAGTGTAAACTGCATCTTAACAGAAAAACGCGAGACAAGGCCTGCACATCTCTCCCTCCTAATTACCACAGCTCAGCTGCTGCTGTCTCTTATGCTTACACATCTGAAAGGTGACAATGACAATGTCTTGAATGGCAAAGCAATAGCAGGAAGGCTCATGTGTTGGGTTTTTTTTAAAGCTGTAGTCTGGAACAAAAAAATTGTTCAACCAATGGTCAAGAATACCCTTATGAAAATATGAAATTATGAAATATCCTTCCTCCTAGAAACTGCTCTTCGTGAGACCACCAGCATTTTTGTAGGTCTTGACAGCTTGTTTCCTGAGTGACTACAGATAAAGCAGCAGCCAGCTTCATCCTTTGCCACACTGACAGCCTTGGGAATGTCCAGGACAGCAGTGGGACTTCCATTTTTGCTGTCCCTGCAGCTCTGCACTGGATTGCTTTTGTATGCACTACATTTTCAAGAAGTTGGAAGGCTCTTCTCGCCTGTTCTGGCAAAAATATCCAGTAACATTTTCACAGCAGTTTCTTTAGTTGCCGAAACCGAACTTCCAGATCCTCATTGCTCATGGCACACAAAAAAAGATAAAAGATAGTTTTGAGTATGACCTCCTCTTAGAGGACCAAGGACTCGGGGAGGATAGTATCGTAGTTACGATTGCGTTGCAGTGGTACAGGAAGAGTGGAGGCAGCGGCAGCTCCCGGTTGCTCTGCAGGTGACAGTTTTGGATTTGATGTTTCCCTGTGAAAATCTGTTGCAGGTTGCTGTTTCTCACAGCAGTCTTGCTGGTTAGCTATTAACTTGTTCAACCTCCCTTCATCCATGACCCTACTCTATTTCACTGTATCCCTGTAAATCTGGTTTAAGAAACAGCTTTGTGGTAGTTTCTCTTCCTGCCTTCCGACTTGTTCTGTTTAGCTTGGGAGAATGTGCTGGCACCCAGGCCTTGGCAGGCACATTTTTAGTGCCCCCTTTTGCTTCTGTCCCTTACCCTTTGACAGTCCCTGGGGAGCCCCATGCCAGGGGCAGCAGGCAGGACCGGCTCTGATCAAATGCTGCAACGGGCTGATGGAATTCCTTTCAGCTGGGAAACAACACAGCAGAGGAAAGGCAAAACAGTGCTGAAAACCACAGCTTTTTTTAGCTGAGAGGAGAATGTCCTTCTTCATACATAGCCTCCTCCTGCTCATGTCCATACACAGTCCCTTCCTGTTCCTCCTCATATAGTGTTTTCTCTTGCTGCATCAGGGCATTCAGGCTAGTGCTGATCTGAAGGAGCAACCTATGCTAAGAGATCATTCTGCAGAGGTATTTGTCTTGTTTCTGCAGAGGGCTCCCCTCTTTCAGTACTTGGCTGTCTACTGCTGTTACCTCTTGTAAGATGTTTCTTTGAGTACACTGCTTGCAACAGTGGGGACTACAGTTCTTCCTTTCCCCCTTGTAACAGCCAGCTCTCCCAGCCTTTTCACAAACAGGGAATAAACATTGAAGTGAGGGGATGCCTGTCCGTTTGTATCAGCCTGGGAAGTGGTAGATTTCTCTCCTGAGGCCTTTGCCTCAGGCATCTTGGCAAAAGGCATCTAGTCTCTATTCACTTCAAACACGTACAGTTTCCAAGCCAGAAATGCTCATGAACTGTGATCAGCTGAAGGCCAGACAGCGTGACCTGGTGCCTCTTAAAAATCAATGAATTGAGGAGCTGTGACTTCTGGATGCTGGGGAGGTATGAGCAGGCTGCAGCACCCGCTGTGCAGTGTAAACCTGAGGAGGATCACAGGGTGATCAGCTCAAACATGAATCTAACCTGTATTTATGGCAGGAAAATATCCTGAAACGTGTGCCAGAAGAATTACAGTTTGCATAAATGAAGTGTTTTGGCAAACACAAGTAATTACCTTCTTTGTAGACCTGGTGTATGGGCTTCCTTCCCTCAGAGCATGAGGAATTTAAGGCAAATTTCACTCTGGAGCTAGAAAACATGTTTTTAGCAAAGGCGGTGCAAGCAGCATTGGGACCTACTCCAGGCCTTTGGTGTAATGCAAACAACTGCAGAGAAGGGTATAGCTCAGATCCTTTTGCCAGCATGCTTAGCAGGCAGTCCAGTACCAGATCTGGTTCAGTCTTCGACAAGTGACCTCTGTCACTGAAGGGGAACATAAAGAGCCTCAGTGAGCTTTGGCTGAACTGGGCTTTTGCCTGTCTGCTCTGGAGAGAGAGTAACCTCAGTGTTCCCCTCCCTCCCTCCCCCCAGTGTGTCTGTGAAAATACTTGATTTAGCTGCCAAAAAAAGACATTTTTAAAGTATACATTGCTCTCCTGTGTCCTAACTTCTGTAAAATATGGGTTATGGTTGGTTCCTGTATATGGTGCTCAGCAATTTTACAGAAGAGAAAACTGCACCTCTACAACTATCTACACAACACTTAATACAGTGAGGTCTTAGTCTGTACTAGGACTCCAGAGTGCTATTCTGAGCATTATGAACCCGATTATATTACATATAGAGCTCAAATGGCTCAGAGCCACACTCGGGATATTAACTGTTTCTATTAAGCTTTGCATTTAGAGATCCTTCTGGCAGAGGAGGGTGATGCTGAATGAGCTGGCATTCCCAGAGCGAAACTGTGTCTGTCTGTACAGTGAGGGAGTGTTCTGTCTTTAATTTGCACAAGGGGTAACCTGACTTCCAGAGCTTGTTAACTTACGGATGCTCAGTCTAATAATCTTTTCAATATACTAGTTTCATAGCCACAGGTGTTGTGGGGGAAGCACTTACTGATGTAGATGTACAGGAGTGCAAGAGAAACCTTACAAAGTGCTATAAATGTATCGTAAGGGATAAATCCATATGTAGTGTTTCATTTGACATATTATGTGATAAAATGGCATTGAATGTTGTTACTTGTGATTCTTAACAGTCTCTGCTCGTGAAAGAGTGTTTTAAAGACTTGGTTTAGTTAGTGATTAAAGTAGCTTTAGGAACAGTGAAAGTCCTTCCCACTTTTTTTTTTTTTAAACAAAATTTCTTTTAATGGTTTACATTTTGTTTTGTGCTGTTTCAGATTTTGAAAAAACAAACCCCCTGAAAACCCAAACAACAACAATAATAAAAGAAAACCCTCTGTAGATCATTTGGGTGACCCAAACAAAGTTGATGGGTTTCTCACTGTCTGAATATACATTGACTGCTGGGTGGGAACTGTGCAACTCTTCCTTCATCACCCCACAAGTGCAGGAAGAGATAAAAGTGTACAAATCTGCCCTGGCGCTGACTGAATTTGAAGCACGCTGAACTTGGAGTCTAAATGGCTGCCTTGGGAGGGAAGTGGGATGGACATGTGTATGGCTTTTAGGGATATGAGGCCCTGGGACAGGGACGGTTAGAGACTCGCTAGTGGGAGAAGCGGGGTGCCGGAGGTGGCAGCACATGCTGGTGGGAAGGCAACGTCTCATCTCTACTTGGAGGCAACAAGACTTTGCCAGGTTTGGGGTTAAATGCTTCTCCCAGTAACTGTGCAGTCTGCAGCTCCTTTCTCTGTCCTGGGGGGAGATGTGCCTGCTCAGGCAGGGACTGCCTGCTGTGCAGTGAGCAACTCTGCAGGAGACAGAAGTGGGTGGGTGGAAGTATCCCATGTGCCGTGTGGATGGATCCATGTGCTACTGGTTAGCTCATGCCAAGGCTGACGGTGAGGGGCTGAGTTTGTATGTGTTTTATGGATGAATATCCCTTTCCTCAGAAAGCAAAGAGCTGACGGCTTTACCTTGCAAAAGCTTTGCTCCCCGAACTTGGCCCTATAGCGCATAGAAGGCACACAATGGCCTTAGTGTTCCTGTGCCTTCTCAGCTGCGCTTTTTGTCTTGGACTCCACTGACCCTGAGATTTGGATGCGTTTCCCTCTGCTGCTTTGTGTTAAAAATGAAGGAACTGTGATGTGGGGAAGGAGTTTGTATGATGGAACCCATCAAAATAAACATGAGGGGATGGTGGTGGTGGTTGAAGGGCTTGGATGCGACATGGTGATCAGGCTGGATGTTGTAGTGTGGAGGAGAAGGGAAGGTAGGAAGGGACTGCAATGGGAATCAGTGCCTGAAATAAGTATCACACGAAAGGATAAGCAGTCTGCTCCAAATCAGATTCTGTGTCTGAGCCTTTCTCCAGAATTTCCTGCAATTTAGACAAATAGCCGACATCAGATTTTTTAAGTGGTGTTTGTGCTGAACACTTGCAGGAGTGCGTTCCCATCCAGCTGCTGAGCAGAAATCCTCATTCTTCAGTCTTGCTGGGAGCTGCTTTGCGCTTTTCTGTGGCAGCAGCTTTTGCAACAGGAGCCCCCCCCCCGCGAAAAGGATGGCTTTTTCAGTGAAAGAAGCCAGCGTAGCCAGGCAGACATTATCCCCTTGCCGGAAGGAGGGATCCAGGCTCCCTGGGGAGGAGGGGACGGGGGGAGTGAGTGATTCATTGCAGCTGGCTGCAGTTTGGCCTCCTTCTCTCTCTTTGCCCTGGGTGCCAGGGAGTGACAGCTTGTGGGCAGCGGGCCAAGCTGTGAAAAGAGGAGTGTGAGGCCTTTAGCTTTCTCATGCTTTATCAAGCTGCAAAGAATAGCTCGATATTCAGCCAGCATTGGTGCAGGTCAGGAGTATGGAAATGCTAACTTAACTCCTGACATGCTGGCTGATTGCTGACCGCTCGCTCTGCGCGGAGCGAGGGCCGCTTTGTACGGCAGCACGGCTTTCATACAGCGGCATGCGGAGCAAAAGGAAGAAAACGTGCTTTGAGGCAATAATGAAGATATTTTTCTGTTAAGTGGGCAGCCTCTGGGACTTGCTGGGAGTGTGGAAGGATGGAAAGCGCTCTCCTCTTGTGGCTTGCTGGCTGTGTGCTGGTGGAGGATGGAAACACCAGAAGGTAGGGTGACAGGAGCGACAGGCGTCCTGGGAAAGCGTGAGGGACTGTGGCAAGTGGCAGTTCTGCCCCCGGCTGCCCTTCTGCTCATGGCACAGCGCTGAGGGCTCTGGTGCAGCACAGCTGCTCCCTGTGCCCGGCCTGTCCGTGTGGGGAAGCGGTATCCTGGGGAGCAGGATGCGGCCAGTCCTGGGGCCGTAACCCTTTGCTGGAGGGCCGGCCAGCCAGGCGTCCCTGCGGCGGCAGCCTCTGCGGAGGGCTGCCCGCCGGCACAGAGGGAGTTAAGTGTTCTTTGTCGGCTAGGGGTGAGCCTACCTCGGGGTGTTGAGCTCCATTCCCACGGCTTTTCCTTTCTGACCAGGGCTGGGGGAGGGATCGCCTGGAACAAGTAAAATGCCCGGAGGCTGGAAAACAGCACCCCAGCCCCTCTGGCCTTGTGTTGAGCTGGGAGGGATTTGAGCTTCATGGCAGGCTGGACAGAGGCTGTTGGCCAAGGCTGGGGTCTGTTGCCACTGGGTAAGAGCGTGAATTTATTTCCCTCCTCTAGGCAGACAGAGATGGCTTTGCAGGCAATCGAGTTCCTGCCTAGGGGACCAAGATAAATTATTTCTCAGCTGGAAGGATGTAAAGTAGAAATTAAGTCCCAGTAGTTCCATGAAGCAGATCACAGCACAGGTTAAACTTGTGGGTTTTGTGGCTGAGCAAGAGCAGCAGTGTTTGAAGGAGCATCGTTCCCTGCAAGATGTGTAAGTTTCTCAAAGGTGTAAGATAGCAGGGCCCTTCTTTCCTGATGCTGACTCTACCTTCTCCTCCTGCGGCGTGTTGAGCTGCTTGAAGCCCTGAGGAGCAGGAAGAGCAGGTGACAGTCTGAGGGGCTGGGGAAGGGAGTTCGCGAGTGCTCGGAGCACAGCCTGCAGTGCCTCGGAGCCCAAATATCCCATTGTTTCGCCATCAGCAGTGCAGGAGGCTGAGAGAGCGAGGGGGCTCTGCCACATCCTAGTTTGCTGTGAAGCTGAGTGTATCCCTCTGTGGGGTACTAATCCTGGCCAGCACCAATTTCCCAGAAGAGGGAGAAGGGAGTTAGAGTACTTGTTCAGCCCCTAGGAATAGTCTCTGAAGTCCTCTCTGAGGACTAAGGTGTGTAGTCCCTATTCTCAACATCTTCTGAATTCAAGGCAAGGTGAATTGATGTGAGTGAATGGGACCCAGAAGTAGCATAAAGGAGAGATGAACCATGGGCTTGAAGTGCAATTCCACTGTTTAATTCTGCTGGGCTTGTTTGTGCTGTGCAGACCATGTTATGCCAAAAAGCATGGCAAATGTGCGAGAGGTTTGGCAAGTGAGACTGGATTTTTGTTTGTGCATGGGGTGCCTGGCCTTGCTTCTGCACCGGATCCTCTTTGCAAAGGGTGAAGTGCTGTGATCCTCCCACTTGCTGCGCTGGCCCCTGTGGCAGGAGTATCTGGAAGGGAGAGGATTTGGGAAGCAGTATTGCCTGTGTGGGACAGAGGCTTTATTTCTTGCAAGGTCAAGAGAGTAGCCTGGGTCAGCACCCAGGTACAGATATGAGTGATGAAGTAACAGCATCTGTGCAAATGTTCTGCAAACACCGAAGTGATTCCTCCTGGTGGATCTTGTAGACTGTTGGATGCCAAAATCATAATAGACTGGTAGGCAGCAGCCCTTGTTCTGTTTTCTGCACACAGGCACTTAATGGTCGCTGAGCTCCGCTTTCAAGTGTACTGCAGCTCTTTGCTCTGTCCATTTACTGACTCAGCAATGGGAAATGTGGCCGGAGTGGGAGCTGAAGTCACAGGCTGATCTGAGCCCTGGGCGAGGCAGACCTGTGGTGGATGCACAAAGAGAAACTCTCGCCTGCTGTGGCGGTAGCTTGGGACCCAGGTGCAGCGAATGCACCATCCAGAGGCTGGCTTTTCTGCTGTGCTCCTGCAGGGACAGGGGGTGTGTTCCCATTGTGCCTGTTCTGGTTTGCTCCTGTCAAGCCTCTTCTCATTATTCTTGCCTTGAGCTGTCTCAGGCCCGAAGGCAAAGTGCTACAGAAGGCTCTGTAGGCTTGCCCTTGAGAGACGTGCGGTCCTTGGAGAGTGGCTGTTCAAGGGAAGCACCGCAGTGGGCTGAATTGAGGCTGTTTCAGGCTGCAGAGCTCTGAGCTAATCTCCCAGAGGCAGAGACATTACTCACCAATCAGGAATGTGTCTGTATTTTTCCTAATGAGAACAAAACATTTTATCCCTGTTCATTAGAGAGTTAGGGTGTACTGTTGCTATGCCAACAGACTCCTCTCCCCTGCAGACACACTGGGGGTGTCCTCCGTGCCATGGTTAGAAGGGTGAACGGGAAGGCTCTTTCTGGCAAGAAAAAGATCCCATTGTTTTCCCAGGGCTGCCTGGACTTTGTGCAGCTGGCCGGACCTTGCCTTCTCAGGGGGAAGGGAACCACAGTGGGAGTCAAGTGCAACAGAGATTCAATTTATTGGAAAAATAGTCTTTGCATTTCATGTTATGTTGTTTTTTCCAGCTTGAGGCACACTCCTCAATAAGAGAAATGAAGGTGTCTCAACGTTCCCAAGAGTCCAGATGGTAAGCAAAATGCGCCGGGAGTCAGCACTGGGATGCCCATGGACTGTTGCAGCCCACTGGGCTCCTCTGTGTTTCTGATCATCTCAGTTTGTGTGGCCAGTGTAATGTTGGGCAGCCTCTTGGTGCTGCTGCATGACGAACTCATCTGAGGAACTGCACCACCTGTGATGAGTTGGGTGAGTGGGTTCACCCAGCATATGGTCTACTGGAAAGAGTGAGTGGCTGTATGTGAGAATATGCACTTGTTCCCTTTGCAAAGGGAACGTTCCCTTTATGTGGGGAAATCCTATGAAGGATGGAGGACATCTCTTCAACAAAAGCTTTGTTTACTCTCAAGGGTGACTGTCTATTTGCACCCACCATTCTTGAGGGACTGGTTGGGGTCTGTGGGTTGCAGTGGTGTCTAAGTCAGGCCACTGTATACCTTTTGCAAGAGTTGTCTTTGCACCTCTGGTGCTTCATTTCCATCTCTGTCACGATGTGAAAAATAACTTTTAAACTTTAAATTTTCTGTGCAAGAGGATGAGTATAACCTACAGATGGAAACAAACCAACCAAAAAAAGCTACTTTCTGATGGTGATCTATGGCCAGAAATGGGCCGGTGAGTTTGCCAAATCCGAAGACAGTCTCCTGGAGCCAGGGTGATGTTCATATCTGGCTGTCAGTCACCGTGGAGTGCGGTGAGCTGCTCTGTGCTGACTGAGCTCTGTGCTGTTGACAGCTGTAGGGGTCTCCCTGAAACAGAGTTCTTTCAGGCTGCTTCCTGTTAAACAGGGTAGTCACGATTCCTATTGCAGTTTGCCTGGCAAAGCACTCTGTAAGTGAACGTGTGGAATTTGAATATGGGACTTTGAATATCAAATGTAGGGTGGTACAGCAGAGATCTCAGACTGAATGAGCTGCTGGAGATCTGCAGATTGGTGTGAACTTCTGGTTGGGGAGTGAAACCGTAGCACCTGGATACTAGGTGCTGATTTTGATGAGTCACAGACTCTTTCACTGGAGAGATGAGTATCACCTTATAGCACTGAGAGTACAAGAGCCTTTCATCAGAAGGGTGTCTGCTTGTTGGACTTGTAGCTATAGCAGCAGGAGGGCAACAAAACCAATGAACGAAGCCAGACAGGAACCCCTGGCCCATACTTCTCAATGTACGCAGCCCTTGTGGCTTCAGTTTGGTAGTAGACCTGGATTGAACTCTTGGATGGTAAAGAGCAAATTTTCAGGAAACCTGTTTCAAGCTGGATCCTCCAGGAATAAATAATGAGTACATATAATGCATGTACAAAGATTGGCGAGTCGGGTTTCTTCAGGTTTGTGCTGTTCTGAGTGGTTCAAGTGAAACCACTAAATCAAAGCTGCTTGAAATAGGGAATGAGAAAGTGCTGGAGATGACTTGAATTCAGGCCAGTCTCCTCTGGATCCATGCTTTCAGGGTACATGAAAGCTAAAAGACCATAAGGAGGACAGAGGTCTGTATGTTGTATTCTTTGAGATATCAAGCTGATTCTGTCCAGATCCTGTTGGAAAAAGTACTCCAGCAGAAGTGCACTAGAGGACATGCTTTTTAGTACCTTTAAGTGAGAAAGCATGGCTGAGCAAACTAACTTCTGAAATGTGAGTCACAGTTGTCTGAGTTGCGCTTTACTTCATTCTTGTGCAGCTGGAGTAGTGATTTGGTGTTACCTAGGAGAGTGTTGCTTGTTCCCTCCTCTCCCGTCCTTTTCAAGTAGTGTAGTGGCTGATTTTCTGCCCTGTTTTCTGTGGACCACCACTTGCTTTAAAGATAAACATACAACTGCTGTGCTGTGTGCAAGGCAAGAATTCTTCAGGAGGAATCCTCACCTTTGAGGGGAGGAGGGCATGTTGCTCCAAACTGTGATGATGTATTTTGGCTGTAGACATTTCTCATTGCTTCCTATGCCTGGCAAGCAGTTCTGTATAGTGTTATCTCTGCAGCATGATTGGAATAGTGGGGGTTTAGGTATTTCTAGACCTGGGTCCACATACTTCCTTCACATATGATGTAAAGCCTCTGCATAGCTACCTCGAACTCCAGCTCCAAATGTGGTGTTTCAATTAAAGACTAGTCCAAATGGCTCTCTGGTCTTGCATCTTACTGTCTTGCAATTGTGTTTCTGAGGTGTCTCTTGCTGCATGCTGAGCTGCTCTTCATGAGGTATGGATGCTCCATTTGGTTAATTATTTAACCTTCTAACAACTGGATTCTTGATTTGGTAGTATCTGAGTTTCAGTGGACAAATAATGCAGACCTGCATGTATCAACAGTGAGATAAAGAATAAAATTCCAAATCAGTTTCTGTGTTTTGCCTCTAAAAGCCCCACAGGTGCTTTTAGAACCTTGAGAGGAAGGTTCTCCCGTTTGATCAGAACCAGTTATGAGCAGTTTGTTGGGTGAGGTGTTCCTTCTAACCCTTAGAGAACGGTTCAAAGCCCTGAATTGTGAGGTAGGTTTATATTTTTTAAAATGCTGTTAGCACCGAGGACTGTAACTATAGGTAATCTATCTGCCTTCTCTTGAATTCTGTTGGATTTCAATGGCCTCACTTCTTTTTCTTGAATTCCAGTTACACATTTACATCTCTGCATCTTTAAAAAAAGCCTGTTGAACTCTTAATAATGAAACTGGCAAAGGACAGAGAAAAGCCAGACATTTCAGCCTGACAGGAAAGTTTAGGTTGCTTAGTGAGCTAAGGTGTATAAATAGCGGTGTCCTATATCTGATAATCAAGAGTGTAGGAAGCAATTAGGATCACTGCATTTTGGAAGAAATCACTCAGGATTTTGAGTGAGTTATGATAAAAACAGTGTCCAAACCCAAATACTCTTACATGACTCTCTAGGAGACCAGGATCCAGTAAGGATATTGTTGTTTTATGTGGGATCAGGAAATCGCTACATACTGTGCCCATACTTGAGGGAAAAACTGATGGATTGAAATGTTCATAAAGAACACATGACAGAATAAGCTCTGGCATGAAACCTTTGTCATGGGGGATGTATCCTTCATCAGGGCAGGCTAAGTCATGTATAAGGTAACTTGTATTTTCAAAGTACTAGCACGAGAAAAATTTTTTTAAAAAATACACCCGATTCTGGAGGAAGAAGGTGTAGCTGGATGCTGTGGCTTGAAAGTAAACTTGCTTTTGAGCAAACTCAGTTTAAGAAGTTAGGCTGAATATTTTAACCAAGAACTAGCTGACTAGCAATCCACTACAGCAGTTGGGAATCCCTGCTGTATTTAACAACCATTGCACTAGTTTCTCCAGCTCTTACGGAAGTTGAGTTTTCTTCAACTTTAGGAAAACCATTGCATCTTCGGAAAGGTATCTTCAATTATTAGAAATAGAACCAGAAATGAGGATTACTTTCCATACAAAGAACAGCTGAATAAACCGGGGCTCTTCCACCTGAAAAGTGATGAGTGATAGTTGTCTTCAAATCCTGAATGACATGGAAAGGTTAGAGGGGGAGCAACCTTTTTTTGCCTCTTCCATTACAAATATGAATAAGTATTGAGTGAGCCAGCAAGTAGTAAGCTTAAAAACAAATAATGACTTAGTCCTTGATGTGTGCAGTTAACCTGGGAAGCTTCTTGCCACAGGATGTTGTGAATGCCAAACATCTGTGTGTATTTGAGCACACAGGGCAAGTCCATAGAAGAAGGAGCTATTGAAGGTTACTAAATGCATAGAAACCACCTCTATCCCAAGAAGTCCCTGAGCTGCACATTGTTTAAGCCTGGAAGAGTATTCAGGGAGGTAAAGGGCTATGATGTTCTTACTTCGTACTTACATTTCAGGCCATCACCAGAAAACTGCAGCCTGGTTGTCGGCATGGAGCGAGAGGCACAAATAAAACTTGTAAAAGCAGAGACTGGCACAGCTTGTGTTCTAGGATGGTTCTGTGCTGCTTGTCATGTACCTCTTACTTGCTAAAGGCATTGCCTGTGGGCTGTTGGAGTCTGCAGGCTGTTGACTTGCGTTTGAAGAGAGGTGGAGAGTATATTTCTGGAAACTATGCAGGTAGGAAGGGTGGTGTGAAGACAAATATTCTAAGCAGAGAAGCTGACTTTCAGTCTGTCTTTGTGGCATATACTGTTCCTGCTGCTCTGAGATAGTATGTGTTTTACTGAGTTACAGAAACTGTCTTAACTGCTGGCAGCCTAAATCTTATTTGTGTGAATTTCCCCCCTTAAAAGAGAGTTTCTTGCCTCATAATGGACTGCAACTTAATTTGAGCTAAAATGGGTGATAAGCAGGTGTATGAACAGTACAATCTCTGTTCCAAAGTATTTTCAAACTAAAAATGTCACGGCCTACGTGAGTTTCATACTCTTCAGAAGTACTCAAAACACTGGTTTTATTTTAGGTCCTGTCTAAACATTTAAAAACAACTCTAAAATAGGGCTCACTTCTAGATGCTTCACCCTTGAAAGCCTGGTCTTGCACTTGGTTTTAGATGCTTTCCCAAATCTGTAGTACAGAACAGCCCTAGCTGTTCCTTTGAACTTTTCCTTTCTCTTTCAGAAGGAAGAGAACAATGTTGGGCTATCTGTCTTTTTGTCCCTAGGGATATAGTCTCTGCTGTTAGGTAGTGTCTTCCCCCCCCTGCCCGCCGCTCCCCCCCCCCCTTTTTTTTTTTTTTTACTAGCTTTGCTGCTGTGGTCCTTGGGGAACAGCTAGGGGAAGCTGACCAGCAGCAGAACTAAGATGATGTCTATTCTTGCAGGCATGCTTTTATGACTGCAAACAACTGAGCTGATGTATTTATGGAAACTATAGCCCCTTTGCAAGGATACAGAAACTGATTTGTCTGCATCTGTATTCCATAGCTAAAGTCACTCCATGGACTGGCTGAGAAATCTCATGCGTAGGTTAGAGCTCTGAGCAGTACAGACAGGCATGGGGCTGAGACGAGAAGCCAGATGGAGTATGTTTGGGATTAGGACAAGGGTCATGTTGGGGAGGACTGGCACTAGGTGAAGTGGGCTTGTTTCCTTTGTGTTGATTGTTCCCCTATCATCTTGACATGTTGCACCTATTTAGTCAGCTGTTTGATGCAAGAAGAAGTCTCTATCCCAAACCAGAAGTCTCATCATTGCAGAGTAGCAATGGACTCGGTTGTTTACAGCATTTAGAGAGCATCTTTCCTGTTTCACTCTCAATTTCTCAATTACTGTTTTCATCAGTAGTTTTGTTCCATCAAGGATTCTCTCTCAGCCTGTTTCTGTGACCTGTCGTGGACCTGTCTGCCATTCTCCAGATAGCCTGTCCAGATTAGATATAGTTTGAACCAGTCTTTAGCCTGTATCTCTTCTATTCCTAGCTGGTCCATGATTTCAGCTAGTGTGTTTCCCACTAAGCTCTGAGGAGGTTTAATTTAAAACCTTTTTACGATGCTAAACTTGTTTCAGCCCCACTGTGGTCTCCTGCATTGACATTAGATGGCAGATTGTTCAGTTTGGTCCATGTATATGTCTGAAGAGTGCTGCCTGAGCCCCATTTTTGTGGGGTTTTGTATTAGTTATGTTATGGCAGAGTCAAACAGTTTTCCAGAGGAAGGCACATCCCTGCTGTGTGGAGTGTGTAGCTTAAAATGCCAGAGGAATGGTGCCTGCAGCGGGGACACTCTGCAAACAGAACTGTTCTGACCACAGGCTATGGTTTATCCTTTCAGCACAGATATGCGTACTTTTTCCTTGTTCCCCTTACCAGTCCCTATGCTCTGTCCAGCTGTTCCTTCCAGCAGAAGAGCAGACACTCAGATGGAAAATTCAGTGCTATTCCTAACAAACTACCATAAATCTGGTTTTCTTGTCTCCTGGGCATTTTTGCCCAGGGGTGACACTGGCAAGGTAGTATTCTCTTGAAAAGCCGACAGTCAGCCAGTTATACTGGTTGAAATTCCTGCTCATAGCAGTTTGCGTTTCAGACTAGCGCTGCAGTTTATGCAGCAGACCTGTTAGTGCATCTCTGTGGCCCTACGGTGAAGGTCTGGGCTTTCCTGAAATCCAGTCAGTCCTGCCCAGCCAGTGGCTGTCAGCTGTGAAGGTGGGAGGGTAGCAACCCATATGGAGAACAGTGTCAACCTGAAAGCCTTTAAAATTCATGACTGCCGTGAACAGGTAGCCAGTCCTGAACCTTTATGACAGCACCAAAGAAGTTTTCTCAGCCCTGAACAGGAGCTCTATTATTTTGCCAGAAAAAGTTAGGATCTCCTCAATCTGAGTGTATAGGTAAGAAAAGAAGTTCATGTTGCAAAGCCACTTGATGGTGTTCAAATTTCTTATGATGAATTTTGTGTTGTAATAAAATTCCTTGTTTTGAATAAGGTGTGACTAGATGTCTGCCTGTTAGCAAAGTGACTGGAGAACTCTTGCTCCAGATGGTTTATTTCTCCGAGCACCAAATCTTGCAGTGTCCTAGCTGCTGCTTCCTTTGCTGCTTAATTTTCATGTTGCTCATTTTCACTCCTCCACATTGTGGCCCCACAGTGGTATGAATGAAGAGCATTGCCTGATGGCCCATGCACAGTAGTAGTCCTCCCACCCCTATCCATATGCAGTCTGGTGCTCTTGCTTTTATCCTTGAAATGAGAACTTGCAAGTGTGGACAATGTCTGGGATGGAGGGCTGTGATTGTAGGGTGGAAGAGTATGCTGCATTGCTGCTGCCAGCCTGTGGCTCCTCAACCACATGCACCTTGAGAGCCCTTCACGGCTCTTGTGCCACTGTTCCATGTTGGGCTACGTTTGGAAGCACTGGATATCAGAGGAGATCCCAGCCTGTGTGGGAGGGTCATTGCTCAGGGCTGTTGAGGCTGGTGTGAAGCTGATCCTGGCTCTCAAGTCTCCACGCAGCTTGTTCAGGCTTCTGCAGTAGTGCAGTGGGGAGCTGTTGTGTTTTATACATGTTATGAGCAACTTGGGAAGGTCCTCAGGCTTTTTGAACAACGTGGTGTGTTGCTGTCTGTGCTTGGCCTGGTGAAAGCCTTGGTATTGGCTTGCAGAGGTGGAAGAAAATGTCTGGCCACCTCAACTTAGATCGTTATCTAGCAGACCTGTGTAACCTAATTACCAGAATATTGAGCCTAATAGTTTGTAGCTGACTACTAATAGCCTTCCAGGCTTAGGCACTAATTTATGGAAGATTAATTGATCAAAGCTTCATTTCTGATAATGCTTTAAAATGAGTTGAGTAATATAAGATAGGGTATACCCCAGCTTGGTTTGAAGGCAAACCACAAGCAGATTGTGGTAGTGATGTGGAATTCTGTTGATTTTGCTGTCTCTTCTGGGTGGGAGGGAATAGGTGTTACTCATGTGGTTGCACTGCATTAAATTTATTTGCATGTTACTACCTGTATTCACGGCTGTAACCAGAAATGCTGACACTGTTGGAGTGATAGGGGGGAAAGACTGTCAAACTGCTGTCAGGCTGTATGGTTCTCTACAAGATTACAGGGGAGGGCAGAAAAGTTAATTTTATTTGAAATGAAGCAAAACTCCAAGGAGAAAAATTTCTTCCTGTCCACCCAGGGCATATTAACTCTCCATAGAGCTGTTGTGGTACTAAAATATAAGACTTTTGGGGTGTCAAGGAAATGCTGTTCTGTAACAGGCCAGCGCACCCTGCACTGCTGAGTGTCTGCACAGCAAAAGGATTTATTCAAGGCAGGCTCCAGTGTTTAAGGGTTCTGGTTTGCATCTTGAAAACTGGATGGTGGTGCTCAGGATGCGGTCCTTGTGTGTCGGCTTGTAGTCTGTAACTGCTAGCATGAACTCCTTTTGTGTAGGTGTCTCATTTTCCCTTCCACTGTGCAGTTCTGCAGGGCTGCTGCTGGCATGGAGACCATGGTTTCCTCTTGGAGTGCACGTGTAGGACCGGCTTCTTTTCACAGGAGTTTCACGGGATGTTTGAAGCTACTTTCCTCTCTTGCTAGGTCACTCCAAGGCCAGGTTAGATGCAAAAGGACTTGCCTTGTGAGTGTGTCCTTTGCCTCTGGGACGTGAGAGCTTGGTTAGGGGTCATGGTGTTGTCCTCTGGGAAGCATGTGCTGTTTGTAGGATGTCTCGTCCATCCCTTCTGGAGGGCACCCTGCCAAGGAAAAGAGAGGCTAAGGCAGAAGTGGTTACACTGAGAAGATCGTGTGCTGTCCTGGCTGTTTCTGGACGAAACAGGCATTTCTGCTTTATAGAAATCAACACAGAATAGCTAAGGCAGCTAGTGCAGAGCGGGACTCCGGCTTTGGTAGCCTGTGGAGCCAAAGCTGAGAACAGGAGGATCGTGGCCGAGGCTGGGGAGAGGTGCCCCTAATGATAGGGAGGGCAGTGCGGTTGGGAAGGTGTGCCTTGTTTGAGGTAGAGGCCAGTAAAATATGAATCACATGTTTGAAGTAGTGATGAAATCCCAGATGAAGGTTTTCTGTAGTACTTGGCCAAACAGTCTGGTGTGCTTTAGCCTTCCTTTCTCCCTGGTTAGGACGGATGGTCCTGACCTACTTTTAGCAAGAGCGGTTCTGTTGAACGCTACCCAGTGCTTAGCTGTACGTGTGGCAAACGCATGCTGTTTTGTTCAGTCAGCATATGAGCGAGAAGTTTTCATCAAACGTTTAGCAGACAGGGAAGAGCTGTTCCTGGAAGAGGGACTGTTGGTGCTTTAAACTCAGTTCTGCCACTTCTGTGCACCGTGGCTCTGGCCTTTGCTTCAGTTTCCAAGTCTGCCAAGGGTGATGCTTGCTGCGCTGCTGTGTTGTGTGTTAACTTTTGTGCTGTGCTGTCAGGATTCAGTTAGATGGTATCTAAATGTTAATATGGTAGATACCGCCTTTAGAAATAGGCAATGAGGCTAGGTTTCCGGCTTCCTAAATATGCGATTAGGCAGGGCTAAAGTTACATTCTTAATATTTAAAAATAAATAAATTCTATAAATATACCATAAAATAAGAAGTTTAAATAGAAGTGTCATCCTGGGACAAATTGCAAAGCTCTGTGTAGCTCAGTGACCTGTCTTTGACAAGATCCAGAAGCAGACGCTTAATGAGGGCTGTAGGAAAAGGGGCGTGTATAATGTGGTAGGTTTGTTCTGTGTTTTTTCTTTCTCTGCCCCTCATTTGACTCCCAGCTTATGACCCTCATCAGTTCAGGGTCCTCCTTGGCCAGGGGTTCTATCTAATCATCTGATCTCAGCTGTATCTATTCTCTGTTAATTTCTATGATCCCATGTTTATGTTTCCAGTCTCCATGACATCCTACAGCAGTGAGCTCTACAATTTAATTATGTGTTTTAAATGTTATTTAAAATACTCTGTGTCCAGTGACAATATCCTTGAACCGGCTTAGAAAAGTTGTCTGTAACTTCAGTGGATGCTCTCTTGTTTCTGCATTGTAAGGCATGGTAGTCCATTATTCCATGTTTTTCATCTTGACATTATGTCATGTTTCAGATCTCTTAAATTTTTTGTATCTTCCCCCTGGTTGTTTCTTTGTCCATCTGAAGTCCTACTCTGCTCAATCTCTCCTTATATGGAAGCTGCTCGATGCTTTTGATCATCTTTGTTGTCCTTTTTGTCAGTCTGTCTCCTTTTACAGATGTGGGAGTCGGGACTGCCTGCAGCATTCAACAACATAATGGTGATGCGTTGTTTTCTTTCCTAGTCACTCCAGAAGTTGTATTTACCTTTTTGCTTGATACTAAATACTGAACTGACCTACCAAGTTTCCACAGTTTTCCTGAGTGGTAACTGCTAATTTGGATCCTGTTGCGTTCAAGCAATTAGAATATTTTGTGTTGGTTTTGGTATTTATTGACATCTAAGATATTGTGTAGTTACTTAAGAGTATACGAGTTCTGTTACTTTTTGCACTCTCTTCTGAATTTGATTGTGATAGTTTTTTTTAATAATAGAATTTGCCACTTTAGACATACTCCTCTTTAGAGATCTTATGTGAACTCATTGAACAGTGCAGGTTGCAGAACAACTTCTTGGCAGACCTCGCTAATAACCTTCCTCTGATGGGGAAACTCTTCTGGTTTCCTGTCTTTTAACTACTTATTAAATCATGATAGGGACTGTAACTTTAATTCCACAATAGCCTAAATTTTTTTATCAAGAGCCTTAGCTGACAGTTCTTTTAAAATCAGTTTAGTTCATATTAAACAGATTAAAAACTGGCTCTTGGATCTTAGTTAACCAGAAATGGAAAATCAGCTCTTGGAATTTCCTGGGTGCTGCAGGGATTTGTCTCTGCTCCCATATTAGTCTGTATTTTGATCAACAATTGGTTCCTTGAACAAGCAAATTTTTTTTCTGTGGGGGTTGGTGGGCTTAGATTTATGTAGACTTGAGTAGAAACAGTGGGATTTGCTCAGCGGGGTAAATTGGATGGGTAACTTTAGTAAGCTCTGCTTTCCCAGCAGGGTTCTATTACAGCTAGATTAAACCTGTCTAGGCTCTCTGGATGTACTCTACACATTAAAGGCTAGAGAATGGGAATCTTTTTTTTTTTTTTTTTTAAACTAGTTGCCTGGAAGACTATTTGAGTGATGGTATTTGACTGGATACAAACTTGACATTTGATGCGGCAGCTAGAAGCACAGAAGGTTCTTGAGCAGGTAAATGGAGGGCTGGTGGGTCAAACTGGAGAAAGTAACATTTGCTCTGTGTGCAGCATTAGAAAGCCAAAGGGATAGCCTGTCCGTGTCAGGTGCTGTGAAAAGGGGGTGCTCATCCGGGTCAGGTACCTTTTAAAAAAAAAAAAAAAAAAAAAAGTGCTGACAAACTAGAAAGGGCGCAGAGCTACAAGAAAAATGAATTCTTTCCGACAGAAGAAACTCTAGACCACCTAACATATCCATCTGAAGGATTACATGTGGCTGCAATCTGTGATTCAAGAAGGTCCAAGGCTGGCGGGATGTATGGGGGAAGGATTGCCCTGTGCTTATCTGCCCTTATACTGCTACTTATGCATCTATTACTGTCTGTTGCTGGAGCCAGGGTTTTTGTGTAGGTGGACCTCTGCCTGAGTTAGAATAGCTGTCGTTATCTTCTTGCCCAAGGAGGATTAAGAAGAAGGATTAGTTTTCAAACTGTTTGTGCAAAAAGCAACTAGAAACTTCTTTGACTTTGCTTGTTACAGGATCTCCCAAGTTAGCTGAAATGACAAGGCATTTACTTGGGATAAGTAACTCTCGGGGATCAGCTTGCTGGGTTAAGGTGGTAGTTTCTGTAATGCAGGAGCCCTAAGAAGAAATTCTGCTTTCACCGGGAGACTTTAGTCAGGAGCTCATGGGCTAGAAGAAGATATTGCTTAGTGGTGTTCTGTGGTTTGATTACACAGAAAGTTGGAGCAGGTCCTAAAGAACTCTAATCTTCAAATATATATCATTGGCAGAAAGCTATCCTTTGGTTGTGTTAAGATACTGAGAACCTAACAGCTGACTTGATTTCACCTTATCAAAATGTATATACAACATCGTACTTGAGTTTTTTGTTAGTGTTTGAGAAAGTGAAAAGTCAACCCTCAATTTACAATGGCAGAGTATCTATGAAGAAAGCTTCTTTTAACAGCAAGTGGCTTGTGGTTGCTTTATATTCCTTGTAGATCATTGTGTAGTTTGTCTTGACTTATAAAAAGTTCACTCTTTGACATTGTATTCATCATTAACTTCTCAACCATTTGTACTGGAATCTTAAACTAATGTTTATAACACATTTTCATGTGTGCAAGACAAAAGACCGGTTGTGCTAGAGCTGTTTAGGGGAAATACCTGTCCACTCCCATCAATTAATTCCAGTACAGCTAAGATTAATATGTAGGGAGGCCCAGGGGTGTAGATGCACTTTCTACGGTTTTTCCAAAGAACCCTAATAATACAGAAGCATCATTAAAATGTCAATAGTATCGCAAAGCTGACAAAATATTTTGTGCAACATTGTTTTAGTAGTTTGTTTAGTTTATGTTTAGTAGTATGTTTAGTTGTGCAACATAGGTTTACTTCAACCCTGCTCTAGAAAAGTACATTGTAGTGGTCAGCAGTAACTGTCAAGGAAAATTGGGGAAAAATTGGGAAAAACTTGGGGAAAAATATGCTGGTAATTCTGTAGCCTGAAAAGTACAGGTTTTCTGCCACCTTCTCTTGCAGTTTCAGATTTGGTATTTTGTCTTTAAAGGTTGGGGTTTTTTATGTTAGTTTGACCTCAGCTTCGGTATTACTCACATCTGGTATAACAGAGCTCCCTTGTCTGTGCCAGTCCTGCTCCGGCAGGATGGCTTGGACTTGCGATTCTCCTTGGGGTCAATTTTATTTGGAAAACAGAGGTTGGTGTTCATCTCTGCCGGAGCTGCTTGCTGCAAGTGTTCTTAAACAGCAGAACAAGGAACTGGCCTGGGTAGTAGTAAATAAGACTCAAAAAAAGATTTATTTATTTAATGGGGATGTCATCTTTCACAGCAGAAAACAAGAAGTCTCTGTTAAGCATATGAAACTTTAGAAGGGGGGCTGCAGTTCAGGGCTTTTGTGCGGAAAACACAGCAGTGGTCATCTTCCTACTGCTGGATGATTTGAATGTGCTGGAGCACAAGGTGTGTCGTGCAGCTGGAAGAATTATGCTTTTTTTAAAAAATCTTTTAGTGCTCTCACTGTGGGTTGGCTCTGCAAATGATGCAGTGGAAACTGCAGGTGCAAATTTCAGGGACCTACTTTCTTCCAGGGATAATTCTGCTGGATTTGGTGTTGAGTATGAAATCTAGCCTAGAAGTTAGAACGTTATCTGACCTCTCCCTGTTTGGGGGATAGGATGTGTTGTTAGGGAAATAATCTGCGAGAACTGAAATAATCTTTACATGTTGATATGCTGTTAAAATGTGTCCAAATGAGTTCTGGGTTTGTTTCTCTAATAAGTGAGTAAAGTCTCTGAGAGGGATACATGAGGTCAGAGAGGTAAAAATAGTGCTACAGAAAACATGGTCTTATTTCAAATTCCAAATAAAAAATAGTGCCATTGCTTCCACGTTATTGGTTGTTGTTTTGTGGTTGTAATATAAATATTCTGTGGCAGGACAGACTAATCCTCTAGCCCTTCTGTTGTGATCCAGATTAAATAAATGAAACTCACAAGTATCATTTGAATATTAATATTTTACAGTGTGTTAGAGGCAATGTTCAGAGTATTGTCTGGAACATTTTTCTATTTAATGGGAATTCATAAAAAAAGGAATATTTAAAAAGAATGTTTAAGCCTTGGCAATTGCCTTCAGAATTAATTAAAGGCTACACACTTTTAGTGCAATCTGTCTGCAACAGCTGTGTTATATACTAGCAGTGAGCACAGGAAGCAGAAGGGTTCACTAAATCCGTAAAGAGCTCAGTAGCACAGCCTGTCATGAAACCATCAGATTTAAATGTAGGTTATCCTCCTCCTTCCTGTCCTCCCAGAGAGGTTGTGATGGGCTTAACTGAAGAGCGAGAATAAAGAAGGCAGTGATGCCCATGCTTGAGAAACAACTTGGAAAATTGAATCAAAAGACACTGCTGGCTGCTTTTCTCTGAATTTTCACGTAGGATGTGAATGCTTCTAGCTACTGATAGCCACACGCTCGTGTTCCTTTCTAATGTTTATTTGCTCACCTAGCCATAAATACAAGTTCATTTACTAGTGGCTCTTCAGCCAAGAGCAACAAAGAGCGCTATATTCAGTGTTTGCCCATTCTGCAAAGTGATTAGAACTAGCTTGCAGAACATGCTGTATTACCCTCTTACACCCACCCACCCCTCCCTTTTTTTTTTTTTTCTTCTCAGCTGCTCTCTGTTCTCCCAGAGTCATGAAGACTAGATAGTAGTTTCTTAACCTGGAGCATATCCTTTGAGGACTAGCTCTTAATAAAGTGACTTCTAGGGGGTTATTGGTGAGTGAAAGAAGAGTAGCTTCAGGTCAGAGCTTTGACCACAGCAAGATCTGCTTTTGATTATAGTCTGCTGGAATGAAGAACTAGTTGCTTTTCCATCTCTTTCCAGTACAGGTGCTCCAATAGGTAAAATGCTTTCAGTGAAACATTTGAGATAGATTCAACTACAGATCAAAGAGCTTGTAAAAAGATCTGTGTGTTAGTTCTGCCCTGGCAGTTGTCAGTGATGGTATGTGGTGGACAGAGCAAAGTCTTGCAGCTTGTAGGCATGAGCTCTAGCCAGAAAGCCAGTATTTCAGACTTCATAAATTCTGAAGACACATGCTGATTTTACTGTGTAAGTGCTGGCATAGGAAGGTTGCATTAGCTAGAAAGAAGATTAGAGATTCCGCTAAGTGGTGTAGTGTAATGATGTCTTGTGATCCTCAGCTGCTTCCAGATCAAAGACTCCCTTCTCCATGTCAGTGTGGCTCTGTCACAACATAGTCAAGCTCCTGTTGTTGGATGGTCATCACCCTATTATTTTGTTTGCAGGCATTTTAAGCTTTGAAACTGGGGAGACTCCAGACAGAGTTGCACAACAAGCCAACGTGATGTCTGCATGATCGGAGTGCAGAGGTACTGAGACAGTTGTGTGGTTAAGGAGTTCCTTGAATAAAGTTTTCTCTAATAAAAATGGTGAGAATGCATAAAAATAACTCACATGTTGGAGCTGGGGCAAGATAAGCTTTGCTTGTGTAAACGTAAGGTGATAGAGTCAAGTTAGTTCCATCCTTCAGTCTACGTGTATCTACTTGCTGGTGTTCTAAATATCCCTCATCAGACTTCACAGGTAACATCTGTCACACCACAAGGACCTCTGTCAGGTGCTACAGCATGCTCTCTCACCACTCTGGAAAAGAGACTCCAAGACTGGTTCAGCACTGTTTGCAAATCTGGGTGAAGCAGAGTGTGTTTGTAGCACTGAGAGCAGAAAACACTAAGTGTCCATTATCAGGGCAAACAAAAGCCCTAGTGTGCACGTAACCTAAACACAGTGCTGGTACGGTGTGAATCAGCGGCTGTGTGCTCTGGGGGAAAGCTGCCAGCCTAAAGCCAGCATTCCTACGTCTGGGTATATCCTGACAGTACTACCTACTTACCTACAATAACCATGGGAAGTGGAGCTTTTCCAGAGCTTCACAAAGCCTATATTTAATAATGTGTTGTGTTTATAATACCTTCCATCCGCTGTATTTCACAAGTAGACTAATCCTCTCAACTGGTCTTTTAGTAGGGCAACGATGCCAGTTTTACTGACAAAGGAGGTGGAAAGCAGACTTTTGTGGTTGGTTTTTGAGGTTTTTTTTGCAATACCCGTGAAATAAACGATGGATCTAGAGTCTTACAGTTACTGTTCTCACCATTGCTACTGTGTTTTCTGCATGCTGTGCTGGATGTTGTACAGAATGAGTGTAAGACACAGTTTGTGTGATGAGAAGTTTGTGACCTAAATTGGTTAAGCCCTGCAGTAAATGCTGGGGTAGTCTTCTCTTGAAATGCTGCAGGTCTTTTTCCACCTCTGTGTTCTAGGCATTTCTGTGCTAATAGCATTTTGAGCTCGCCAAGAAGATCCAGGGGGGATGATGCTGGAGGAGGGAAGTGATGATAGTTTTCTTAGCTTTAACTACAAAATTAACATCACCCCCAAGGAGCTGAGTTGCTAAAATGAGCGTAGCAGATTACAGACCAGTTCTGGAGGAGATACTGTACACATCAGCTCTGAGCCTCTGCCCCAGCTTGAGTTCTGTGTAGCTGTATGTAGCTTTGATATCTTGTCTGCAAGAGGGAGGGGGGGAAGGGAATAGATTCACAGCTGCATCACCACCTACTTCTCAATTCAAATAAGGTGGTACTCATAGTAAATTATGAATACTTGCAGCCTCTGCCCTTTCTCCATGGGGAAAACATTAATCTAAATGTTGCAGGTACTTATTACCACATTTCCACCATGCTGTGGGATTCTATGTGCTGTTCAGGACAGTTGTTCCCATCTCTCGCATGGCTTGGGTGGGTTACAGTAGATTTCAAGAGGGGTTGATCTAAAGATCCTCTGGAGAGGAGCAGAACAGGTCTGGTGGTTCCGTGGGTCTGTCTAACACCCACCCCATCTGGCCTTGCCTGCACTTTGAGGCATGGAACAGGGAAGGAATGGAGCATTGTCCACAGAGCAGGCATGTTCAAATCACCTTTTACAGTACTGGTAGAGGTGCTGTGGAGACACAAGTGCCAGCAGAGGACTTCTCCCCCAGAGTGCAGTAACAAGTGAGCAGGATAAGGTGGTCTCCCCCTTGCCTGGGCATGCTGCCTAACTGTCCAAGGAAATGGGGGGCCCACAGGGGCTGACTTGGCAGGGCTGGGGGCAGGCTGGTGGCCCCAGGGGGTGGCTGGGGGCTGCTATGGCTCACGCTTTGGAGACTTCATCCTGGCACCCAGGTCCTGCTTGGGCAAGTGATGCTCAGTGACAGAGATGGCATGGCAAGGTTTCTTGTGAAGCACTAGTGGAAGAGCCTTAGACCTAAAAGAGGCTGTTGATAGCCATAAGCAGTAAGGAAGAGAAGGATTAATTATAATATCTAAATCAAATACAGAGCAAAGGGGTTATTAGTTTGCTCTGAATTAGATCCCAGGTACAGTTTATTTAAACAATGGTTCTGCAGGTTGTGTTTGTCTTGGACAGTGTTTGTTTTACTGTGGTGTTGTACGTTAACAATGTGTGTGGTGTGCTGGCTGCCATAGGAATGTGGTCCTGCCCTGGAGAACTTCCAATATAGCATCGTAGTGAAGAGTTGTGCAGAAGTCAGGTTAAACATGGCTTTTTATGATGCTGCAAGAACAGTGAACAGCTTCAGTGTTTGAAGCACCTTCTGTCATAGCACAGGTAGGACCTTTCTCCTTAGGTTGTGTCCCTGGATTGACAAACCTATGCTTTGGACTGTTTATTCAGCAAGTTTAGTACAAGTCCTGGCCTTGTGAAAAGAAGCTTTCCCCAGTGTACCAACCAGCAGCCTCTGGGAAAGCCCCCAAGAACATTACTTGCAGTATTGCAGCTTCTCCTGAAGAAGCTGTGCCTGTCATCTTGGTGTGGAGATGACTAAAGTCTCTGATACTCTTGCAGGCGCCTCTCTGTTAGTGTTTCTGCAAGTGTCCTGTGTTAGCTCTCTCTGTCCAGCTCTCCGCTTCCTATGGTTATCCACATCCTCTTTGCCCACCTCTCATCATAAAAGTGCTGTTGAAGGATTTTGAGTGTTAATTTTCACTCCTGGTTTCTGAGGAGTTAACAGCCTTTCCTCTCTTGCAGAGTGTCTACCATGCCTCTGGGAACGTTCCTCCTTCCTGTTCTCTGTTTCTTGGGAGCAGCAATTCCACAGGGACTGCAGTATGTCACGTTCTCGCACAACGCTACGAAATTCCTCCACCTGTCTATGGACTTGGAATCGGGGACCATTTACTTGGGAGCCACCAACTTTCTCTTTCAGCTGACGTCTGACCTGCTGATGAAGAATGTAGTTCAGACTGGACCAGTTCTGGACAGCAAAGATTGCCTGCCCCCGGTCTCAAAGCTGGAGTGCCCTCAGGCACACCACACCGACAATCACAACAAGCTGCTGCTAGTGAACGCAGTGCAGAAGGAGCTCATCGTGTGTGGCAGCGTGCACCAGGGAATCTGTGAGAAGAGGAGCCTCACATCCATCGACCATGTCCTCTTCCGACCAGAGAGCCCTGGTGACACTCAGTACGTTGCTGCCAATGATCCCAATATTACCACTGTGGGACTCATAGCCTACTCAAAGGACGAGGTCCCCTTGCTGTTTGTGGGACGAGGGTACACTAGCCGGGGAGTAGGAGGAGGGATTCCTCCCATCACTACCCGAAATCTCAGGGCCCACGGAGGGGATGTTCAAGCAACAGACTCTCACTCTATTTTCTCCTATGAAGAAACAGCAAAACTGGCTGTGGGCCGGCTCTCAGAGTACAACCACCATTTCATTAAATCCTTCACTTATCGCTCGAGCGTCTATTTCCTATTCTACCGTCGGGACCTCAAATCTCAATCACGTGAGTACAAGACCTACATCTCGCGAATCTGCCTGGATGACTCTCATTATTACTCATATGTGGAGTTACCTCTGCTCTGCCAGGGCAAAGCCAATACATACAGCCTCCTGCAAGCAGCCTATGTCACCCGGCCGGGAAAAGGCCTGGCCCGGGGGCAGCTGGACACCGAGGGAGAAGTGCTGTTTGCAGCCTTCTCTGCCTGGCAAGCTTCTTCTGGCAAACTGAGCGAGGAGTCTGCACTCTGTGTCTACGCAATGGAGGAGGTGGATCGCCTGACCAACTGGACTAGGGATGTTTGCTACATGAGAGATGGGAAGTCAGAAGAAGGGACAGAGGTGGCATATATTGAATACGATGTCAGTTCCAACTGTGTCCAGCTGCCAGCGGTAAGTGGCTTTGTGCCTTTGCCATGGTAAGGAGTAGTCTTCAGCGTGTTCTTGTGTTGCTTTGTGTTCCCAAAGTCAGCCTGTTTCCCCACAGATGATGTGGAAATCTATTTGGGTTAAAAGTTTTTGGGCTCGGGCTGTTTCATTGCTACTGCAGTGATGCAATGCAAGAACCATTGTGTCCTGTTTAAGTACAGTCTGTCTCACTGCTGCTGCAGCTCTCTGCCCCAGGTGGGCAGGTTTCCTTGCAGGGGGAGATGGACTCTGTGTGACAGTGGGGAGAGCATCTGGTGTGACCTGGCCCTGAGGCCTGTCTGACGGCAGTACCAGGCAAGAGCACTGAAGCAGCAGTACAGGTTGTTCTTTATCAGTATCTTCATCTCCTGGTCTGCACTGCAGGGAAGGAAAGGAGTATGCGCGTGTGTGAGTGTGTATTGGGAAGCGAATTTAAGTGTGTGCTCGGTCCCCATTGCTTACGGTGAGGTGCACCTCACAACGGCTTCCTGCAAGGCACTCAGGAACAAGAAAGAATATAGGCAAAAACAAGTGTCAACAAAATCCTGATTTCCTATAGACTGCATTAGTCCTGCAGAATTTTGTGCCCAAGGACGACCTTTTCCTGACCTGGCTGCTTTTTGTCTCTGGAGTTGTAAGACGTGATAATCCTTCTTTAAATTCTGTGACAAAGGCGTGATGGGATGTTGCAGGATAAAAATGTGAACTAAAGTGGCTGTGACCCTGAATCCTTGCAGTCTGTCAGCCACACTGGCTGGTGCTGCCGTATCTGGGACAGTGACACAAACACAGAGCATCAGCATTCTCTTGGGGCAGTGCTGGATGCAGTGTCCCAGCATGAGGCTCTGTGGTTGTGAGTAGCCTGTGTTCACCAAGGGCGTTGCTAGTCCTTAGCAGAACAACATGTTATCTTGTGTCTTCTACAGAACAGTCTGTCCAGATAATTGCTTCTTCCCAGCCTTGTGCTACAAAGAGCAAAGTGGTACCACAGAGCTTTGGAAGATTCTGGGGTTGGATGTGTGGCCCAAAACCAGTCTTAAAATTATGGTTTTCCTTTCTGTAGCTGAAGCTGACTGTAGAATACTTGCGGGACAAGGGAAGGGTAAAAAGCAGACTCAAAGCAGGACGAGTGTAAGGTCAGGAGGAGTACTTAAGAGTTGAGAAGCAAGAGACTGCCCAGCTTGATGTCCTGTTTTACTGTATTTCCTAACCATGCCCTACGTGTCTATCACGGGGCAATATGGAAGGAATTGTCACAGGTGATTTTTAGGGCAGCTTGAGGGGGTTTAATGTCAAACTAGCGTGAGCAGTTCAGAAAAATCCTTCATTCAAAATGTGCAGAGTCCATCTGTACCATTTGGTCCAGTGGACAAGTGGATGTACAGGGTGGGAGAAAAAGGCCAGTCTCTGCTATGTGATTCCTGGCGCATGATCCCAGTGTCCCAGCTGCACAGTTTGGCAGTAATGGACTGACTAAAGTGTGGCATCTTATTAACAAGTGTGTCCAATGATATGTAAATGTCCTAACAAACTTTATCCTTCAGCATTCAGTACAAGGTAGTGGTTGTCATTAAGATTGTATCTAACAACATGTAAGGGTCTGTGCCAACTCCAGCCTGCTCCATTCAGTGCTGAGTGGAAGTGGCTGTCAATGAGCATTTTATGCAGGAACAGTTTTAACTCAGTTTCAATGGTGGCAGCTTGTGCTGTATGTAAGCATAATGCTAATTAATTTCACGTTTTTCTGCCTTCAAACCAGCCTGTACACATGTATGCCCTTTTCCCTAGTTAGTACTGCCTCCAATTTTTAGCCCATCAGGAGAGGCTAAGATTGAGTTTTACAGTTCAATACAATCTCTTCAACTGGGAAGAAAATACTTGTTTTTATGAGATTTTCAGAACCAGTTCATTTGTTCAGTTTTCTAGAGATTCATTAGTCTTGAGATGCAGGAGGCTGTGTAGTTGCTGTTAGTGACTTGATAATTGGAAGTGTGAAACATGTTTCTGCAAGGTGTGGGAAGGCTGCATATCTTCTGTGGGTGTAGTTTTTAGGTATGTAACGTCCATTCGCAACAAACTTTCAGTCCTGTTCATGCACAGATATAGATTCATCCTATTGTTGCTTCCTAGCTATGCAATGTAGGAAGTGTGCACCGAAATTCACAGTAGCAGCTTCATCCAAACGTGCTGCATCACAGCAGGACGCTGGATGATCCCAGAGGTATATTTTCTGCTACGTTGCCAAGATGTTATTCACTGAAAACAATTCAAACAGCTTCTATGTAAATTTATATATGCACTTTATACAGTTATCATGGTCTCAGTCCTGTAGAATGGAACACATTTCGGCTCTTGACTGTGATTAACTGCACTGCAGACAGTCCCTGCGAGGCCACGGGCGGGCTGTGCCACTGCTGGGAGAGCTTGCGCAGGTCACGTTGATTTATGATAGATAAATCTTGTGTGTGAAGTGACTTGCCCTTGGCATCACATACAGGCAACAGCAGTGCTGAGAACAACTGGGGTACAACTATTTCTGACTTGTATGTGGGGTTTTTCAGCAAACTTTGAAAGATCAGCCTCGGTAGGCTCCAGCATTTGTCTGAATTGATGCGAAGGTTGCAAAAGATAGCTAGAATCCCATTCAAAATAAACACTTGATGCTTTTGAGTATGAAAATTTGGCTGTGGCCCATTTCCTAATAAATCTTACAAGAACTGGACAACTGGAGAAATGGAAATCTGTAAGTTGCAAGAAGGTAGTTGGAAGAAGCTTAAGAATCAAACGACAGGGCTGATAAGAAAAATGTATCTGTCACTAAAAATGAATGATAGCGTAGAAGATGGTAAAAGCTAACAATCATTAAAAGTTGTAACCATCTCTGAGGCTTTAAGTCAGAGCCTTATGCCTAGTATGCAGAAAATCAGTTGAATTAGTATTTGAAAGGAGAACACTAAAGCATCAGAATTAAAGTAGTGCTAGTCTAACTGGCATGGTTTCTTACGTGAAACCGCTATGTCAAGCCTTGCGTCCCCACTAAGATAGCAGTACATTTGAGAAGTGAATAGAGGTCAGCAGGTTAAATATATTTAATTGTAAGACTTCCATAGACTTTGTCAAAAGATCCTGATCGTTTTTAGTTTCTACGGGAAGCAGTCAAGTATTAGAAAAAACCAACCAACCAAAAAAACAAAACCAACCACCCAACACCCACACCCACTCCTGAGAAATGGGAGGAGAGGGGGAGGAAAAGGATCAGGTTTTTCCATGGGATTGGTGAGAGGTGATAAGCAGATGCCTCAAGAATGCCACGTTGTGCCATTATCGCTGACCTCTGGCGGGGGTGGCTCCACTGCCTGGTGCTGGATGGTACCGTGCAGCTCAGTGCTGCCAAATGCAAAGCCATGGACATCAGACAGAAGGAATACGTAACCTTGCTCACGAGGAGTCTTAAGAGGAGTCTAAATTCAACTACGCTGCCCAAGGCAAGAGAGGGAGCTGTAGTCTGTTCGAACTGCACAGTTGGTGCCTCTGCTCCACATGCAGCTTTGTAAAAGTAATTAGTAACGGCCTGGAGAGGAGGGTGAAAATGTTATCCATAAGGGATTTCATGATGAAAATCATTTGTTTACACAAGTCACATTGTTTGAAAAGTTGCATGTAGAGGAACTGTAGAGGGCTAATTACATTGATAATATACAGTTGTGGGCTTGCTTCTGGGGTGGTGGGTTGGCTGATGTAGATAATGTACAGCTGTGGCTTATTCCTGCTAAGTAGCTAAATAGCACTGAGGAGCCTGGAAGAGAGGGAGCACTGGTGGAAGAGGAGCACTGGGTGAAG